>WOVY01001606.1:0-604916 GCA_013436015.1 Rhipicephalus annulatus
AAGGTACGCTTTAATGCCGCTTGTATCCTGTTTCGTCGAAGCGTTTGGTTTTTATTCATGGGCGTATTCAAGCATTTTTTTATCACGCACGCTTGCTTTCTAATCATCACGCGTTGTTAAACTTTAGAGTTTTAAGAGAATAACGGGGTATTCATTGTTTCAGCTGTTGGGCAGAGCAGCAAGTGAGTGGCAAATAGTTCAGAGAGGTCACCAATTGGAGCCTCTAGTTCATATTTTCGCGCAAAGTTGACGAAATGATGCTAGTTAATTCATAAGATGTATTTTAATCTGCCTCATTATAGTGACTGGCCACACATAACGGACGAATAAAGAAAAAAAAACAAAAGTGGAACGCCAATGAATATTGATCTAACCACGTGTCCAGAATTTCTTCAGTCGGCTGCGTAGTCTCGGTATAAATATACTACGTAAGCTGGCACCTCCTAAAATTTGAATTTCAAAATAGTGTCATGTTATTCTACCCAGAATAATACTTCATAAATAACGTAATAAGGCTATTATCCAGTGACTGTTGTGTAAAATATTATGCCAGAATGTGAAGGTAATGTTCCGCCACAAAAATAAATAACGCCGTTTGCACGCATCGCGTCTCATTTGTTCGAGTTTTTCTAGGTATGAACTAGCGGAAATTAATTTGTAACAAATTGAGTCAGCGACCCCAACTTAGAACAAAAGTGTGCATAGTTGAGCTACTTACTTATACATAATTAATATTAAAGTGCAAAAAGTATCAAGATGCGCATGACAGAAGGCATGCATGGCACTGAACTCATCAGTTTTTCATTGTGCGAAAATTCTTAAGGCTCAGAAGACTACGCCAGTGGGATCACATCTCTTTCGGCAAGCCGTTAATAGCGTTATTCACTAAAGAGCTAGAGTTTCGCGGTAGGATTACACTTCGTAATTAGCCTTGACATTTGTAGTAGGCAAGTGGCTTTCAATATTGCCGCGCCTGCTTCATGCTGCTTAGTTTTTTTTTATTTTTATGTAACTTACCCATACCCTACACGTGTAACCAATGCTTGTGTAGGCCTAGCCTTATTGTGTGGGAAACTTTCCGATCATTTTAGTATCTTCTGCTCAGATGACGCTCACAACGCTAACACTGGAATTCATTCTTGTACTGTCGCAGCCACCAGTGATAACGCTGGGGAATCTTTGATGCTATATTCGTGTAAAAATGCCGACTTTCCTTACAGCTCCTAAGATTATTTGACGACTGACAACTCTATGCGTTGATGTCGTCAGACTTTGAGTGTAATTCTCGTTTTTGGACCCAACCTCACCTAATAAATTGTTTGATCTTTACCGACTGCGATGGTTTTCTTCACCATCGCAACCACGTTGCAGTATTACTGAGAAGCGCATTCTTTCTGAGGTGTCTTGCTAGATTCGGTATTGCTTGGGTGCTTATCATGTGTTTACACTCTATAGAACGTGGTGTGCTTTTCTTTAGTGGTACGAGAAACAAGTGGTACTCTTGTTCTTCTTAGAAACACTTCCGGCTGTGCATCTACTTCCAGATATGTGAATAATGAAAAAACGTGGTTTCAGAAATAAATTGGTACATAATCCTTGGTTGTGATTCAAGTTTAGAGTTAAATACACTACATATCTGGTCGATACATAAGTTTACTAGAGGTGAGGCACAGTAAACAGTAAGAATCGCCGATGAAGTTTCATTTAAGAAGTTTATTGAATAGTAGTTGTTTTTTTATGAGCAGCCAGGACCGTTGCGGCATCTGGTGTAGCGAATATCACCCACAGGCTGCTTTCTACGCAGCCTCTGAGATCTGCTTCGGTAGCGCACGATACACAATGTAACCGAAACAATACACCAGCGCTCACGAACGGCGACGTACGATTGCCCCGACCAGACAGATAAGTCAGACATAAAAACTGATTAGAAATAGAACGAGCTTGTACTAACAACAGAATAATATTGAAACACACACACACACACACACACACACACACACATATATATATATAATATATATATATATATATATATATATATATATATATATAACTAAACGCTTGTCGTGTAGCTTTCTTCGTCTTGTCCCATGTTTTTTGTGCTATTTTTATTCATCATGAATTACAAACTACAAAAATACTCTATACTCTATACTGTTTTTTTTTTCAATATTGTGGGCAGTTCAGTGCCATTTGCGTCTTCTTCTGCTACGACCCGTCGTTTTTAACAGCGAAGTGGTATAACCTTTTCGTTCCGTCGTTCCGCGTGAACAGAAACTTAAGCTGCGCCTAGCGCGTGAAACGCAATAACTCGGCTGTTTGTGCTCTGTGCTCTTCGCGGCGTACATTCGAGAAATCGGGATATTTGCAGGATTTGCTTTATTACCCAGTAATATAGCGGATAATAACGCCACTGGCCAGCGCATCCATTGAGATTGAAACCGTGGATGTCAGATGTGCGTGTTTCTTCAGTGCTTGTACCTGCTGAAGGAAACAAAATAAAATCACAGAACAGATAAATGGAAGAGAAGAGAAAGAAAGAAAGCGAGAGAAAGAAACCACAGCTTATCCGCGGAGTAAATGATGATGATTGGGTCGAAGCGCTGGAGGGTTTCATCCCTGTACCGTGAACCATCCGCGAATATCGCCCACTACATCCCCAAAGACGTCACTAAAGCTGTATATAGTTATATACACGAAATGTTATCATTCGTAAGTGGTAGCTTTACGTTGCTTCCGTTTCCGCTTCATTATAACGGCTTTATGGTCGGTGAAGTGGTGGATCGGTGATGGCGCGCAGTGGGATGTTTGCAAGGACGAAGTAGTGGGCAGTTGGCAAAGGTGGAACTATAGGCGGTCACATGCAAAGGATGGACCCAGTGGGACAATATATGGTTCTCTAACGCGCACCTGGATACAAGTACACGACCATCTTGCATTTCATATTGGCTACTTCTCAGCAGTATTTGCTTTATGGTCGGTGAAGGGTTGGATCGGTGATGGGGCGTAGTGGGATGTTAGCAAGGACGAAGTAGTGGGCAGTTGGCAAAGGTGGAACTATAGGCAGTCACATGCAAAGGATGGGCACTGTGGGACAATAAAAGGTTCTTTAACGCGCACCTGGATAGAAGTACACGACCATCTTGCATTTCATATTGGCTACTTCTCAGAAGTATTTGCTTTATAGTCGGTGAAGGGTTGGATCGGTGATGGGGCGTAGTGGGATGTTTGCAAGGACGAAGTAGTGGGCAGTTGGCAAAGGGGGAACTATAGGCGGTCACGTACATACATACAAGGGATGGACCCACACCTTTAAAAGCTTCCCCCCTAAAATTACTTTGCTAATCGATTGATACCATGCTAATTAATGCATGCGAATAAGAACGGTAAATTAAGACAAATCGAATTAGAATTTCGCTAATTAATACTAGCTAATAATGTGGGTCGGCCGTGAGCTCTGCTACGATACAGCATTGCACTACTGGTGCAGCGTGCCCACATTTTTGCGTTGTACCCTTAGGCCGTTCTCAACTGCAGGGCCACTACCGCCCTTGATACCGGAGAGCTATATCATGAAGTACGAGTGGATCGACCTGGTGCGTAACCAGACGGCGTGGGTCGAGGAGTACTTCGACACCGAGAATCTGCGAGCCAAGATCTCGGTGGTGCTACGCGGCACGAAAGTTACCTCCATTTACGACTACTTCGCCGAGACGGTGACCACATACAACTCGGACAGGCCTGGAGGTAAGACGGCCACTGCAGCCGTATTTGTAACGACCAAAAAAGCAAATATCTTGAAGTAACTGCAATGGCGTGCAAAGATTTAATTGTGGCAGCTTACATTTACCAACTCATTACAAAGAGAAAAGTTTTTACAAGAGACAGCAGCACGTGCAAAACTGTAGTGTGAGTTATGGTGTACTTCAGTTGTGTTTTAGTTATATTCAAAAGCATGTTTTCTTATCTGTAGTTGATTAGAACATGTATCATTTTCGCAAACAAGAAATGAATGAGGGGGCAGTTTTGTATGGTATTGAATGTCTGTTTAATATTCTTTACTGCACGTGAGCTGCACGTATAGAAATGTACCCGTGGGCTGGGGGCTCCGTTGGCTGCCTGCTTCATTTGTATTTCGCAATTACTAATATATGACCTCTGAATTTAAAATTCCAGTGACGACACGTGCAATAATATATATGCCTGCTTTTGAGAAGTCCTCAAATTCAACTACGGACGCTCTATAAGAATAACTGGACTTGGGACAAGAATCAAAACAGAGAACGTTCGTTTTCCCCATTCGCGAAAGCTTTATTTTTGCACGTGGCCTAAATTAATCTCGGTGATTATGCATGGCAAAACTGCTACACGGCTATGAGGCATGACGTAGTGGTGTATCTAAATATATTTGAGCATGCCCGGGGTTCTTTAGTGGGCATCTATACTCATATAGCCTATATTCTTTTTTGGCATTTCACTCCCATTGAAATGCAGTCACCAGGACAAAGACTCGAGATCACGTCCCCACACTCGCGACTTGTAAAACATGCTGTTCATAATCCATCGTTGGTAGTAACTAGGTTGGCCATTCTTTAAATTCATACTGTGATGTACTCTTTGGTGGACTGTATACGACTGAATAACAGCTACTGTAATTCAGGTAGTGGTCAGCTTGTGCTGACAGCCCTGTCATGATCGTTGATCACCAACCGAGTTCAGCTGAAAGGCTCAAGTCCTTCCGGATATGAGCTTCTAAGCTTAACTTTGCAAAAGTCTTCTGCTGGCTTCTGAATGGATGTTGGCTGTATTTTTTGTACCGTTGTTAGACGAAGAGAGAGACCGGGTTTGATGTGATGCAGAATTTGCGATCTATTGTATCGCATGGGGTACTTGACCATCTGGAGTCGGTGCGGTATGGCGACTTCTTGTTTGGTCAGGCGACACTGTTTCTGTGCATTCTTTTTGGACTGTTTTAACGCACAGTATATTTTGCACCAAAATCATATACGGCTAGACGAAAAGAAAATTCGTCAATACTATGTGTGCTTAAACTCATCTAACGTTTGTGCCACGAAATCGGGGCAGACCAATACTGGTCCACTGAAAGTGAAAAATTCCTCCGCGGGTAAAACACGCATCTGCCACAGAAACTGGGTGAATCTCAATAACCAGCACTGGCTCACTAAAAATGATGAAGGGAACACACGGGCAGCACATTTCACTAATTAAAATTTTTGGACAGGCGTAGGCAGTAAGTGTGAAAGCCTCTAATGGACCATAGGGATTAAGCGTGTGATAAACACCAAGGTCATGCGTTTCAGCTGAGCTGGTTATTCATTTTCATGTGGTGCATGGGCGGTGACCTTTGCTTATAACCCTTTCGTCTAGGTAGTGCAGTAAGCGTTGTCCTCGTGAAATAATGAGTTAATATTTAAATACATATGAGCAACATGTGTCCTATGTTGGAGAACAATAACATTGAGGCGAGACAGGAAGGTTATTCATCAGAGCAGTGGATACCTTTAGTATATTTTGCTTGAAACTTCGCAGCCAAGCCTTCACTGGACCCGGAAAGCCAAGATACGTGCGAGATAGAGGAGATGTCCACGTACCGTGGTGTCCGGTTGCCGTTCGGCTACAAGTACCACGGCGAGCGACCGCGCCAGTCACGCATGGACAGTTCGTACGAAGCCCTAAGGTTTGGCGGGCCTTACCGCGTCCAATACGTGCGTCCCGCCACGGGCGAAGAGACACGCCATCTGCCGGCCGACATGTTTGAGAGCTGTGCCTACGACAAGAACGAGGATGCCACTTACCGAATGCGCTACTACTGGTCGGCCAGTGAGTGTTTGTCGCATTGTCGTTAGCTTCACGTCAACGGTCAAGTTCTCCGAGCTTTTTCTCTCTTTCCTCCCATGCTTTATTTTTTCAACTCCGGCCTCTGCTTTCTTCTTGAGTAGTGCAGTGGGCTGTCGCTCCCTTGTCGGGGGCGTTTGCCAGCCGTCTCTTTCATCTTTATCTCAGTTGCCCGCTCTGTATCACAATTTGAAAGAAGTGCTAATTGACAGCATTGAAGTTCATACCAGAGTAGTATTTCTCGAGGACTATAAGAAACGTGCTTAGAAATTATTTCAGAATGTTTGGTTCGGGCATGATATTGAGGTATAAAATGTAGGACATACGTCGGAAAAAATCCTCAGGAAATATTATCATATTGCTTTATATTGCCTCACTGCACGCACCAGTTCAAAACAATTTCATTTTTATTATTTCAAGAGGAGCCGATTTCACCCTGTTTAACCGTACTGACCTCTTCTGACTGACGATTTTCGCAAACTCATAAAACATTAGGAGTTGTGTTTATGGAGCTAGGTGGTTGACGTGGTTGAGAAACTGCCTCAAAAGATGAATTAATTTTATTTTCATCAATCGAAGTCATCACAAGTGCGATGACTCCGACGGGCGATACGCAGAGGGGCTGGGAACTCACACTTTCTTTTTTCGTTTGATTCTTCGTACGTCTCGGTATAATAATCAGCGCCTCCAATGCACCTATAGACTCGGCATCATTTGCGAACTTTGCATCGGTGGGACTGATTTAGTGATACACTAATGTTACCACTCCGCATGCTCAAGCGAATATGCTTCGATTGTGTCGTACACACAGTCACGCACGCACACGCAAGCACACGCACGCATACCCACAACGCGCACAGCAAGGAAATTAACTTCTAACGGCGCTTCTGTTAGTGGTAATATTGATGTTTAATTTATTTTTGTTTTATTTCAGATGCTTCCTTTTTGTTCCCAAACGGTGAAGTGGACGTTCCTATCCGTATCGAGCAGAAGGGAACTTATACGAACCCCGACGACGACAACAACAGGGGCCTGTGGAACACTATCCGAAACGTCGCTTGGTACCAGTCGGACCCAGAGTTTTCCGATGAGGATTTCGAAGTAAGGTGTTGGTCTCTGGACTTCGTCGCACCATTCTAATCACTTGCATATCTTATCAATTTATAAAAGAAACGGGGGAGCGACAGCTGTTTTAGAAAACGTCCCCTCCATTGTTGGAAGGGTTGGCGTGGGGTAGACTCTATTGTCAGTCTCGGCCAGAGTTCTACAAAAAGGTGATTCCTAAAGCTCTAAAAAAACTACATAATGAAAAGCGGAAGCAGTCGAAGGTAGTGCTGTTTGAGTCTGCCAGCTGTTTCTCTATCTGTGTTCAATTACGGAGGATGGGAAAGAAGTGCGAACTGGTACCCTCACACATTGCTTTTCGATTAGGGGATTAGTGTCTGATCGCCGAATCTGTCCACTAGGTACCACGGCAGACATACTGCAAGAACAACGCCAATGACCGGGAGATTGCGCAACCACCTGACACCTTCAACTTCCGAGTCGAAGAGGTCTCCTTCACCCTTGATGAGACCGGGTCCAGAGTCGAAGAAATAAAGTCGACTTCATTTAAAGAGGTACTCCGCACAGCCACAGATGCCCTGCATTGCGTTCATTGTTTGCTCTAAAAGGAGATAAAAGGGAAGGAGAATTATTCGCATATTAGCAAATTACTCTTTCGAAATTCCAAAATCACCACACTTACCGCTAGAATACGCTGGGTTGGAGAGAAAACGCACAAAAAGAAAATGCAGAGGCCAACGCCAATTGAAATTCCCGCGCCAAACATTGTGACGTACCTCACATCTTGCGATGGTGACTATATACTACACCTCACGCTGCCCTTAATCACTAAAAATTAAGTACATTATCCTCTGAAGGGGCCATAGATGTAACATAAGAAGTTTCGAGAAATTTCGTTGAGGCGACGTCGACAGAATGAGAAAAGTACACTTCGAAATCTGTGACGTCACGCGCCGACATTTCAACGCGAAATTTGATACTGAAACTTGCGTCTTTATTTTTATACTATATCATTTAACGTATGATGGTGATGTTAACGACATTAGAGTTCTCAGAGTACAATTTATCATAGAAGTACTTGTTGCTGGGCTAGTTGGTTCATCATATATACTGAGGGAAACTTCTAGACGCCTAAACCTGTGGTGATTTAGGCGTCTAGAAGTTTCCCTCAGTACAATTTATCAATCCAAACGAATTCAGCAGTTCACTTTCGTGGTCTTTCAATGTTAAAGTGTGGCAGCAGGCTAGCAGATATCGCTCGCCCACATTTTGCATCCGTAGGAAAAGCGAGGGTTATTCGTATATTTTGATATATGCTCCTTGTTTTATGACTCGAGGTGTATGCACAAATGTTTTCGTCCATTGCTACTTTTACGCTTATGTCATGCTACCCAAGAAACGATACTTGTGATAGTTTAATATATTTTTATTAGCATTGCGATTCTTTGTTATTTGTTAATCGCACCGTAGGAGCATTTTTTTTTCATCCTCGCAGATTTGGTATGACGCGATTGTGCAACTAGCCAGGGTGGACATTATACCCTCCGAAGAGGAGAAGAGCTGGCCGCTCATCAATGAATCGGCCGGCCTGGATACGATGCTTTCTATCGTCCTTGACTACAGAGCAGGTAATCCCTGCATTGCGCGGCGAACAATTTTTATGTCGCTTGCAGTGTTCCTTACCACGGATAGTCTAACTATAATTTGTGTGTTCATTCAGTAGCCTCGAGGACATACCGTCGCGCCACCTACATGATGACGTCACTCATAGGATACCGGGTTGTGTTGTCTGCTAGAACACCACATTTCCTGCGTTTTTGCTGTGGACACTGTCCGTGCTTCCCTTTGTTTTAAAGCTCAATGCTTAAAGAAGCGATAATACCTGATAATACGGACAAGCAAACTACGAATCTGTGCCCCCGGTTGCACTCTCGTGACTAATTTGTCTCCTAAAATTTCGACTAAGTACCGGTGCAGCCATGGGGGGCGATGCAAGCAAGGCGAGCGCACGCATCCTGTCTGTGACGTCAAAACGATCGCAGTACTGAATTCTGTAGTGGAGGCCCTCGCGGCCAATAGATGTCAGCGTCTATTGAAATAGTGCGTTGTTCGAGGGGACAATATACGCATTTTTTTTGTACACGAGCGATAATGTGAACCCATTCTACATTGGTGTGGCGAAAACAAACGCAACGGCATGTTCTACATGAGCATAAAATGATGTGCTTCTCAAAGGAAACCTTTTGTATGCTCGACATGAGCGTAATTTGGTCCGTTCTTTCTTTTAACTGTTGCTCTTTATATCGTACATGTTCTTTAAGGTGACAATAATATTTCCTGAAATATACGTTTGCATTTTTTAGCACTGTACTCATATTGTTTATTAACGATGTTGTTTTTTCTAATCCAGAAGCAGCATTTGTTACGCATCCATCAAGCGGAGAGTGCGTCGTCAGAAAACTCACGAGCGATTTTTTCCTCTCGGAACCGAACAGCACAGAGGGCGTCGAAATGTTGGACCCGCAAAAACTGTTTGGTTTCACGACAGATCACCGCTTTCAAGGACGGGTAAGACGACGTGGACACCAGTCGAATTGCACGGAAAGTCGATATGAGTATATTCCCGGATTTAATTAATTACGTATTTATCTTTTTAAATACCAAAGTTACGCTCGGCGAATGTTCGCCTGACAAATGAGGCAAGAACTAAAAAAAACATAGATCCATTTTTACACAGTATAATTACGACGCACACCAAAATAATGGATGTTGAATTAAGTTTCGAAGTTTTGTCATTAGGTTATGCTTGAAAATTTACCGCCTTACGCGCGTGTCGAACCATGCAGTTCTGCTCGGTATGCAACGAATAGCCGAAGTTAGACCAGCTTAAGGAATGCTTATATGACTTCTGCGACCCTTCGCACATTTTTAAATTTTATGTAGCGACAATTTTCTCGCATACTTGCGTGCATTTAGCTACACGTCACACATTAATAAAAAAAGAAACAATAAACACTATACTCTGAACCTAAGTCCAGTGAGAAAGGCGGGAAGTTGAAGTCGTATCTTATCTGTCCAGCCTTTTTTTTTTTGATAAGAACAGCCGCTGCTTTTTTTTTCAATAATCTACAAAAACAAAAATTTTCTCTGACCTCATTTGTTGCCGCACTTGAAACCTCTTTTTGTATGCTGGGGTAACCTGCTAATTTATAATAATTGGGTCATATAACTTAATCAGAACGTTCAGTAAGCTAGAAAGGAACTTGTTGCAGTTTTGCCCTGCGTAGGGGCGTGGACTCGCGTATTTTTTGTCAAAAAGGGGGACATCATGTTGAAGACGCAGTACCCGCGAGAACAAGTGTACGCGCAGCCATGAGTTCTGATTGCTCGTTTGGAAGTTCTCTCCAGCTTGCCACGGTCTCTTTTATGCCCACGTGTTAGATATCGAATTGTGTGGTCGGTCATCCACGTGCTTTAGTGGCTGGGCTTTTATTTACCTCTGAGAGTAGGATATTTTCAAAACCCAAGTCACCCGAAAGACAATATCACCGTAACGTATGATGCAGATTCTTTCTTTATTTTTTTCGAAAGAAAAGCAAGCCGATCCCTCGACTTCTACTCCTTCTTTGACTCAGAATAAAAGAAAAAATAAAACAAATTCGTGTATAAAGAATGTTGTGGTTCTTAGGCAAATTCAATACTCTGAGCAGAAATGACGTAGCATTAAAGAACACTCGTGGAAGAAGCAAAGTACAGCCACCAAATGTACGCACTTCTTTTATTTATTTATTTATTTATTTATTCCGAGCAAAACAATATCAAAAACGCCCAGACAGAAAAGCGCAATGACCAACTAAACAATTCACAACAAATTTGACAAGAAAAAGAACAAGAACAATGAAAGTCGTGGTGCCGTCATTCGGAAAGCGTTCCCAACCGGTTCGACGCAACGTCACCTTGCACAGTTCACGGCGCGTCGGCAACCGCTGTCGCTCACAAATCCTCCCGCTCGTGCGGGAAACTTTGAGGCGGATGCCGAAGTCCGGCGACTCTCTCAACCGCGCTCGCCGTTCACCCATGGTTGACTGCGCTTGAGCGCCTTGAACGCTACACCAAAGAAAGTCGACTCAACGTTCTCCGCAGGACCACAACCAACATCCATGTATCAACATCGCGGCTCATGCATTTTTGTGTAATGGGTTCACTTGTACAGCTTTGTCCTAGCAAAAGCGTCCCGTGGAATGAATCAACCGGTGCCTTTTGTTCTCTCTTTCCGAAGCGTATTTTTTTCTTTTTTTGTTTGCACTTGAATAAAAATCATTTATTCTTGGCTACGCGTTTCTTGTGGTGGTGTGATTCCAGAACAGAGGGGACACAAATCAGATCATGGCGACCATGTTGTTTTTGAAAAAGGACTAAATTTTTATTTACATAAGACTAAAAATATCTCTTGAAGTAAAATTATAACAAAAACTAACATGACGTCCGAGTTTGAGTAAGTGCAATGTTCCATTCAGTCTTCCTTGAACCGATCGAGTGGCTTTTAAGACTTGCATAGTCTCGCATAGCTGAGGGGTATTGAACACGTGTACATGCTCAAAAATAATCAGGCTTCACGTAGTTTAATGCATTACACTTAACTGTCAAGTAACTGAAATATATGATGGTCTAAAGCTAAACGTCAAGGCGGGCACACTTGCGAAGGGTGTGCCCCCTCAGACTGAACACAAAGGGGGGGGGGGGGCAATCTGAAATCGAAGCACACAATGAAGAAAACGAAGGCTATGAAGAAGCGGACCAACAGAGCGCGTTCCAGTTCACGATGAGGGTAATTTTGTATCCACAACACACCACAAACTTAGACAGCAACAGCTCCGCTGTAAAAATTCATTTCATGAATGACGCCTAATATAAGCTGTTTCAGGAACGGTAGCTACATTAAGATGCTATCTTCAGAAAGCTAGAATCATTCTTGCGGGAAACGTGGATGGGAACCATGTCATGTTTGATGAGTAGTGGAATATCATTGTTCAAACGACACACATCTGGCGTCTAACTTATTTATCTTGTCTTTTGAGCAGTACAACATCAGAGGCATAGAGGTTGAGACATGGACGGCTTTGATAAATGAGTCGCTGGAGGAAATGAACGATACCACGAGGAGGCACGAGATTTCGCTGATGACGGTAAGCAGTATGTCTACGTTCGTAGAAGAAAATGGCACACGTAACGATGTAGGCGAAATTCGTTGTCCTCGTATAATTGTTGAATGCGGTAACTTTGGGATCATCGCTTGTTAATAGATCAACATGCATATCGCGCTAACCTTTTTTTGCCTTAAGTAGTAACCAAGGGATATATGCCTAGAAGGCACTGAAGCACGGGCACCGAGAGGCACTTTTGTTCTTAACTGCCAAGATAATTATTAAAAATTGATTGAATGATTTCATTCAAAGAACAGACGGTTTTGTTTGAAGAACCCAATGGAGTCTTCATCTGAGCGCCGCGTCCGTAGGCGGCGCGCCCATGAAGGCTCCCTAGAGAAGTCGGAATCACTGCGGCACCTGGCGGAGGAGATCTCAACCACGCGCTTCATTCTGAGTGGCCTCTGAGATCCGCTCAGCCAAGGCGACGAAACGAAGCTAAGTTAAATCAAGGATTACACTGGGGCACATGAACGACGACGCTCGAGAGCCGCTACAAATTACCTTAGTCAAACATTTGGATCGCCTCCTAATTTTTTTCTGGCTTTCTAACAAAGAAGAATTTGCACCAATTACTTGATTTAAGCTAGAAGACTCAGTCAAGGGAATCATTCGTTAATGTTTTACAATGTTTTTTTTTTCATGTCAGACTTTTGTCATGCGATTAATAATAGTCTTCGCATTTCGAACAATTTCTACTCGTTCCGAATGATTATTTACACCAACGTTTAAAACAAATTCGTGTTCCGTAGTATCCTTTCTGGTGACACAACTTGCTTTGATCTACGGAGGACTAAAATCTAGCAATAGAAGAAGAAATACACAATTATAGCAGCATTTTGCATTTTAAAAAAATATGACAGTCATAAAGTTTTGTTTCTCGTGTTAGAGTCCCCCTCCCCCTTAGCCCCGTTTTAAACTTGGTATGATATTCACTTATAAAGTGTCTACGGAAGTTTTGTCGATTTTCATTGGTGCCACGGCGAAACTGGCCACATCTAAGGTCAGTCTTTTCTTCCAGGACTCGGAGGCAGAGCGTTCAGGTGAACGCGACATTGAGTTTGTTCCTGTCCAGGAAATCATCTATACAGATACGCATCAGGTGCCTTCTTTCTTTTATATTGCGTGGTTGTTTCTCCAAAACCGGAAAGCTATGGTTCCATTATATAGCGAACTCATGTCAGCATAGTGGGCATTTGCTGTAAAGGCAATAAGTGAATAATTCAAAATCTATTAGGCTCAGCTGATTAAATGCACTGGTTAATTTTACCGTTGACGTAAGCTAGCATATGTAAACGCTTCGACCGGAGACAGGTCTTTCTCAAGGACCTTTGAGAAGGCAGGTCTTGGATCGATATGTCAGGCTAAATGTTGTTATGCCAGAAATAATATTGCTAATGGAGTCTTACAATAGTGTACTAAGACAACGACGCAAGACAACAGTTCGCAATACATCACTTTTGTATGCACAGATGTCTGTGGAGCGATCTTCAACGAAAAAGCCCATCATTACCCTTCCAAGTTTTGCATTAAACCACTACGATTTGATCTAGTAATACACAATAACATTAACGTAAGGTTATCGGCTCTCAGAAAGGAAATTTTAGTTTTAAATAAAAGTACAGTCTTGAAAAACAAGGAGCTGTTAAAATACGCCATGATTGCGTCAGCTTAAAATTCCGTACCGTTGTTGCTTCAAGCGAATACTACACGCACTACTGTTCATTCTTAAATGGAACAGCTAAATAGTAAAGATATAGAAAACTTTGATCTTCAGGAGAATATATCGTAGCCTCTAAGGTTTTTAAGGCAGAAATACGCGTATTGTGTTGTCGTGCATGCGAGCTAACACTATTATCGCCTGTAAACCTTGATAAAGTACTAACTATAGATAGTTTGCATTGAATCCTACGAAGCTGCTTTCTCAAACCTCCTAACTCAAAGAGAAGTTGTGTAAGTAGATAGTAGGGGGGGGCTGAAAGATAGCACAGCAGCAGTGGCTTGAACGGAGCGACGAACTGATAACAGCGGTAACCTGGTGAAATTTGCATATTCCTCTTTTCGTTATCATATTGTGTCTCTCCATTGAAGACTTTAAATCTCATTCCACATCCATAAACAGGGTAACATGCCTTTGGCTATATAACCACGGACATTATGTCATGAGAATGGCGTAAAGATACAGTGAACTGCTCAGAACACATGAACAGTCTGCTAAGCGACGTCATGAAGGTTTCTAATCTCCGCGTTAGTTCCTAAACATGACGGCCGCGATGACGTCACTGCTGTGTGTGATACACAGCAGTAACGTCATCGCGGCCGTCTTACACAGCAGTGACGTCACATAATGAGTCACATAATGATATCGAATTCCCCCTTCGTCGAAGGCCACGAAGGATGGAACACTGGAATTCAGGCAGCACGTGGTGACGAAAAACTACTTCAAGTTCACCTCAGAACAGCCGCGGCTATCTGTGTTCCAAGCGCCAGGTTGTGTCTCTCGTCACGAAGCAAGGACGTTCAAGGTTTCGTTCAACGGTAATGCATGGGTTTTCTACTGAAGTATACGAGAAATGTTGAAATTGAACCGCATTAAATTCTCATAAAGCAGTTGCCCTAAATGGGGAAGACTTTTACGCAATATTTGAAAGCCTTATCTGTATTCATCAACTAAAAAAAGGGGGAGAAACGTGAGCTAGGTACATTGAAAATACCTTTAATTTCGCAGGAGACGACTACAAGATCATTCGACAAAACAAGCAAGTGTTTGTGGATGCACTCAGGGGATCGCTGAAAGACTACGGAGATGTAGACACCATAATGCGGATCGAGGTTATCAGAGTGAGTACGATCCCTTGTATGCGGTTATAATCGATATCTTGGCGAGTGTTCCTACACATAAAGGATCTCGTTTTAAGAATTCTATAGGTAAATGTAAAAATCCGCAATATTATTTCATCGGTATGGTAAAAGTAAAGACGAAAACAGAGAGCCACGCTCAGTATGACTTGAAGCACGGCAGCGCGTGCCCCTATACAAGCTGCGAATTTGCCCATGGCTTCCGCTAGCCTCATTTCCACCAGTAAACACTGTTCTTTACCATTTCGTGTATGAATAAATTATTTACTCGTGGTCAATAGAATAACTTGAAGACATGCGCAATGTTTCAGCCCTTGGGACCATGTTTACACATGCACTCACGCGTTGCTAGTCATGCTGAGTGCTATTGTAGTGGCTGAGGACGCTTACTGAATTGCAAATATATATTTAGCAAAGCCAGTTGCTCCATGTGGCAGTAGTGTACCAAGGAAGCAAGACGAAACTTGCGACTTCTGAGCATTAGTGTAAATCATGGGGGGGGGGTTGTCAGGGGGGAGGGTTATGGACCTCCTTGTGTTCAGGCTGCAGGGGGGGGGAGGGGAACACACTTGCAAGTGTCCCTCCTTGAGATTTAGCTTTAGAACGTCCTATATTCGAATTATGTATATGACATTCAACATCTTAAGAGGCGGATTATGTTTTGACATGTACCGTGTAAAATACCCCTCAGCTGTGTCAGACTGGAAATAACAAAATCCGCTTGACGGCTTTAAATAACACTGAATAGAACAATGCGATTGTTCTAACTCAGACCTCATGCTCGTTTTTAAAGTTTATTTGAAAGCAAGATGAAATTCTCATGAACATAAAGTACGACCTATATTAAAAAAAAAAACTAAATGGCTGTCCCCTTATTTCTGTCCCCCTTTGTGATTATTCTGGACTCATGACATTGCTTCCGACATTCGAGCGTTAAAGCGTTTTTATCCCGAGACTGTGTTAATGAGGGCGTCATCGCCATCAACAGGTGGCGTTCTATAAAAGAAGCAACGAAATAATGGCTTTCTTCAAGATATTGGAACCCCTGTCTGAACTTCAATCAAAGCACGTCGTCACGGTCGACGAGTCATTGAAAAAAATTTCGGAGCGAGTCCAAAATGGAACGTTGGTTTTCACGCTCGTCCTTTCAGATGAAAACGACAATACGCAGGTAAGCGCAAAGATTGATATTTCAAAAAAAAAACATAATTTATCGCTATTTCTGTTCTGGATCTGACATACTGCTGTCGTATTCTTTCTTACACCTCGTGCTGCTTTCGAGCATCGTAAATGTTCATTGATGTTGAATACTCTTCATTGGCTGTTCGACAGACTTTATGGACAGCATAGTTCAATGTGGTCAGAGTTTCTGATTATTCTGGAACTCGGATTCAATATGTAAACAATAAAGCAATGAAGCGTTACTACTATTCATGCGCACCCGTCGCCATTCTTCAAATTTAATTGAAGTGACGTGCGAGAAACGACGAAGTCACTGCTGAAGTGACTGTGAGCGAAGCGTCTTGTTGAACTTATGTGGGGGAGGGAAGGAGTACTGGTTTTGTAGGAGCACTGAAACGAAAATTTGCAGATTGTTTTTTTGTTGTTGTTGTTGTTGTTGTTGCAGTTGGTAGCTTATGACCCGCTTATCATAGCTAAAAACCTGGTTTGTGCGTATGTGTGATGGTTATTGGTTTAGAGACGTCATTAAAGCGCCCAGTCTCTGTTTCGGTATCAAAGAGCGCCGAGCTAGCCAGGAGCAGTTCCGGGGGAACGGTGAACACAGCTGTCCACGCGACCACGCAAAACTTTGACGAGGGGGCCGCGCACGGCGACCCCGTCTCAGCACAGCCAGCACACGCGAAGCCGCAGGCGCGGAAGGGGCAACGAAAAGTATGTAGGCACGTGCAAGACGCGTGCCGGCAACCAGCTCGTGACCCAGGTTTGTTCACATAGATCCTGCCTTTATGTCGGTTTTGCGAGGGGCTCCGCATATGTTCTAGGGTTACCTTTGCTCTTTATATCTCGTGGATGTTGTGTATGTCTCCAAATAAATCTACCTCGCTTATTATTTCGCCTTCCAAGTCTTGTGTCAGTGCTACTTTAAAATACAAAATGAAGAGGAAAGTTGAGCCCGTAACTGTCTGCATCATAGTGCGACACATCAGCAGTGGTTCACGTGGGAAGGTATAAGAAGGGAATGCAAGAGATATAAAGAAGAAGTAAAGATTGGAGGTTGTTAGAGAAGTCGGCAGACGGCGCCCCGATCGACGAGCGGTCGTTGAAGAGAGAGCATCGTGGCCGGAACACCATCAGCCACGAAATCCGCCTAGCGTCTTACGACGATTATGACGCTCCCGTGCCCCAAAGCTACTTCTTAGAGTTCTATCATTTCAGTTTGTTTGTTTTCGCATGAAACATACATGCTTATATATTCTTCCTTCTTATGACAACAAAGCTGCTACTACTTTCTAGCTGCGTACCTACCAGGCCATAAAGGGATCCTTCGCCGAGGCGCAATGGCCGAAGAGGAAACGGACGCTCTATTACCAGCCCCAGAAAGCAATAGACAGCATTGTTCGGGGAAAGGAAAACCAACCAGCTGGCCAAGACGCCGGCTACAGCGCTGGTACGTTTCCATTTGACAGCTGCTTACTAACTCACCGATAGACACCACTATTCGGGGCATTTTAGGGCCACGAAGTAGGAATGGAGGCTTTTTCCGACTGCGCCAGTCTTATTTTTGTGGACTTCGCAGATCTATCTATAATAGGCAGTAGGGACACTTGGTAGTTGACAACCTTCACCCATGCTCTATCCTAGGGACACTTGGTAGTTGACAACCTTCACCCATGCTCTATCCGTCAATGTAAGCGAACAAAGCCTTCGACTGCAAAATCACTTATGCTAATTCTGATTAGATGGCAAAAAGTTCCTTAAAGCGAAAAAAAAAATCCATCGACAAGTTGCAGCACGAAGAACGTTGGTTGGTAATTGTCGACGAGAACGGCGTTCACCCCGAGTTCGAACTGCGGAATAAGACAAATTTTGTGTGAGCATTAATTTCAGGCATCTGCAAGGATTTTCTTTTCGCTGCTTTATACGTATGGCTGCTTCAATTTTTTTCGTGTTTCGTCAACATCTTAAACTGTAGCAATGAAAACTGTTAATGCCTCATTGCTGATGAGGAATATGCGGGGGACGAGATGTGATTTTCTGCGTCAGTTTACATTTTTCACTATGTGCGGTTCCATTGATGGAATTGGGAGCTGGAGCCCTGGTAACTTAAGGCGTTAACCTTTCTTTTTTCCTTCTTTTTCTGTTCTTTCTGTGCAAACGCAGGTGCATTTGCGGCAATTGCGGTTACGTTCACCCTGGTTGGTATCGCTTGCGGAGTCCTCGCCATGTGGGTTTACTTGAACAGGAATAAGCGCGATGGTCTCATTCAAAACGAAGAACGTCCAATCGAGCTGCAGTGACCTTCAAGGCGGCACATGCCACTAAGAAATCTCAGCAACCTTGGGAAGTGTTACCATGGACTCATGACATGAAAAAAGCATAAACACTCACCTTCATTTCGCTACGTATAATTGCAACGTTCGCTTCGCTAACGCACGTTGCGGCACCAAAGTTTACAGCAGAGCTCAGCCGCCCTAGTAGCTGAATGCATTAGTCGTAACGCTGCTGCGTCCAATGTCGTCGGTTTGATACCTGTCGTGTACTTCATATTGATAATTACGACGTGATAAAAAATGGTTCAGTACTTTCGTTCAAGTGTACGTAAGGGTCCAGATGGTCAGCATCGATTGGAGGATGAGCGGAATGAGCAAATGCGGCTCACTTTTCTCAGATTCATAGGAACTGCCAACGTGACGTAACTAAATGAAATATACATAGCTAAGAGGGAGAAATTGAGATGGAAGCATTGTTATTAGATTAATTAAGGTTTTAATTAGTCGTGAGGCATAATGTTTGTAAAACCTACTACTTCTAAAGCTATTAGCGACAAGAAAACTGCATTGTGCGGTGAACTGACTTCCAGTGCGAGCTTCAGAAATAACTTGGTTTGTTCGATCCTTACAGAATATGGCATATACTCACTGTACGAGATTTCATAGCGAAGATATCGTAGTATTAAATTTAATTGAATATTTCAACAATATTGAAGGGTAAGAAATTGAATGTGCAGTCAAAATTAACCTGAGGCACCGAAGTTTCGTATGATTTCTTAAGTAAAACTTAGTGCTATCTTTGAAAATGAAGTAACATTTGATGCCCTTCTTTTTCGTCTTCTTTCACGTATGCTGGTAGAAGGTGAGTGACTCCAATTTTTCTTCCTCATCAAAGGCTCAAACCCACGCCGGTTTTTCTACGAGTATTTTAAATGAGTGAGCAGTCACAATTCTTTGTTTGTCGTAAAGCATATTTGGTAGCGAAAAATGAAATGTGCGCTGTTTTTATCGTGTTAAGGGGCCAAAATGATGAGGATGATGAGAATGATGATGATGGAGATGATGATGAGGATGATGATGATGATGATGATGATTGTGGTGGTGGTGGTGGTGGCGGTGGTTGTGGTGGTGGTTGCTGCGACGGTGACATTATAGCAGTGGTACACTCCAACTGTAAGAAATTTTGGTGCTTTCACAAGTCACAATGCGCGATCTGCTTGTTTTTCATTATTTCAACGTCATTCTTTATGTCGAAATTCTTGAACAAAATTTCAAGACCACGGTGTTTCTTTTTTTGTTTCTTTGTTTTCCTTAGAAGGAACATTGAATATTTCTCCTAAGGGGGTTCCGCAGAGGGGGTTAGTAGGGTATACCTCTTTTTAACTAAAGCCACATGGGTTGCACAGGAAACTTAAGACAGGGGAATATAAGCGTAAACATTTTCAGAATCATTGGGCCGCTTCGGACCGCTGAATTCAGCTGCTGCTAAGGAAAGCCTCGAAATAAAATTCTACTGCCGCAAATTTTGTGGCCGATCCCCCGTGGTGTGTTCTGCCATTATTTTTCTATAGTGGCAATGGTTGTGCCATTATTCTGGGAATCATCATCAGGAGCAGTGTCATCAGCCTGTCGCCTCGCGCTCGGCTCGCGTTCGGCGGGCAGCCAGACGAGGCGGCGGCGACATGACGACCTAAGGTCGCGCCGCGGGTGCGCAATACGAACCCCGAGAAAATTCCGCGAGGGCATCACGGCCTTCGACGCTTCTGGAGGCTGCCAAGATGCTAAGCCCGGCAATCATGGACTGTTTCAATCTGCTGAGAAGCATGTGGGACGCCGATTTCGCCGCGAGCCTTAGCACGGGGCTCCTGCAGTGCTTCTACCTGCTTCAGGTGTTCCACGGCATGGGCCTTCCACCACGCAGGACCTTCGCGGCCGCCCTGCTCTGCTACCTGATCCGAATGTGCGCCGTGCCATCGCTGATGCGTCTAAACTGCTGGGCAGCTTGAGCACGACCACGAGCTTGGCAGGAGGTGGCCCCTTCGGCATTGAGAAGCGAGTCATTGCCTGCGTTGGCGTCTCGACAGCTGCACGCTGAGGGCTCGACCAGGTCAGTATGAATTCGACCTGTGTACTCAAGGAGCCTGCCGACGAAGCTAGTGCGACCAGCTGCGGCGACAACACGCGACGTCCGCTGTTCAATTCGGTTAAGAAGCTTCGCGAGTTTTGGACCCGCTGGCAGAGCAGGGAGAACAAGGTGCTCACAGGAAACCTCAACGACCCCGGCTCACTGTCCGATGATCCCGGCTCGTTCCCTGGGGCCGTTTCGCACCGCCAAGGACCGGCACGGGCGAGGGTACCCTGGAGAAGCGAGGGAGGAGGCAGCCACTCGACTTTGGAGAGGAGACCGCTGCCTCGTTGCCGACGTCTTCGCGACCTCGCCCGAAAAGTCAGTTCTCGCTTCTCTGGGTCCACTAACGACGCCTTCGAAGACGACGATGGCGCCGTCGTGGCCTCCGCAGCAACGGCAGCAGCGGAATCAACCGGATGCCGGGATCCCGATTTCACCAGTATCGAAGAGTACTCGATGAGAGACCCTTTCCTGCGCGACGAGGGGCCCTCGGAGTTCTCCTGCCACGCGTTCAGTTCTGTGTTTAGTCATCACTCCGTGACCGAGTCCACGATCGAGGCGTACGCCGACGTCTCGTTGGAGATGGCGCATCGCCTCCGGAGTCGCCGCGCACCGCGTTCGCAGCACTGCAACAGCGTCTTGCCCAGCAACCTGTTCCGCAGGTCTTCGCTGGAGACACGTCGGTCTTCTTACAGAAGGCTCAGGTCCATCTCGGCGGAGGATGACGAAGCGCCTTGACTACGGATGCAGGTGCTTTAAATTTGAAGCCCGGGGCACTCCGCTAGGAATGTATACACAGCAGCGATTAGTCTCAGTCAAATTTTAAATAAAAGTAAGGAATGCTATAACTTTGGTGCTTCTTACCTTAAACAGGCTTTCGAAATTGATGACGTGCACACGCCCTCTCGTTGGTTAGGGGGACTGCACCCATGACGTCTAATTCGCCACGAATTGCAGGTTTCTGCGCTAAGGTAGAGGTGTGGAAGCTTGGGCTAGTTGGTATGGCACGACGATAGTTATAGCGCGAGAACAGAACGACGACACAGAGTCCTTCTTGTCATTGTGTCCTTCTTGTCTCTGTGTCGTCGTTTTGTTCTCGCGCTATAACTATCGTTAAGGTAGACGTTGACGTTTCTTTTGCCCTCAACTAAAGCTGAAACTCATTCTCGACGAGGACCGCTGTAAGTGCACCTTGCTACACCGTAGCATACGCGTTCAACGCCCGCCACGGTGGTCTAGTGGCTAAGGCACTCATCCGCTGACCCGTAGGTAGCGGGATCGAATCACGGCCATGCGGCCGCATTTTCAATGAAGGCACCCACGGGAGAGCACCCATGGGAGTGCAATGAATGTATTGTGATGTTCTTTGTCTTTACATGACCAGACATATACACACAAGCGGGTATATGCCTAGAAAAAAAAGCATGTCTATATCACACAACAAATATTCTGTAGCATATTTCTTTTATTTGTAAAGATCACATAACATCATGCGCTCATGCTCGTATCGTTATTTGAAAATACTTTATTAAGCAATTTTTCACATGTTGCTAGGCCTACTAACATAGCCGTCTACAAAAACCGAAAAATCAATTCTGTGCCGTTAGCAGCGCCGATGCGTTCCGGCTTCAAGTACGGCAACAACACCTTTACCAGCGACTACGGTTCTGTAAACAGCATTTAAATAGTTTGTCACATGGAATTGTTCGATTGTCTCTTGGCGACTCCAAAGCGACAAAAAAATATTCCATTTGTACAACCTGATTTGTGGCAATACTGGTAAATATCGTTTGTTGGAAATGTTCGGTGATGACAGAACTGCTACTTTCATGATTTATTTATTTTGCGCAAAATTGCAATAAAAATATTGGACACAACGGGAAAAAGACACGCGCCGAATCCGACGACACTAGCTATCTGTTCACTGCGGCTAAAATATAACAATAAACATTTTATTTATTTATTTTAACAATAAACATTTTTTTCTTGCGGTGTCCAGTATTTTCGTACTTCTGCACAAAGAAAGTTTATTATGTTTTATCATCTAGCAAACTATAGACTTGCGATTTTTTTCGGCGTGTGAAATGCGCGGCGTACGATTTCGTTTGTTTGGTTAAAAATCTCACTAGCCTGGGTATGCTGTCGGGAATGAAAAAGTGTCCAGGACACGAGATCGGCGCAAAACGTTGGTGGTCGCTTTGGCTGAACACATAGCCCCAAATTTGATAGTGTGAGCTTATAGTACTATTTTGGGTCTTACAAGAGTTATTAATTAAATTGGGAGAGTCACTCATGGACAGATCAGAACCCGTATTCACAAAAGCTTCTCACGCTAGAAATTTTTATATGGGAATATATCAGCCAATCACAATGTGGGCCATATAATCATCGAAGTCGGATAACCAATAGAAAAACACAATCACCAAAAGTTTTTGCGATTTCAGCCCCAGAAATTTTCATTGGCTGTGGAGCCCGCGTCTTAGAGGCTTTTTTTCCCTGGGTATTACACCTACAGAACTCACGAATTTAGGCCCGTGTGCTCAGATTTGGGTGCACGTTAAAGAACCCCAGGTGGTCTAAATTTCCGGAGCCCTCCACTACGGCGTCTCTCATAATCATATAGTGGTTTTGGGACGTTAAACCCCACATATCAATCAATCAGAACTCACGAATTCAAACAGGGCAATTTTGCACGAAGTAATGCACATACTTTTTTTTTCCACTGCCTTTGGTTTTTGTCATTCCTGTGCAAATTCAAAACGAACTCGTAGATCAGAGCCATCATTATCTCTGAGACCAGATACTTCACGACATAAGGCAGTTATCTCGAGAAACAGCGCGTTACAGTCCGCAGGTAAGTGGCCGCCATCAAAGCCGTGCACGTGAACGATCCGTGTACAATATGATCAGCTCGATCACGAAAGAAGTATTGCACAAGAGCTCACAACGTGAAACGCGCTGATGCAACAATCAACACTGGTTGCCAACAGGGCATCAAAAATCTCAGGGAGAGAAAAAAAAACACAAGTTAGTTCAGCATCGGAACAACAATAACAGGATACACATCTTGGATGAGGAAAGTGCATGCAGACAGGTGACTGACATGAGCGGATGAGATACAACAACGTGCAGATGTGTACAGTGCGTCGAGACACAAGAACGCGCTTATATTTCGAGCGCTGGCTACAACCATTTCAATAAAGTATTGCCATAGAAAGCATGTCAATACTAGTGCGTTCGAAAGCTACGTTTTTATTGGAAGAACTGCGCTACAAGCTCTGTTTTGTTGTCCTTTGTGAGCGAGCTAATACAAAGAGGCAGTGCAAACGTAAAGCACTTGGCGGCTGTTTTCGTTCGTGTCTAAATGCAGCGGCAACTGTCGCGTCAATCAAACGAGAAGCCCGAAAATGCGCCCACATAAAAATCCCTGTGCATAGGCACGAGCAGCTCTGAAGTGTGAGTGACACTTGTAAAACACGCTGTCAGGCTGCATTACAAGCCAGCTGAATCAACTCTTTGCGTTTACTCGAGGTAAAGTAAAACACGTCTTTGTATTGCAAGAGGGTACTTTACTGTCAAGATCAGCGTATCATTCTTGTTTATGTCAATTTATAACAGAGCGTAAGTGACTAAGCTGAAATGTCTTTAATTATGGGCCTCACTCTGCTCGCTTGGTTGAGTACATCTTATTTCTAAAGAAGCTCATTAACTGTTATTGGGAGTGTTTCGTAAACTCAATTCGAACTACTGTGTTTCAAAGGACCCCCTGCTGCATGCAAAAATGTATAAGAAAGAAGCGCGTGCCAGAAAGAAGCGCGTGCCAGCGAAATATGTCGGTGTCTTCGGACAATTTCCGAATCGCGGCATTATCATTTACCGCCCCCTCCCCTCCAAAAAAAGCGGATGTTTTCCTTGTCGGAGAAAACACCCTTCAATTCTTTGACAAAATTTTTACAGTATTGGGTGCTTGAAAAACGGCTGTGCACATTCGGTACACTGTGACGGCGACACATTGAAGTGCAATGAAGGGATGTCACGAACATCTGTGATTGCAATTAACTGGGTAACAAATTTGATTCAGATGTTTGACATATAAATGATGAAAATAGCGTGAAAAGTAATTTCATGTGCCACTTTAGAACTTGTTTCCGTTCATTACCAAGAAATATAGTATACGCATGGCGGGTAGATCGGAAACATCGTGAAAGTTCACTCTACTCTACGGAAATGTGGCTGCTTTGTTTCTTCCAACAAATTTATAATGATTCAGTTAAGCGCTATAGTTTATATTCCAGCGTATTGTAAGTTCTCCAGGAATTCATTGAGTTGTAAGCGAAATATTGACGTACCGCGCAAGCACAAAAAGTAAAACGTAAAAACAAAAGCAGATAAAAGGGACAGGATTGATTACTCGCAAGGAACGTCCAACCAACCTACTTGGAATCCTTCGCAAACTTCCCTTCATGAGCATCGTGCAGAATGGACGTGATGGGATATTTTGAAGCCACGCTTATGAAAAATTCTGACTGTAGAGACTAGCTTCAGCAATACAGCTCTTAAAAGACGTTTTTGATAAATCCCCCCCCCCAATCATCAGCTGCAGCGTGAAGAAGATGGTGTAGCGATCAGTGTTGTATTGGGAAGGTGCAAATAAGTAGAACACCATGACCGTGTCCGCGAGCAAGCATTCACATGGCTGTGAAAAAGAGCTAATTAAGGATGAATAAAAATAACTAGAGTGCCAATTCGCTGTACGCACTCGCTCTCACTCCCAGGTCCCATTTGCTTACACAGATGCCGGCCCGTTCTGTAGCATATCAAGTAGTAAAATATGAAAACAAACTTTCCTATAACCTTTTAATGTTCTTTATAGCCATAAATTTTTCGTTTTCCGCGTCGTGAACAACCATTGTGCAACCCGTTATTCGGAGTCTCTCTCAAGAAGAAAACTAAACCATTCTTTTCCCTCCATACTTAAATAATGTGTCTCGCCACTGGAAACACTCTGTGTGGCTTAGATAAAATAAATAAACATAAGAAATGGAATGACGAACATGAATAGGTAACAAGCGTCGCAAATAAGAAAAGTGCACATGGGAACAGAAGTCCAGGGGGGGGGGGGGCGAACTTCGTAAGGCGCTTGTCTTCTTACATAACAAGAGATGTTCAACAGATGGAAGGAAATCGCTTTTACCATAACGGATGCCCCCCCCCCCCAAAAATGTGTTATTTCTTTGTTAAATAAATGAACTGTGCATGCACACTATACAGCCGACTTTCAGGAATAACAATGCATGTTTGAGTCAGTCGTAGACAAAAAGACGAGAATTCTTGCTAGATACTCGTGATCCCTCCGAAAAAAATTTTTGTTAAAATCCAGTGTGTCGATTTGCGAAAAAGGAAACTTCGCGGTTTTTGTCATACCTGTCGCTCTCAAATGCCGGGTAATACACTGCAGAGCTGCATGAAATAGCTGGAGCTACACCGTGACTGCTGAACGTTAACGAGAGCGCAAAAAAAAAGTTGAAGCTAAACTATAGCAACCTCACAAAGGGCGATTCGTTCGGTCGGACGACCGCAAACAACCTGACAGGGCCTTAACACCAGCGCATCGCACAACAGGCCGATTCCTGTAGCTATATATTGTTACGAGAAGAATATATTACGGTATGACCAGGAAGGTGTTTCCGTGTTGTCACTTATTCGTTGACCCTCGTCCCAGTAACAACAGCACAACCATTAAGTAGCCGCTTTCAGCTGACTTCGTAGAATACACCGCTTGCCTCAGGCTACGAGAGTCTACCCGGCCCTGCTTCGCTTCAGCGTCTATGACGGTAACTGAGGGTAAAACAGTCTTTCTTTGGCACACACAACCGCTTTCATGACGACAGCACCGTACACGCGTTTCAGAGGGCGTGCCGCGCGCAAAGCTGCGCCGACACGACCGCCATGGCCCGGGTCAGGTGATCGAAGAGCGCTGGCCAGAAGAACGACTGATGGTTGCCCAAGGTCGGGGTCGACGCGGCGTTGCTGTACTTGGAGCTGCCGTAGCGGGGGAAGTCCACCTCGGACTCGACCAGCCCTTCGTCCATCCGAGACCAGGAACCGTTGTTGGGCTTCGGCTCGAGGCCGAGCGCGTGGCACATGAAGTTGTAGTGGTCTACGTTGACCAGTGGTTTGATCACGTAGTCTCGCTTGATGCCTGTTGCAATGAAAACGCGAAATACGTAACTGAGAAAGTGAAAATAGCCTTATCAGTATTGTGTTTTCTAGAGTAATATTATACGTATTGACAGGCTGATTAAGGCACAGTTTCAAAGAAAAACAATGCAAAATACGAACAGCATACGATGGGCTGCGAGTCATTGTGTCGGTTCTCGCCCTTGTATTTTGTCCGATGTTTGAGTTACCGTTCTTAGAAATTGCTATTTAGAACACGGTTTTAGCAATTTCAAAAATAGTCGACTGAAGAGACATTTTCCACGAGCAAAATAAAGGGACATATAAGAATAGTACACTGTGTACTACTCTGCTAAACACAAATGAACACACTTCTCAACACTGATAAAGCATGCATTCATTAGGTTCTTATTCAATAATCTTGGAAAGAATTATTATTTCGGTAGAAACGCGAAGGGGTTGAGACTATTTAATGGCCACTGTGCTCGTCTTGATGCGCATACCGACTGATCAAGTCATACTGAAGACAGGCCGCTGAGCATTACCATGAGGTCTTCACACGCAGTAGTCATTTCAGACATGACTTTCTAAATAACTTTCCGCATAGGAGAGGTAGACACCATAGCGGAGGACGGCCACTCTTTATCTGTTCGCTAGGTAAAGCAAAGCAGAGCCGAAAACATTTAAAAATCTAGATTACGAAACGTGCCAACAAATGGCCCATAGAAGCTCAATTTAACACAATATCAACGGTACATTAGAACACAAACACTTTCATGGCAAGCAACAACATGGCACAAAAAAAGTGACAACACAGCATTTTATCGCCGCCGCTCACAGTTTTCATCAAGTTCGGGCATGTCTGAAATACATCACGCATTATAAAAAGCTAGCCCCAACTATGTAATCGTTAGAGTCTTTTTCACTTTTGTCATATAACTTGAATGAACGTCTTATTTCATGTCCTGAACAGCACCGCTAAACCACTGTCGAATCTCATGAGATATCATATGTCTCGTCAACAGGCAAGTTTTCGTCATCTTTTCTAGTATAGTATCACGTGTGCTGCGTTTAGGCAGTGGGAAGGACATAATAACACGTGCTTTTAGACTTTCTTCATATAAACTCAAACAAAGGGATTAAAGATCTTGAGCTCATCTCTTAAAGTTATCTGTGCTACACCTTAGAATGAAAGACGACGTTTTGTTAAGCTCAAGGGCGTCCTTTCTTTCAATGAATTTCAATTTAAGCGAAATGCAATAAAAGATGACTCGTATCTCTACATTTCGATACACGTTATAATGATACCAGGGGTTTAACGTTCCAAAATCAATATACGATAGTGTGTAACGCCGTAGTGGAGGACTCCGGAAATTTCTACCGGTTGGTGTTCAGTGCACTGACATGGGATGCGCGTTAAAAAAGCCGGAATGGTCCGATAGTCTTGAGGTGCCTAATACAGCGTTCATCAAAAACACACGGTGGTTTTAGCGCGTAAACCTCAGTGTTGAGCGTGGAGGACATTCGGGTGCCGGTCTTTCGTATGCTGTCATCGTCGCTTGATGTGTGGCATATTGAGTGCGCACTCGGGCCACGAGTTCTTCTTGTTCTCCTCCTCTTGAGGATTCCTTATCATCGTGAGAAAAACAGTGCGCTTGGTGTATACATAACTCAGGTAAAATCACTTATAAAAAAAAAGATCAAGCAAGCAATATGTAGAAAGAGAGAAAAAAAGAAAAAAAGTTGGGAAGAAATAGAGAAAAAAAGGGACAAAGGCAAGAAGAGAGCAGGATAGAAAACGAAAAAACAAACATAAGGAACAAAGAGACAATCTTAGTGCGAAACTGCTTTGATTTTTTAGTTTTGATTCCAAAAACTGATGACGAATTCCGCATTCTAGTATAGGCAGCATATGTCATTTGTATACTGCGACATTACTTTTTTTTTACAGACTGTAGCATCAGGAACACGCTCAGCACGTCCACTTCCCTTCAGGAGGGGCTGTTCGGAGCCTTCGCAAGGCTCTTCGATTTTTTTTTCCGAGTTGGCCGCGAATAACGATAACTTACCACGTGACTACGTCTGCTCGTCGTGATGGTGCGCGATATCAGCAATATCGGTGCGCTGCTCTGCGCTGTCACATGCTGTCACACTGTTGCGTCCGTTCGCAAGCGTATGTGGCGCCAGCCAAGCTCTCCTTGGCGGGAAACAATTGGTGCAACGAACGTAGTCATATGCAGATATGTAACGAACTTGTAATTTGGCTTGTGGTTTACCCATGATCAGTGATGAAAAGTATAATCTTGCATCGACAACCGAAGCAATCTTGATAACAGAAAGTAACATTAGTGATACCTTTCCCGTGCCTTCGGGCATTTTCGTCGTCGAGCGTCAGCAGCAGTTGCAGCAAGATTCCAGTTGAGTTGGACTTTTCGCCACATCGGGGAGGCGGCAGCAATGCACAAGGCATGAACGAAGTTGACTAGGTAAGGGCAATTAATTTTTCAAATGTCTTTTTTTCTGCTCAATTATGATTTGCAACTTTCTGTTGGAACCCTGAGGCTGCAATTCAGGCCTCAAGCTAATGTGCGCGACTGTATACTGTTTAACGCTAAAAAACACGGCATGAAAACAAAAAGAGTGGCGAGTAGATGCACTTCTATGGCATATATACGCGTTCCGTACTTTTGTAACGTGCTTTTTTTTAAAGAGTTGTAATTCGGCTGGTTCGATCTTTACGCGCGTCACCTAAAGAATGCACACATGCCCCGCCGCGGTGGTCTAGTGGCTAAGGTACTCGGCTGCTGACCCGCAGGTCGCGGGTTCAAATTCCGGCTGTAGCGGCTGCATTTCCGATGGAGGCGGAAATGTTGTAGGCCCGTGTGCTCAGATTTGGGTGCACGTTAAAGAATCCCATGTGGTCGAAATTTCCGGAACCCTCCACTACGGCGTCTCTCATAATCATATGGTGGTTTTGGGACGTTGAACCCCCCATATCAATTAAAGAAGGCACACATTGACCACCTACGTCTGCCTACGATGTACCTTTCGTTTCTTTTCTGGTACTTCTTATTCATCTATAAAGAATCGAAGTCACGTTGTTAACACGATGAAGTCGTCAGTTCTCGGGATGCACGACTGCACGAACAGCTTCTGTTTTTTCTCGACTCTGCGTCCGTTTTAATGACGACATGCAAAACACAAATGAAGAAGAATTGAAAGCTGGACTACGTGATGACAGTTTTTGAGCATAGAAAGCAGCGAAACCACGGCGCAGACCAAGAAAAAAAGGTGACAAACCATGGCACTAACTTGTAGTTGAACATTTATTAAAAGCAAATGCCATAAAATTATTATTTTGCATGATATCAAGTTTACTCTTCTAGATAATAGAGTATACTAACATTACCTTTCTTGCAGATTACGTGTGGCTTTTTTTACGCGTTTTTTTTCATATGCAAGAGTAAGCTGTTCTGCCCCCCCCCCCTTTTTTTCATTGTTTTGCTTTAAGAAGGTCACATGGGTGTTAGGGTGACAGTATTCAGCGCAGTGGTTTGTCCCCCCCCCCTTTCTTTTTTTTTCGGTCTACGTTATGATTGCGCCTTGTGACCGTATCTTCGAAAACATCACGAGTGAGCCTGGAATTAGGAGCTATAGACGACACTGTGACATAGAGCATCAATCTTGGCTTCTGAGAGTGCCGTACAAGTGATGCGAGTAGCCAACGCAGGCAAATACGGTCACCCTATTGCTGCCTTTACACCTTGTTGGATAAGCGGTTACGGTGCTTGGCTGCTCACTCGAATGTCGTGCGTTTGATCCCCGCCACGGCGGTCACAATTCGAAGGAGGAAAAATGGTGGAGGGTCGTATATTGTGCGATGTCAAGAGCACGTTAAAGAAACCAGTTAGTCCAAATATCTGGAGCCGGCCCCTTTACAGCGTTTCTCACAATCGAACTGTGGTTTTGGAACGTAAAACTCCAGGTAATATTATTCCATCTAGTTTACCTTATCTTGTAGACGCTGCCCTTCTATGTGCTCCAGCATATCTTATCGGCTGCACGATACCGGTCACCGATTACGTTCTCAATCTACGTATACAATTCATCCGTTCGCGAATTAGCCGTCAAGCCACAGATGGTGCCAGATAATCATCGACCAGCCTAATTTGGGTACACAGTAGTATTAAGGCTTCTCTAAGAAAAGTTCCATGTTGCCCGTGTTGCATCAACTGGCGCTATCTTGTGGGTTCAAGATTTCCATACTCTATTACTGCACGCAATTCACTTGATGGTGTTGAGCTTCTCTTGGCAACTATTGTGTTCCAGCATACCATCGGTGGTTATCTGCTACAGATCTTTTTCTAATATAATTTTTAATGCCGGTTGAACAATTTGTATTGATAACGTGTTCTAAATCACACGGCCATCGCCAATTTTCTCAACATGACGCCTGCAATCTTTCTGTTCTATTCTTTTTTTTCGTGGCTGGTGTGAGGCACAGTATAACGCACTGACTTTGCGTATTCAGGAAGTGGATTTCACAAACCTGGGCCCTGAGCGTAGAAGATGGTTCTCATTTCGGGAAGCTCTGGATCGTAGCCGTGGTAGCCGAAGAAGCGTTTCTTGTGGTACACTTTTGTTTTGGTGTTGTCGCTTAGCTGGAATAGAGATTGAGAAAAAGGCGCTTGCTGCTGAAGATGTGGGATCTCGTATGCTGTGATCGGACCACAGCAGCATTTTCTGCAAGCCTAATAAGTAAAGGGCTACGGTGTTCCTGTTATCTCCTCATGTTATCTCCTCATGTTACCTTAGACGTAACACGTGGCTCTGCTAGTTACAGTGAGTAGACATGGCCATTGAAATAGCTTAAAACTAGTGCGTCTTCGGTAATGAAGCGCCCATGAGAAAGATAGGCGCCCACGAGATGGAAACTTTGGCCAGGCTGCCATAGGCAGGTTCTGCTCATTTAACCTATCCTTACATTATATTCCAATCGAGTTATGCTATACGAAAGCAATTGGGATCATTTGCAAGCAGTAACGAAACATCAAGGGCACTTTCAGTGTTTCTCACATATTTTGTACCGTACACATCTCACCGGCAAAATGAAGTACTTGGGCGTGGTCATAAGAAACAGAGGCAGCACTCGTGGACTGTGCTTGATGTGGTATCTCGCTGGAATCTCGTCCTTGGTGTAGACCTGCAAGCCTTCTACGCGAGCATCGATCAGGGCACGATGCAGCTGGCGGGACGCGAACCAAAAAAAGAAAGGGAGAGACGAGGAAAGGGGTGAGTCAAAGTGAGCAAATAGAAGGTGTCCAGCCTCAAGAGGCCAGAAGAGAGTAGCGACTGCTTTTGGGCCGATATCGACATTTTGCCAGCAGCCACCGATTGGACTCGTTAACCCTCGAAACAAAGTGAGGCAGCTGGCATACTGTGGGCTTAAAGCTCACTTTACTATATATGCTGGTAGCACTAGTCCGAGCACCATGTGGGAGGTGATTTGATACACTCAGGGTGGTGCTCACAGAGATGTTTTCGCGCGTATATAGATATGATATTCAAATGTGTTTTTTTCTCCTGGCCACTTGTTCTCGTCTTCAGTCGAAGTTCGTTTCGAAATAAAACGTGCGAGAACGTACAAATGCAGTTCGACGTATGCCCAGGTAGGGGAAGAAAACACTTCGAACAAGAACGCAATCATGAGGACGCCCTCTCTCAAGATCTCACATCGAACTTTATGGGGAAGGAGCAGTGATTCGTATAGGAGTCTGGTGCACAAAAAGCTGCCGGGATCAAAAGTAAAAAAAATGACTTATTCTACCGACAGCCTTGAAATATCGCTTACCCAATCCCTATTTTTTCCACAAAGCTTTTTGATACCAGAACCCCCCCCCCTCAAGAAAAAAAAACAAGATCAAGTGTATGAACCTATAACTGCAGAAAAGAAATTTCATAATTTTTGTACCTTCACCTGTTCTGGGATTTAAGCAAAGTAAGGTGTAAAATGTTTTATCGCACTTTACTGTGCAATATACCAGTAGTCTGTCTGAAGAAATTTCAAAAAACAGCGGAAAGTGATGCGAGGATATTGGGTAACTTAAAGACTAAGTACTTTACGGAGGATTATCTTTAAAAACTGTGACAGATGCTATTTACGAACAGCAGTATCTAATTTATGCGTTAGAATTTTGTTTCTCTAAAAATAAACTTCACTTTTGTGATCACTTAATTTGTACAACTTCTTTATGGGGCAACTTAATTCAGAATCTTGTTTATTGAACACGGATAGCTTCAATAACTGCAAAAAATTCCCTTCAAATATTCCAATGGTTACATATAACAAATATTTCTGCGTTTCACACATGTATTTCAAGAATAAACGTGCGATGTCGGGCCGCCTAGATACTGTACACAAAGCGTAGTAAGCCGCTTTTAATCAAGATTGCGCGCTTACCCTTCTCGATGGCGCGAAGTGCAAGGTGCTTTAATAGTTCAACAAACCACTTGGTGGACTAGCTGCAACGGTTATTTATGTTGTTGTAGAATCAGAGCCTATGAGCATTGAAGTCCTCTTTTGTTTGATAAATTTTACAATTAGGTTATATTTCGAGCTCCTTTCGCTCCTCACCCTTACGGTAAGAACGAGCTGAAAGCCGTCAAAGCGGATGGTATAAGTGAAAAGGGGACATCGCGCGTGCACAACCGCACTAAGTCATCATGGCATAGGAAGTATCACTCTGATTGTAGCCATGAGGAATCTTTGGAACACGGGGTGTCGCTGGAGATAACGTGTTTTCTTCAAGACCTTAAGGAAAACAAGATCGCCTGCCTAAACGCTGCCTTCAACGACACGCTGTGTGCATTTCCGATGGAGGCGGAAATGTTGTAGGCCCGTGTGCTCAGATTTGGGTGCACGTTAAAGAACCCCAGGTGGTCGAAATTTCCGGAGCCCTCCACTACGGCGTCTCTCATAATCATATGGTGGTTTTGGGACGTTAAACCCTACAAATCAATCAATCAACGACACGCTGTGTTCCAAAGATTTGTGATCTCTTTAAGCTTCCATCATCATCTGAACCTTACCTGTTTTTCTCATCGTCAATATAGAAATTTTCGCTTGGGACTACATTTTACGCGAACGAGTCGAACAATAGAACAAAGTACTTACCGGTCGGAACATGTCCTTCCTCGGAAGCACCATGGAATGGGACCCGAAATTGAGCATGTACTTAATGTACGGCGAATACTTGTCCAGCATGATGTCGGTGGTGGACTCGGGCCCCGTGTTGGCAATACCATGATCCGAGACGACCATGAGAGTCACCTGCGTATACAGTAGTTACCGCCATTGCAGTAATTAAGCTCGGCCATAAATGACACCGTAAGCTCGTCTTGCATTGTAATAGTGAAATATCGATAACATTGGCAGGTTACCATCTGCTAGTCTACTTTGTGCATATTTGACCTTTTTTTCCTCTTTGTAGCTATGTTTGCGAACGCTGGTCTTTAAAACCTACTTAATAATGACGTATATGTATACGTTAGAGAAGGTATAGATTTGCTATGGGTAATAACACGCTTTGGTTGACGCGTAACGTGGCGCTGCTGTCGATAATGTACGTGACGCTTGCCCTGTGTTTTAGTTTTCACTGCTCCCTTTGCGAACAATAAGTGACCAGTAAAAGACCGAGAGATTGTGGGATACATCGTCTGCTGCCGGCTTCCAGTTCGCGAAGAGTAGACGACGCCGAATTGCTCCACCGTAAGCATCAGATTAGTCCAGATTCGCGCGCGCGCGCTCCCCCGTTTATCTTCCTTCTGATAAACTATGTTCGGTTGTTCTGCCGTTGGCTGCTCCAACCGGAGCGTGAAAGGCAAACGCAGGTATCGATTTCCATGGAATGAAGAAAGATACGTTAGGTGGGCCACGGCAGTGAAGAGAGCCACAGCGGCAGGTTGCCTTTGAGTACGGAACGTTGATTGATATGTGGGGTTTAACGTCCCAAAACCACTCTATGATTATGAGAGACGCCGTAGTGGAGGGCTCCGGAAATTTAGAGTACGGAACGTTGAAGCCAGCGTGTGCGAAAACTATTTTATCACAGGTACGTGTGTTTCCCACGCTAAAAACATCTTACGCATAAATTGGTACGAATAATATATTGAGAAATAAATTGTCGCTCAGGCGCACCTAGCAAAAATAATATGGGAACGCGCGGGCGAAATCTACCTGCCATACGGGATGAGCGCCGGCCATTGCACCCATATAGATGACAAAAAACGCGAAAGCTTCACTCAAAAGCAAGTGTACACGAGGCGTTGGATGAGCCCATTTGCGTTTGTCTTGGTCAAATTGTGCACCAGGATGGCACCCAGAGGAAGAAGTGCGTTAAACAAGCGCAGTGTTTCGATTAGTTGGCGCCGTCTATGTCTGACTGTATTGAATATGTGCCGCCGTGCTGTGCAGCTTGACCAAAATCAGCGTTTAAATAAACATCTGTCTTCGACTAAGAAATGAATCTTATAGCACGCTGAAGGCTAGAAAAAAAAATATCTCAACGCGCTCAATAAGTGTTGCGCTTCATGCCAATCGACTGGCGAGGTCGGCCGTAGCAGCGACCCCAAAATGAACTCTTAGCACACTCATCCCCATCCCCTGAGATCTTTAAAATGGTGACTTTTTATCTGCAGTGCCGTATCATACAAGTAAAACTGTTTTGCGTATCGACTGATCTGCTAGCCCATCTGACGGCACCTCCGAGCAGCATAAAAGCATTGCACATCATTTTAGTGCTACAAAAAAGTTTCCGGACCATTCTTGTCCTTCGTAGCTTGTCATCGTCACAGTCATGGTTGGCAAAAAAAAAAACAAAACAACTTCTAAAGCACTGATATTGCACGGTGAGGTGCTTTTTTCAACGGAGCAGTACAAAAATACACGCGTGCCGCTGCTGACCCGTGTGGTGCATCGAACGGAAAGCCGTCGTATCCCACAGTTCCCTGCGATTGCCCATTTTACCGGTCACATATTTCGATGCTGATTCGTAATAACCTTGTGCAGCGCAGCTCGCGCGTGGCAGGGCTTGCGAGGCAATGTTGTTTTTGGCTTTCTCGCTTTGTCGCCAATATCTCGATAGCTAATACAAACGGTGACAGGGTGACGAAAACATGACGAGACGCTGCCAATGCGGCATGGCTTGTCGGCTGGTGTTGTGACACTATAGCGTAAGGGCTTAATTTCTCATCATATGTTTATATAGATACTTCATCTTTCAGTTACATTTTTGAGATATTTTCATACAATTGTCCCTTCGGTATAACAGAAACTGACGGCAATGTCATATCGCAAGATCTACATATATGCTGCCTCAATAGTGGTTGAAAATCGTGAAGCGGTATTAAAGCCAAAGAAAGATTTAATTTCACCAGAATTACGTACTCTGTAGCCATAATACCTGTTTGCTACACCTATATTTTAAAATGCCCTACTCTCGAACAGGAAGGGGCGCGCAGTCAGCCCCATACATTGACATAATGAGAAGTGGGGGTGCTGCCATGAACCTTCGTCTCCCCTACACATGCCTAGGCTAACTATATGGTTCTAGTGGGACGTCACTACAACTTTCTCTGTCAGTGTTAAACGCGCCAGTGATAGATCTCGATCGGGAGAATGAGCATTTAGGTAGACTTTGGAAGTGAATTAAAATATATTTCGAACGTTTGCTGTGTCCGATAATTCGACCATTCGGGGGAGTGCCCTTACATACAGAGAAAATTCAAAAGAGGCTTGTTATTGCCTCTCATTTTAAGGGCACCACCCCTTTAAACGTTTTCAAGTAGCTTGTTACGATAAGTTCACAATTCAAACTTTGAAGAAAAGGCGGACGCACATAGCGCAATATGAGTTCTATATAATTGGTAAGCATGCTGACCTTTTGTGTGAGGTTTAAGGCTTCTAACTGGTCAATGAGATAATTCAAATGGTGGTCGAATTCCACCAACGCTTTGTGCCTCTCCTTGCTCTCTGGACCGCGGTGACGACCTGTAAATACAAGGAAATGTCAGTTTTAGAAATATGTTTACAAATATCAGCAGGAACAGCTCAGCTAGCAGATGAAACATTGGTTGATGCATACGTTAAGCCTATTCACAGAAAATTTCTCGAAACGGTCGAAGATTTTGTCACACTACGAATCACCATTCTGTCGCAACGCTAGAAATTTGCTTCGCGAGTCCGCTCATTTATTTAATGCCAGCTGACGTTATGTAATCAGAACGAGGTTGTTCTTGTTATAAATATTTGGGAGTTACACGTGAGGCTGAAGTATCGTTACAGGAACCGAGATTCCTAAGTACCACTGAAGTCTTGGTTGTTGTTGGGATAACCGATTTCCTGCTCAAATGTATAGGAATTAAGCCGAGAAGTGCGTTTATAACAAAGCCCCCGAATACAATTGAAAGAACTTCACCTGTTTTGAAGAGTCAAAATTAAATTAAAAATATAACATGGCGTTTACAAATTCATCACATGGCACATAAAGCAAATATCACTTCTATAAACCACATTACGCGTCATGGTCAGGCTCGCACACACACACACACACACACACACACACACACACACACACACACACACGCGCGCACGCCCGCCCGCCCGCACAACACACACACACACACACACATACCCACACACACAAACGCACGCACGCGCACACACGCACGCACACACGCACGCACGCGCACACACACACACTCACACGCACGCACACACACACGCACGCACGCGCACACACACACGCACGCACGTACACACACACACAAACGCGCACACACACAAACACGCACACACACACACACACACACACACACACACACACACACACACACACACACACACACACACACACCGACAAAAGGGAAGATAGCTTGAACTGCAGAACACGTTTACAACCTCCTACTCTTGGCCTGGGTGAGATGCAACGAGAAATCTAGAAATAAAAAGCTGTAAAAGTTGCAGATGCAGGTGAATATGTTATCGTACAATAAGTTTCTTTTTGCGCGCTGTCCTATGCATGGCGCTCGTGGTCGTTTTGCTAGCTCAGCCTATACCAAATTTGGTATTACTTGAAGTGAATAGACGACGACGGTAAATGACACGTCAAAACATGATAATCACGGCATACATGTCATGTAAAAAATGACTACATGCTACGATCATAGCACGCTGGCAGCCGTTTCACTAGTTCCGCATATACCCAATTTGGTGTCACGTGACGTGAATACATGACGAAGGTACATGACACATTCAAACATGATAATGATTATATAGAAGTAATGTACCGTATAATTTACCTCCGCCTCGTGACGCTGTTCTGATTTTAAATTGGCATATCAACCTTCCTCATTCGTGCAACGCATATCATCGATTCCCACTGTGCGTGAGATCTGCCAGTTCTGAAGAAATGACGTCACAATCATGTCTTTTTCTCACGCCCGCCCAACAGTACTTGCTACTGTGGAACCTGAAAAAGCGCATGTTGTAAACTTGCTTCGAATGTTTCAGCGAGAAATCACGCAGTTTTTCTTCACGTGATCGCCAAAACGGCCATGTTGCTGCCGCTGTCTCACACTGAACTTAAGAAAACCCATGATTTTTTATTATTTTTATTGTTTGTTTCGCACACATTTCACAAACGTTGATTCAGTGGTGTGCACCCTAAGCCTGGCTACACCTCTTAAGTTCGTCTCATGCCTACATTCAGGCGACTAAATGCTACACAGAAAAAGGGCATCGTTATACTTAACTGGAGCTGGGAAATTAACGCCGAACATTATGGAAAGGTCCCACGTAACTTTTTCATACAAAAGCGCACGTTGTCTCAATGTTCTCACAATTTTTTCGTGTGCACCGGACTTCCCTGTTACATGTCCCACCTGAATATTTTGGACGTTTCTAGAAGTTGTGTCATTGGTTGGGTTCTCATAGTGTGTAAATATGACTCTTGTGCCTTTTAACGGAACTTGATATTAGATAGCCAGCGAAATTTAAAGGGAATTCTTCGCAGCACACCAATTCACGCAGTGCATCTCATGTCTGTTATTTTACTCCCTTTTTTGAACTAATTGACACAGCATGAGCTCTAATGAACACTGCTCGGCTAGAACATTGACGATTCATGAAATTAGCGAGAAACGAAAGGCTGCGTCACGCTGCTTGTAGTTATTGAATGATTGGAAGTGTTTAGATTGGCATGGCCGATTAAAATACTTCCCAGTGGGATCAGTTATTACAAGTTGTCGGGCAAGTTCATTCATTATTTTGGTCTTGTTATTATTCACACGTAATATCTCAGTAAAGTTATAGTAGATATAATTTTGCTGTCACCACTTTCTGATAGCGGCTACCCCTTTTGCCTGATTATTAGCAAAAAAAAGCAAGAGATAAAAGCATTTATCTTATTTACTTAACACCAACATGCTCAGGTTGGCCTACCGGTAGTACTGACGTCTATGCAATAGTCAGATGCCCGTTTCGCAACGAAAATTTTTTTGGTATTTTCATATTTACGCATTCCTAGCGCACGTGGTGCTAAAGAACATTAAACACATTTGAGCGCTGAGCCACAAGTGGTAGCGTATTAAAGCTCGCGCCGTAGTAGAGGGCTGCGCAATTATTTGGACCAACAAGTTTTGTTTGAACTAAATTGAAGTACACGTGTGTTTTTTCACACTAAATTGCACTTTTTTGTACGCAAAAATCGCCTTTTGTGCGTGTACATAGGATATACGCTTACCGAAGTACGCGACTGCACCGTATTGAAGCATGGCCAAGCTGAGCTCGTCGGTGTCGAATACCTCGAGCACCTCGTCCAGCTTGTTCCGGAAGTCGTGGTCCAGGGAGCGCCAGCCCGGAACGGGACGCTGGGGCATGCAGATGGCTGGTCGCGTCCTGTTCAAGGCCACCTCGCAGCCAGGCCACCTGTGGTGCCAGTGAATGTGGCAATATTATTCTATGAAAAAAATTAAAGGAATTCTGTACACCTAAAAGTCACATGTGTAGCACTCCTTTTATAGAGAAGCGCGTTGACTCTCTAAAGAAGGACTTTCAAACACGTGGACCGCGGACACTTTGAGCCCCGCCATGGTGGTCTAGTGGCTAAGGTACTCGGCTGCTCAACCGCAGGTCGCGGGATCGAATCCCGGCTGCGGCTGCTGCTTTTTGGATGAAGGCGAAAATGCTGTATGCCCATGTGCTCAGATTCGGGTGCACGCTAAAGAACCCTAGGTGGTCGAAATTTCCGGAGCTCTCCACTACGGCGTCTCTCATAATCGTATGGTGGTTTTGAGACGTCAAACCCCGCATATCAATCATCAGCGGACACTTCGATAGCAGCCCACCGAGCATATGACGGTCTTCATTCCATTTTTTAGTAAGTTTATTCATAAGTTGAACAGACGTGATTGGTCTCAATAATCTTTTCTTGAGGCACCTCATGTCCTGACCGTGCTGTAAAGCACAACTGTGGAACAAAGACTGTCTATTTCAGGATCGGTGTCCAGATTTGAGTAATCTTGGGTATCAGTATCTACATGTTTCTTGCATCTAATCCCTTTCGTTATTGATTGTTATGATACATTACATTAAAAAATGCTTTGTTTCCAATGGCAACGTTAGTTGAAATTTCGGAGTTCGGCTGCGACCTTTATTTTTTGTGCTGGCCCTCGCAGGTCTTAATTTCCACCCACTAGCAGAGGGGAGTTTAAAACTCCTGCTGAAAAGTTAGCTCTACACACGTTGCTATTCCATGTATAAAAGGTGAGCAAAAGGTCTTAGAGATACAACAGGGTCCAACGTTGGGATAGCACATTTACCACGCATTTACAACGGTGTTACAGCGCTTGTACTAATTTCATCTGGATAGTACAGTGAGATCTGTCGTGAGAGCGCGTGCAGCTTTCTTGTTTCATCATTGGGGGTTCGCCGTGCAAAAAGATCCCTTTTCTAATCATTCAGATGTCCAGTTGGCTGATGATGCCCTGCAGAGACTGCAGAAATTCGATCTTCGATAACTTCCTCGCCTTTCTTATATTCTCTCTCTCTAATCTTCGAAGCGGACACAGTGGTAGAAGAGGGGCTGGATGCATGGTGACTTGGCTCGTTGTTCAGTGCTGGCAGACATAGCCAAGTCTTCAAGTATTACGTTACAGACATATAGTGAAAACAGAGTGACAGAATACGAATAAAGAAGGGTGTAAGGCAGGGATACACGACCTCTCCAATGCTATTCACCGCGTATTTACAGAAGGTTTTCGAGACCCTAGGTTGGCAAGAGTTAGGGATAAGAGTTAATTAAGAGTATCTTAGTAACCTGAGATTCGCTATTGGCATTGCCTTGATGAGTAGCTCAGGAGACGATTTACAGCTCATGATTACAGAACTGGGCACGGAAAGCAGAAAAGCTGGTCTGAAAATAATATGCTCAAAACTAAAGTAATTTGCAATATTCTCGGCGAAAACCCGCACCTTGGGATAACTGGAGAGACGCTGTAAGTTGTAAATAAATATGTTAACTGAGGACAGGTAGTCACCGTGGAGCCGAACCATGAGAGTGAAATAACTAGAAGAATAAGAATGGAGTAGATCACACTCGGTAAGCAGTCTGAAATCGTGAATGGTAATCTGCCACTAGCTCTCAAGAGAAAGGTATATAACAACTGCATTTTATAGGTACTTACCTCTAATCATGCCCTGACCGCAAACACGCTCTGAAAAACGGAGGAAGCGTCAAAGCAGTGAAGAGGAAACTTGGAATAGAGAAAAATCAGATGTATGAACTAAGGGACAAACAATGCAAAATAACTACCATTATGGATAGGATAGCTAAAATAGTGGAGAAGTTTTACAGAGATCTGCACAGTAGCCAGGACAACCACCACATTAATACTATAAAAACTAGCAGTAACCCAGATGACACCCAACCAGCAATAATAGAAGAAGTCAGAAAAGCCTTGGAGAGCATGCAAAGAGGCAAAGGTGCTGGTGAGGATCAGGTAACTTCAGATCTGCTGAAAGATGGAGGACATATTGTGTTAGAAAAACTAGCCACTCTGTTTACGAGGTGTCTCCTGACGGGAAGAGTACAAAAGTCTTGGAAGAACGCTAACATCATCTTAATGCATAAGAAAGGAGATGACAAGGACTTGAAGAATTGCAGGCCGGTCAGCTTGCCCTCCGTAGTATACAAGCTATTCACAAAAGTTATTGCTAACAGGGTTAAGAAAACATTAGAATTCAATCAACCAAAGGAACAAGCAGGATTTCGAGCAGGCTACTCAACTATCGACCAGATTGATACTATCAATCAGGTAATAGAGAAATGCTCAGAATATAACCAACCACTATACATAGCCTTCATAGATTACGAGAAGGCGTTTGATTCAGTAAAAATACCAGCAGTCATGCAGACACTGCGGAATCAGGGCGTCGACGAAGCATATATAAACATCCTAGAAGAAATATACAGGGGATCAACTGCTACCATAGTGCTTCATGAAGAAAGCAACAGAATACCAATCAAAAAGGGTGTAAGGCAGGGTGATCCAATCTCCCCAATGCTATTTACCGCGTGCTTGCAGGAGGTTTTGAGAGGACTAGATTGAAAAGAGTTAGGCATAAGAGGTAATGGAGAGTTCCTTAGTAACCTACGCTTCGCCGATGACATTACATGCTGAGTTACTCAGGGAACGAATTGCAACACATGATTACGGAGTTAGACAAGGAGGGTAAAAAAGTAGGTTTTAAAATTAATCTGCACCAAACGAACGTAATTTACAACAATCTCGGAAGAGAACAGCGCTTCGAGATAGGTAATGGTGCACTTGAAGTTGTAAAATACTATATCTACTTAGGACAGGTAATAACCGCGGAGCCGTACTATGAGATTGAAGGAACTAGAAGAATAAGAATGGGATGGAGTACATTCGGCAAGCACTCTCAAATTATGACAGGTAGATTGCCACTATCCCTCAAGAGGAAGGTATATAACAGCTGTATCTTGCCGGTATTTAGCTACGGAGCAGAAACCTGGAGACTTACAAAGAGGGTTCAGCTTAAAATGAGGACGACGCAGCGAGCAATGGAAAGAAAAATGGTAGGTGTAACCTTAAGAGACAAGAAGAGAGCAGAGTGGATTCAGGGACAAACGGGGGTTAAGGTTATCATAGTTGAAATAAAGAAGAGGAAATGGACATGGGCCGGGCATGTAGCGTGTAGACAGGATAACCGCTGGTCATTAAGGGTAACTAACTGGATTCCCAGAGAAGGCAAGAGGGTTAGGGGGAGACAGAAGGTTAGGTGGGCAGTTGAGATTAAGAAGTTTGCGGGTATAAATTGGCAGCAGCAAGCACAGGACCAAGTTAAGTGGCGCAACATGGGAGAGGCCTTTGTCCTGCAGTGGATTGTAGTCAGGCTGATGATGATGATGATAACCTAGGAAGCAGAAACCTGGTGCCTTACAAATAGACTTCAGCTTAAATTGACGACGCAGCGAGCGATGTAAAGGAAAGTCATAGGCGTAATCTTAAGAAACAAGAAGAAGGCAGAGTGCGTCCGGGAACAAACGAGGGTAGGGATATTATAGTTGAAATTAAGAAGAAATGGACATGGGCCGGGCACGTAGCACGTATGCGCTAGTCATTAAGGGTAACTGATGGCTTCCCAGAGAAGGCAAACGTACGAAGGGCAGACAGAAAGTTAGGTGGGCCAATGAGATTAAATAGTTCGCAGGTGTAACGTGGCAGCAGAAAGCACAAGACCACGTTGATTGGTGGTCATGGGAGAGGCCTTTGCCCTGCAGTGGGCGTAGTCAGGCGGATGGTGATGATGATCATAACCTACAAGCTGCGCTGGGAACAGGACCGCAACGACATTATAGGGGGTGCCCCAGCCAACTTTAGCAAGAGTTTAAAAATATGCTAACGCACGCAATTAAGGCGCCACCAAATGCATGTTGCTGACCACTGCCTGTAGTTAGTCAGACTGGTTTTTACGTTCTAAAATATTGTTTTAATTAGATATGTTTAATTAAGTACTTTTTCAAGGAACGAAGATGGATAAAAAACTTCAATGAGAAAGTTACAGGTCGGTTTGCGAAACGTCCAATTAGACAGCTTTGAACTTTACATTTGTTAGGAATTAGTATTTCTTACTAATGAAAAATCGCTAATGCAGAATTACAATCCCTGTGGAACGCCGAGTGTTTACGGCACACGCGACTGCATAGACTGGACACGTCTCGTCGACTCCGGCCTCCGTCTGGACTCTCTCGACTCGAGACAACAGTGCTTTGCCGACTATGGCTTGGTGTCGCCTTCACCAAAACTTTCGCCTTCCGAATCGGTATGGAAGACAGTGCTGCTTGCGGTCATTGCGGCAGCGATGAAACTATAGAGCACGTTCTCTGTCACTGCCCTCGTTACAGCGTACAAAGACGGCAACTAGCTGCTGCGTTAGCTCGCCTTGACGACAGACCTTTGTCTGAACAATCAGTGCTGGAAAGGCGACATGATTTGTGTCTCACAGAAAATCAGTGAAGGCCTTACTGTACTTTTTTGCGTGGCAGCAGCCTATTGTATAGACTGTAGCACCCCAGCCCACCCCCACCCCCCTTTCTTTGCGCGCGTCTATTTCCCTCTTCGCTTTCTTTCCCATCTTTCTTCCCCATTCCCTCTTCTCCCAGTGTAGGGTAGCAAACCGGATGCTCACTTTCTAGACTCACTTTCTAGACTCACTTTGCGCCCCGTATTGTGTCTATGTATGGGCCTGATTTGGTACCCTAATCTCACCCATTTTCCCCTCCCCCTCTCTTCCGCTGTGCATGCCTGTGTATATACTATAAGATCGAGATCTCAAGTGCTTGGCTTTGTTGCGCTGTCATTATCATGGGTTTTCTTAACCTTTATTTGAATAGACGTAGATTTCAAGCAGTACCATAACTTTCGGTAGGCTGTTTTCGCACTGGGAGAAGACCGGGAGCCTATTGCAATGCTGTCAGACCATTCTCCTAAGCGTGAAATTTTCTTCACATTATGGGATACATTGTAGTGTGGAACAAAGAAACACACGGACAGCATAGGAAGCAGCACACAATGCCAGACTCCTACTTGGAGTCTTCAACTTCAGCTTCAAATGCGTGGGAGTTCCGCATTGAGTGTCTCTTCTCATATTCTTCCTGTTATCGTTCGCCAGTACGTTGTTTTAGAGTCTTCACAAAAATCAACTATCTCAGTAGTGAACAATTAGCCTGTGCATGTCCTCTTTATCTGTCTATCTTGACGTGTGTTCCTCAACCTCAAGACACTCTCCAAAGACCTGTTTGAACAGCAAAATTCTATATGCGAATCATTTCTTTGTGAAAAAAAAAGCCACGTTGACTCTTTTTGTCACTGCATATAGCCACTTAGGTCTGTGTGTGCTCGCGGTCGCCTCCTGAGCTTGATGTTAGCCAAAAGTAGCACAGGAGAATACGAATTTACGCTTAACTGAAGTGACAGGTGATGACATGAATGACATGGCACGCCGGTCGCATACGTCATAAAACCTTTTTCCGCTTATGTGGCCTGTGCCGAGATTGGTACTTTGTCTCACATACTCTAGCAGATAGACCAAATGTTTAGTGAGGAAAAAGGAGACGCGCTCCTGGAAAGTCCTGTATATGAATACCAAAACCTGACCTTCCATTGCGCCCATGATTGAAACGGCAAGGTACACCTGTCAGTCCCGCTGAGTGTTTTATCACGTTCTACTAGACCTGAAACTCACTCGCGCGCGCGCGCGCACACACACGCACACACACACACGCACACACACACACACACACACGCGCACACACACACACACACGCACACACACACACACACACACACACACGCACGCACAGTCAGGTGTGGTGCGTATACCCACTATGGTGCATACGTGGGCCCATGATATGCGGATAGGCGCCATACGTTATTGGTCGTCTGTGTAAATCCAGGACAGCGAAAAAAGGTCGTTGTAAATTTCGAGACACATTACATTGATCAAACAACAGAAACACATGCTATTTGTTATCGTTCGTTGCCATAGTTAGGACACAAATGCTTACACATATACTCATATACCTCAAAAAGGCATAGCCTATGGAGCTGCCCGCGCCAGCTGGAATTCGCAAATGGACACTGCCTATACTTGATTGATTGATTTGTGGGGTTTAACGTCCCAAAACCACCATTTGATTATGAGAGACGCCGTAGTGGAGGACTCCGGAAATTTTGACCACCTGGGATTCTTTAACGTGCACCCAAATCTGAGTACACGGGCCTACAACATTTCCGCCTCCATCGGAAATGCAGCCGCCGCAGCCGGGAATCGAACCCGCGACCTGCGGGTCAGCAGCCGAGTACCTTAGCCACTAGACCACCGCGGTGGGGCGACTGCCTATACTTTGTTTCGATAAATGTAGCATAGGTGCACTAACGTGAGTGCTGCCTTTCCATCAGACAATAAGCTACACTTTAGAAGGCAGTGTAGCCAACATACCTGCTACGCCCAGAGTATGCACACTATACTCATAGAACAGAAAGACGACAATCCACCTAGTAAGACCTGTACTAAAGGGCCTATGGGGTTTGAGACACTCGCTTAACGTTTCCAATGAAATCAGTTCCTACAAAGGGTATGACCTGTCGGAATGTTTTTTTTTTTTCAGTACTACTTCATGCGTAAGCTATACTCGTTACAGGGACTGGGAATTAGCTTAAACTTCTAAAATACTTTTTAAAAACAGTGTATCTACTCAGTCAAGTGGAAAACGCTGGAAACAACTGGTAGGATGACGCTACAAGTTGAAGCTTCACTTTCTTGCTTTTTGAACTAGAATCTCAGCCTCGGTACATTAACACGACATCAAGGCGCTATCTCGGAGAAATTAACAGGTTTTTTATTTTACAGCGAAAGCTGTTATGAGATCCCAACTCGAGTCATGCGAACTTGCCTGCCGCCGCCGCCGGTGTCCGTAACCGCATCGCACGAAATGAGCAAAAAAAAGGGCCTGCACCAATCAAACAGTGGGGCTCACACGTGGGTCCACCGGGTGCCAGCCCAGTATTCTATCAACGAGGTACACTGGTGCTTGTGACTTCTTGTCAAACTTGCCTTAGGCAGGCTTGATGTCGGGAAAGTAATCGCGTTAATACGACGTATAAAGCGTTTTACAACAGCGAACGAACAACCAGCCGTCGCACAATGCAAATAGCGTAACGAAGGGGCCGTCGAATGCTCCAACTCATCACAAAAAAGCTTGTTCTTGTTCCCCTAATAACTGTGGCGTTATACCACTGCGGCCTTAATTCCTCACCGCCATCGGCCACTACGTGAACAATTGGCACAAAATTGCTTGGAAGTGTTTAGCAGGTACCACAACTCTCAGAAGAATGACGAAAAATAGCATAGCGAATGACAGCCTACTACCCAAATAAGTTCATTAATATTGACCTAGCGAGTATCAAGCAAGTGTGCTTGCAGTAGTTACCCGATGAGTGTTTCAAAAGGCTCTGAAAAGCCGCTCTTATAGCTTTCGTTGTGACTGTGCTACGCCTTCCGGGCAGGCCTGGCGTTTTTTAGGTTTAAGCGAATTTTATTTCCGGATATATTTTACACGGCTTATGTGCACACAGAGAAATGGACAATGGTTATTATTGCGTATGTACAATGCAAGCTGTTATATACAGCAAAAAGAACTTATTTGCGTTTGCAGTGATGTAAAATGCAAAAACTTGTACAACAAAGACGGGACATTTATGATCATCGAGATGATTAACCTAAATAAACAGTAAGGCTATATGAACAAAAAAGGGGGGGGGGTTGTCATTCACAGTGTAGGGTGATGTTTTTGCATTCACATGTGAGGACAGTTTGGTCTCGTGCTCAAGAACAATCTTGCACAAAAAATACATGTTTTTAATGAATGAAAGGAAAATACACAATGCCAATTTCACAGTGGTACAAGCTCTAGCCCACCTCCTCGATTTTTAGGGGCGAAGCTTCTTAAAGAGGCACCCGTTCGTCCCTCGTCATAGTGCGTAACCAGTCTTACGTTTTGACCTGCAAGGTGGTGCCGATGGGACATTTCTCCTCTGTGTTGTTGCACAATAAAAAATTCGCAGCGTGCGCGCTTACTAAAAGCCGAATTCCTCCTGTCTCTCATTCCACATTAGCAGCCATTGGCATGTACATTGAGCACTATCTGACAAGAAAAGGTTGCTACGTTATACTCGCTGGGCGTAACCTCCTTGGTTTAGAAAGGTTTAGCGAGGTTTGGGTCGCAGTGCCATGAATACAGTGAACTAGTATATACCATGAACTCGAGGTGGTTAAAGGTGGGAAGTAGACACGATGCGCAAGCCGTAAGAAAGTGTGCGTGTGCCTCCTCTCGTTCAGTCCTTTAAATGTCCGCTGGGTGGCGGTGCTTCTATATGAGGAATATATGATGAAAAGATCCAAGATGGTGGTACTTGGAGTGTTGAATAGTTGGACGAACACACAGACAGATGCATGGACGGACGCACGGATGGCTGCACGGACGGATGGACGCATGGACGGACGCAGGAGCGGATGCATGGACGAACGCAGGGACGGACACACATATGGACGTGCGGACGCACGAACAGACGCACGCACGGACGGGTGGATGGACGCACGGGCAGCCCCACTGACGCACGCATGGACGGACGGAAGCAAGAACGAATGAACGGACGGATGCTTCGCCCCACTCTCCATCATTCACTCCGTGGATATGCTGCCATTTTTTTAAAGACGATAGTCTTTCGTGGGGACCTTCGACGCAAAATTTTTGTCTGTGTGTCTCTCTGTACATTTATCTGTTTGTAGCCCTTAACGGTACTGTAATCGGCATCAAAGCGGCGAAACAATACTCCTAAAGGCCGACTTCATCTGCAGCGCCCACCAATATTGCTCAAGGTTCAGTGTTCATTCTTGTGTGATTGTCAATTAAAAAAGCAATTATTACGCATATATGAGGCACAATAACAACACGTCAATATTATGTATGTGTATATTTTACTAGAAAATGCAGACACTTTGTCATGTCCTTGACCAAAAAACAAGAAGTATGGTCATCACGAAAAAAAATAGGAATCAAGAATCAACGGTGAACATGTGGAAGCGAATGCAACGGAAAGTCAGACCTTATCACCTTTTTCTTAATCTTCATGGTGTATAAATACATAGTGAATGAATTGGACAGCAGGGCTTCAATTAACCAAGACCCCCTGTGTGAATGTGTATCAGGAAACAAACCAACAAAAACTCTAACTAATTTCTCATATATAGACAGATTTCACACTATGTTGAGGGTACCTGCGTTCAATACCTGAGTATAGCGCAATACGCACAAGCTTGTCTTTCAAACAATTTTGTTTACAAGAAACTGGTGTTTGTTTATGATTCGAGGACGCAAAAATTTCCTGCCACTAATGTCTTAATCATTTCTCGCAAGTTGGATACATGTGTCCTTGTCTCCTACACAAATGCGATGTATCCAAGTTATACTACTTTGTCAGTGTTCGAGTGCGCATCACAGATGACTGTGATTGACTTGAGAATTGAAACATTGCTGCAGCGTTCGCCAATAACAAAGTGATTTGATGTGAGAAGTTTAGTGAAGTATTCTATCATAGCGAATGAACGAATGAACGAACGAACGAACGAAACGAATGAATGAATGAATGAAAGAATGAATGAATGAATGAAACATACGTACCAGTAGACAGCAGATCTCAGCCTACGTCTTTCGGCAAGCAGCCAGATGGGCTCGGCGGCCTCCCACCAATGGGACCATGGCATCGAGCTACCTGCCATCTGCACGCCCAAGAACAAGTCCCGCTTGTCCGTGTCATACATGGCATCTGCAACTATTCCATGGGACTCCGGATACAGGCCTGTAAAATACGGCGACGGGAGAAAATGCGAAAAAATAAAATCAGTGTTGAACTCAACAATCCACAACGTGTAATCTTCTAGTATTTAACGTTTGATTAGGATAAATCATACGCTCGGCTCTTTCATGAAGCACGGGTCTAATGTTTTAATTGATCGTCTGTAGGACACTGTCAATAGGGTCGCAGTTAATAAGTACTTGCGCTTTACTTCGTTCAGTCTTCATTCTTCACTTCTTTCATTAATGCGGTGTCCACAAAAAGCACCAACAGTAATGCAACTGTTATAGTTCATCAAATAAAGCATTGTTTCGCCTTAAAATACTCCTGCATAAAAGTCAGGTTGTCACTGCCAGTCGTTAAAGTAATGGTAGCTACGGTTAAAAGCAAAGAAGCATTTATCACCAGGCAGTTTGTTGTCTGGCATGTCTTTACTTATACCTGTTTACCTCTACGTGTAGATCCCACACTCAAGGCAAAAGCAAGTCTTATAGTACGCTTCATTCAAGCGGCATTTTCACCGCAGTCTTTTGCCCCCTGGCATTTGCACCCCGGCATTTGCAACACGGTAGACTGACTGCACATGAGATGCGTTCTTAGGATTATTTATTTTTAGGTTCGACTCCCGTAAAACTGAAACAAGAAATGTTAACAGATGGATATCCACGCATTGCGGGTATCAATGTCATACAAAGCGGCCAGTGAGTAGCATGCCAGATTTCTTGTTTTTATCCAAGCGTTACGAACTAACTAACCAATTGTGATTACGTTACGTATTTCTGTAAAGTGAGTAGTTGTACGCGTATCGTTATTTTAAGCAGGCACACACAGCACAGTGGTGTGTAAAAATTGGCCCCGCATCTGCATGTTCGCTGCGAATGTCGATGATTGATATGTGGGGTTTAAACGTCCTAAAACCACATATGATTATTAGAGACGCCGTAGTGGAGGGCTCCGAAATTTTGAACCACCCTGGGGTTCTTTAACGTGCACCCAAATCTGAGCACACGGGCCTACAACATTTCCGCCTCCATCGGAAATGCAGCCGCCGCAGCCGGGATTCGAACCCGCGACCTGCGGGTCAGCAGCCGAGTACCTTAGCCACTAGACCACCGCGGCGGGGCTGCGGCGATTGGTCGTCGAAAGATGATAGTCTTGCTTGTGTAGAAAATGAACGAAAGGTTTATTTGATGCTTTGCGAGAGAAAACTGGTGAATTGTATTCTGGAAGTGCTGCGTCATAGAGTCTCGATCCCTGCAGCGAAGGCAAGCGAGCGCATCGAGGCATCTTAGGCACGAGCGCCATCTGGATGTTATCTTCGAAAACAAAGGAAGGTGTGGAGCGCCCACGGAGACAGATGCGCGGCTGTCTCGGAAGCGATAAGGAGTAGAACGCAAAGCGACGGGCAGGTGCCCACCACCGTGTCATCTTAGCAAAGCGTTAGAAACACTTGCCTTTTTGTGCATCGCGTAGCTCTGTCAGCGCAGCTTGATAATGCTACAGTCCTTAGAATTATTTGTTTGTGCCTTTTCAAGTGTTAAGGCACACATAAAAAAACATCGACGTGTTGTTACGGTGCCTCAGACATGCGCGATGATTGCTTTTTAATTGTCAATCGGACAAGTATGAACGCTGAAACTTGAGCAATATTAGTGGGCGCTGCGGATGGGGTTGGCCGTTCGGGGTACCGTTTTGGAGCCTTTAGGGGAACCGCTACCATGGACAGACAGACGGAACGGACAGACAGACAGACAGACAGACAGACAGACAGACAGACAGACAGACAGGACAGACAGACAGACAGACCGACAGACAGACAGACAGACAGACAGACAGACCAAAATTTTGGCGTCTAAGGTCCCCAAGAAAGACTATCGTCTTTAATAGTATCATTTAGTGCGATGAAACATCGACCTGCACGTCAAAGAAGATACGTCCGTTTTATCGCTACAAACAGCACGCTGTGGTGCGACAATGTACGTATCATAAGCAGTGGTCGGAGGCGCATTACAGCCACGCTTGTCTCTAGCTTGCGAGGACATGAGTGCACATATACAATTCTTTTGCATTTACGTGGCTTGAAAAAAAAAAAGAACTGGAAATTGAAGGGCTTGTTTTTGTGTGTTAGACTCAATAGTATTGAGAACTAACAGACAATGATGCCAAGGAAAGTATAGAGAATGATATTAGAAGTAATTGTAATGTGGTTGGGAAGAAATAGAAGTGGACGAAATTATAACTTGCTGTGGGCAGGGTCTGAACCTGTGACCTTGGAATAACGCGTTCCGATGCGTATTCTGCCAAATGAGCTACCACAATGGCAGCCACTCTGTACACTATAAGGGGTATACGTATGCAATCGAACGTTGGAGCGTCAGTCAGAGCCGCCAGTAACGATGACAGCGAGTGTGGAACACCTTTTTTCTGCGTGTAAAAGTCCCGAGCACGTCATCTAATTACGAGCTGGAAGCTGACGAATAATCCCTCGGAGGCTATCTGAATGGATCAAGTCAGCAGAGTGAGATCCTCGCTATGAATGAAGGAACGAAGTGGTTCGACGCAATATTAATAAGATAGTAATGCCACGGACGATGCCATGGATGATCAATCTTCTGCGGAGCGTATACGCATGCCTCGGGCCGTGACACGTGGATATTCTCCACGAACTGGCACAAGCATAAATTCGCTTCAGTGGGGGCTAGTCTCGGATACGAAGGGGGAGCCAGCCATGCAAGTGTTGTAGAATGTCTTTCTGTTCTCAGTATCCTATGGTAGTGTGAAATTTCCGGAGGGGCACGTTCCCGGTGTACCACCCTCCGGCTATGCCATGAACTGGTGCCACGCGTGACTGGTGGAAAGTATTTCAACGACCTACACGACAGGGAAGTTTATTGATTGATATGTGGGGTTTAACTTCCCAAAACCACTACGACAGGGAAGTTAATGGATATTACCGGGTAATGTTGGCTTCTTTGCAATCACCTATCTTCTTTGCGTTAATTTTATATCAAGGCCTTGCGTTGCTTCCCACCTGTCTTGAAACTAATATATCCATCTGTCATGTTATATGTTTGCAGATTTTCTTAGTGAAGAAATTACTTTGATCAACTGTGAAACTCACCCATCATAAATACCTCTTTGAAATCTTTGGACTGGTTCATCCGTGTCCTGTATTTCTAGTGGGCTTGAATCCGGGTCACAGTGACACAGCCATAACAAATGGTGCGCATGTGCTGCCGACGAAAAAACGCAATGTTAAGCGGTATTTTGTGGCACGATGCCCAAGCCAGCTCCAAGCTCCGCATTGGCTATGCGTCGGGTGAGGACTCCGGAGCTTCGGCAGACAGCAATGTTTCGAGCTATACAAAGCCGTGCCCATTGGCAGAACGAAACATCATTCAAAAAGTGGTGACATGTGCATGACACCTTGAATAAAAATAGCCACGAAACAGCCCCTTCTGATCGTGAGCTGTCTCACCTTCAGCCGGAACGAACTATGTTTTCTTAAATCGCCAAAGCATAGCGTACAGTGTTCACATAAAAACACCCAAATCATGTACACATACCATCGTCACATAGTGAATTTAGCATGCGTTTATGACCGTTAGTGACTTAAGTATTCTGCTTAAAGGGGAAACGGTCGTCTTACGAACTCACTAGCTCGTCAGATCTTCAATCATTACATCTTAAAAAAATAATAAACTTCACATGCTTTCACACATGCGTAGGATTTATTGGTAGTGATGTTTAGATATTGTGAAGTTGGTAGTCATGTAATATATACCATGAATCCAGGAATGGGATACAGCTCTCTAATACTAAACCTCTACGTTATAGCTAGCCTCAACCGTGCTTGTTTTGTGCATCCAGCGTTATTCTGAATAAGCGTAGTAGAATGCATGGATGATAACACGTGCATTAAGCCCAACGTATCATTTCAAACTCAACACGCGTGCGGTGACCCTTCATCATCATCATCATCACCATCATCGTCGTCGTCGTCATCGTCGTCGTCGTCGTAGTCGTGACTACGTCCACTGCAGGGTAAAGACTTCTCCCATGACCCGCCAATCAACGTGGTCTCGTGCTTTCTGCTGCCACGTTATAACTGCGAACTTTTTAATGGCATCGGCCCACCTAGATTTCTATCTCCCCTCCGTGCGTTTGCCTTCTCTGGTAATCCAGTCAGTTACGCTTAATGATCAGCGGTTATCCTGCCTACGTGCTTCACGCCCTGCGTATGCCCATTTTTTCTTCTTGCGCCCTGGATTGGGAAGAGTTAGGGATAAGTGGTAAAGAGTATCCTAGTAGCCTGTGATTAGCTGATGACATTGCCTTGATGAGTACCTCAGGGGATGAATCACAGTTCATAATTACTGAACTATACACAGAAAGCAGAAGAGTAGGTCTGAAAATAATATGCATAAAGCTAAAGTAATGTACAATAGTCTCGGCAGAAAACAGCGCTTTGCGATAGGTTGAGGTATACGCTGGAAGTTGTAAAGTGATTTGTCAACTTAGGACAAGTAGTAACTGCGGGGGCCGCATCACGAGAGTGAAATGACTAGAAGAATAAGGAGCTGCATCTTGCTGGTGCTTACTCATGGAGCAGAAACCTGGGGGCTCACAAAGGGGGTTCAGCTTAAACTGAGGACTGCGCAGCGAGCGATGGAAAGAAACATGATTGGTGTTCTCTTAAGATACAAGAACAGAGCAGAGTGGGTCAGGGAACAAACCGGGGTTGAGGATATTATATATTTGAAACCTTTCATAAAGCAATAAATGAAGAGCGGGCATATTTATAGTTCAGATATATTCGAGGCCATCGAGGGAATATGCTAACGCCTCAAGGCAACGTTTGCACACCAAGCTGTTTATCAGTAACGTTGCCACTTTCCTGCGATACTTTTCTCGCGTGTGTCCCGAGAAACATCGAGTAAGAAAACAAGAAGAAGAACTCGGAGGTCATTTTACGAAAATAGCCTTCAGCGGCCTTAGATGTGACCTCACATCTGTTTTCGTTGATGCTTTAACTGCACACAGTTCCCTTGCCCTTTGTTGTTGTTGTTTTGATGGTCTGATAAGCCCTTTGTTTGTCTGAAGTTCTTCTCTGCAGGGCCTTGCCAGCTCTTCCGGTTTGGATGCGTAAACAAGGGTTGTTGGACAAGATTTGCGGTGTTGCCTACCCGTCACCGCTGTCTCCCCGTTGTGAACAGAACATCGTGTCTGCCGTCAATCACGGTCACTCGGCGACTTCCGGTCTCGACGTTCTTACGCATCGTAAGTTTGCTAGCAGTTTCTTTACCGTTGTCTTGCCCCAACCCCCCTTCTCTTTCACTGAGCCATCTCGATGAACTGCGGGAACTGGCTGAATGGGGACAGGCTTCTTTTTGTGTGTGTTTGTGTTCAATGAGAATGTACATTAAGGGCGGCTTACTGCAGGGTTTTCGAGCTTGCCGTTCGGCTTACTTGCACAGACTCAGCATTTTCAACAGCCTGAAGCTCTGCAAGCATTATATATCTCTGATGTACAGGGGCATGTGATGCGCGGCGAACGCACCTGTTTCCTGAACTCATGTCCCTCTGTTTACATTACACTGTGTATTATGCGCAATTGTACTGCGCCTGCCGGAGTGCCTGCTTTTGTCTTCTTACTTCGACGAAGATGCTGTTGCAAGCGTAAATCCGCGAATAGTTAGCAGTGCTGTGTGGCAAGCGTCACTGACAGGTCAAAGAAATATGCAGACAGCTGCTAGGCTCGTAAGTCACTTGTATTGACCAATACTCGATTGCTGTGATGTGCTTCACATGCAACAACAGTGCCAGAACGCAAGGCACGGCCAAGCGAGTGGAAGAATTGCAAAACATTGGCCCCGTATCTGCAGTTTCGCTGTAAATCTCGTCGAAAGACAATAATCTTGCGTCTGGAGAGAGTGAACAAAATGTTCATTAGATAATTTACACAAGATATTCGGTTAATTGTGTTTTGGAGGCGCAGCGTTAGAGTGCCTCGATCTGTGCAGCGAAGGTCAACAAGCACATCGAGGCTCGTGAGGCACGAACGCCATCTGGCAGTTATCTTCGAAAACGAAGGAAGGCGTGCGCACCTGTCTCGGAGGCAAGAAGGTATAGAACGCAAAAGCGACGGGTAGGTTCCACCACCGTGGCGTCTTAGCAAAGCGTTGGAAACGCTTGCCTTTGTATGCATAGCGTGGCATTCATTGTCATCGCAGTGTGATAAACGTTAGGGTCCTTAGATTTACTTATGTATGCTTCCTCTAATATAAAGACAAATATGCAGAGTATTGACGTGTTGTTATGGTGCCTCATATATGTGCAATATTGCTTTTTGATTGGCAATCGCAGAAGTATAAATGCTAACTTTTTGAGCAATATTGGTGGGCGCTGCGGATGGAATTGGATTTTGGCCGTTTGGAGTATCGTTTCAGCGGACAAACAGACAATTATACAGACAGACAGACAGACAGACAGACAGACAGACAGACAGACAGACAGACAGACATCTTTGCGTCAAGGTACCCCAAAAATACAATCATGTTTAAAAAAGTTGTAATAGCCGCACTTGATAATCTGTTGTCCGTACATGGCTGAATTGACCATGGCTGGACTCAGTTGGTACGAAGCGTGTGCCAGTCTGTGAGTTTAGCGCTAGCCATGTTATACATGTTATACCTGCAGACTTACAAAGAGGGCTCAGCTTAAATTGAGGACGACGCAGCGAGCAATGAAAAGAAAAATAGTAGGTGTAACGTTAAGAGACAAGAGAGCAGAGTGGATTAGGGAACAAACGGGGGTTATGGATGTCATAGTGGAAATCAAGCAGAGGAAGTGGACATGGACCGGGCATGTAGCGCGAAGACAGGATAACCGCTGGTCATTAAGGGTAGCTAACTGGATTCTCAGAGAAGGCAAGCGGGTTAGGGGGAGACAGAAGGTTGGGTGGGCAGATGAGATTAAGAAGTTTGTGGGTCTAAATTGGCACCAGCAAGCACAGGACCGAGTTAACTGGCGGAACATGGGAGAGGCCTTTGTCCTGCAGTGGAGGTAGTCGGGCTGAAGAAGATGATGATGATGATAATATACCCGTAATATTCCATGTATGAACTGTGGGTGATAAGAGTGGCATTGGTTCAAGCAGAAAAAAATGGCTACATCACCGTGTGCCATGCACCCATGTGGGAGCATACAACAGTCAAATCCCTGTTGAAACGATCCGTATGCCATGTCCTACAATTCCGTATGGTTCCGTATGAATACATATGTTTCCTATATAATTTCCATATATTTCCGTAAGATTCTTACGGAAACATACGAAATTATTGGACATCGCATACGGATCGTTTCAATAGGGATGGTTGGTTCTCCTCGAAATTTTTGTATTCAATTAATTAGCAATATATTTATGACAATAAAATTTACGAGAAATCATAGTCTGACTTAATATTTATCTCTCGCAGTTCCATGCTATCAAATGAGACGATGGCACGCGCTGTGCAGCGAGTGCTCGCTAGACACCGTTAAACAATTGTGCTACCAGATATAGTTATCTTTCCTTTTAAATGCGAAGCATTTCTTAGCGAACATCGGATTAGCTGCAGAGACCTAGGCCGTAGGATTAGCTGCAGAGGCCTGGTCGGCTGCACTGTCTATACCGGGCGATTCGGTGTAGACCTGCCTGCGGACTCTACGCCTGTCCTGGCACCTGTGGAGGCCCGCGACACCATGCACTCACACTAAGGACCCGGAGCCGGCTGTGACGCTGCACACTATCAGTGTGACGCTGCACACTATCAGTGTGACGCTGCACACTATCAGCAACCCGGCACACCGGTGCCTGCTGCTGAAACCCTCGTGGACTGCTAGCCCAAATACAACTTTTGCAGCGCCTCAGATGGCAGCCAGAATTTTACAGACATGCCTGCAAGGATTTCCTCCCACCTTTCTGAAGAGCCACTACCACCTACCTCGACGACTCCTGCAGCTGAAGTTCCTGCTTGTAACATGCTACGGCCGAACTTCCGGGATGCTGCTACAATGACCGAGGACCACGTGACAGCTTGTTTAACAGCCGAACAGACCACACCTCTTGTACCAACCACTCTGGTGGACATCCACATGACTGCCCCAACGAGCATGGGCACGCCATTCAACTCTACGGCAGACCCCATGGCCTCTGGGCTCCTGGCCATGCTCCAGAGTCCTTCAAGGGTGACAAGAAGTCTGCAGTGTCCAGTGCACTTCCTGTGGCCCCTAAAATCTACCCCCACAAGCAACTAGCACCCAGAAAGAATGACTGGAGCACAACACTCGGAATGTGCTCCCTTGTTTCAACGTCACTGATAGCCCCCGACAACTGCGACACCACACACCCACCAGATCTCACGGCGCACGTGATCGGCTCACCTGACCTGCCAACGCGAACACACCAAATGATGTCTAGTGCAAAAAGAGCAGTTCGTCGCTCGCCTACACGACAGACGACGCAGCAGCCTCAGCCGGTGACGTATCACCACCTCCATCGTTACCGGCCCCATCGACGCACCTGCGTCACACTCCCAGCCTGGCAAGGTTCCGTCCACCAGCCACAACTATGCCCGTCATAAGCTCCAGGCCTGGCTGTACGGCGCCAATGCAACCACCGGTACCACGGCACCCTCTGCATGTTCTGGCTTCGACGTGCTGCGCTGCGAAATTACTCGGCTGCCTACCAATTTCCACGTTATAGGTTTTGCCCGCTCCTTCAACAGCGTGCCTGCTTCGCCATCCTCGCCCACTGCGTGGTTCCCGGTGCCACCCACCGAAACTGTCGGACTTCTCCGTACGCCTTCCACCCTGACAAAGTTCGGGCTACTCAGCATCTTCTCACACAGCGCTATGTGTGGCCAGGAATCAACGATGATGTGCGTGCTTGGACGCGAACGTGCCTCCCCTGCCAAATAACAAAGGCGTCCCGTCATAACAAGACGCCTTCCCAAACTTTCCTTACACCCAGCCGTCGTTTTGACCATGTACATGTAGACATTGGGGGCCCACTACCAATGTCCGAGGAATGCTATTACATACTTACCACGGTCGATCGTTTCACACGCTGGCCAGAGGCTGTTTCCATTCAAGACATAACTGCCGGGACAGTGGCCCGCGCTTTCATTTCTACGTGGGTATCTTGTTTTGGATGCCCTGGCACCTTGACAACAGACCATGGACGTCAATTCAAGTCCACGCTGATTCCTTGCCTTAATCGTATCCTCGGAGCCAGACATCGCCGTACCACTGCGTATCATTCCTGTGCCAACGGCATGGTGTAACGTCTTCGCCGGCAACTAAAGACTGCCCAGACGACACGCCTCAATAGGACTACCTGGGTAGATGCCTTGCCAATGATGCTTCTAGGTTTACGGGCTGCCATCCGGGCGGACCTACATGCTCAGCTGCGGAGCTAGTGTATGGAAGTTCTCTGAGACTCCTCGGAGATATCTTCATATCAACACAGCTACCAGCCCAACCGCAAGAATTTCTACACCACCTCTTGGACTGAGTGCAAAATCTCCGGCCCACTCCACCCCGACCTCCTGACAACAAGACAATATTTTTCCATCTGGATCTGGCCACAGCAACAAACGTTTTTGTGCGCCACGACGTAGTCAAACCTCCTTTAACACCAGTCTACGACTGACCATTCCGCGTCATTAACCGCACTCAAAAACCGCCACTCTTCTTCAGAACGGACGCGAAGAGACCGTCAGCTTGGACCGACTTAAGGCGGCGTGCCTGGAGACCGCCATAGAAAGCCTTTCATCTACGTCTGGCCTCCCTTTCGACTGCCAAAAGCATGTAACATTTCGACTTCCAGTCTACATGGGCGAGGGGGGGGGGGGCCTGTAGCGCCCTCGTTTGGGCGGCGCGCCAAACGGCAAGCACGCGCCCGCAAACGGAAAAAAATAAAGACGGCGCTTGGCAGTGGCGCGGGAAGCGAGGCTCTCGTTCCCTGCTGGCGCCGATTGTTATTCAGGCGTCTCTTTCCTTTGCTCCTGCGGCTAAGCCTGCAAAGAGTTGGCGTAATTCGAAACTGCGACTGGTCTTTGGGTTAAAAAACCCTACATGGTATTGAAAAAAAAAACTTGTATTTAGGTCCGTGGGGGCGTGAAACAGCACGAGGCGGGCCACTTCCACGTCGGAACAAATAGGCCTAGTCTCTCCACCGTGTCGTGGGCCCGTTGGACTGCCCATAGATGTGTCATCAAATCAGGACTGCGTAGCGCAGCATCCCGCTTGGACAATGTTACGTCCTCGTGAACCCGTAACGCAGACCACCGTAAGATCATGTGATCTCAGCTGGCAAAGTCTGACCAAACCACGCATGCATTTCACGTCTGAATTTCCGGAGGCAACTTGGGCAAGAGTTTGGTTCTGAGATATGCCACGACCTACAAACGTTTGAGCGTCACTGCCTGAGACATGTGTGGTGCATGATACCTTCGCCTCCCCAGATAAAAGTTCTTAGTGAGTTCGTTGCACGTCGTTAGGGTATCTTTCCTGCCAAGAACTTCCTCGCCGCGCCATTCGGTAACTAGGCGGTCGACGACTCGTCGCGCAGCTGTGTGAGCCGACTCCTGGATAAATGGATGGATGGATGGATGGATGGATGGATGGATGGATGGATGGATGGATGGATGGATGGATGGATGGATGGATGGATGGATGGATGGATGGATGGATGGATGGATGGATGGATGGATGGATGAATGGATGGATGAATGTATCTGGTTGTGCCCTTTAGATGGGACGGTGGCTCACGCCACCTAGCCGTAAAGTTAAGTACTAGCACTGTGTGTTTAAAGATTGAATTTCACTCACGCCTTAACATTAGCCACGAATCAGTTAGCCTCCTTCTTGTTATTTCTACCCGTTTAAAGTCTATTTTGCCTTCACTATCACCAAACCCAAATGCTTTGAAAAATTCGGCGCCATTATCTTCGACTATGGGGTGGAGCGCTTTACAGAACATTATCAAATGTTCAGCCGTTTCATCCTCCTCTCCACACGCACTACATATCGTGGCTATGCCTTCGTATTTTTTTGGTCCGCAATACTCTCTTTCTAGCCTCGAAGAGCAAAGAACTACCCCGAGAATTATCATAGATCTTTTCTCTTGCAATTTCCTGCTTAAAAGTTTGGTAAGTCTCCAATGATGATTTTATAAACATTCCCATCTTCCACATGTCCTCTCTGTTTCCTTCACCTTCTTCTGAACCAATGTTTCCTTTTGGATTGGTATTCTGCTGCTGTCTAAGTACTTGCTTGATAAATTTTTAGTTCGTTTTCTCCATTTTGTGCGGACATTCTTCAGGTACAAGTAACTGAAAACTTTCCTACCCCAACGCTCCTCTCTCATTTTCTACAATCACTCCTCAAATTCTATCTTGCTGCTAGCTTCCCTGCACTCAAAACGATGTCCATCCCATGTCTCCCTGTGCCCCTTGATTTCGGGTATTCCCGTGTACTCCTAAAGCAAGTCTACCTATGCCACGTTGTTTAGTTTCCAATCTTGCTTCAACTTCTGATTTCATGCGCAAGACGGCATTGCCGATCGTCAAACCCGGACCCATGACACCTTTCAGAATCCCGCTCACAACGTCATACCTATTGTAGTTCCACAGTGCCCTATTTTTTATTACAGCTGCATTGCTGGTACCCTTAGTCATTACGTATCTTTCGTGCTCCATTAGATATTCAGACCCATTATTTTTCCATACGCCCTAAGTATTTGTATTTATCCACGATTTCTTGCGTGACATCCTGTATCTTATGCTCACTGCCTTTGTTATCATTAAAAATTACAACTGCCGATTTTTCTTTGCTGTACTTCAAACTTAACCTCATTCAGGTTGGTTGCAGCACCTTCTATCTGTTCCATTTGAGCGGGGAACCACACGATAGTGTGTTGTTTAACCTCCTTATTGCGTAAGATCTTCAAGGCTGATCGAGAAATGCTGCCCTTAGCGAATGCTCTGATTGCCGATCTCGAGTCGTTGTTGTCCTACCATTGTTCTTCTCTCATTGTCTAGCAATGCCAAGGCTATCACGACCTGTTCGGCAACCTCGGCTGTCGTGGACCAGACCATCGAGGAGTTTGTCACTTTCCCATCTTGATCAATGTTAGTTGCCACGAATGCTTTTTCGTCTGAGTACTGTGCTGCGTCGACGAAACAGCAACTCCAGGCATGTGCGTGAACATATTCCAGGAGGGCTTTAGCCCTAGCCCGTCGTATACCTACATCGTGCTCAGGATGCACGTAATGAGGTGTGGGTGCAACGTTAATGCCCTCTCTCTGTTCTCGAAGAAGGCTGCAGTATCTGGCCTCGATTTCCTTCGGGAGTACTTCAAGCTCTCTTCGCAGGTTTCTACTGGTGGTAGGAAGTTTGGTAAACTTCCCAGTTTATTGTGACTCAGTTATCCTTTTAAGTGCGTTAGACATGCGGAAGGAAGAACAATCTCCCCGAGATCGTGTACGTAGGTATACTCGAATGAAACAGTAAAGCTGCAAGTGTGCACTGGGGTACAATGAAGTCGAATGAGGTGGTCTTCAATAAAAGCTTTGAAATGAGCGAAACCGTCCACCATTCTCGATGCGAAGAGAATGTAATGATATCCAGAAAAGATTTCATGTGCAAAAAAGTCAATGAAAATTCTGCCGATCGGCTCTTTCACCTTTGGTATCTTTGTGCTTCGGTAAACCACAGAATGGTAACGCAGATCAGTTTCTGCGTAACAGCAGGTTATTCAGCACAAGCCCGAAAGGCGCGAACCCAATGGAAGGCGCAATAGTCTGTTAATTCTTGGCATTTCGTGTGCGCTAAACCACAAACATTGTTTAAACCCTCCTGCTCGGTCCTCAATCACCAGTGTGTTCTTTAAGTAAATAAAATAAATGGCATTTCTATAAGCAGTTGTTGAGGCCAGTGTCCTCATTTATTCAAGCAAAGCAGGAGAAGTCCGGTTTTACTTTTGTGACCCTACAACCTAATTTATAGGTTGCAGCCTTGCAAATTCCCGAAAATTGTGAGCAGTAATCTTCATTGCAACGGCGCTGAAAGCCCATTCTCATGTCGATCATGTCCTCCTCGGGGTAACAGTGGCAGCGGTTCAAAGGTCGCGGCTTCGATAGCGCCCGTGGCGGTCGCATTTTTATGGAGGCGGAATGGTAGAGGCTCGTGTACTGTGCGATCTTAGTACACGTTAAAAAACACCAGATGGTCCCGATTTCCGGAGCCCTCAACTACGGCGCCTCTCATAATAATATCGTATTTTTGGGAGCCTAAAACCGAGATATTATTATTATTATTATTATATTATTATTATTATTATTATTATTATTATTATTATTATTATTATTATTATTATTATCATCAAGTCGGTCATCACTAAACTGCCCTGGTACACAGTTCCTTAAATCATGAAGTGGTCGCTCCTACAAAATATTTTATAATGTGCTACTTTTTACTACACACCATAAAATAGAGGCCATGCAAATAAATAGGCTGTACAGCCGTTTGTCAGGCCGCACAAACAAGGGACGTTTTATCTACGTCAAAACACGCTCGGCGCATACCGGCGCCATATACTCTTAATTTAGAAGGGCATACAAGGACATGGGGCAACCATAGTTGCAATTCTGTTCTCCTCCTGCTGCGCCAAAGACTTGTTGACATTTATTTGCAACCGCCGGCACTCGAGAAGCAGTTTTCGAAACAAGGGACGGTAAGTTACGCCACACCTCGCAGTATATCAAGCGAGGAGACCGAGCCATTTGTCCAGTTCGCCTAGCCCGTAGCCTTGTCTTGGCTAGTCTGTTCTTCAGCGCGCCCCTTAAGTGACCTAATGGACTGCGCCTCTTCTTTTGCGGTGCTATTTTTTTGTTTTTATTGTCCTTTTATCACGCATCGAGGACGCACTGTCTCGGGCCACAGACGGAGTGACCGGAATAAGATGCAAACGCACACGAAAGGCTCTCGCAAGAACACTTGGGCTGTTGCGCAAACTGAAACCGTGTACTCTCTTTGTCGAGGATGGAGTGGGGCGGGGCAACCGCGAGTGGTCGGCCGTGCACATCGGACAAACTGGCGTACGCGCGCGTCACCGCAGTGTGCTCTTACATATAGATCTCACGCTGCGTTGCTCAAGACGCCTCACCATAAATCACCCGAGAAATAGGTGCAACCATGCCTTCTGTTGGAGTGGTTTCAGAGTAAATTTCAGATACGTCAAAGTGGCACAGTGTCTACGCTGCTCTGGTTTAGTACCCGACATTTTGTTTTCTATACGTCGCACGTAGCACTTTCATGTGCATTAACTCATCGCTCTCCTAGTTATGTGTAGCGTAGTAGATCGGACAAAGTCTAGTCAATATTCCAGTCTTACGAGCTTCACAGAAATTGATGACCTCTCTAGCAATAAAAAAATAGAAAGGCGAATTATGTAAGGCAACACTCGTAGGGTGCAGTAGTACCGACTGAAATGAAACTCCCGTCATTTTTCTGGCAACGTAATGAGACGCTGCTGTTTCCTTCTGCGTTTTGTCGCTGCCATTTCTAAAGCTTTTGTGCGGTATATGAAGCAGGAAGTGGCAGAGCTATTCATGGAGGTTGTAGTTTACTTTCGAGGTGCTCTTTATTCCTCGCGTATAAGAATCCATCGCCTTATTCAATACGCGAGAAAGTCGGAGTACACGTGCACGAGAAACTATGCTTGTTTTCATGCGCCCAAATGTTCGTGACACAAGAGTGCCAAAAGGATTGCTTTTGGTATTTGGTAGTATAGGGCGTATAATGTAGGCAACGATGTAATAAGAATGAACCCGACAGGGGGCGGTGTTCACGCAATCACCTATCTCCACGAGCATGGTGGCTTGTTTAGCCCTTTCGGAAAACTTAAGGTGAGCCGGTGATATTCAGTGTCGCAATTATCAATCTTTCCAGGAAGAAGCAAGCGTACGAAAAAGACGAGATAAAAAAAGCACAAGTAGCACAGCGTTCTGTAAAAAAAAAACTGCTGGAAAGGAAGCTGTGGCGCTTGGTAAGCACACAGGACTTCAGAAATAAGGTGTACTTAATCATAAGTTGGTTCTGAGCTAGTTGGTACCGTGACATTATGAAAACGGTAAGCGCACGAAGACGGGAAAAAGAAGACGACACACAAAGCACAAAGAGGCTCACACAGAATAGCTATACTTATGTCCATATCTCCTGTGCTGTGCCCGGTAACACCGCACACAAGAGATCGACCTCGGTTGCAGTGGTAGCGGTGGTTTTGATGAGGGTCAAAGAAATAGGTCAGCCCATTCGCTAAGATATAGGCCTCTTCTTGTGGAGCTGCCTAAACGAGATCAAGGAAGCTCCGAAGTTAACGGTCGTGTAACACTTCATGAGCGATGCAAACTTCGAACGATGTCTTTCCAATTATTAGACTGACTTAGCGAATTTTGTTGCCTTCTTGCGACTGAAAACAGTACAGGGTGTCAGCTTATGCAAACAATTTCCGCGTGATATGAGTTCCAAATACACCAACGCAAGCTAAGGTAACATTGATTCTTCACAAGCATGTCAAAAAGCCTGTCGATCTTACTTGGCGCATCCAATGATATTCGGGCCAAGATTATGCTTACGACATGACAGTGCAACCTGCTAAATAAATCCACCCTATTCAGTAAACGTATTCTTACTCGTTTTTCATGCAGTTGTTCTTTATTGAGGATTTTGGCTCAGTGGAAACAGGGCAGCTGGAATGCCCTGTAAACACTTTAACTATTCTGAATGTAATATCAACAGCGTCAATTAAGAAATTAAGCATGACACCCCGTAGCATTCGCCTAAGAGCACTCGAATGCTAACGACATATTTTTGTATACCTCTAAATTGATTGTATTGATCCCCCTTTGAACGCATCCTGCATCCTACGCGTTGTTGCACTGTCTCTATGATCGCGGACATTGAAGCTTCTTGCACCTCAAGGGGTTTTGCAGTGCTTCCGGAATCGGTCCATCTTTGCGCAAGCAACGATGTCATGTGAGTAGGTCACCACGTGGCGCCACAGTGACGTCATGGTGACTCCGCATGGTGACGCGGGGTCCGTTCCTTTCGTCTGCGTCCTTGTATGTGTGCGCTGATGTTACAATATATAACGCTGTGTGTTTTGCGAACTACGTTACAATCTATAACGCTCCGTGTTTTGCCAAGATGTTTGAAGATTGCGGTTATAAGAGGGAAAAGAAGAGAAAAGTGAGCCACGTAACTGTCTGCATCAGCGTGCGACATTTCAACAGTAGCTCACAACGGATGGGGTAAGGAGGGATTAAAAGGATAGGATTAAAGGTAGAGAGAGAGAGAGATACGCAAGACAGCGAGCGACGACATAAGAGAGAGAGAAAATGAAACACGGTCACAGGAGTCCGAGGACGGGGCACCACTTGCGAGAGCTCTTGTCGGCGACAGGAGATGGCGTAGGGCTAATCCAGTCGGCCAGAGACTGCGCCGTCGTCGTGCATTGGGGACCGGCGGCAGGAGGTGGCGTAGGACCAACCCAGTCGGCCAGAGCTGCACTGTCGTCGGAGATCGCGAGGGCACAACCGGTCGGCACGGAATCCAGCAAGCAAGATGTTTGCGCATCATAAACTGTCTTCGTGTGCGGTTTGCGATCGGTCAATGTTGGCTGAATGGTGTAAACTAAGTGAACGCTTCGTCGCCACCTTGCAATTTGTTTCGGGTGTCGCGCTGTGCTTGCACCGCTGAACTCGTGCTCCAAAATTTCTAAACTCGCGCACAGCCGTTAACTGGTTCCGATTGGTGCAGGCGAACAGAACGGACCAGTGGCTTGACGTCACATTGCATCGTTCATGTGATCGTGTTATCATGATGATTAAGATCTTGATGAAACAATCGTAGTGAGGTCACCACATGATCACATATCATGTCACACGTCATACGGCGGCGTCGTTATGTGTCATCACATATCATAAATGTCATATGGTGGCGTCATCAGGTGATCACCTGTCAGCACATGTAATATGGTGATGTCATGTGAGAGCATCACATCATCGTTGTTTTGTATCCCTCCCATTGACGCAAATGCCGCTGACAGCCAACTTTAGCATTTGATGCGACATCTAAGACTTTCAAGATCTGTCTTGAAAGCATTAGGTAAACACATAATATGGATCCACATAGAGGGGTCATTGCCCCGCCGCGGTGGTCTAGTGGCTAAGGTACTCGGCTGCTGACCCGCAGGTCGCGGGTTCGATTCCCGGCTGCGGCGGCTGCATTTCCGATGGAGGCGGAAATGTTGTAGGCCCGTGTACTCAGATTTGGGTGCACGTTAAAGAACCCCAGGTGGTCAAAATTTCCGGAGCCCTCCACTACGGCGTCTCTCATAATCAGAAGTGGTTTTGGGACGTTAAACCCCACAAATCAATCAATCAATAGAGGGGTCATTAAGAGGAGTTCAATTTTTTACGCATTGACACCCGTTCGCGTCTGCAAAACATTTATTCAAATAATGACCAATCGCGCATACACTTTCGGCGATCACCGAACATAATACCTTTAATGTTTGCCACTGACTATAGCATAATTTGCCGCCGTGAGTCCACTGACGCTACAGCGGCAGATAATCGAGTCTCGTCCTTTCGACAGTGAGCGATTTTTCTTTTTTGGTATGTGTAAACAACAGTGATAACATGGTGGCGCTATTGTGCAACATCACCTCTAGGCGTCATCGATGCGACTGACAGCAGCTCCACGTCAGGTCTCGATCGATAAGCGAGTCGACGCGTTCTCGTTGCCGTCACTGGAACGTTCAATATAAAGAAGCAAGTTCCCGTTTCTAAGAAACAAATTCATCCCATCAAAGCGGGCAATGCGAACACTTATCACAACATTTGTTTACAGTTGTTTGTGTTGCACCCATAAAAATTTGCTAAGACTGCACTAAACCGAGCAATGCTTCAAACAGCGAGACTGGGCGATTCTGAAGGCTAATTTTTGGTAGCTTCTGGGTTGGTTCTGCGCCTTAGCTATGGTATGCAGGCCGTACGTTTGTTGCTTCTCGGTCGTTGCTAGACTTTATCTAGCTGATGCTAGCTTGTTTATACGTTGATTTTCAGTGAAAAGAAGTTCGAGGTGAACCGCAGACAGTCACAGACACGACACGGGCACGTCTGCCTTGGTGCCGCAGCATTCCATCACTTCGGGGTTTTTCTTGCAGCCGCCACTGTCTTCTCCGTTCCCTAGTATCCTGTTGTTGCACGTACTCGGGAGACTTCGGCTCACCACCGTCGCATTGTATAGCCAATTATTGGGCTTGGAGTTGCCCTCTTCCTGTTTAGAAGACCTGTATTGAGTAGTGAAATCTACCCATTTGCTATGGCAGATACCTGTTTATGATGACGGCAGTTTTTTTATTGGCGCTAATTAACCAGGCGCTCTCAACGATGTATGTCTGGAATGCATTTAGTTGAGTATGGTGACAGATTGAATGATTGATATGTGGGGTTTAACGTCCCAAAACCAGTATATGATTATGAGAGACGCCGTGCTGGAGGGCTCCGGAAATTTAGACCACCTGGGGTTCTTTAACGTGCACCCAAATCTGAGCACACGGGCCTACAACATTTCCGCCTCCATCGGAAATGTAGCCACCGCAGCCGGGATTCGAACCCGCGCCCTGCGGGTCAGCAGCCGAGTACCTTAGCCACTAGACCACCGTGGCGGGGCGACAGATTGAATGAAGTATACTAGCATCGGTGCTCACAGTATCACAGACGCTTGGGTTAATGCATCTACAACGAAGTTGAGTACAGAAACTTCCTTGCACTCCAGAAGGACGAAGGTTTGTGCCAGCAGTAGTCAAATTTTGACACACAAACAAAAAAACAATAATTACATCTTGATGTTCTCCTCTTTCTTCACTTTCATTTTTTAGCCTTTTCATTATTCAGTTACTCGTCTGGTAAGTGTAGTTTTGTGCTGAATGACCATGTTATCGCAAAACAAGCGCAGATGTTAGTGTGATCGATGTGTTGCGTCTGCTAACGACTCCCTTCCCGGCCTTTTTTTTTCTCTCTTTCCTGCTTTCTCTAATTATTTTCCAATGGTAGGCTGCGGATAACGATCCGTTAGAAGCCTCTTATAAGCATGGTAATGATAACCGTCTGAATTCAAATGCCCGTTAACGTAATTAAGTCCAGCAAAGCATTTTTCTTTCTTATCAGTTAATCCATTAGAAAAAAAACTATGATAATAGACCGAGGGTCTACTGTTTGATAAACGCCACTTCATGGAACCCGCAAATAATGAAGTGATCGAAGAAACGGGAGTTGCTAGTTATGGTTTTAATTGTAGTTATTACAGGATGAACGAGAACAAAATGGACGAAGAAAACAGCACGCTGCCAGTGGCATACGAACCCACGACGTCCATGCTATCTACTTGCGAGTGACCACAAGGTATTTTATCACCTGGTACGTGGTCGCAGAATAGTTGTAAGATACATATTAGGAGACTTTGTTTCTCTAGCGTTTTGTATGGGAAACATCATTTTTCTTGCAGAAGTATACTGCAATCTGATAGGAACTTCGTAATTTTGAAGGACTTGCGGTGTCTTTTTTTTTTGGCGCGAAAGTGGGCTTACAGGATCTCATTGCACCGCTAGTTTGGGTGAGCAACACTTTCAGGGGACACTGAAAAGCTTGCACACAAGTTTATAATAGTGCAATATATATTTTTTGTGAATGCGTTACTACTCCTGCTTTGTCCTGAGTGAACGCGCCAAAATCTGAACGTGCCAAATGCGCGAAACCCTTCACTGCATAACCAAGCTTCAGGCCACTGATCACTGAGAGGAGCAGTAAATTCTATTTCTGCAAATTTCGGTTCAACGATCCGGAAATTTGAAATTTTTCAATGCACGAATGATGGAAGGAAACAAAAAAAAAGGCAGATGAAAAGTAGACATGGATCCTCGTGAACCAGGTACCGGACCAGAAACCGAATACGCAAGGGGAAAGAGAAACGAAATATGAAAGTGAGAGAGGGGAGGGAGATAAATAAGAAGCTGACTTTTCTGTAAAATATTTGGCAGTCATGCTTCTTGTAAAAAATAATAAATGTGGCTAGAAGAAACATTGATGCTGCATGTAAAAGATTCCTTGACGAAAAAGTTAAGCTTCACAAACACTGCGTGTTTTTCTGCCTACATGCAAGAACACGCAATCGGCATGACCTAACGCCTGCAAGGCAGCAACGCGTCGCTGTTCCCAGCGCTTCCACATCTACCTCCACGTTGTATTTAATGTCATATTTTTTTTTACTTTTGCACTGCCAGATTTCGCATTACTTCCTGCAACAAACAACGCAAAACGCTGCTTCCTACCTGCTTTTCTTTTTACCCCGTAAGAGCGTATGTTACTGATGCGCTTTCAATCACGTTATTTCTGGGCGCAGACCTCGATGGCGGCGAGTTGTAAGGGGAAGCCCACCACCGGCGTCGTCCTAAACGCTTCCACGCGCACCACAACACATTGTTGCAGCACCACGACACAAGCGCGCGATTAAGGAAGAGATTGGACGTGGGACGAGAAGGGTGAGGGTTTGGAGCTGGAAAGGGTGCAACCGCTTATAGGACACCGTAGCCAGGGCCGGACCATTAGCCGGCAGCTCGCAGCCTTCCGTCGCAGACCACGCGCCATAAGTCAAAGGCGCGCGGTGAGATAACTGGGGCCGACGCGCAGATGGCCGAACGTTCGCCGCTATGAGCGCTGTGCCTGCCTTAAAAGAGGTCGTCACGTGTGTTTTTGGCCCGCTTCACACGAAGGCAACCTTTGTGCGACAATTCAGTGCGACTTCATCGCAACGTGCGCTCCTTGTCATAGTGATTCCGATCTAAAAAAAAAATAACTCGCAGTTGATGACACCGTTGTGCGAAAGAATTCAAATATATTATACGCACATGAATGCAGATTCCCATGTAGGCACATCTACATTGCGTAGGAGTGACTAACGTTACTTCTACCAAATGTAGATGTGCTTACGATCTGCATAGAGGTTTGACAGCTCTCTCTAATTGATAAGTTTGTATCTTTTCTATCCTTCGTTCACGCTTTTTTTTTTTGCTTTCATTATAACGATGGCATGAGGTTCGGGTTGGCTTAGTCGTTATACCGTGCGCACTTACTTGTCCCTATAACGTTATGCTGTAGCATGCGTGAATAAATTAGTTACAATCAGCCGTTTGCACACTTAAATTAATTGCGACAGCGAACTTCGATAAGTCACCATAAGTCGTATGAGGAGATTATTAAGAAACTCTTTTGTGTTTGGAAGGATGATGAAGAGGGGAAGGTAGCCTGTCGGTGTTTTTTTTTAATTAGACATTTGCTTTCTGGTTAACCTTCCTGTCTTTCTTCATACCATCTCTCTCTCTCTCCTCCAGGTCAACGATCAACGTTTCTCACGCAAAACATACAAAGAAAAGAAAAAAATGAAGTAGCGACAGCGACTAAAGGCGTACAAAACACATCAGCGCAAGATACTCGGCATCGACAAATCACGCTAGCGAATCTGTGAGGCGTACGTCAGCACTGACACGTAAAATGTGCGACGAACGTGGCTATATAAAGTGTGCCACTGTTTTATAGCATGCATTCGCGCTGAAATGCTAGCTTCAAGAACGCCGTCAAATGAAAGGTTATCCAAGCAAGAAAGATGATCTTGTTGATGCCGTTGCTCTTGTTGTGATATGGAGTCTAGAAAAAAATATATACATCTCCACAAAGTGAATGATGACTAGTGGGTGAAGCTAAGTCCAAAGATTTTTAATGTCTATGTTTAAGTCACCGACTATAGTATATGGGATGTCGGACAAATACATAGTATATATCATATAGTATATATTATATTATACTGCTACCATATTGCTTCATAAAGAAAGCAACAGAATACCAATCAAGAAGGGTGTAAGACAGGGGGATCCAATCTGCCCAATGCTATTTACCGCGTGCTTACAGGAGGTTTTCAGTGGAGGTGCCCTCGATTAAGAGAGGCAGTAACGGGACTGCGCTTTTTTCTTCTTTTTCCTCTTTCAAGGCTACTTGCCAGAGGCTTAGAATGAGAACAGTTCGGCATAAGAGTTAATTGAGTAGCGATAGCGGTGCATGAGTAACCTGCGCATCGCCGATGACATTGCATTGCTGAATAACCCAGGGGACGAATTGCAACTCATGATTACGGAGTTAGACAAGAAGAGCAGAAAGGTGGGTCCTAAAATTAATCTGCAGAAAACGAAAGTAATGTACAACAACCGTGGAAAAGAGCAGCGCTTCGAGATAGGTATTAGTGCATTTCAAGTTGTAAAAGACTATGTCTACCTAGGGCAGGTAATAACCGCGAAGCCGAACCACGAGATTGAAGTAACTAGAAGAATAAGAATGGGGTGGAGCCCATTTGGCAAGCACTCTCAAATCATGACAGGTAGATTGCCACTATGCCTCAAGAGGAAGGTATATAACAGCTGTATCCGGCCGGTACTTAGCTACGGGGCAAAAACCTGGAGACTTACAAAGAGGGCTCAGCTTAAATTGAGGACGACGCAGCGAGCAATGGAAAGAAAAATGGTAGGTGTAACCTAAAGAGACAAGAAGAGATCAGAGATGATTAGAGAACAAACTGGGGTTAAGGATATCATAGTTGAAATCAAGAAGAAAAAATGAACATGGGCCGGGCATGTAGCACGTAGACAGGATAACCGCTGGTCATTAAGGGTAAGTAACTGGATTCCCAGAGAAGGCGAGCGGGTTAGGGGGACACAGAAGGTTAGGTGGGCAGATGAGATTAAGAAGTTTGCGGGTATAAATTGGCAGCAGTATGCACAGGACTGAGTTAACTGGTGGAACATGGGATAGGTCTTTGTCTTGCAGTGGACGCAGTCAGGATGATGATGATGATGATGATGATGATGATGATGACGCCTTACTTTTATTCTTTTCACCCTCACCATACTTCTCAGTCTCATTTTTCTTTCCCGCCCCTCGCTATACACGACTATGCTATTGATGGCTATATGGTATGCATGGTTTTTCCTGCGTTACGACGATGACAGCATAAAATTACTGCATACGACGCCGTATACGACATCCCGGGCCCTTAAAGTATTCTGCAGTTAAAAAGAAAAAATCAAGGCTTGATTCCAAGAAATCCGCACACGCTAATGCGTCTTCCGATAAACTAAAGATGGATACACTGCCAAGACATACATAAAATAAAACAACAAAAAATGGCAGATCCCAGGTACAGTGAGAATCGATGATATGCGAAGCACGAATGAAGAACGTTGATACGTCACTTTAATATCTGCACAACGTGACGAGGTGGGCATAAATTATGCCGTGCGTGTCATGATTGTCATGTTTAGGCGTGTTATTCACCTTCATCATTTATTTTCGTCACATGATTCCAAATTTCGTATATGTGGAGCTTGCTATGAGCGTAGCATGTAGTCATGTTTTACATGACAGGCATGTTATGATTATCATGTTAGGACGCGTGATTCACCTTCGTCTTCCATTCACGTCCCGTAATACCAAATTTGGTATATGTGAAGCTAGCAAAATGACCACAAGCACGCCACGAGCGTGGCCTGTATCATCACATACTTGACATGCATGCCATGATTTCCACGTTAGTCTCTCAGTTATGTTAGGGTCTGTCACAATACCAGTTTTGCAATGTGCCATGTGAACGAAACCGCCGCAAGAGCAACAAGACTATGAAATGTAAATCATGACATTCATGGCATGTGTGTCATGGTTTTCATGTTATGACTAGTCAATTATGCTCGTCATGCAGTCATATTATGTCATACAAATTTAGGCATCGATGCCATTATCGAAACGGCTAGGAGAGCTAAAAGTCGTAGGTGGCTAGATAGATAGATAGATAGATAGATAGATAGATAGATAGATAGATAGATAGATAGATAGATAGATAGATAGATAGATAGATAGATAGATAGATAGATAGATAGATAGATAGATAGATAGATAGATAGATGCTTTTTATTGATGATATGTTGAATTTAGTGTCCCAAAACCACCATATGATTATGAGAGACGCCGTAGTGGAGGGCTCCGGAAATTTAGACCACCTGGGGTTCTTTAACGTGCCCTCAAATCTGAGCACACGGGCCTACAACATTTCCGCCTCCATCGGAAATGCAGCCGCCGCAGCCGGGATTTGATCCCACGACCTGCGGGTCAGAGATACTTTTTTATTTAAAAAAAAAAAGCTGTGTCTTTGCTTTCACTGGCCTACTTCTGGACGCTAATGAAAAAAAATGATGAAGTTGAATTAGGAAACAAAAATTGGTATGACCCCTTAAATGTCATTATTTGCCGCGCACAGAAAGACCCTTAATAACTGAACTGCAATTTCCGCCGTCCTATCTGGGCTAGATAAGCTTCATATCGAGAGCTCTTGGACATTTCGCCGCAGTAACTGCAATTAACATTGTTAGGCCGGCATTCGCCACTCACCACTTATCATTTTCAGCTCATTATCTCGCGTTTGCATCATTTCCAGGATGGCTGCTGCGCAACAAAAACGCCTGTTTCGTTCACTTCAACAGTAATCTTGAGATAACTTAGAATGACATCGACGACGCGTGAAACCATTAAACGTTTCCGTTTAGGGAAAAATATTGAGCAAAGCAGGTGGCAACTGTAGATGGGGAGGTTGCGACGCGGGTCGTTTAAGTAGCGTTACGATCAACGATAAAAAGTGGCGAGAAGTTTAAGAAAGATCGCTCTCTCTCACTCTTTCTGTGATGTCTATGTACGCTCTTTTTTTTTTTGCCGGCCGTTTCTTGTTCTTTCGTTGTTAGTTTTCTGCAATTGCGCTCTTTCGTGATGTGGTGCGTGAATGCAATAGGAGATGGTGGTAACCGACTGCACTTCAAGATATTGCCAGGCCGTTTTGCAATGCAGACTTCCAGTCCATTTGACGGGGACGATTTCGAGAAATGTTTCGACATCGGCCTCTGTTTAGAGTCAAACTCGCAACCAGCACCACAAAGGCAGGAAAGAGAAGGCATACAATACGTTTGCGAAAGCACCGGTGGGATAAACTTGATTACCACTGTCTGGGCACACACGGAGCTGTTGCTCAATGATTGCCGTAAAATGTGTGTCAGCCTAACAGAATCGTTAAACTATGCTTGTCAGTTTAACACAGAGATCCATGAATAGCACTTAGAGCGCACGACATTTAAGCACAGTTAAATTCTTCTATTGATAACAACTGTTTGGTATTAAATCGAACTGAATTGAACCCTCCTTATTGGAGCATCAATTTTAAGGTGTTTACTTATTTTATTTTGTGACACACTTTGTTTCTGATGCCCTACGTTTATCCTTGAAAAAACTGTCGATGCTTGCTCTCTTTTGTTTTCTTTTTTTTTTTGACGTGCTGTATAAAACTCGCAACCCAATGGTCATTCTGTTTAACCTCCCAACTCATATCCTGCATCTCCAGCCTGCACTTTTGTGTGTTGTTAATTGTGCCTCTCCTTATCTCTCTCTTTCTTTTTTTTTTGCTCCCTTATTCTTCTCTCGATGCGTAGGAGCGCAAGCGGTAAGTATTCTAGTTAACCTAGTTAATCCTACTATATTTCACTACGGTTTCTCTCGAAATCTTATGGTAGTTTTGGGAAGTTATACCCTACAAATAAATCAAATCAATCCTACTATATTTCTTCTTCTCTCTCGTCATCGTAAACATTCTTCAAAGTAACGCAAGTATAGGAAATATACATAAAACACTGCTGAAACTGTACACGTTCGCACTGGTAGACTGCTTTGAATTTAAGAGAACCGCATGCCGCAGTACTAAGTGTGTTAAGAGAAAATTCTTGACTTTGGAAGAAGCCAAGTTTTCGGTAGCAAAATAACAAGACACTGTACCTCTGAAGAAAAGACACAGAGCGCAAGGACTGTCAATAAAACTGGCAAGCAAGTACGTGAATCCTTATTAAAAAAAACATTTTGCCCTAAAAACCTTCTAAAAACACTATTTCAGGCAATCGGAGTGTGTGGCATGCCATTATCGAAGGCGGTCGACCAATGCAGAAGCCCACTTTAAGACAGAGAGGTTGTGTGCATTCGGCTCCTGATTGCTGCACGTGCAGGCACGCAGCGCCTAGCCGGGAAAATACGACACTGAGAGAAGACTGAGCTGATAAGTTCGGCACAAACGATGGGAACGGAATAGCTCATGGTTTCTTATAAGATACGTTGGCAGAACAACGACGAAAAAAGAAAGTTTCTTGCTGATTTAAAAACATGAGCTAACTTTTTGAAAAAGACAGTAATACAGGTGTAAATATCCGCAACAAGGCAACACTTTCTTGCTACAAAACAAATGATGAAGTGGCTGAGCACTGCGAACAAAAGGTGATCGTCTCGCCACGAGCGCTCTTCGGACTACCGCCTTCTTCTGCCTTAAAACAACGTGACAGCCTCTGTTTAATTGAAGACGGATCAAATGTCTACGTTTCCGGAGCGCTGGGGGGGGGGAGAAATGGGTCTAAAGCTAATGAAGGTGATAATAAGCCAGAGGGAACAACGTTTAGACGTGTTCACTGGTCATCGTTCAAGCATAATACATAGCGCAGAACCGAACACAGGACAAGCGCTCGTCCCTTCCTCTTCCTGTCCTGTGTTTGGACCTTCACTGGTAATCTGCAAAATCGATAATAATTCATCACCGGAGATAACCTGTTTGTAGCCTTCATGCAGAAAAATGACACAGAAACAAATAACGGGTGGTAATGTCTTCATGGGCATAGGTAAGGTTAGAGGTCAGAACAAAGATAGCACAGCGCGAGATTTCGCTAGATAAATAAAGAAATTTAAATGAAATGAAGACATGAAGGAAACTATATCAAGGCTGCGTCAAGGTGACAGTCTAAATTACTGGGAATATATTGAATAACCGGAAAACATTATAAAATCGAAGGAATTCTTTAATTTACATGCACTGAAGCTGCTGGCACAGTAGAATGTCCAGCGCTTTCTCCGCAAGAGATCATTTAGTCTGGAAGAAATCATCCGCAGTTCTTGAACTATAATTGCTGCCATATTCTCAGAAAAAAACACGGTACAGAAAAGTACTAAATTGTTTCTCAGCTCATTCCTCTATGATTAAATATGCAGCACATGAAAAAAAAAACAGAAGTGTAATGAAAGAATAAAAGAGCGAGGTTATTGTTTTTCTAAACCATTGATTTTAATTTTTCCAACCTCTATTCTTTCACCGTATTTACAACTTGTCTCATACTTCGTTCGGACAGTGCTCTCCTATAGACAGTCTTTCCTTTTAAGTTCAGTATTTTATGTTGTAGATACACTTCCTCCTTCGCAATTATTATAATCATAATTATCGTGGTCGTCAATACCATAACCAAGATATTTTAATTTTTCCAAGCTCTATTCTTCACCGTATTTACAACTTGTCATATTTCATTTGGACAGTGCTCTCCTATTGACAGTCTTTCCTTTTAAGTTCAGTATTTTATGTTGTAGGTACACTTCCTCCTTCGCAATTATCATAATCATAATTATCGAGGTCGTCAATACCATAACCACGATATTTTAATTTTCCCAACCTCTATTCTTTCCCCGTATTTGCAACTACTCTCATATTTCGTTCGGACAGTGCTCTCCTATTGACAGTGTTTCCTTTTAAGATCAGTATTTTATGCTGTAGGTACACTTCCTCCTTCGCAATTATCATAATCTTAATTATCATCGTAGTCATCACTACCATAACCAAGATTGAGCATTTTTCAGCAGTGTACTCTTATGGCACATACGTAAACCAGATCAGATTCGCATGAGCTGTTGTAGGATCTGTTACTTCGCCCTGCCAGCTCCCGTTCCGCCTTCACATAAGACTCGGGTGATATGAGGCGTATTCGCAGGCGCATATTATCCTGGGTTGGCGATACGAACATAGCATGTAGCTGTTACTTCACAATTAAATAAATATGCTTGTAGATATACAGATGCATTCTTCACAACTTCAGGTTTCGACTGCTACTGTTGTTAAAGCAAACCTGGCGTTCAGCAACTCGCTCAGCTATCACGTGGGGATGGTGGATTTACCCATGCACCAGTGTGACTATCAAGGAGAGCCTCTTGCGCCGTTGTTCAGAATTTGCACAACATCGCTGGGTTCCGGAGTGTGGCCACGAATACATGAATGATCGGCCTTTTACTGAAGGAAATATCTTGGGAGCCGGCAGCCTCGCAACGAATGAGCCCAGAAAGCCACACAAGCCATCCCGCACTTTTCGAAGGCAACTATGTAGAACAACCTCCTGTCATAGTTATTTATTCATGGTACCCTACAGGCCCCGAAAAGCATTGAGTAGGGGGGTGGGGTACAGAAAACTCACCATAAATAGAACATAACAGGAAACTTCATCCAGGAAAAAAACGAAGAAAATTGTACAATGGAAAGAAAAAGAACAAACGCTATAATACAATGCAGTAAAATATAGAAAAAGACAAATACATGCAAAAATCAAAGAAACAGATAGCCGTTCAAGTGCTCACGAGATTTTGCATGGTCTCTTACCGAAACAATCTCATCAGGACGATTGTTACAAAGTGCGATGGTGCGCGGCAAAGCAGAATTATTGAATGATAGTGTATGGCCGAAGATGCGTCAGAAACAGGTGATTATGAAGACGGCGTGATGTACCGGAAGAGATTTCAATCGAGAGACGACTTGTTCACGTGTTGTAGTGGTATATAGAAGATGCACAGAATGGTGACACAGCAGCGGGAATCTAAGTTTGGAAGGGCAATTTTGTTAAGTTTTAAGTTATAAGTTAGAAAAGGAACCGCGTTTTTGCTCTGCCGTGGTGGTCTAGTGGATAAGGTACTCGGCTGCTGATCCGCAGTTTGCGGAATCGAATCACGGCTGCGGCTGCTGCCGTTTCGATGGATGCGAAGATGCTGTAGGCCCGTGTGCTCATATTTGGGTGGACGTTAAATAACCCCAGGTGGTCGAAATTTCCGAAGCCCTCCACTACGGTGTCTCTCATAACCATGTGGTGTTTTCGGGACGTTAAAACCCACATATCAATAATCATCAGAGAATCGCGTTTCATTTGAGTGATGCTAGAACAGCGATTGTACTCCGAACTTATGAACCAGACTGCATGATTTTGGATGGATTTCACTTTATATTTTAGGCCTGTTGATGAGGAGACCATATGACGAAGCGTATTCCAGTTGAGGGCGTGCAAATGTTAGATAGGCCTGTTTCCGAACACAATAGGGGGAATCATGCGAATTCCGGCGCGAAAATCCCAGAGTTCTATTAGCTTTTGTGCATACATTTTCCGTGTGTCTACGTCAGAAAAGATTAGAACAAAAATTAACGCCGAGATATTTGTAAGTAGATAAACAGAACATTTCAACAGAACATACTGAGTGAGAAAAGGAGAAAACAAACTTACTTTTTATGGGTGAAAGAAAGTACGCAGATCTTAGATGTGTTAAGTGTCATTTGGCAATAGTTACATCACTGATTATTTAGGTAGAGGTCCTGTTGGAAACTTACATGGTCTTCTTCAGAGTTAATGGTCCTATACACTACGCAATCTTCCGCCAAAAATGAATTGAACAATAATTATTAGAAGTCAAATCATTAATATAAATCAGGAAAAGAAGAAGGCCTAGTACTCTCTTCCACGGGGTACATCTGACGAGACAAATGAAGTAGATGAGCTGAAGTTATTGACAAATATGAACTGCGGTCTATTAGATTAAAAGTTCCGGAGCCAAGATAATATTGCTGAGTCGAGTTTAAGTGCGGATAGTTTAGCTAATAGGCGACAATGGGCAACTCTGTCGAATGCTTTCAGAAAGTCCACAAAGACGAAATCAACTATTTTATTATGATTCATACCGTTACGTAAATCTGACGTAGATTTTAATATTTGAGTATCGCACGATAATGTTCACCGTAAACCATGTTGATTTACAATGAAGTTATTTGACTCAAGATGACTCTAAATATGGGTGCCAATGCTGTGTTCTAGCAGCTTGCAAGAGACGTATATATGTTAGCGATATTGGGTGATAGTTACCGGGTGAGTGTTTGTTCCCACCTTTTAATATCGGAACGACCTTTGCAGCAACGACGCTGCACTATGCGTGGGTGTTGAGAAATGTGAACACTGTTGGTTTTCCTCGTGAATTTACCCGTTCCTATGCCGTTTCAATATGTAGAGTAAGCAAAGTGGATCCAGTCGAGTTAGCCTCCATGCCCTTCTTGTATTCCCTCTCTATTTCTCGACATGTGGTGGAATAAAGAAAAAGAAAGATAAATATGACCACTCTCCGAGGTCTGACGGAGCGCTAGTGAACTACGCGAAAGGCTCGTCGCGGTAAACAAACTCAAAACCGCCGCCCCGTTTCACCGCACGTCTCTTTTGCATTGCCTTGGTTATTTCGACCGTTTCCCGGCCTAACAGCCGCGCGGCATCGGATGGCCGCACCACCGCTACGCTTTCGTCCTTGGAGAGCGCGCTGGAGCGTTGCGAGACAACCTGCACTGCGTTGGGCGAGCCCTGCAGGATTCGCCATGTGCGAGCAGTGGCTTTCACAAAACATTGCCGGCGCGGACAGTTGCGTTTCATTAGCGCCTGTCGGGCACTTTCGGTGTCCCTGAAAGCTGACCAGAGAGCGGAATGCTTGCTCGAGACCAGAGAGCTTGTGCGACGGCGGGAATTCCGTGATAAGTGAAATGGTTTCGTTTGGACGCAAATTCAGACCAGCAGAGATTTACTCGCTGGCTGGCTAGCTACATATATATATATATATATATATATATATATATATATATATATATATATATATATATATATATATATATATATATATATATATATATATATATATATATATATAGCTCAACAAAGTCGCAAGTCACATTATCAGAAAAAACAAAACAAAGCAATCCCTTTAGTGGCAAGCACTCAGGTAATCTATATCGGCGGCATGTAACGTGATTGAGGGCCTCGCCACGCATGTGTCACCTAAATGCATAGCATAGCCATTGCAGCACACGCTCGCGCCAAAGTGAAGTCTTCTATTTCTTGTTCCTTTAGCGCGTTGATGATGATATCATGTGCGGAGTATTTTAGGGGCTCGGGTTGTCGTGTGCTATCGTAGCTTGGTGCATCACAGGCAAAGCCAAGTATAAAACTCGATAAAAAGGAAGCAAGGGAGGAATATAAAGAGACAGGGAGAGAGAAAGAAAGGAAAATGTAGGAATAAAATATTGATAAAAAAATAGAAATAGAAAGGCACGAAGTAACCTGGAATAGAGAAAAGGGGAGAAAAGAAAGGGGAAAAGTGGGAGAAAAAACGAATAAAAACAAAGGAAGCTGCCAGCTCCACACTGTCTTCAAGCTAGGAACCACCGGTGTGCAGATTACTGAACTTATTTTGCAGTTCTTCGATTAACATAAAAAAGTCGGCATTTTCTCTGTGCTTAGAAAATGTATGCGCATCACTCACATAACTCTCTCACAGCTGCTCGATAGGAAACAAATAACAATTTCCCTTTATTGACTGGCTGTGAATGTGTACTCAAAGCCGTCTTGGGGGCCTCACACTTGATGAGTGTTTAGAAAAGGAGGTTAGTGATTTGGAGTACTAGGTACTCTACTATGTGAGAGCATAAAGCCGTCTCGAATCAAACTGACAGCCTGGGCCAAGGCACCTAATGTGTTTGAAGAAAGTGCTTAGCGATTTATAGTACTCGGTACTCTGCTATGGGAAAGCTGAAAGCCGTCCCTTGGGCCTCACCACCTTAATTCCCGGCAATGTGTTTTTGGAATAAGTTGTTTAACAATTTCGAGTACTTCGTACTCAACTGTAAAACAAGTGTGTTTAGAAAAAGTGGTTAACGATTTCGAGTACTTAGTACTCGACTATGAGAGAGCCTAAAGCCGTCCCGTTGCCAGAGCCATTCAGTGCGCTACACAAAAAAAGATTCTGACGGCTAATAAAACCAAACATACGTGGACATAGCAAATATGAATCCTCAAAATCCTTCGTCATTGCACAGGTGAGAGAGCAGATCAAATGCAAATATCCTTTTTTTTAACCTTCGGGCAGCCTTTAAATGAAGGCGTGAATAGAGTTATTTTATTTTTTGCCACTTCCTTCCCGCTGCAATCTCGGAACGGAAAGTGAATATCGGCGAGATATTGTTATCCTCTCTTTAAGGTTCACTATACTCACACATGACACACAAAACATTCACAAAATATCCTCGGAGTGAATGAGGATGACTGGAGCGAAGCTTCGAAGGGTTTTATCAGCAAACTACCAATCATACGCTGGCTCAGTTTGTCCATCCGTCCATCCATTCATCCGTCCATCTGTCTGTGTGTCTGTTCGCATGTATGTATGTATGTATGTATGTATGTATGTATGTATGTATGTATGTATGTATGTATGTATGTATGTATGTATGTATGTATGTATGTATATATGTATGTATGTATGTATGTATGTATGTATGTATGTATGTATGTATGTATGTATTGTCCACCTGTCCATCCACCCATCCATCTGTCTGTCTGTCTGTCTGTCCATACGTCTTTCTGTCTGTATGGCTGTCCATCAGTCCGTCCGTCCATCTAGTGAACACACCAAGTACCACCAACTCGCATCTTTTCATCCTATATTCATCATGTAGAAGTACCGCCATCCAGCGGACATTCCAAGGACTAAAACGAGAGGTAGCTACTACATGCAGGAGACGCACTACCTGTGCCTTAAGAGGCTTCTCCCCTAAAAGGTTGCTTGAAGATTACGACTAGCTTAAAGAGTCGGTTTTGTCGCAAAGGGCGAAACAATAGTTTTTGTTTGTTTGTGAGTAAATAGACTCAAATCGTTATGTTTTATCAGGCTTTTTTTATCCTGATCCGACGAAGCTAATGGCCAAGTCTTTCAGCATTCGATATGGTGTAACTCAACAAAATGCTAGCCTGAAGAACTGCTACCGCTGCAGCGAGCGACTCTACACTCTAAGCCGAAAAGGACTAAAGTGGGGTATGCCATTGGTCCTTTATGGGACTAAATTGGCTGCCACAGATGTTGAACCAATTTTGGACTAACTGCGCCGTCCATGCGTCCATCTGTGTGACTGTCCATGCGTCCATCCGCCCGGCCGTGCGTGCATCTGTTCATGCGTCCACACGTCCATTCGTGCGTCCGTCCGACTAACAGTTGAACCGTCTCGACGAATGGCAAAAAACGGCGACCTTGCACTAGTGCAGTATATTTTATGTTTATGCCAATTTAATTAACACTGAAGAATGCAGTATACGGGAATGCAACACACAAACACACATGTACATACGCACTATTATTTCGAAATAAAACACCGCAAACACTGGGCGCCCGTGCTACAATACAGAGAAACTATCGGATATATACAGCAAATTATTTTGACCTCCCACGTAGTGCCAGTGGGTGACTTTTAATTAGCTTAAAAAACAACAAACATGGACGCCGTAACGTGAAAATTTGCATGGGCTCATTCATAGCACCGAAGCGCACCGATCTTTTAGAATGGACCTATCTAATCTTCAACATCTCTCCAGTCAGAGAATACAAATCATCAGCTGGCTTTCGATCATGTCGGCTCAACCAGCGTTCGCAGTGCTGGTGCACGAGTCCGCAGACACAAGCAGAGCAGCGGCGCTCATGCAGGAAAGCCGGCGAAGCAGCCAGGCGCCTCGCCGTTGTGATACCATGTCGGCTTGCCCACGGCGTCGCTAGGCTTACGAGGAGTACGGCTAAATGGCCACCGGCGATCGCAACACTCGGCTCGTGTGGAATTTGCGTCGTCGTTATTTTATAGTCACAAATCAACAATGGGTAGGTGTCCAATGTTCGCGGTGTCTTACGGAGTGATGAAGATATTTGTATACATACAGCGACTATACCATTCGCAGGCACGGTTCTTTCATCGTGCTGGTAAGTCGCTCGCTGTGCACCACTAGTAACACGATTAGTCGTATCCGTGATCGCCTTCACACTTGATGTTTGACAACGATTGTCGCATTTAGAAAAAGACATAAGTTTATCTGAGCTTTAATGCGGAAGACATTATCTTCTGTAAAATAAATTGTATGCGACGTTTCTTTAGCGTGTGCTGGCAATGCACTCACACCGTCAGCCAGCTTGATACCGATGACGTACGAAGCCTACTTTTTCTATATATCGCTATGGAGTTGTGGCCAGTGACTGTGCGGGTACACGAGCGCCGACGAACAGCTTACTTTTATTTGCGTTGTCAGTGTACTTCGTAGTTCTAACTAACTCAGCACTTTGAAGCTAGTCATTCACATTTCCCGTGTTCGCGGAGACTTTTTCACTTGGTTTCGGCCCGTCCGTGCTGGCATGATGGAAACGCGAAGGCGCTTGCTGTGTGCACTGACTGCGCGTTGTACTTGCCTCTCATAACATCAATTCGTTTCATAGTGCTTCGCTTTCACGGTGGCGTATAGCCGATATAACTTGTTTTTGTGATCGCCGACCGCGCCGAGCATTGCAGTGCACCATCGACAAAAGGCGATCGCGGCGCAGTTGCCCTCCCCGTTGGTCCCTTCATTGCCGGGCGTTTGCGCACGACACGCACTCTCACGCATTTAGTCCCCATTGCACGAACCGTTCGTCCATTGGTTTACCGACTGCCGTTCAACTTTGACGAATTTTGGCTTAGAGTGTACTTGCGTACTGTCTATCACTCACGTGCAAACAGGGGTAAAAGTGGTGCGCGTACAAATCTATAAGCCGCACGTTATTCACTTCAAGACTTATAGCACTCGTGACCAGACCGGGTGGATTGAAGTTCGCAGTTTCTGCTTCTGAGCAACGCAGGACCCCATCCACCCCCATTACTTCACCTCCGGCACCCACAAGGCCTTTTCACTTAACTAAAAGCATGCGGAGTGTTTTTTCTCTGCTTGAGCAGCGAACATTGGGGTGCCCTCGGACTCGTTCACTCGCACGTCGAACATATTAACAATTTGTATTTTGTACGGAACCTCGCGACGATGGAAAAAGGAGCCTAGGGCTACCATGTCACTGATAGCACAATACAATGAGATGAACAAAGAGTCGCCGTCGGTAACTGTATTCTCTCGAGCGTTCGTAAGCGTCGAGAACGGCCCCATGACAGAAACAACCCGCGACCACCGAAATGCGTGTTGGGCGTCGAATTTTCGCAAAGTAGGAGTCGTCCTGATGTGTGCAGTCCTACATGTCGACTTGACTTGTTATACTACAGAGACTTCAGTTCCTAGAAATAATTCCAGATGAATCCTAGAAGAATCCAATCCTAGTTGTCCATGTTGTGAGGACTCCATGAGCGAGTACTCTGCACAGCGTGCTGCCACACATGTCGTAAAGGCTGAAGTATGCCATTGGCGAACCAAGGCATTCGTCCGCCGTCTAGCGAATTTGAACGGCTGCCATGCACAACGCGCCGCACTGTATTCAAATCTACATACGTACAATGCACTTAATGTGAGTTGTAGCACGATGGCCATGGGCCCCAGGCGTATAAGCTGCAACACAGGCAAACATGACGTTATTATTATTATTATCATTATAATATTATTATAATATCATCATAATCATCATGAGTGGTTTGATCATACCTATGTTGCTTGAACTAATTAACAAAGATTTACTTGCGTAACATACTAACCCGTTTTTCTATGTTTACTTGATATTTCGCCCTTCTTTCAAAATTCCTGCGTGCACTGAGGCATGCAAAGTCCCCGGCACCATCGATCTTTTGCTCGCTTTCCTTATCTTTTCTTTATCATTTTTTCCTTCCCCAGTGGTACACAACGCCTCCCTCGCTTATCTCGAACTGCTGACCAGCTAATGCTTCCATTGTCTTTTAAACCCGATGTATATACAGAAAACGGGGGCAGCGCCTCGTCGCGGAGATTTCGGGTGGACGCCCGCTTTTGGCTCGCGCTGTGGGGACCCCGGGCAAACGGTCGGGGCGCTCAATGAGGCCATTGAAGGAGAGGCACCCGGAATCAGCGCTGCGCCACCCGTGGCCACTGCCGCCGACGACCAAGGACTCGCTCTCTCGCCCTCTGGGCCACACGCTGCGGCCATGGCGCCAGAGAATCAATTGCACTACTCTTTTTTTTTTCGCTTTCTTACCCCTCCCGTCTCTCCTTCTGCAGTAACTCTTCCACGCTCTTGCATCCCTATGCGTTATCCCTTCTTTCTGTCCTGATCCCCTGTTTCTTTTTGTACCGTTGAAGGTTTTACAGCCTTTCTTTCTTTCGTTTGCTCCTCGCTTTATCCTTGTAGGGATCTCCCGCTGCCGCGCGACGAATGAAAAGTAGGTGCGTCCCCTGCATCGTCGTAAAGAGAAATCGCCGCGCGCGCTGTTTCGCGGGGAGCTTTCCTATCGCGTCCCGCGCGGCATGCGATGGAATAAGCGCGCCCTGCCGTCGGGCTGCGCCGTATGTTCCGCAGCTGTAAGAGCACCCTCGGAATAGCATTCAGTGATATGGTGCGTCCCCTTCAGTCACGAATTATGATGCGCTGTGTGAAACGCATCAAATTCGCATAGCATAATTTTAAGGCAATCAGTGTTACATTACAAGCAAGAAAACGAAGGAAAGCGTTGTTCCGTGTGAGTTCTGATAATTAAAGTTTATGAGTGTGTAACTAATTATCTCATTATTCTGCCACCGGTCAGCTTCAGTAGTGGCATAGCAAACTGCTATTAGTCCCGAAATGCATCCACAGTTTATTTTTCGGTTGTATTTGCTTCGAGCGTAGAAAAAAAAAATACTTCACACACTGGTCTTGAAATATGTCGCTTCGTACAATCGTAGAACGTGGTAGTGCATTCAGCAAAGTGATCTTCTGCAGCAATACGCTGCACATTGAAGTTAAATAATCGCCTATCATCCACTCAGGAGGCCTGCACGACTGTGCACACCAAGTTTAAAACCATTTGATGAAACACGTGGTGCGTGACGTGCCATTGAAGTTGGCCTCTCAATTTGTGCACAACGAGAGTGAAATGAGTATAGAACTTCGCGTGAAACTTTCGTTTCGTGCTACGGGCACTCTGCTCCACGCAGAGTCAGTGTACGCTCCGTACAGAAATGTTTACAGACGTTTTTTTCTGTAATCGCAAAAACATTACTTGCGTACGATCAGTGATGATGCTTGCAGAACGCTTCATGTGACTTTGTAAATGTTTTTTTTTATCTACAGCAACGCTGTTATGCCCGATGTTTGCCGAGAGTCGCAGATAGAAAATTACCATCATTATTAACCGGCAAGTACACAATCCCCTCCTAAGCACTCAGTACAGGTGGTTGTGTAGTGCAGTGTAGTGTAGTATAGCAAGGGGAGGGAAAGAAACAGACGAGAGCGTCCTAATAGTAAGCCTAGCCTAGCCTGGTCGAAACAGGTAGCCAACATCTTTACTGTGGCCAAGCCTTACGTGACTTCGTGCAGGCTACGCTAATTTCATCTTAAGAAAACAAAATGATTGCTTTGAGTAAAGTAAGTGATAATCTACGCAGAAAATTTCACGCACGAAGCTTCATTAGAGAATGTCAAAAATGCTAAATCATTATTTGTTGCGTGTTTATGTTTCATACGGAAATCGCACCTCTACGCTTTATCAGTGTTCGATGCTAGAGATTGTTCCATATATGGCGGCAAAAGGAATGAAAAGTCCGATTTTTGAGGATAACGCTTTATTTAAGTGATCACTGGGTTAAGTGAAAAAATAGCGAATCGCTATACGTAAGACCCACCTAGCGTTAGTAAGTTTTATTATGTAGTTGTATTCTATTCACTAGTTACATTCAGAGCACTAAAACAAAATATAAACAGAATCTATTCTATGTGCGTTACGTGGGCAGTGAGCCTGTGGGTCACTCAGCTTAGGTCACAGAGTGGACGTTGCTGAATACTTGTTGAGAGTCTACCGAATGTGTTAATTGCAACGCCGTCTTCGAAGGAGAAGGACATGAGCGCGTAACGAGTAGGTCAAATCTTAAGCGAGCTGGTGAAGCCGTATCATATTGAACGCCAGGGAGACCACGGTCACATACGAGCATATAGGCTATTTCTTTTTTATATGAAACACATATCTGTTTTTTAATAAAATTTCTATAATATTCAGAACGTTTTCGCGTATATATAAAGTCTGTGTCGAGACAGTAGTCTCCACACAGGGTTCACACTTTTCATACCTTCCAGCAGCTTAAATTACATCGAATAAGCTTATTAACAAGAACTCCTTAATTTACTTTCAATTAATGATGTGAGAACAGTTGTTTATGTTAAAAAAAATGAAGTGCGTGGCAGTTTATGGCGCACGCCATTGTGTGTTTTTTTTTTGGCATATATATTCGATGCTGTGAGAATAAAGCGGTTCTTAGTTTGGCGTCAATCCCTTCCTCTCCTCACCTCCTTTTTTTATGTTTTCGTATTGTTTCCGCCGTTATTATTGAGTTTAGGATGAACGCGCTAAACTGAACACGCCCGCGAGCCGGAAATGCGGCTGCTGAGTTTCGTTCGACTGGAAGTGCCGCTGACAAGGAAGTGTCCATATTTCAATCAAGGCGCGTTGACACGAAATATTTGACCCATACTAGCAACGACTGTGTTCACTTAGTCGTCAGACTCTACCACACTTAAAATTCCGCAACTATGTTTCAGGGGTAAAAAAAAAAAACACTTATACGCAGTCTCACACGATCTCACTTTTTTTCCCCATTCAACTCTCCTCTAATTATAGTACGCATTTATTCATTGTTATACCAGTTACCTCATAACTACGAAAAAAATACTTATAATACTAACTTTGCATCATTAAGGACTGCTCAGGAAAAAGAAATCAGAATAGAAACTTCCAGCTCATTAATAACAGATATTCCAAACAAATTTTTTGTGTCTATAATGTATTTCTTGTGCAGGATACAGCTAAATACTGTCTAGCTATCTAGTTTCATAGGCATAAGCATATTAAAGGTCCCATTTTTATCATCCCATCTTATTTTGTTCTTAACCCTATAGCTACACTAGACTTGTTCTCCACAAAAGCTGCGTCTTGCCGAAAGCTACAACTGCGGTAAACAAACTACTGAATTTAGCGTATGTAATTAAGTGCCGTCTGTCTTAAAATCAATCATCCGAGGATCATTTATTAGAAATTATATAGGTTTCTTATCAATCAATATAAAGCACCTCCTAGCATTTTCTTACAGTGCCCTTAAAGCGTACTTTTCCATTTATTAATATGCTATGTAGCGCAAACTTTTACTCTAGATTTCAACTTTGTCACATGTTTCTTGTTTGTTTGTTTTTTACATTTTGTCTTTGAAATGTTCATAATCAGTGATATTAAAATACATAATGCATTTTCTTTCCTTTCTGTCGATCGTAAGAATTTTTTTATTGTTTACCATGTTTAGGAGGTCCCCAATTGAGTCTTATACTATACGGGACCTCCTTCTGCATACTGAGAGGCATTAACTTGATTCTATGGAACTATGGAATGTCTATGTCTCATTTATCTACAGAAAAATCTGAAAAATTGACAGAAATTTTGAAATCCTCAAGTAAACAGCTCATTGCTTGCACGCGATGCATGGTACTTATCTGTTTTACAGCGAAAGTGCTCATGAGAACACAATGAGAGTCGCGTACGGTGCCCCATATAATAGTGCACTGCCAACGTCGGGATCTACTATCACACGAAATAAAAAAAACAGAATTAAAAACATGAGGAAAGCAATGTGATTCTAACCGGGTACCCTGCGTGCCCGCCCAGTATTCTACCACTTAACAACGCCAGTGCTTTTTTTTTCTTTAATGCATGAATGCACCACCAGTAATTGTGAACTACGCACAACCTTTGCAAACTGGTCTTGGACAGGCTTGATGTCGGGAAAGGAATCGCGTTAATATGAGTCATAAAGCATTTCAGAACAACAAAGGAACAACCAGGCGTCATATACGATGTGAATTGCGCAATGAGTAGGTCATCGAATGCTCCAACCCATTTTAAAGCGTGATCTTGTTCACCTATTAACTGTGGCTCATACCCACTGTGCAGGCTATTGTGCCCCAGATTACAAAAGCTTTTGGCATAATTCTTCATCGTCATCGGTAACAGCATAAAAAAAATTGCACATATGCCTTTGTATAAGAGTTAAGCGGGTACCACGATTCTCCAAAATATGACTAAGGATGGCATAGTGAATGCCTTCATACACCATGATTGATGGCGTAGCGGGTACCGTGCAAGTGTGCTTCCAGCAGCTACCCAAAAAGTGTTAAAAAAGGCTCTGAAAGGCCACTCTTACAGCATTCGCTGTCATAGTGTTGCGCGTTCCGCAGAGGCCTGGCGGTTTCTTTCTTGAACTATAAGCAGGTGGTAAAAGCCATTTCGGCTGTCTGTAAATAGAAGTGCCGCAGTGACTGCCCCTTGTTGTTATGCTTCACAGGGAAATAAAACATCGACATTGCCTGCTTTTTTTATGCATTAAGGTCGTGAAAAATGAATGAGTATCAAACATCCCATGCAAAGGTAAGGTTATCCGCAGTCACTACTGAAATGACTTGCCGCATCTCACAAAAAGACACTGCCGAGGGACGTGCCTGCATTCGATTGATCGATTGATTGATTGATTGATTGATTGATATGTGGGATTTAACGTCGCAAAACCACCATATGATTATGAGAGACGCCGTAGTGAAGGGCTCCAATAATTTCGACCACCTGGGGTTCTTTAACGTGCACCCAAATCTGAGCCCACGGGCCTACAACATTGCCACCTCCATCGGAAATGCAGCCGCCGCAGCCGGGATTCGATCCCGCAACCTGCGGGTCAGCAGCCGAGTACCTTAGCCACTAGACCACCGTGGCGGGGCTGCCTTCAGTCGACTTTTGTTGCTTCCATGTCAGGGATACGTCCGGTCTGGCAAAGCAGAGTGGTCGCGTTTCTGCAACTCTCATGATTTCTAAAAAATAAAAATTGTTGCACCATAAATTGACACGCGCTACAATTTTCTGATTCAGACACCTGTACTCAAGTCAATTATAAAAACTGATTAACAAGTTGTTAATTGGTGCATCAGTGTCATTTACCGGCAGCAAAGTATCGCAGCTTCAACGTGGAGTAAGAAACAGGGCCCTAACTTTCATAAGATTTTTAAAAATTGGTATCGTACAAAAATAAATCACACACCCTGTGTGATACGAAACCGCAGGTGGAGAACCGTAAATGAATATATGTAACGAATAAAATTTCCAGAACCTCACTTCATTCAAATCCCGTGTTACTTAAGCACGACAACAACAGATCACTAGTCATGAAAATAAATGAGTGGCAGCCATCATAGTTCCCAAAGAGCTCAAGGTTTCCCATACATTCATCAATTGATTGATTTGTGAGGTTAACGTCCCAAAACCACCGTATGATTATGAGAGACGCCGTAGTGGAGGTCTCCGGCAATTTCGGCCACCTGGGGTTCTTTAACGTGCACCAAAATCTGAGCACACGGGCCTACAACATTTCCGCCTCTATCGGAAATGCAGCCGTCGCAGCCGGGATTTGAACCCGCGACCTGCGGGTCAGCAGCCGAGTACCTTAGCCACTAGATCACCGCGGCGGAGCGCATACATTCATCAAGCGTCATTATAGTGCACAATATCAGAAAATCTCAGAATTTATTGATTGAATGATGGGTTGATTGATTGATTAATTGTTTGAATGTTTGATTGATTGATTGATATTGATGGGTGATTTCAGTAGCTTTCGTTGCCGTACGTTATGAACCACATAAGCCACCTTAAATTTGGCTGTGCTTTACAAGGAAGCCCCTAAAGGAGTATCCGGGTTGCTATTGACATGATTTACAATTCCACTGAGATTCCATCTGCATGCGGTCGCTGTGAACAGGCGCTGAATCCGTGACCCTTTTTGCCCAACGCCACTCGGCCATAGCCTTCATGCCATCGTTGTCCAGGCCTTTCGTCAAAAACGTCAATAAAAGAAGTTGAAGTGCTTATTCACTTTACGACATAGGCTATTCGTACCGGAGCTCAAGGGAATTCAGGGTGAGCCAAAGCGCGTCGGAGTGCTCACTTCGCTTCCCATGCGAGGGCGCCTTCGGAGCCCTGGGACATCGCCCGTACACCCAACGACCCTCGCGACAACGACCGAGTTGGGGAATCGGAATATCAGCGATGCATGTCCCCTCGGTGCCGTTTGTGGATGGTGATCGACAAAGATGATGGAAATGCGTCGTCCAAAGCGGTCATCTCCATCGATCTCTGCTCGAAAAGACTGCCGCCGTTGCCTGTGACAGTGTGTTGTCAAGAACGCCAAGACGAAGGCCTGCTTCTTTTTTTTTTCTTCCTCTTGACGGCGTTTGCTCTTTCTTCCTGTCTCGCTGTGCTTTCCTGCGCAGTAGTGTCCACTGTGGCGGTGGTCGTGGTGGATTGACGACAACGAAGTGCGCCGCAGCTGTCGCCGCGACTGCATGGGACACGCCTCCACGGGGCCCGTGTTATCAAAGTGTCGTTTTTCTCGACCCAAAGTGGAGCTTGACCGAATTATGACGTTGTTCGGTTCGATTCGGTGGTACGTTATCGGCCTAAAGGTCACTGGGAGGTGTGTGTAGGGCACCGACTGTGAAAGGAAAAGAAGACGTTAATGGAGGGACAAGCGCGGTGGTAGAGGAAAGAAAGCCGCCGTAAAAACACCGACCTCGCACACATCTCGGTGAGAGGATCGGGAAGACATTACTGTTAGCGTCAAAGGTTTACAAAAAATCCGGCAGATCCCACGTACCTTGGTAGTCGACGTTATGGGAAGCATGCACAGGAAAAGTGACCGTGTCACCACGTTGTAACTTTTTTATTTGTTGACCCGTCATGAAATGACGCTAAATATATGTATAAATGTTGGACGCACAGACATGTGTTGTAGAGTTGCAGATGCTTACATAACCAGCTGTTTGCTATTGCGCAACGATGTCAACTGGAACACGTATATTAGCAACACCAGAAGCTGATATGAAGCGCTGATACTCACGAGGATGGGAGGCCTGGACGCTGCTTGATGATTGATATGCGGGGTTTAACGCCCCGAAACCACCATTTGATTATGAGAGACGCCCTAGGGGAGGGCTCCGGAAATATTGACCCCCTGTGGTTCTTTAACTTACACCAAAATCTGAGCACACGGGCCTACAGCATTTTCGCCTCCATCGAAAATGCGGCCGCTGCAGTGGGGATTTGATCCCGCGAGCTGCGGGTGGGCAGCCGAGTACCTTAGCCACTAGACCACCGCGACGTGGCACTGGGCACTGCTATATAAATCAACTTCAGCGCATGACACCTAACCATAGTTGGCGTTAACACGACGTGACGGCTGTATCGTAGGAGTACATATGTAATGTTTATAAAATTGGATAGCCAGCACTGCAACGACAATTGACGTTTCACGAAAATTAGGGTCTGTTTGAAAAGTAGTTTTGAGATCTGGCGAGGCTCTGTGGTAGAAATGCCTGATTGCCACGCAGAATGCTTTGGTTCGATTCCTGCTAGGACCCTGATATTTATTAGTACGCAAAAAAATGCTTCGCTTTTGAAACGAGGTGCACGAAAAAGCTGAATGTTCTCACTGCTTCCGCCGGCAGCCATCAATTGAGGAATCTGGCATATTTAAAACATGCAAACTATGTGTACCGTGCTGCAGTTCGACCCAATACGGTGATAAACTGCTGAAAAAATGGCAGAATATCCACGGAGTGAATGATGGAGAGTGGGGTGAAGCATTCGTCCGTCCATGCGTCCGTCTGTGTGACCGTCCATGCGTCTGTTCGTGCGCCCGTCCCTGCGTTCGTTCATGCATCCGCCCCTGCTTCCGTTCATGCGTCCATTCATGCATCTGTCTGTGTGTCCGTTCGTCCATCTATTCGACACTCCAAGTCCCACCATCTCGCATCTTTTTATCATATATTCCCCATATAGAAGCACCGCCATTCAGTGGACATTCCAAGGACTAAACGAGAGGTGGCACACGCACACTTTCTTACGACTTACGCTTCGGGTCTACTTCCCACCTTCAACCACCTTGAGTTCATTGTATATACTAGTTCACTGTATTCATGTCACCGCGGCCCAATGCTCGCTAAACTTTTCTAAAACCAAGGAGGTTGCGCCCAGCGAGTATAACGTAGCAACCTTTTCCTGTCAGATAGTGCTCAATGTACATGCCAGTGGCTGCTAATGTGAAATGCGAGACAGGAGGATTCAGCTTTTAATTTCTTACGGCTTGCGCTTCGTATCTGCTTCCCCCCTTTAACCACCTCGAATTCATTCATGGTATATACTAGTTCATTGTATTCATTGCCCTGCGGCTAAACACTCGCTAAACCTTTCTAAAACTTAGAAGGTTAGGCCCTGCGGCTCAACGCTCGCTAAACCTTTCTAAAACTAAGAAGGTTACACCCAGCGAGTATAATGTAGCAACCCTTTCTTGTCCGATAGTGCTCAATGTACATGCCAATGGCTGCTAATGGGGATCGCAGCGTGCGCGTTGACTAAAAGCCGAATGCTCCTGTCTCTCATTCCCCATGAGAAGCTATTGGCATGTACATTTAGCACTATTTTTTATTGTTCAACAACGCACAGAAGAAATTTCTCACCGGCACCACCTTGGAGGTCAAATGTTATACCTATTTCGGATATGTGCCACTGGTGGTTACGTATTACGAGGGACGCCCAAGATAAGCAGCGCCCGTTGAGTTGTTGTATATGATTTCATTTGTTACAAATTGTGTTTCATTTGGATCTATTGTATCGTTATACCCTTGTATCGTTATATCACATTGAATTTTTGTGTACATGTATGCCAAAATAATCATGTATATTAGAGCAAATGTCTTCACTGTAACGTAGTGATGTTAGTCGTGAAATATAGATGTGCAGAAGTGTATGTGCCCTGTTACTGGAATGGTATGAAGCCTTTGTGTTCTGTACATGCTGTAAATAAACTTTTTCTAAACAAGCGTAGCCGCTTCTCCGCTCTGTTAATAGTTGCGGGGCTGTTCAGCCTTTGGAGAAACCGATGTGAGGCCGTAGCTGCCAATTGCCGCCGGCGTGCTTTGTGGCCGATACTGGGGAGAATGAGACGAGAGATCCTCGCGTTCCTCTCCGAAGAGCTTTTCTTCCTCGGGGAGCCAGAGTTTCTGCGGCATTGGTCGTGCCCTTTCGTCAAGGTGGAACACGATAGGATACAACTCATTTTTCGACCAACTTGGTGCTAAGCAGCACCCGTTGAGTTGTTATATATGATTTCATTTGTTACAAATTGTGTTTCATTTAGATCTATTGTATCGTTATACCCTTGTATTGTGATATCACATTGAATTTTTGTGTACATGTATGCCAACATAATCATGTATATTAGGGCAAATGTCTTCACTGTAACGTAGTGATGTTAGTCGTGAAATATAGATGTGCCGAAGTGTATGTGCCCTGTTACTGGAATGGTATGAAGCCTTTGTGTTCTGTACATGCTGTAAATAAACATTTTCTAAACAAGGAGCTTCGCCCCTAAAATTCAAAGTTTTTTTAGACCTATTCGTCTCTAACCTTCTGACGCTGACTGTACATGTTCGTAAGTGCGCGGGCCGCTATCGTGGAAAACGAAAATCCGCATTACATTTCTGAGACTTCAGAGGTGTCAGTTTTCGGGGATTGTATTATGTGTAAAGAAAAATCAAAGATAAGAGACGGAAAAGCACGAGGGAGTGTGTGGTTTGTCTGAGAAAGTGTACGTTGATTTTATGCTTGGTTTAAATGTTATTTATTGCAGCTGGAGTGTAGCAAAAAATGCGCACGTTGATTAGTCAAGGCCCTAACATGGCATATCTTATGGCTGGTTTTTACGCTGTTATATCCATGACTCTCAATTGTTTCTCTCCTTACATCTGTAGTTGCCTCCAAATGCATGTTCAGGATCAATACATACTAACAATCGTTGTTCATTGGACCTCATGTCCCCTAGAAATATAACACGGGAAAGCAGGTAGTTTTAAAACATTGTGGATGACAATTGTGCGTGGAGTAAAGGTAACTCACTCGAAGTCAACCAACGAAAGAGAGTGAATTAAAGGGACAATTTTTGTTGGACACAAATCATAATGAAGACAACAGGTAATGAAGTCATAAGAAGAACTGAGGTGTTATTAGCTGCTTTCAAATAAATCATATTATGACAGAACATGAAATGAAATACTTGGCCATCAGTGAGGAGCAACCCAGAACCTTCGTATTAGGCATACGATGCATTGTCAGTACTTATGGAGGAAGAAAAATTGGCCCCGTATCTGCATGTTATACCGCAAATGTCGTCGAAAGACGGTAGTCTTGCGTCTAGAGAGAGTAAAAAAAAAACGTTTATTTGATGTTCTGCGCAAGAAAATCGGAGAATGGTATTTTGTAGGCGCTGCGTTACAGTGCCTCGAGCGTGCAGCGGAGGTGAACTAGCGCATCAAGTCACGTCACACGTGAGGCATGGGCGCTATCTGGCAGTTATCCTGGAAAACGGGGCACGCGTCGTGCGTGCCCATCTCTGAGGCGATAAGGTGTAGAACGCAAGGCGACGGGTAGGTGCCACCACCGTGTCGTCTTAGCAAAGCGCTGAAAAGACTTGCCGTTTCGTGCAAGCGTTGCATGGCCAGCGCAGCGTTATAAAGGCTACGATCCTTAAAATTACTTGTGTATGGCTTTTCTAGTAAAAAAAATACACATACATAAAATTGACGTGTTGTTGTGGTGCCTTAGATATGTGCAAACGACGATATTAGTTGTTTTCTAATTGACAACCGCACAAGTACGAACGCTGAGCCTTGAGCAATATTAGTGGGCGCTGCAGATGGGGTCGGCCGTTTGGAGTATCGTTTGGTCACTTTGGTGTTGTTTAGGGTACCGCTAAGGGTGTACAAACAGACAAATGTACAGACAGACAGACAAAAATCTTTGCGTCGAAGGTCCCCAAGAAAGACTATACATCTTTAAAAAAAAGGAAGGAGCACTACGTCACACGAGCGAAGCCCACCGTATCGGCCCAACACGTGATCAAAACGTCAGAGCGTGCGGTAGGTTTTAGTACTCTCGTTTGGGTACAGTTTTTGAACCTCGTGCGTGAGCCGGCCGGTCTGCGCCGAACAAGTATGAACAAGCGTGTTCCGATTAAAAGCTACCGGGTGCCATACTCTGGAGTATCGGCAAGTCTCGTCTGGCGTGATCTTGCGCAAAAGGTCACTTGTTGGGTCGACAATGCTGGTTTCAAAACGGCACGGCTTGCCAAGGCTGGCTGCATGACGTCATGCTGCCTTTCTTCTTCTTTTTTTTCTCTCCATGCCAGTACTACATCGTGATATGGTCTTTGTTTCCTCCACTTTCTTGATTGATTGATTGATTCGTGGGGTTTAACGTCCCAAAACCACCATATGGTTATGAGAGACGCCGTAGTGGAGGGCTCTGCAAATTTCTACCATCTGAGGTTCTTAAACGTGCACCCAAATCTCAGCACACGGGCCTACAACATTTTCGCCTCCATCGGAAACGCAGCCGCCGCAGCCGGGATTCGATCCGGCGACCTACGGGTCAGCAGCCGAGTACCCTAGCCACTAGACCACAGCAGCGGGGCCCTCCACTTTCTTGGGTACTTCTGTGTGACATCGTTTGTTGCTTTTGTCTCAATCTGAAAGCACATATTTATATTTGTGGACATCGTTAGGTGTGATCTCGCAATAACAGACTACTTTTGTAACTTGTCCTACCAGTACTATTTCTTTTAAAATATTCTAGGGCATTACGGAAATACCCAGCACCACATTGCAAACTCAACACCGATTAAGCCGTTACGCTGCGCTGAATTCGAGTGGAAAAATTACCGCTACAGCGCTCGGCCGCGTGTGATGTATCCTGGAACAAATGGAAGTTACTCCAAGCTCTTTCAAATTACCTAACACACTCTACCACAAGGTCTGGAAGTGTAAGACGAATCCACAAGCAATGCCTATGCAATAACCTAAAAAAACCGGTGGGAGGCACAGCTGAGAAGCCCAATTCGAGAGGACCAGCTACATCTGGTGAACGGGGCTACGCTACGAATTCGAAATCAGGTCAACTCTGACTGCTGGCCGCCAACCTCCGCGCGTGAACGGCCTTGTCAAGCAAAGTTTATTTCTGTTTCGCTCTCTTGCAGATAATAAAATCGCATACCACTAGCCCACCAGTTCTTCACTATCTCCCGCCTTTTCCGTCACCTCGTAGCATTCACCGGATAATAAGCAGTGGAAATAACGTAAACGTCATTACACGTATTCATCTTTCGCTCTCTTACTACAGCTCGGCACAGATACACTATTTGCATTTCCGATGGAGGCGGAAATGTTGTAGGCCCGTGTGCTCAGATTTGGGCGCACGTTAAAGAACCCCCGGTGGTCTAAATTTCCGGAGCCCTCCATTACGGTGTCTCTCATAATCATATGGTGGTTTTGGGACGTTAAACCCCACAAATCAATCAGATACACTATTTGCACATATTTGTTTACGTCCTTCCTATACGGCTTCGTATAAACACTCTGACGTAAACGGTCGTTTATCGCTAACCTTACCGACTATAGGCATTCGCATTTGTGCCATTTTCACGTCTTTCGCATTACACGCACCATTTCGAACGGACGCGCACGCACCCATGCGGCGGCACGACACCACGCTCTCAAGGACGCACTCGCAAGCGCGCTCGGCCGAGTGTCATTCAGCGTCACAGTTGCGCACGCATGCAAGCAGAGCGGGCAATTAAGGACGTGCCAACAACGCATCGCCGCGGCCGGATTGCCGGCGAGGCCGCCGCTTAATTCAGGCAGTTTAGACCTTTGAGGCGAACACGCCAGAATGGTGTACACTTCTCAGTTTTTTTTGTAATTGTTGTTCCTTTTATTATATACGTGTTTTTTTTTTCTGCTGTCTCCTCTTCAAAGTCATGATGCACACACAGTTACTATACATGATGGGAAATCTCTGTACAGGATTGCATGTTTCTGGAACGACGTAACCAAAGAGCGTTGTGCGAGGGTCGGATGTCAGCGAAATGTCAAAGGTTAACAGACTTCAACGCGAAGACTCTGACCCCGCAACCGTCACATCTAAGCGTCCCTGAGCAATATAAGATAAGTATACACGTAATACTGAGGCGAATAGAGTACAGGAAGAAAAAAGAGTACGAGCAAGAGAGGCCGGCATGAGAATTAGGAAATGTTCAGTTCCGCATCAGCGGGCTTGACAGAGGTGGTGTGTGCGCTCAATCTGGGCCCTCGCTTCCCGGTTGAACGAATTCAACGCTGCACCAGATCAGACGGAGAGCGAGAGCGGGAAAGCAGAGAAGGCAGGGGTGATACCCAGGAAGTGCTTCCTCTCCCTCACTCATCACCATAGTCATTTGTGCCGCCTCATAGCGAATGCAGCGAGTGCAGTTCATGATGTTACCCCAAGTGGTGATGCCTTGCACTAGCTTTGCGATTCTTCAGTCGCTCAAGACTGTTGGCCTTTTGCCTCCGCGCGCAGGGCATGCGCTTGCTTCTGTGGGGCGGCAAGCTTCCTTTCAGTGCTTGGGCGAGCTCTCTTCTCTATAGGTGCACCCAGGATGGTACAGCGGTGCCACTCCTTGCAAGCGGAATCAATGTCGTTCCGTCTTGCTTTCAGCCGACGCCTCTGACGCGCGCTCTGTCGTCGTTCTGCATTCTGCTCTCCCGATGCACATGTCCCGGTCTTTATCGGCGGGTGTGCGCGCGAGGTGCGTCTGACGCAACTTTTCTTCCCACTCACCATCGACACTTTGTGCATTTTCGTTCGTTTGGGGCACTTCTTGCGCGAACGCACGCAAAGGACAACCTGCGAAATGTACTTCCATTACTATCTATCTATCTATCTATCTATCTATCTATCTATCTATCTATCTATCTATCTATCTATCTATCTATCTATCTTCTATCTATCTATCTATCTATCTATCTATCTATCTATCTATCTATCTATCTATCTATCTATCGGAGGGCGTGAGCTACCTGGCACCTCTCTAACACCTGCGGCGAGGGGGAGTGGGCGGAGGGAGGGACAGCGTTACACAGGCTAGTCAAAGAGCTGCTTCGCATCTAGAAAGGTAACTTGCCACCAGCAGGATCCGAGCCTGCGTCCTTCGAATAATGCGTCCAATGCTCTACCACTGAGCTATGGCGGCGGCTGTCATCCCCCCCCCCCTCCAGTCCACTTAAGGGATAAATATGTGCGTTTGAACGTGGGAGTTTCAGACACACGCCACCTGCTGTCATTACGCCGAATGTGGAGCACTTTTCTTTGCCAATTCGGCGTCTCGTAGTTTATGATCGTATTACATACGATCATAAACTATATGGCAGATGACCAATAATCCCTCGCATACTACCTCCACGCATGAAGCCTGGCATAAACGAGATCCCGAAATAAAGAAAGAAGAAGTGTACACTTAAGGGTTCGTTTGCTTTGTTAGAAGACATAATATGATTGAGAACTGACAGTAATGCCAAAGAAATTATATGGATTGTTACTAGAAACAATGGTAATGTGAATGTGAAGAGACGAAAGGTATCTTTTCGTCCACTTTTTGTCTCCACAATTACATTACAGTTATTTCTACTAACAACCCGCATATGGCGTCATTCTTTGTAAGTTCTCATTATCACTGTGTCTTCTAACAAAGAAAGTGAACCCTTAAGTGTACACATTCGTTTATATGAGTATGAGAGACGCCGTAGTGGATGGCTCCAGAAATTATGACCATCTGGCATTCTTTAAGGTGCGCTGTCATCGCACAGCACACGGACCTCTAACAGTTCGCCTCCACCGAAATGCGGGGACTGCGGCCGGGATCGAACCCGTGACCATCGGGTCAGCAGTCGAGCACCTTGACCGCTACACCACAGCAGTGCACTATAACAATTATCTTTTCCTATAACGTGAATCTCACGTGAAAACGCGTGACGGTATATCTAATAGAAAAATCACAGCATATCCACGGAGTGAATGACGTTGAGTGGGACGAAGCGTTCGTCCATCTGTCCATCCATCCATCCATCCATCCATCCATCCATCCATCCATCCATCCATCCATCCATCTGTCTGTCTGTCTGTCTGTCTGTCTGTCTGTCTGTCTGTCTGTCTGTCTGTCTGTCTGTCTGTCTGTCTGTCTGTCTGTCTGTGCCGGGGGGGGAGGAACAGCTGCCCTAAGCCATAAAAAGCTTCGTCCCTAAAATACCTAAACTCGTAGAGCAGATAGTTTTAACGTGCCTTTGTATGTATAAGACTATTCGGGGTAGTTGGCCAAGGTGTGTACATCATTCTCTTAGGGGGAAAATGTTTGTTGAAATTACAAAATTATACACAGAAGAGTAGAACTTAAGAGGAGTAAGTTTTTGATGTATCTGTTCTTATTTTTATTCTGAAAATGTGAAACATATAGGAGAATTTTTTCTTCTAATTGATCAACTAGGGTCAGTCAACATTGAATCAGTGCTCGTATAGGAGGTACCGTAAAGACAGCCCTCCTTCTTACTTCAAAGAAAAGCCCCGTGGCGACAAAGTGTGTGACGTAGCTTTTCACACACTTAGCAGGACATAGCGGTACGGGACAAATACACTCTAAGACGTCAAGAGTGAAAAGGGGTATCGAAGTTGATATTTTAGAGTAACTAACATGCCACACCAATCGCACTCTTTTGCGAGTAACTGCGAAAGAATAACCACGTTTTCGCGGTTACTTTTCGAAGGAGCAACAGTTAGCAAAAGAAAAATTACCTTTTGGTTGGCTTAACCAGCCTATCGAATTGCGTGCGGGCATTTGATTAGATGTGCAATCGATGTGCAGAAATGAATCAATCACATTCAGAAATGAATTCCGGAAAATTTTCTGCAAACACATTGATTTGAAAACCATGACCACTCAGTCAGCATGCGTGTACACTAACCACTACACCACCTCACGCTACAGCACCGTCTGAAAAGAAACAGGCTTGTGTAGGCACTGAGGGGTCGTTTGCGCACATTGCGAACATACCTGCAGTTACCTCAAAAAAGTCACAGCTTTGCCGGAAAACCGAAGCAATGAATGCGATAGCAACGAATTGAAATGTCACACAGAGAATCGAAAGCAGATCGAAACATGCGCCGTGTTCCTCACGCACAAATGACGCACAAAACACACTCTCAGGTACGGATGCACGCGAATAAGCGTCTCATTTGTTACTTTGCTCCGTCTGAAAAGCGTGCGCTTTTCGCAAACGGAGACTGAAATGATTGCAGTGACCTTTGTGCACCAGGTAACTACAGCTAAATCGTTCCAGGTAAAGCACCTAGGCAGCCAAGGTGTATGACCTTCCCCTCCTCGCCGGGCAAAGTAAGCGTAGGAGATTAGAGCGGGCGCCGCCGCGCGATGTGGCGATGCGCGCTCTTTGCGCCATCTTGCTGGTGTAGCATACTTCTTCTTCTGGCACGACACACTTGGGACATAGCTAGTAGTGGGTAGTCTGCTGAAAAAAAAGAGAAGGAGTTGGAACAATGGCGGAGATGCATTAATAAACCGTGCTGTGTTTTCGGCACCGCGTTTCAGAGCGCTATATTTATTGGTGACCCGGACTACGAACGTGACCTTCCATAGAGCAGCGCGAGCATCTCGACAGCCTCAGCCCTGGTACCGCTGCCACTGCACCCGGCCATGTACCCTCTTCGGGTGTTGTTGAAGATACTACTACCATGACGCTACCACAGCTGTGGCTTGCCGATCCCTCCTTAAGGTTAATTCAAGTCGAGAACAAGTTCCGCATTCATCGCATCACGTCAGAAGTTCGCAAGCATGAGCTCCTCATTGAAGCGTTGCCGCCACAGGCAATGGCCGAAATACGCGACATCCTCATGGGCCCGCCTGGTGACACTCCATATACGACAGTCAAACAGGCTCTTCTTCACCGACTCGTTCCGCCTAAGCATCGGCACATTCAGCAACTTGTGTGCAGCGAAGAGCTTGGGGACCGCCGTCCCACACAGTTTCTACGTCACCTGCAGCACCTGCTTGGAGACCAGCCAAATGGCTCGGAAACATCCATACTACGTGAGTTGTTTCTACAGCGTCTTCCACCTACCATGCGAATGGCTCTTGTCCCAGCTCAGGATAAGCCGCTGTCGGAGCTGGCAGAAATGGCCGATGACATGATGGACGTTGCTCCGGCAGTCACAAACGCTGCCCACACCTCTCCGATTTCCGAAGCAGATTCCCTTCGAGAAACGGTAAAAGACCTCGCAGCTGAAGTCGCCAACTTGCGACTGCAATTGCTGAGCATTCGCAACATAAATGACCAGCCTCGTCCACATCGACCACCTCTCACGTCGGCTGCTCCGCAACGGCCCCTCCACCAGCCCGAGCACTGCTTTTCACCGCAGAACACATGCTATTATCACCAGCGTTTATTGCCGTGGCTCGCAGATGTGTGCCGATTTGCTCATGGCGCATGGGAAACGCTCCGGTCGATCGTCAATAACAGCGGCGGGCGATCAAGGCCAAGCATCAAGCCGCCTCTTCCACACTACCGACAGAACCACAGGTCTGCGCTAGCTGGTGGACACCGGAGCAGAAGTCAGCATAAGTCCCGCGTCCAAAACTGACCGGCGTCTTCGCGAGAAGTCAACTCCTTTACAAGCGATCAATTCTTCGGTCATCGAAACTTACGGACAGAAGTCTTTGACCCTTGATCTCGGTCTTAAGTGGAAACTGCAGTGGTTATTTTGGATAGCAGACGTACGCTACGCAATCTTAGGCGCCGATTTCTTAGGGCATTTTCATCTGCTCGTGGATATGAACCGATGTCGCCTGGTGGATAGCTATAGCGGCTTATCGGTCAATGGTTTTCTGTCATGCACTACGGCCCTAAACCCCACTTTCGTGAAACCGCCCACGTCACCATATACAGCTCTGCTCAACGAGTTTCCGCAGATTACAACGTAGTCTCCCATGGATAAGACCCCCAAGCACACTGTGATCCACTGCATCGTTACCACAGGCCCACCGGTTCACTGCCGCCCTCGCCGACTTGGCCCTGATAAACTTCGAATTGCTCGCAACGAGTTTGAGCATATGTTACAGTTGCAAATCATTTGTCCGTCATCAAGCTCGTGGTCGTTGGCGCTACACACGGTTCCCAAGAACAACAATGACTGGCGGCCCTGTGGTAATTATCGGGCTCTCAATGCAGTCACCATTCCAGATCGATACCCGTTACCCAATATTCAGGACTGTACTGCCTTTTTAACCGGCACAACTGTATACTCGAAGATTGATCTTGTGAAAGCTTATCACCAGATCCCCGTTGAGCCTTCTGACATTCCCAAAACTGCAATATTTTCTATGAGTATTTACGAATGCCTTTCGGTTTGAGAAACGCAGCTCAGACATTTCAGCGTTTTATAGACGAAGTCGCAAGAGGCTTGCCGTTTTGTTTCGTCGATATCGACGATCTTCTCGTTGCCAGCAAGGACGCCCAAAACGCACAAGGCCCATCTACGTCAGCTTTTCACTCGACTGCGTGATTACGACCTTGTTATCAATGTAGAAAAGTGTCAGTTTGTAGTCTCGGAGATAGCATTCCTCGGACATCCGATCACTAAAGATGGCATCACTCCTCTACCTGACAAGGTTCAAGCTATCCTCGAGTACCCGCCTCCCACGTCCGTACGAAGTCTACGACGTTTTCACGGACTCGCAAATTTTTATCGCCGCTTCATCCCTACATGCTCTACACTGCTGCAGCCTCTGGAAGCACTACTCTCGACTTCGCAAGCCGAGTCAACCACACTTCCCTGGGACACGGTCGCGGATCAAGCTTTTGCCGCCGTTAAGACCAAGCTCGCCCAGGCCGCCCTCCTGCACCACCCTTCACCAACTGCTCCCACTAGCCTCATGGTGGACGCTTCTTCAGAAGCAGTTGGGGCCGCTCTTCATCAATGGATCAATGGTGCATGGGCTCCAATTTCCTTCTTTTCCCGCAAGTTGCGCGACACTGAGCGCCGAAACTAGTACTTTCGGACGGGAGCTCCTCGTGGCCTCCCTTGCGGTGAAGCATTTCAGGTACTTCCTTGAAGGGCGACAATTTGCCATTTTTACCGACCACAATCCCCTTGTTTTGGCTTTACGTTCCTGCAGTGTCACGCACACTCCTAGAGAACTCGACACCTTGCTTTCATTGCCGAATTCACCACAGACATACGTTATGTAAATGGCAGCTTTAACAGTGCAGCGGGCGCTCTCAGTCGTATTACCATCAATGCCACGACAGGCACCACCGACCTTTCATTCTCCTCGCTCGCGGAGGCACAGGCATTAGACGATGAGCTTCCACGACTCCGATCCTCTATTTCCCTCCGACTGGAACAAGTCAACTTTCCCGACGACGACGTTACGCTCTAGTGCGATGTTTCACACAACTGCACTCGCATCTATGTTCCTTCACAGCTTCGTCATGCTATTTTTGACACACTACACTCCATCTACCATCCAGGTGTAAGAGCTACGCAACATCTGGTCACTGAACGCTATGTCTGGCCACGCATACGCGCTAACATTCGTGACTGGGTTCGCACTTGCAGAGCATGTCAGTGTATCAAGGTGCAACGGCACACCAAGCCTCCATGGGGATGCACGTTTCGACACTATTCATTTGGACATTGTCGGGCCATTACCTCCATGTCGGGAAATACGTATTTGCTTACGTGTATTGACAGGTACACTAGGTGGCCTGAAGCAGCTCCAATGCCTGACATCACGGCAGAAACAGTTGCTCATACCTTTCTTGCTACCGTGATTAGCCGTTTCGGTGTACCATCAACGGTGACTACCGATCGAGGCAGACAGTTTGAGTCAGCGCTTTTCACCTCTGTCACATCTCTACTGGGTTGTGCGCGTATTCGCACAACTGCGTATCATCCAGCATCAAACGGCTTAGTGGAAAGACTCCACCATCATCTAAAAGCAGCACTCGTCTCGCAGCCTCACGCCAAAGATTGGGTATCACACGTCCACATCGTGCTTCTCGGCCTGCATTCAACACTTCGGCTGGAACTTGCCTGCTCTGTAGCCGAGATAGTTTATGGCTGCACACTCCGTTTGCCTGGGGACCTCGTCAGCCCTGTTACTACGCAGAGTGTTTCGGATCCATCTTCTTTCGTCCAGCGTCTGCGGATCTTCACGCAAAACTTGCGCCCATCACTAACTTCAGCTCACACTAAGAACAACGTTTTTTTTTCGGCAAACTTACAGACATCTTCACAAGTTTTTGTTCGTGTCGATGCGCCTCGCCGTGCTCTTCAGCCTCGATATGACGGTCCTTTCCCAGTCAACAAGCGTTCTGAACATCATTTTACAATCCTGCGTAGTGGGCATGAAGACATTGTCAGCGTTGAAATGATCATGCCGGCACCCATTCTGACAAGCTCAGTCTGATTTTTTTTCTTCAAGTGCCCATGGCCACTTGTCTGCAGGGGGGGGGGGCTATCTGTGGCATACTTTTTTTCTTCTTCTGGCATGACACACTTGGGACATAAGTTAGTAGTGGGTAGTCTGCTGAAAAAAAAAAAGAGAGAAGGAGTTGGAACAATGGCTGAGATGCATTAATAAACCGCGCTGTGTTTTCGGAACCGCGTTTCAGAGTGCTATACTGGTAATGCTGAAAGCACAATTCCCCCCCGAGATACTCGTGAGCAGCGGTAAGTGGCAGATATAAGTAGCTTGCCGTTTGAACAGTGAAGGATGTGCTCCGGGTTGGCCTTATGGTTAACGCCTCGCTTTCAAGACGCAGAGGTGCCACGTTCGATTACGCGCCCCGGAGAGTATTTTTCTGGATTTTTTTCTTTCTTGCGTTTTCATATATATAGATGCGTAAACAAATACCGTGCATGACATCGACGCCCAAGCCAACGCCGGGGGCAAAATCCAGCTGAGAGTGTCCATATAATTGCTATCGCAATGAAAGCGGGTGCTTTACTTCACAAGGAGGAAAATGTCCCTCCTTGCTGTGGCGTGTGCAATCTCTTGCGCACATTTCGTCTTTAGGAGGAGCAAAGAGCCCTTTTCGGGAGTAACTGCACAGTTCCTCCACAAAACTTTTTAGAGTGTGCTAAGACGGTGTTCTTCCCACTTGTGGCGCAAAATAATCGGTCACGCAACAACCACCGCTTATTCTGTAGGTGCGCGCTTGGCGTTGTTCACCTATTGCCCATGACTTTAGACGGCTGCAGTTGCGCACTTCTGCACTTTCACAAAAAGACTGCAAACTTTGAGAAAAAAAAAGAATGTGCGGTCAGGAAAATTAGCGATGACACCAAACTACTCCGGGTATTCATTTCTGGTAAAAAATCCATAAAAAATCATAATAAATCATGTTCCACCGACGAACCTAACACCCCTTCTGATATTCTATTGAACCTCAAGAAGTTGACTCTCAACATACCCGTTGACTGGCTTTTACGATGCACGAGACGCGCGCCTATTGATAACAGATTAGTCTGTGCGGCTTCCTATTAGAAACAAAAGCCAGCAACAATCAAATTTGAGCAGCTAATTAAGCATTCCCTTTAAGCATAGAACGACGCCTTCCAAATCGCCATATGTCGCAGGACAAGAGTGCTATAGTGGACCCCCCACCGAAATTTATTCATTACATCCCACCGAATGCGATGTCTTCGAATGTGCGAGCAAAGCAGGCACCCCTCCACACTACGCGGAGTCGGCATCCACCCCTCACTTACTTTAGTTCTAGACTTCGCCCTCCTCCTCCCCCTTTTCCTTTTCTTTTAAGCGTCGTTCCTTGTCTTTACGGGAGCGAAGGTTATTAACGAATGCGTCGACGTTCGTCCCGACCTTGGCTCTTCGCAACGCTGTTTCTTTCTTTTTGTATCTTTTCTTTTTCACGATTAGTATTCGCTTTCTTTCCTTGTCGCAGTCGGCCCTTTCGATTCGGGCTGAGCTGAAAATAATTTGGATCCGTCGATGCGTGAGTGCACCAGAGGAAGCTGAACTCGTTGATTGGCGAATGAATGCAGGAACGTGCCGCACTCGCGTAGTTTGGCCTCGGCCTGTTACGTCACTCCGTTATATTGTGTCATTCCTTTTTAGCAAGAAATAGTTTCAATCGAAGAAGCCCCTTCCTGAAGAATCAATGTTGACTGACTGCCGCTTCTTGTGATAGTAACGAAAATACGAATAGAAAGGAACGAGGGTGAAAGTAAAAAAAAGAAAAAAAGAAAGAAGGTGACTGAGTGGGGAAACGAGACAGGAAATTCTGAACGCTGCGTTGGCTCGAAACAAAAGCGACGAGGAGGAACTACTGACGTTGCCGTTTTTTTCCATCTCTTGTTAATAGCACTCTTTCAGGCGTACTACGCCGCGAGTATGCTTATAATTGCTTTCTGGCATAGAGAATGCGTATTGGCTATTGTTTCATCCTCACGGAATCGGTGGTCGGCGATACGGATTGTTCTCCGTGTCCGATGTTGAACACCGCCAGCTGATACCATGCAAAGTAGCGTTATCAGCGCCTTCAATCTCATCGTTAGTCCAGGCATTCTGCTTAACAATGAAGAGCACCAAGCTACAGGTGTACCCGTCTCAACCGAATTAATTAAAGCTCTTGAACGACTGGACCACCCGGTAGTAGGTCTTTCTTCTTTTTTAAGCGCTTTTGTTAATTCGCAAAAAAGACGCAGTGATTACTAAGTGCGAGCTATACACTGGCGAGCCGCTGAGTGGCTGCTGACTTTATTCCGGCTTCGCCCGGTTCGCGTAATGACTTTTCTTCTCAATTAAAATGTCCATTTATTTTTCGCTGACTCTGCCTATTGTACGCACGACCATTCGAGCCCCCAAATTACGTTTTCTCTGCAGCGTCAGCCCTTGACTATGCGTTCCGGACTGGTACAGTCACGTTTGTTATGAGATCCGCTATACCCGCTGAGGTTGTAACTAAACTGACTACATACAAGGCCATTTTCAGTAGGCAAAATTTCTGGGCCCTCGACGTGTTGCTTGATGGTGTGGATGGCGCTGAATGTGAGCAATGCAATGCTGGTGCACCTGAAGTCGATGACTCTCTGAGAACACCCGAATATTTGACGTGCTTGCTTCCCCTGGTGTACAGGCAATCCTCTCCATTTCTATGTTTCATTATGTTTCTATTTTCACCGATTTATCTGTCCTCTTCGTCCAGTTAAGATCCGTGCCTTTCCTTGCATCTCTCTATATTTGTCTTTCTGTTTTAGCGTCTTGTACGAAGCACATTACGAGGGATTATTAACGTCGCTGAAACCAAGTTCAGAAATCAAAGTTTATGTGACTGCTTTTTTGCCACCAAACCAGAGCTATCCACAAAATCCTAGTAACCATAGAAATTATAATGGAGTATATAACAGTACAGATTAGAGACGTCGTAAAAGATGCAAAAGCAGTCTCAAACTTTTTCTGAGTTTTTCACCCCTTAAACAGCATCCAACACAAACACGAACGGCTCCCACACAAGTCTCATCGCAGAAAATAGTTCCATTGAATTCAAGTCTGCCCCTAAGCTTCATTTTGCAACAGACTGTCAAGGGGAGCCATCTACGAGACATGCAATTCATCAATCTAATGGTAGTTTAATGGAACTTTTGCGCGAACTACACGAGGACACAGAAGAGGACGCATTACTATCGGATACAGAGAACACAGCATATGCAGCCAAACCAACTAGCCCGCACTTCCGCATTATGACAGGACTTTTAACAGCAACTTGTTCCAGGAATCCGTCGCATAACTTCGTGGACTAACAAACACCGCTAAAGCTCGTCTTCTTTGCAGTAAGTCCAATCTAGCTCAATGAAACAGCTCCACGAAGAATTCCAGCGTATTTTGTTTTCTTTTTACATTTTTTTCGGAACACTTAACACCTCCAAACAGTAGAGGCTGCGATGCAGCGCTTTGTTACAAAGACGTAATCTCGTTGGTTTGGCGTAAATGCTTACCGCGAGCATAACAGTTTTATTCGGTGTTTATGTCTTGTCAACGTGATGGGCGGTCGTGAGCGTTGTTAACATTTAACCTGTTCGTCAAAGCGTATATAATCAGACTTTACTGAACGACGAAAGCCCGAGGCGTTCAAAACTTCGACAAAGCTTTAGCGTGGCGTCTGTCGAATCGGAGGTGCTGATTTGGGTCATTAAACTTATTCTCCTTGGCAACTGAGGTTTTATACAGATTGATGACAAACTTTTAATACAAAACTTGTAGAATTGTAGCTAACGTTAAAGAGTGTACGTGGATACGGTTTTTTTTAGCAAACGGGAGCCAAGTTTACAGAAACGAAAATATGATGCAGTATTTTTACGGTCATGTTATCTATATGTGTTGTTCAGTCACCTCTCCTTTCTTTTGCGAACATTATTTTTGTGCACTAGTTGTGTGGTTAATTAAAACGTTATAATTACGAGCTTATCCATAGTTATTTGCAGCTAGCTGCTAACAGTGCGTATACACATCCGTCAACATGCGAGAACAGTAGCCGCATAAATCTAATAAACCTCGACTAACATGACCGTCCTGACGCTCTACTTGACTAGAACAGAATACGTTTTTTTTTTAAGCCAGCCGTACCAGGAAAAAATGGATCGCCTTTTCTGAGAAGCCTCCACCCCCTTTGCCGTGCCCCATTTCCTCATCTGTCCAAAACGAAAGAGCACATCTGGATAAGATTCTGGAAGAAAGGGACCCCATTGTGAGACGTAGAGAGACGAGCAGATGAGCAACAAGGGGGATGAGACGGCACTCATACACAGAATCTGCGACGGAGAAAGTGCGGGAAGCGGCGGAGCAATAATATACGGTGCTCGGGTATGCCTAAGACACCTCGGAGCTTTTGACATCACTTGTTTTGTCGCGTCATGGCACGTCACGTGCGTGTCTATCTTGATGAACGTCACAGCTGGGATCTGGCTTCCGCTTTCAATGCCATTCATTCCTTCCGCCAGGAATGTGCTTCCGTGTGATATTAGAAAAAAAATAAAAATAGGTGAGTTAGATTCATCAGGGACCGCAGTCACAAAAGCATATCACCATAGAAAAAAAAATTGGAAGAGCACGTTGCAGCCAATCACGATGCGGGATATTATTAGCTACAGCGACTGCCTTATGCTTAAGAAACGTGTTTAAGAAAGGAAGTTTTGTAGACGTTACCACAGATTTTTTTTTAATATTTTAAGTACGAAACATACCTCAGCTAACTGCGGACACTTGGGGCGTATCTATCTATCTATCTATCTATCTATCTATCTATCTATCTATCTATCTATCTATCTATCTATCTATCTATCTATCTATCTATCTATCTATCTATCTGCATTACTACATCAATGACACTTCTAACGCGTTCAGCCGCCCGCTGTGCAACCAGTGTCCTGAACTTCAACATTCAGACAAGATGGGACTTCAAAAGAAAATAAATAAGAAATGCGGAGACGCCCATTGGAACAGAACAATATTTTCTTATTGTGGTTCATGAAGGCCTCATTGCCTTTGCTGTTGGGCTCAGCTAGTCATTGCAACGAGCTGTGAACCTTAGTCACGGTATATACCCTGTCATCACCTTAAGTATTATAGCTGTCTTTCTTTCTCATGTGTATGATGCTGCGCATGAACCGCCGTCATTAGCCCTAGCCGCTTCACATCATCTACACATCGATTGCTTTGTTTTTGCTAATCCATTCAATGCTTGTTAGTTCCACTGGCGTGACCGATAAAATGCGCTTAGATTTCATTAACCTATGACAAGGTCTTTAGCAGTTCTGACCTGTTCTTCGCTGTTCTTCAGTAAACCGCCTCAAGGCGACTATTTTGACTGACAGCGTGCTTGTATCTCTTTACCCGTGACGCTAATCTGGTAAACCCTCGGAGAGGCAGCTTACGGGCGTCTCAGAACAACAGAGGGAACTACCACTTATGCTCTCGACACTGAATCAAATAAGTTTCGTGTTGCAGTCGCGGACTAATGAGTCGCGTGGTAAAGGAAATCCTAACGTGGTCTTTCTTTCAGTTCGGTAGCGAATGTTTTCTACGACGAGCAGTAAGCCTAGGCTGAAGATCATTTTGTTCGACTTGCACAGGACAGCAGGAGAATTTTTTTAGCCCTAGATTGGAATGACAACTGATACGGTGAGTCTTACTGAATGAACGTGGATGCACTGCTACTTATAACTGCTTATAACTCTTGCCAGAGGCGAGGCCATGTTTCTCTTATTAAGACTGTGCATTTTAAAGGCCTTTGGGCGTTCTCATTACACCAATGACACTGATGACCTAAGCTTTCTTCACTTAAAAAGCTGGAGGAGTCAGTTTTAGAAGAGGTAGCTGACAGGCACCCAAGCCAGGCATCCAAACTATAACTACCTCGTCATACGCCGATGGGAACGCACCTGTGGCGATGCTGTAAGCGTTGGGGTACGGGCTGGACGGGAACACCGGCAGCACGTACTCGGCACGGATGCCGGCCTGGGCCAGCCTCGCGAATCCCTGATGCACGGCGTGGTCGATGTAGTCAGCCCGGACGCCCTGCACCAAAATGACCAGTAGCTTTGGCCTCGGCTGCTCCTGGTTCGATGACGACGAAGGACTTCGCGGGTTCAGGCGACCGCTGCCGGCGTCGACGACACCGGCCGTCGCCAGGCACCACAGGACCCACCAGCAGCGCAAAGTGGGGGACATCGCTTGGCCCGCGGGACGCCGAGGTGCGAGCAGCGGGTTCAGCACGATCGATAGCCGCGACGCGGGACGCCTCGCCATGCTGGTGAGAGCAGCGAGTCGTCGTTTGTCCGGCTGCGGAATAGTGCGCCTGCCGCCGGCGCGCGCGCTCGCTGGGTGCTTGCTCCTCCGGTTCTTTCGCTCCTCCCGACTCTCTCTCACAGCGGCTTCCGAGGAACGAGCTTCCCTCGCGGATTCTGGAGACCCCCGTCCCGTCCCGGCGTCGTTGCTCGCCGCCGCCGGCGTTGTCAGCGCGCAGGCCGCTTCCAGAGAAGCGTCCCGCGCCAGTTCCGAAACTACGCATCGGCTCCTCCTCGCGTCGAAGCCCCTTTAATTTCCCTCTCTTTCTTACATCCCATCTGCTCCCCTCTCTTTTTTTTCTGATACGGAGAGCATCCCCTCCCCTACTGCCCTCTCCTGTCAGCGTCATCTTTGCTCCCGGTGCTCCCCTTTCGAATCCATTTCTCGTGTGCTCAGTCTTCCCTCGTTTCTTTCATTTCTCGTTCGCACGAGCGCCGATTGGGAATTCGTCCCGAAGCGGGCCTCCAGGCAAGAAAAACAGTCGGCCTCCCATGTCGCAAGCGTACCGCTTCCTGTTTTTCTGGCCTTCTGCAAACAAGGCTCGGCCACAATCTCTGCCCTACTAAGTGGTCTTACCGAACCCTTTCGTCTCAGTCACGACCTTTCTTTATTCGTCTTTTTCTTCATTATCCTCATAGTCGAGAGGCCTCAATAGACAAGTTTCAGCTTTTTTCTTCTCCTACCCGCAAAACACTTCCCGTACATCCCTCCTTTGTTTCGCTCTATCCCTCTCGTCAGTCTGTGATGTCGTGCCCTCTGCGGCTTTCAACCCGAGAGAAGGGCGTGTCGTGTAGGGAATCAGGAAAAGGGTGACCCGCCGGAGAGGAAGAGGGACATGCGGGAGCGCTCCTCCTTTCCCGGTGGTCCTCTCCACGGCCGGGACGAAAACAAGTGCAAGACGGCAGACCCGGGACACAAACGCTCTGGGATCGCCGTTTTTCTAGAAGCTGTGCGTTTCAGAACGAGAGACTGCTTGAGGTTGCACAGCAGCAAGGGTCCCTTCTGGCTCGGACCTCAGACTCGATTCCGGGGAATGCATCTAAGAATGAGCTCTGTTAGATGGCCGGCGAAGGAGGAGAGAAGAGCGGTGATGGTTGAGAGGAGAGGGAGACATTGGGAACGCCGCGGGATGTTCATGGAAGAATACAAGCGACTTTGTTCGAATCTACTTTTATTCCAGTTGTTTGGCATCCAGCCCGCTTGCTCTCTCTTGCCTTGATTTCCTTTGTGTTCCCTGGTTCCTCGCGTGTCCTATTTATACGCGACCACGATGTCGCTGATGTATCTCCGCCCCCCTTCCTCCCTCCCCCCCCCCCCGTTTCCTTTGCGCAGTTCATTCTTTTCCGAAGAATTCTTTCAATTGCGACCCTTCCGCCGCACCCCATTCTCGCATTCGAATGCTAGGCATTGCTTTCAATTTATGTCCCGAACGAACGTATACCCTTTCTTGCTTATTACGTATGGTCTTTTTCATGGAGTATTTTTCGCGTGGTGGTGGCCGATGGCTCTGTGGAACTGCGTAGTTGGTGGCGTGTCCCCTTTGCCGCCTTATAGGCCGCTGACATCTCTTAGTCTCTATCAAGCGTTCATGGTGCTTCTTTTGACAACGTTGTCGTGCCGATAGAAGAGGAACGTTAAAAATAAAACAATAAGCCGTGTCCTAAATTCCTGCCGGGGCTTGACATGTTAAGTAATGCAATATATAAGCTGGAAAAGCGCTCTAGGCGGAGACTGCCAGACTTAAAATTTGTACGGCTGTGCAGAACATCAAGCCGTATATATAGAAGCCTACTTTAAGCAAGGAAAAGCGTCACTGACCGTGGCTACGCGTGTCGCTTGATTACACACGTCGGTGTATAAGAGATCGTGTTTGACGTACTTTCACTCTTTAAAAATCCTTTTGGCTGTTTTTCCCGCCGCACTATCTCGTGCGAGAATGTGTACACAAACTCTATGAGTTAATGTTTTGATAAATAAATGTAAGAGTTTCACATTAGCTTTTGTGTTGTTACTGCTTCTGCTAACGGGTTAGCGTCAAGAGAAAGAGAGAGTGAATAAAATTAGGGAAAGGCAGGGAGATTAACCGAAAATTGGGGCATCCGGTTTGCCATACTGCACTGAGGGAAAAGGGAATGTGTTAATGTGCTCTTTTGGTTGTCAAAGAAAATGTCAGCGTTGTGCGTGACCCAGAATTCAAGATAAATGCAAATAAATAATATAAAAGCGTTCGGTTTAAGTGCGAATCGAACCTAGTATATACTCCTTCTAGGTGAAACTCTGGTGGGTGCTTCACCACAGAGTCATGCCTGTGCTCGAAATTTTTTCGAAAAAAAAAACATTATATAAATTAAATGTATGCGAGGAGCATCTTGTGATATCGCGTGGCAGAAACATAGAATTACATTAGGCGTTAAAGACGAGTGAATTGCTCCACTTCTTGCAAACTGTGTAGAGTACGAGGAGTGACATGATCATCAGCGGGGATTAGAACAGTGCATTTGCAAAAAAGAAGAGGTCGATCGGGTGGGCTTCACATTGGCATGGCGGCTCGTCCTCCTCTCAACACCACTAATGGTTGGTATGAATGCTCACTATCAACACATCAGAAACGTATAATTGATTATCATTATTCACTGTAGCAACAACAACGTGTGCAGCTGTGCAGCTGTGCGCGTTTCCTTTCGGACGTGTAGTGTGTACTTCGCATACTCGTAGTGGCATGTAGTGGCCACGTCGCAACTATACTGGCAGTAGACGATAGGATAGTTTGAAAGCGACACTTTACAAAAGCACAGACGTTATTTACTTTGTGGCATGGTTGAGACGCCCACCGAGAACAGATGTGAGGCATGCGGTTGAGAAAGCGATAAGAAGGCGGCAAGATTATGTTACCCCTTTCTACTCTTGACTTGAACCACGAGAGTCCTCCCAATTTTGTTGCTGTTACCACGGTGCTTGGGAGAGCGCCAGATATGCCTTGTTAGTAATTACTGATTCACGTCGTAGGGAGCACTTCGTTTCCAGTAGCAGTCATGAATGTGGTTGAACACCTTGCTTACATCGGTGGTAACCTAAAATGTGGCTTCACCTGTAAACAGAATGCTAGCGAAATGCTTGCTGTAAACACTTAAATTGTTTGATCATTGTTGAGGCTGCCCATTATCACAGTTACAAAAATGACAAACGTGTTATCGCCACCACCGCAGTGATAAAAATGTACACGACAACAATATCTATAATCTAGCGCAGGAGTCTGAGACACACGCACTTCATGCTGCCCGACAACCTTTCGCTAACGGTCAGGCCCGAAGATGACTGCCTTCACCCTATATTTTTTTTCATAATGAACAAGCGAGATGTACGGTTGTGTATGAGAAGCGAAGATCTGCGGTCGACCATGAGGGTTGTCTCCGCCAAAAAGCTGATACGATGTTTCTTTTTGCGTCGCAGCTAAGCATTGCCAGGCATGAAGTCAGCCTGTTTATAACTCTAGCAGTTAATTTGTTCTTCGCAAATAGTGAAGTTTTGTTACCGCGCTGAATGGTGCTCACATTATCACATCTCTTGCGATCAACAACGCTCTTTGCTCGGGTGAGCTGCTCAGTCCTAGCCAGTTTAAAACATTTTTAGCATGACATACCCCACTCAGACACTACGCGTTACAACATAACCCTGGAGTAAGAACTCTTAAGGTCTTTTTTTCAAGAACAACGTTAGCTTACGTTATGTTTGGTATACTTTTAGTTAAAATATTTTAATGCCACTGAACTTTGTAGATATTAACAAAAAATATTACGTGTTCGAAAACAGCTACCTTTCGGTGGACACACACACAATCTACGCTACTATGCTTCAGTTAAAAATCAGTTGTATACCTCAATCGAAAGCAAATAAACATTTCTTCTTATAAGAGAAGTTTAAGTCATTACATAATTTTTTAAATGAGATAGTGGTTTTTCCTGTTCCACCATGACGATAACTGGAATCTACTATGACAAAGCTGCCGTATGAACAACTTTGAAAACAGCTGCTAATGAGGACCGTAAAAATTCGTCTTTTTTAAAGAAGCAACGACAATACAGATGTATTTAAAAAGTTTGATATGTAAGAAGAGTTGATTAGTTCCTTTTAGTTAGCATATTTTTTTTCTTAATTCAATTGAGAGGATCACTGTAATGGCTAGGACGTTTGGCGTGCAAAAATATTTCAGCTTTTGCTGAAATATTTTTTAGATGCGGAGCATCTAATACTCGAGGCTTGTAGTGCGGCGCCGTGCGCAAGCTTCCTCCTCCTTCTTCCACAATCTGTGCATCCCTTCCTCCTCTACACACCGCGCGCGCTTCACTCCCCCACCATCTGTGCACGCTTCCTCCTCTACACACCGCGTGCACTTCTCCTCTTCACGAACATTCGCTAGCTGTATAATGTAGCGCGCATGCGCCGTCACGCTTCGAGAACATCGGCAGCTGACGCGCGCGCATGCGCCGTCGCGCTTCGAGAACATCGGCAGCTGACGCGCGCGCATGCGCCGTTGCGCTTCTCCCCCTTCTCGAACATTCGACAGCTGACGCGCACATGCACCGTCACCCACCATCTGTGCCGCGCGCGCTTCTCCCCTTCGAGAACATTCTACAATTCTCCTGATTCTCCAGTGGATGCGCATGCGCCGTCGCGCTTCGAGAACATTCAACAGCTGACAGTGCATGCGCCGTCGCGCTGTATATATACTCAAGGTCGGCGCTCGCTCGCTCAGTTGCCGCTCGTCGGTTGGTTTGTACGGCGCGTCGACGTCCAAGGTCGCGGTGAACTGAATTCCAACGAATCCACAAACACAATGATCGACGTCCCTTCGACCAGCGCCGCCCTTTCGCATACGTGTGTACGTGTTCACTCATTTAACACCCCCTCCTACAACCACGTTAACCAATTTAGCCATCGACCCAAGTAAGTCGCAATTTAACACCCCATTTCACAACCACGTTAACCAATTTAGCCATCGACCCAAGTAAGTCGCACTTTAACACCCCGTTAACCAATTATATGCTCCGCATCCTCCTCAGTGTTCCCCCGAGGGAAGCTGCGGGCAATTTTTTTCTTTGATAACATTGCCCAGCTTGGCCTCGCAGGTATGCGCACACTTGTTTTTTATAACGGTTAACAATATAATTTCCATATGTATTAGAAGAGGCATTCATTCTGAAGGAGTTACCGCTGTGAAGTAAACCGAACGTGCAACAGTCACGGAAACTTAGACAGAAAATAGCGCCTCATTATATTAACTTAATTTTCAGCGAAAGCCACGCATTCTGTGAACACTATACTGCTACAAAAAATAAAGGCTGTAACATTGTGGACTAGTCACAAATTTGCGACCCAGACGTGGACAGCACATTCGTGCATGGCACAAGCTATTAAATACACAAAGCCGGGCCTAGGACGGATAAAAAAAAACCTAGCCGAAACAAAAGCAGTCACCTCGCTGATGAAAAACTTAATGATGATGATAGGCAGGGTTTAACGTCCCAAAACCACCAAATGATTAGGAGAGACACCGCAGTGGAGGGCTACGGAAATTTAGATAACCTGGGGGTCTTGAACGTGCACCCAAGTCTGAGCATACGGACCGGCAGCATTCCCGCCTCCATCGAAAATGCAGCCGCCGCAGCCGGGATTCGATGCCACGACCTGCGAGTCAGCAGCCGAGTACCTTAGCCATTAGACCACCGCGGCAGGACGGGAAAAACACGATGAACGCGAAGTGTCTGCCTTCAACGTGTATTATGATTTTCCTGTTCTTCTTTAGGACTGATATGAAGCTCACGATTCAGTTATCCAGTTGTCCTGCGGTCACAAAGTGGGCAATGAATAGGTGAGGGAGAATCCGTAGAAACAGTCACAAACACTCATATTTAGGTGTAGAATACAGAACTTCAAGTAATACAGAGCATGTTCTGTATTTCCAGAAAACCTCTGTATATACAGATCATCTCTATCATTCAAGCACTCGTAGGTGCCTCCTGATGGCCCGTGGACACTTTAAATGATCAACAAGCGCTTAAGAGAATGTACTATGTGGAACACGCCATCGGATTTGTAGCGCCTGACACACACACACACACACACACACACACACACACACACACACACACACACACACACACACACGCACGCACGCACGCACGCACGCACACACGCACGCACGCACGCACACACGCACACGCGCACACACACATATGCGCAGAAAGGCACGCAATCTATTTGATTTCATCATTCGCTCCTTGAAATCATTTGTCTGCGCCATGCATTGGGTGTGGTTAAGAGAAATTTTGTGTCCATCGCTGTTGTGATCAAAACCGCAAGAACGCTGTCCTGGTGCCGTGATAATGAACACTACGTGCCCCATAACTACACCATGCTTTCTCCACCTCAGCGCCGAGAAACCGGATGCTAATATCTGGCTAACTTCCTGGCCTTCCTTTTCATGTCTCCCTCTGTCTATAATGTTTAAGCCCAACAATTCTGGTATTATACACAATACTGCGCAACGGGTCCTGACTTCATTTCATAGCGACGTCTCTCATAATCATATGGCAGTTTTGGGACGTTAAACCCCGCATATCAATCAATCAATTTATTTCATAGCGTTAGCGTGTATATCTACGCGTATTTTGTTTCTCGGCGTGGGATGTATAAATTAATGTTCCCGTGACACCAACCTGACAGATTGGAGAACCGTGAGGTATCGATCATTCGTGCTATTAGAAATTCTGCGCTTACCACGCCGTAAACAAAATAATAAGCCGAGTTATACACACGGCAAGCGCTGCGGTCGACGTCTACGTTCCACGACATTTCTACACTTAGAATTGCCTTGGGAAAACTTGCCGCGAACAAACGCCGGCAGAAGAGAAGAGTCGAGTGTTCTTAGCCACCGAACGAGATACCGGGTCTTCGGACGTGGCGGCGCTGCGTCCCGTCCCCCGACCACACAAAAACCTTCATGCACGCTTCACCATAACGCGTATACGTGCCGAAGCGCCTGCCGCTGGCCGTTATGCGGGGGATGTGCTTGCTTGGTGAATCGCGCAGCACTCGCAGGCAAACAAGGAACGGCAGGGTTCCAACATTTCTTTGTGTGTACAGAATCGTACGCGTGCGCTTTGATAGCGCAAGCATAAACAGTGCCCCGAGCCGTTCTCGGCGCATACCTCCGATATCATTGCCCGAGAAACAGGCTCGACCGATTTCGTGTCGGCTTCGCCTTGTGGATGGCTTGTTTGTTGGACATTATACTTCGTCGAACTCCCATTTCTCGGTTTTTTCCTGGTTAGTTTTTCTTCGTATGATCTCCCTGTGGCCGTTTTTTTTATTTATTTTGACTCTCCACTTAAACGAGGCGAGTACAAAGTGTCTAGCCAGCGCCAAGACCTCGACTAGAACGAGCTCCCATGATCGTTGCGCTTATGGCCCTACGTGATCATAGTCAGATGAGTTAAAAGAAAAAAAGAGGAGGGATGCCTTTTAAAAGTTTAATGCAGTAGTACGAATACATTACGGGACAAATTTGGCTGTTGGTCTCGACCAGAATAGACAGAAAAACGGGGGATAGAGAGCGCTGAAAAGGACGCATAATATTCAAAACTACACTCATTGAAAGAGGAAACGGTATACATTGAGGTGGCGCGGAGGTTGTGTGAAAGCTACATCCAACCGTAATAACTATGGTAGAAGGAGTTTTATAATAAGAGGTTACTAAAGGAACAGCTTTTATGTACAAAACAGGCAGTGTTGAAACTGGAGTTTATGCATCATAGTTGACTTTAATCCAACGGGGGAAAGACCACTCCAGGAATAAAAAAAAAGAGGCAAATGCACCTTATAACAGAAAGCGTAAAGACCAGCCGCCTAGTGCCGACAATGTGGCTTTTCTAAAACAAGCCACCCGACTAAAAAAAAAAAACAGACTCGCCCAGATTTGTAACTCCGCACGGGGTAAGGAAAAGCGGCCTGCTTTCTGATGTCTAAACATAGTTCACACGGGGAAGATATAACTTGGACACAAATATTAGTTGACTTTTGAAGGTAAACAATGGATAATAAATAATGAAACATGTTTTGAGTTATTCTATACATCACTTGATTGTTCAGAGAGTGTAAGGGCCGGGACGTACTAGCACACAAGCCGGGACGTGTTAGCACACGTTCTGGCAGTTCTTTGGCCAGCTGTTGTGCCAGCGCAGTAGGAATGGTTATTCCGCACGCCGGAATGAACTCCAGTGTAAGCTGCTTCGCATCTAAAAGATTGCCGGCTCTCGGCGTGCTCACAGCATAGCCCAATTGAGAGAGTAATTTAAGATAGTAAAGAAGTCGCAATTCTGCTTATGATGGGTTTTTTTTTTGGTTTTGAAGCAATGTAGAACAATTTAAAGTACGATTTACACTGCACAGGCCGATATTTCTGGCACGAGCCTGGCCCGGACCGAAAATATCATTCTCTGGCCCGCCCGAGCCCGGTACGGTGTTTTTAAATACGGGCCCGTATCCGGCCCGAGGGCGAAAGGTTTGGGCCCGGTCCGACCCGGCCAGCTTCAGCCAGGTATGTCTTCAACATAACCAAGGCATTGCCCGCTCTTCGAATATTGTGCAGATGCCTGCCTCACGCAAGATATATTCTATAGTGAGCGTCTTGGAACTTTCAGTGTCATGAATTTCACTGGTTTACTATGTATATCATCGTTTAGTTACGCCTGTAACACTTTTGCGAAATAATTGCAGAGTAATATAAAGTATAATTGTAGTCATAGCTGGCTGTCTCATGCACGCAGTGCAAACAACAGTATTATTGTTGCATTTAAAAGAACGATATATCGATGGCTTCGTTGAACCCTCTTATGTCGATGTCTTGTTTTGGGGAATTTCTTCTCTGTAATACCGCTGGTATCGAGCTCCAAAACCCGTTGTGACGAGTAAAAGGAACCCTCTTCATAGGCATCTGTACGCAGAACGCAGATGCGACTGCTTGCATACTGTTCACCTTGCTCCTCGACGGATTATGGTCCTTCAAGAGTCCAGCTCATTTTCGTGTTCACGGCGATTAACGCTGTGTTATCCGAGACCCAACTGTCTTAGCTGCTACTTCGCATTACTTTCCACATTGGTACGATCCAATCGGAAAACTTACTCCGGGCTTGCTGGTGACACTTGGAAAAACAACTGATGACTTCGTGAATGTTATTCGTCTTAGAAGAATCAATGATGTCACCGCAGATGAAAAAAAAAATGATCACAGCTTCTATATGCACTATAGTGTTGTCGCGTGGACTTCAAAGCGTAACGTCGACAACCTTCCCGCGTCGCGTAAGTTAAGGTCGCTGATGTCCAAACGCATTTGTGACCAAACCCATCTCCCGCATAAGTGTGAGCTTGAGCTTCCTGTAAACATCTTCTCGTTGGAATCTTCTTTCACTATCGCTATCCAAAACACCACGTATTTAGCAGCAATGCGTTGGTGTCATTAGCCAAGTGCGAAAAGTCTACAGGTGAACGTCATAGAAGAGGGCAGGAGTTGTGCCGTTCATAGCGACACACACAGCAGCGTCGGAAGCCCTTTCCGTTTCTGCACGTGTACTTTCAGTTGCCCCCGTGGTAACAATTGTAGATGCATGATGACATACGTGCACTTTACAATGTACTCTGCGGAGGCAGTCTCGTGCCAGGTGTCCTTTGGCGGTACACGTGTAGCAACGACGATCCGCTGAAAGCAAATTGCGATTCTCTGCCAAAAATGTGCACCCTTCAGTAATATGGTCAGCTCCCGCAGAGAAACAGCAGGACGTGGAAGAAACGTTTGTCCTATAGAACTTTGACAGCTGGAGGTGACGGAGGGTTTTGGAAGCGAAGAAATTGAAACAGACGACCCGTCTCCTCTTGCGAAGATTAAACCTGACCTAAGGCTCTCCCGTTTGTAGCAGTCAAAACTACGATGTTTGCGGGAATTACTTTCAGCGTTACCTCGTTCAGCATGACGGCGCATGACGTATCGCTCGCTCCAAGGCTCGCGAGTCCCCTCTTATTGACTTGAACTTCGTCATACAAGTTTTGTAAGACAATCACGCCACTCGACGACTGAACAGGCTTCTAAGTACGGAGCCATTCAATACATTTCTGCAGAATCTACTACAAATTTCCAAAACGCCGTTTTAAAGAAGTCACAGCTTTGCCGCAAAGGCGAAGCAATGAATGCGATAGGAAGGTCACGCGCAGAATAGCTAGCAGATCGAAACGTGCCCTCCGTTTCTCACGCACAAATGACGCACGAAACGTACTCACGGGTACAGATGGACGCGAATAAGCGTCTCAGTTGTTACTTCGCTGTGTCTGAAAAGCGTGCCCTTTTCGCAAATGGAGGCTGTGCAAGGATAGCAGTGACCTTTGTGCGCCCCGTAACTACAACACAATCGTTCCATGCAAGTACAACGCCAGCCAAGACGTATGATCCTCCCCACCGGGAGATAAGCGCGCAAGAGATCCTCCACATCCGTCCTCTCCGCAGACCAAAGTACGCATGAGAGATGAGAGCCGCCACGCGTTCATTGCGCCATCTATCTGATAACTCTGAAAACAATATCGTTTCCCCCCGAGACGCTTGCCAACAGCGGTAAGTAGTAGATATAAATAGCTTGCTGTTTAAACGTTCTAGGAGGTACCCGACGGTGGCTCAATGTTTAACGCCTCGTATTCCCGATGTGAAGGTCCCACGTTCAATTCCGCGTGCCAGAGTATTTTTTTTCTAAACTTTTTCTTTCTTGCGTTTTCATATATATAGATACGTATACATATACGGTGCATGTCATCGTCGTCAACGCCCACGTCGACGCCGACACCGGTGGCAAAATCCAGCCGAGAGTGTCCATATAATTGATATTGCAATACTATGTCAATTGCGTCGCAGTACTGTGAATGCACGGCTTGTATGCTGGCAATGGCTTCAGAAGCAGCTCCGTCAAGTCGCGAGACCAGATAGTGAAAGCGATCCGGGTTAGGCAAGCTTAGATGATCGTGAACGGAGTGGCGGAACATGTCCCAAAACGGCTGCCACCGAGTTAAGCTGCCGTCAAAGCGCAAGCGTTAAAGTTTTGGCGACCATGAGCCAAACTCACGGTGATGTCATGACGTGTTCATTGCCAAGGTTGTTGGCGGGTCACCATCAGCGGTTGTAGGTTGGTGCGCCGTCGGAGGGAAAGCGCAAACCTTGAGCCTGTTCATGTGAAGCTGTAGCAGGGCCAAAGCGTTGGTAGCAGTGTCGTCATGTTACATGATATAGTCCTAGTCCTGTCACTTGCTGGTCCACCAAAACGGTTTCCAGCTCGGAGTTCAGTGCGGCTAACTCTGTCTGAACCGCCTTTAACCGGCTATAGAGGACGTGAAGCGTCGAGATGTCCAATTGTGTAGACCACATTAGCTGATTCATCTCATAGGCATTTCTCGTACTCTGGGCTCGACGAGACACCCGCTTGTTTTCAGCAGGCTCCCTGACGGTATGGCAGTTGAAAGACGTCATAGATGAAGGCCGGCTTGCCCAGCCTTCTGCGCCAAAAAGCGATGAGGGAAAATCTCTCTGGAGCCTTCGTCGGTACTCGGTGCAGTGCCGTCCTCAGCATGGCGTACATTCGAACATTCAAAGAACAAACAAGCCTCTGCCCCACTACCCTTTTTTCGTCTCTTCAGTTCGTATCGCGCGCAGTCTTCTACAGTTTTAAAGCAAGGTCGCACTCAAGGTTCCTAAACCAACGGTCAATCACCAAGACTGTTTGTTGGCCTAGTTGGTACCTGCAAGTGTGAACCACGTTCTAAAGAGATTAAGAGGCTAGGCAGAAGTGGGCTTCAAAGTGCGCATGAGTTGATGAAAGCCTATTACATAAAAAAAAGAGTGGTGTATTAGTGACTCGTCGGTGACGTTGTGTGTATCGGAGAAGAGATTGTTTGATAGCTGGATAGCGTACGGCTGTGTGTAGACTACGCATGCCTATATGTTTTTAATTTATTTATGGTTAGCGCTCAGCCAACTTTAGTAGAAAGCGCCACCTGCCCTTGTGTTGTGTGTTTCTTTACTCTGTGTTCGTGCTATTTCACAGCTAAAGCACGTCATTGAACTGTAAAATAAAGCACCGAAGTCAACCAGCCAGCGGCTTCGTTATCTTTAGTGCTACCCGTCGAACGCAGCGTATCGGGTGTCCGGAGTGCGATCCCCCGCAGTGACCCGAAGCAGGAGATTGGGTTGCCCAGTTCCCGATGGTCTAAGGCCCTGGTGCGAAAAAGGAAGCGAAGTGTGGCTGTGGTTGCAGAATTTCAGCTCGCGCCAGTGACAGTGTAGGGGAATAAGATGAAATGTAACGGATTCAAAAGAGGAAACACCAAAAAAAGTTCATTACAAGTGAAATCGTCCACCAAAACTACATAAAAAATTGGAAGAGTCCGCTAAAGCGTTTCAAAGAAAACACAGCCAACGCCTCTTCTTTCTCACAGGTCAAACTGACACTGACTCGTGCCCATGCACGAGAAGCATGAGTTGCGCTGCCAGAAGCGGGAGTGCGTGCTAGACTGTGGACGTTGATTCAGCAACTCGCTGGTCGTCATAATATTGAATATTGCAGTTTATTCTCTGTGGCATTATAGCAGAAAGGGAAAAAAAGCGGTAATACAGTGGAAAGAAAAATGGGAGGGTTAACAAGAAGCGACATGTCCACCATAAATACTTCGACGATCTAAGCTATACAAGGCATTCTGAGAATTTTTAGCAAAACTGTGGCGCTTTCAACAAAATTATGGGACCTGAGGGGTCCCTGATGAGGGAACCACCACATCAGGTCTCTGATGAAGCAACTAAGCAGCTTGCAAAACAACGTGACATAAACAGGCACCAAGGAAAGACAATCTAAGCGAATGCATTATGTATACGGTAACTGTTTTCTCATGCCTCCAGGTTTGTGTGTGTTACTTATTTGTTATACAAAAAAAGCGATAAAAATTGGAGGAAGAAGTCTGAAGGGCTGAAAAATTCCTGAACTCGGGGTGCTGCAGCCGCCGTCCGACATTTATGTGGTAAAAGGTGCAAATACACTCGTGCCTACATCCCTCTTCTCTTGTTTCGAAGGGTTCCTCAGCAAATAAACATCATGATTATGGCTTTCATTATATAGTGCTCTTACTTCGTCCGCGCGAGTGTTTCCACGTTTTTGAGTGCGATCACAACACTTGCGCTACGACAAATGGGGGCGCTTATGTACTACTGTCAAAATAAAAAAAGACGAATTCCAGTTAACTGCTAAACATTTTTGGCTAATTGTCAAGTGCTAAATATTTACGATTGCCTTGCAGTGAAAAATGGCACCATTTGCATCGATTGGTGCACCTGAGATAAGTGACGCCTGATCTCACACTTAAAGGGGCCTTGCTACACTTGTTGAGCATGGTCAGCAAACGCTGCCGATCGGTAGTAAAGGCTCCCGGACAAGGAATCCAAATATTATAGCGCAGCACGTGGTCTGGGATTATCAATAAATTATCAAAGCCAGCTAAAAATTGCTCTCTCCTCACTCGACAAATCACACAAAATGCCCAAAAACCACACGTAGTGAGCCCATGTACCAGCCATTAGCTGATTTAAACATGGCGCGCTCACTCGTTACAGAGATCGCCGCGGGAGGCCGCTACTTTTCTACGCGTGCGCGCGCGATCACACTGACACATAGAGGTATTATACTACTCTAGACGAAAAGTTGCACCAGAAAAGCTATCACCACAAAGGCGCTGACATCTTGCAACGTTGTCATTGTTGCCATCAGAATACTTTAAGGAATCGCTAAAGTTAAAGGTTTAAAACTCAAACTTTCGCAGTACAAATTGTAAACAAGCGTGTTCACGAAATATAAACAAAGATTGTATAAATTTTATATCAACTACTTTTATGAAAGATACAATGACTCTATATCCAATTTAGTGAGCACAGAGAGCAGGGTTTGCTGGTTTCTTTAGCGGAAGCGCCGCAATTCTTTAAACGTCGAGAGCGTGGCGATGCGGTGTGCGGCCGATTGCGCCGACTCGCTTGCGTGCCGGTTAAGTCGGCGTCCACGTTTTTTGTTGCCATGCGCCAAAAACTCGACTTCATGTGACAGTATCTTGCTGCGATGTAACAGAGATCAAAGAAACAGAAAAAATGCCGGGTGTAATTGCAGCATTCAGTGGCAACTGCGAGTGGACGTCATCCGAAAGCCGAGTATCGTTCCATCATGGCGGCCCCCAAGCGGTTATGGGTTTTAAGGCATGAACCCTATGGGGAGCTTTTCCTCTAGAGTTTGCATATTAACCTTATGCACTGAAATTGCCGCGCATTCCAAAAAATAAAAGCGCTCAAGGTCACGAATCACACGTGACGCTTTTCTGTGGCCCTGCTCTTCCTCCCTGGTTAGCTTCCGGCGCTTTCGTCGGGACGAGAGAGGAGAGAATTAAATTGCAGCATGCGACAAACCTTTGTAACTGTACTCGCACTGGACAGATTCTTAAAATCTTTGCGGTGTTGAATTCGTGAGGCAATAAGCTCTTCCAGAGAATCCATTCCATGATTACGTGAACCAGTGTTTCAGGGCCCCTTTAAAGTGCACCAATAATAGCTCCAGAGATATTCATGACTCACGGGTCGCATTGACGAGACTACGCAGCACGGAGGCGGGAAAGGCGCGGCAGGCGTGCGAGCGTATCTGCATACTTGATTTTTTTTTTCAGATACAAGCGGGCACATATTATACACACTATACATAGTTGTCAGTGTACCATTGCTGTTGTAGCAGTACAACCTGGCAAACGTTTCCTTACAATACGCAAGGGCGTCTGTCAGTCAATGTAATGGTGGAATCTTATATTAGAAGTTTCTTGAAATAACGTGTAGCATACTGACAGAGCGAAATGCTAGAAGTTTTTGTACTTTTTGTTCTCAATGTATTGCACCCCAGGTGCTCTAATTTAGGTGAAGCTCTGAACCATGGAATCTTACGTAACCTGGGTCGCTTCGGGACATTAAACCCCACAAGACAACATAATTAAATAGCTTAGACACGCTTTGATATAGATATACAAGGTGTTTAAAGAAATGTGCTTATTATTATTTAAACATTACAGAAAGGAAGCATCTGCCTGCCACTTGCAGCGTTCCCTTCACTTTTGCAGAAGACATTTTCATACGTGTGAAAACATCATTCACAGCAGTAGCTACAGATATTGAAACAATTCAAATTTTAATAAACGGAAATAGCCGCTCAAATCCAATGGAGGAATTAAAGTTCTTCCTACGAATAGCCTATCGCCATTCTGAAATTTGAGAAAGGCAGCCATTGGTAATCACCATGGAGCAATAAAATTTGTCTAACTCAGCTGGCGAGAAACCGACGCACCATAGCATCAACCGTTCACTTCGAAAATGCCTTCGATGAAACGTTGATCGTTTTAATTTTTTTATTATTGCCATATTTAACCATTTGATGCCTAAAATATTGTTTCAATGAACAACACCAAGAAAACTCTGCCATGCATACCGAAATGATAAAGCATGCGAAGAATGATTTCCGAAAAAAAATATGACTATTTCTAGTTGCTCCTGATTGTTGCTCCTGAGCAACGTTGGGCATCGATGGTACTACTTCATGGAAGGCCTTCCAGCAGGAGGTGCCTAGACTAAAGTGTAGAGGCATTTTTGTTTACACGTGTCCTAAGGGACTAGCTTTCAGTCAGATAGCTAGAAAAAAAAAAACATTCCAAAGCTAGAAAACTGAGCATATCTTCTCTTTTGTATAATGAAAACGATCATTTTAGATTTATTATTGCAAAAATAGAAAAGGCATCAAACGACATTTTTGCAAAAATGAAGTTTATTCCTTTTACGATGATGGACGGATCAGCGTGCTTGTTCTGGGAGTGGCGCAGATGGGGAAGAAGAGGATTTTTTAAGCTCAAGACGCTCGGTGGTTACATGTCTCTTACCACATATAGCGTCAGAAGGGACGCGCAGAAGGCGTGTTTGCTGAAAAAAAAATATTTTTGGGGCTGTTACCCCACAGCAACAGCGAGCATGAAAAAGGTTATTGTTTGTGCACACCTAAAGATGCCTTCTGCCAAAGCAAAAGGAATGGCGCAGGTAGCACGCAGATGCCCCCTTCTGTAATGTTTAAATAATATTCGACGCACTTCTACAAACACCCTGTATATGATGACTAGGTCTAATACGTGCCTGACTTAGGCCCAGGCCCGACCCGAAGCCTGAGCTTATGGGCCCAGCCCAGCTCGGGCCCCATCCTACAGGGCCTTACCCGGCCCAGCCCAGGCTTTCCTGCGGACCTGGGTCCGTGCAGAGCTCTACAATGTACTCTACCGTGGGACAGCAATAAGCTGTCATGTATTTGCTTAGAACAAATGCTCAACAATTTAGAGTACAAGGTACTCGACTATGGGAGAGCAATAAGCTGGCCCAGTTTCGGAAAATTGAGGCAATGCGTGTTTCGAGGAAGTTGTCAACAATTTAGAGCACTTGGTATTCTACTATGGGAGAGCATAGAGCCGTCCCTTGTGCCTCAACCATCGCATCAAATGCAAGATGTTTGATTATGTGTTTAGAAAAACAAGGTAACGATTTAGAGTACCAGATACTCTACTATGGGAGAGCTGAAAGCCGTCCCGTAGGCCTTACAGAGGACATGAAAAAGAGTCTTTTATTCTGACGCGTTTAGAAAAAGTGCGTAACGATTCAGAATACTAGGTACTCTTCTATTGGAGAGCTTAAAGTCGTCCCGTTGACCGTGATGGGTTTAGAAAAAAAATGTTCAACGATTTCGAGTACTTCGTACTTAACTACGGGAGAGCACTGAGCTGTCCCGCTAAAACCAACTAGGTTACGCCCAGCGATTTTTGTGGCAGAGTTCCACTTTTACCCACTGCTGACGTAATTCAAGGTAGAAAGTACAGATGCAGGAAGAACATGCGAAGTCTTGTAGGATTGTTCGAGTAAACCAGTATAAACTGAACCCCTGTTGGTCTCCCGCATATGTACCCAAATATTCATAAAGGTATTTCTCAACTACTTCTCATCCCAGTACAGAAATTTTAATTGTTAATTGGTGTATATGTGTGCTGTTCTTTGCATTTCATGGACCAGTCGGTGAATGAAGAAGAATTTCATAGATTTGTGGGGCACATAGGCGAAAAGAGTATTTGCGAACACAGGACGGGCGAATTTGGGTTTCGCCTATTGTCGGTTACAACCTAAGAACAAATACACCCTCTGCCCACAGTACTGCAACACATTTGTCATTCATCTGTGCAACAGAGCTATAATTGGCGATTTCCGGTCTAACAATAAGCACATTTTAAATGCGAAGCATTTCTTAGCGAACTTCAGCGACTTTGAGCGTATCTATCTATCTATCTATCTATCTATCTATCTATCTATCTATCTATCTATCTATCTATCTATCTATCTATCTATCTATCTATCTATCTATCTATCTATCTATCTATCTATCTATCTATCTATCTATCTATCTATCTATCTATCTATCTATCTATCTATCTATCTATCTATCTATCTATCTATCTATCTATCTATCTATCTATCTATCTGTCTGTCTGTCTGTCTGTCTGTCTGTCTGTCTGTCTGTCTGTCTGTCTATCTATCTATCTATCTATCTATCTATCTATCTATCTATCTATCTATCTATCTATCTATCTATCTATCTATCTATCTGTCTGTCTATCTATCTATCTATTTAGCCGCCTACGACTTTTAGCTCGCTTGGCCGTTTCGGTACTGGTAACGATACCGAAATCGGTATGGCATAACATGACTGTGTGACGAGCAAAACTGACTAGTCATAACATGAAAACCATGACATGTTTGTCATGAATGTCAAGATATACATTTCATGGTCTTACCGCTCTTACGGTGGTTTCGTTCACATGACATGTTGCAAAACTGCTATGGTATGACATGACTGCATGGTAAACACAAGCGACAGACCCTAACATGAAAATTATGGCATGCGTGACATGTAACAACATGACTACATGCTACGCTCATGATGCGCTCGCGGCTGTTTCGCTAGCTTCAAATGTACAAAATTGGGATTTTCATTACACGAACGGACGACATAGGAAATTGACACGTGCAAACATGATGATCATAACATGCGTGTCATGTAACAACATGACTACATGCCACACTCATGATGCGTTCGCGGCCGTTTCGCGAGCTTCACATATGCCAAACTTGGTATTACGTCACGTGAATGAATGACGAAGGTATGTGACTGGTGCAAACATGATAATCATGAGATGCGTATCATGTAAGAACATGGCTACAAGCCACGCTCAAGGCGCCAATACCCTTGGACGTGAACCGGTGCGCATGCGCGCTGGCGTTCGCTTCGTCGCGTCACGCTGGTGATGGCACGCCAGACGCCGATCTGCCTGCCATATGCTCGCAGGTGCGTGCGGCGCTGCGTCGCTCTGACGCATGCGCGTTTGAGTGCGCCCGGCGTCCCTCCGTCACGAAGAGAGGCAGACGCGCTGTGGTCTCGGTAACGTCATCGGCGCGAAGTTGCATTTCGCGGCGCTTGCCGCCGGGCCGCGCCGACCAAGGAGGATTTAAAAAATTGCAATTTTTCTTTAATCCTCCTTGGCGCCAACATACGCTGGTCGCACCGGTCGCTCCTGGCGTCAGACTATAGAGTGCTAGCGTCGCTGGGTCCAGCGTGCGTGCGTGTCAACAGAGAGTTTGAGAATTGGGGGCCCAAGACATTGGGGCCCCCAAGCTTCGTTGCGTAGGCTGCTCTTGCGTTCGCAGGATCAGAAGAGTTTCAGAACTAGGTCAAACGCAAGCTGCATTGGGTCAAACACACGGGGCGCCACTCGCGGCCAAATTCGAAATTATGCGAGACGCGGGAAATGCGGCACCATGTATCGCACTGCGTCTGCTTCGTCTCGCTGGTGATCCAAGACGCCTTATTGGTGGTGGTAGTGGTTAGAAGATGAGAAAAGGCACCTAATTTCTGCAACCCGGTCGGGAGCACGGAGCAGTGCCTTGGTGCCCCGCCCTTCAGCACTGTGGAGGCTACAGGGCTCTTAAGCCAATAGAAAAAGGCGATTATTTTCTCCACGTGCATTCATTCGCGCTATGTCGCCTGCTCACTGCCTTCACGGCATCTGCTCGCCGAATTGTCTATACACACTCATTGCAGATCAGGCTGGCTTATTAACTTAAAAATGCGGTAAAACTGTGAAACACACAGTCACGCCAGGAACTTGAAGCGTACCATGGATTTGCTGCTCTGCACGCTGAAGATTGGTAGGCGCTCATGCCGGTGGATAACTTCACTTTGCGTCCGTTTCTCTCCGATGCTTATCGTGGCTCTCGTATAACCACTTCTCCATCGACGTGTTCCTTCGCGCCTCCCACTGCAATGCTTCTTTTCTCTCTCTATTTTTTTTTGTTTCCGTCGAAAGAAGATCTGACGCGCACGAAACGCTGTGCCATGTTGCATGTTCTATGTTTGAAGATGCAGGCAGCGTTCTTGGTCTGGCAACGCAGCCCAAGCCCTGCCTCGGCGCGTTAATCTTAGCACGTGCGGCTAAGCAAGCAGCATATCTCGCTAATAACGACAACACATACCTGATGTTTTATTCTCGGAGTACGATGAAACAAGTCGATGGTGGATTTGCGTGTAGCAGGAGCAAGTTCGGATCGAAGCAGGCGGTTGCTTCTGCATGGATGTTGCCATGTTGACTTGTAAACGCAGTTACCGGGAGTAAGAGACAAAAATAATTTCATGCGTGCTAACTAAATGCGAAGAATAAACGTATCACATAACGATGTGGCGTAACACACATCAAACAAACGCCAATTTTAGTTAACCCGGTCGGTTTTAAGGCACTTGTTATATCTGGGACTATGTTTTTCTGCGCAATTGTGGGGCTTTCTTACACCCCATAGCTTTGGTAGGGCTGAACCAAATGGTTTTGAGCCTTGGGTCAGCACGAACCCAAGAGACCAAGATTGGCTTGGTTTCTGCGCATGCGCTCTGGCGCGTCGAAAGCTTCTTGGGTCCCCAAGCTTCTTAGGACCCCGATTCCCAAACTCTCTAATTATGCGAGACGTGGGCCATACTGCACCGTGGCTTACACTGCGTCTGCTTCGTCTTGCTGGCGACCCAAGACGCTTTGGGGGCTCACGCTCATTTTCAATTTTCGAGCCTTGGGTCGTCATCAACGCAGTAGCCCAATATTGGCTTGGGTTCTGCGCATGCGCCCTGACGCGTCGCAAGATTCTTGGGGCCCCAATTCTCCAACTCTCTAACGTTACGTCGGACTGTATTGGACCCTTTATGATGCGCTCGCCGCCGTTTCACGAGCTTCACGCATAGCAAATTTCGTATTGCATGACGCGAACGGACGACGAAGGCAAATGACGCTTCCAAACATAATAATCACGACATGCGTGTCTTGTAAAACATGACTATATGCTACGGTCATAGTGCGCTCGTGATTAATCTAGCTTCATATAGACCAATTTTAGTGATACGCAACGTCACTAGATGACGAAGTGGTGCAAACATGATAAACATGACACGCGTGTCATGTAAGAACATGACAACATACCATGCTCATGATGGGCTTATGGCCGTTTCGCTAGCTCCGCACATACCAAATTTGGTGTCACGTGACCTAAATAGAACGTAAATGACACGTTAAATTGATAATCATAACATGGAAGTCATGTACAGCATACTTTATCTCCCCTCGTAACGTTGTGCTGATTTTAAATTGACATATCAACCTTCCTAATTCATGCTTCGCATATCATTGATTCCCACTGTACGTGGGGTCTGCCAATTTTTTCGCTGGTAAAGCAAATAGCACGCATATTATAAATTGATAATTTGTCATTCCTTGTTAAAAATTTACGTTTTGAAGGGCAGTGAGGTCGAAATTTTTGATAAAGTTCACCAAGTAAATGTTTTTTGACTAAGGAAGGAAGGAAAATAGGAGAAAGAGAACGGCAGGGAGGTTAACCAGTTTATAGGCAGCCGGTTTGCTACCCTGCGCATGGGAGGGGGATGGGGGAGATGAAAGATAGAGAGCAGAGAGGGAAGAGAGATAAACAGAGCACATTCGGCAGCACACGCACGCACATTCAGTCATAGTCCAGTCTTGTCTTTCGTGGTGTGTGACATTGCTGTTGCAGCCGGTTGTTCAAGTCCGTGTCGCGTAGGAATTTCAAGAGAGCTTTTGTCGCCTTCTGTTGCAATGTCTTCTTTCGGGCACTTGACAGAATAGTGTCTACGGACAGTTGGCTGTTGTCGATGCGCGCAAGAACGGACGCCAGTGACTGTCTCTGGATGTCCTACAACGGACAGTCGCACAGGATGTGGTGTAACGTCTCTTCGCAATGACAGGCATCACAGAGAGCGCTGTCGGCCATTCCTACGACAAAGGAATAAGATTTTTTAAATGCCACTTTTAGTCATAAGCAATGAAGAAGTGTGGCTTCTCTTCGGTCGAGCCCAGTGGGCATGCGGAGAGCCATCAAAGAGGACAGGTGGTGTTGACGATTCGTCTCGTTGCTTGGTGGGCACCATAGTGAAAACGTGATTTCACGTGCAAGTCGTCGAAGATTACTGGCGGCATCGGTCCGCGAAAGTGGTATGGCTTCTTCTCGTGTTTCTTCAAGAGCTGACCGCGCGGCAGTATCGGCATGTTCGTTCCATATGACGCCGCGGTGACTTGGCAGCCACTGAAACGTCACATGATGCCCTTTCTCGTGTGAAGTGTGGAGAAGGCATCTAATTTCAAAAACAAGCTGTTCGTACGGCCCGCGACGCAGTGCTGAGAGCACAGATTGTAGGGCAGTCCTTGAGTCGCTGAAAATCGACCATTGACCTAAAGCTAACAAAATGAACATGAGCCGGTACAAGCAAGGTGATATGACTGATATGTGTCAAATATACCTGAAGTCGCGGTTATAGCCAACTGCAGTTGATCAGTAAGACAAATATGCTCATTCTTCCTTGGTTCGATTATGACTGCGGTGGACGGCGTTTACATTTATTCGTAGGCTGCAACCCGCTGTAGTAATGTCCAACTAGTACACTGTAAACAAACAAAAAAAGCTCCCAGCGAAGTCGTGTGCAGATGTCGGTTCTACTAAATCTACAAGAACGTGTGACAATAAGGCGCTAGTGATAGTTCTGACGTAACGATGGTGAGTGCAAATATAAGCGTGCCACCGTGGCACTGGCAGGTGCTGCTTTTCACGGTGAGCAGTGGGGGTGGCGAATGCTGCACAGTGACGCGCTGGAGGAGAAACATATTATTTCAACATAGGAGTTTAGAGCACGCACGCTCCTGGGCCCCCACACGATCTCGCTGCGCTCAAGCGTTCATTTGGTGATGCTCTATGACGCTGGCAGCCCGGTCGGCAGGCATTGTCTGCTCAAACGGGTCCTCTGAACGCAGTAGGGTCTCCCAGTTCACTCAGCTATTGAGGCGCTCTCTAGGGCCAGTGGGGGAGGATCCGCCGGTCAGTGACAAGTGATGTGTGTAGCAGAAGCATAAGATTCAAGGCTGAGTGTACAGGCTGGTGTTAGGAAAAGGGGGTGATAGTGCGATAGGTTTAGAGGAGAAGAAGAGTGTAAGTCTGTAGCTGGTGCCATGTGGTGGCCTGTCGGTTGCTGAGGAACTTGTGCGGTGGAGGATAGAGCTGACGCTCTGCCCTATAAGCCTGAGTCGGCTCGTTGCAGGTCGTTGAAAATGGGCGCACGCTGCTTCATGAATCCGCCATCGGACGCCGCCAGTGCCCGGTCTAGAGAACCTCGGGCCAAGAGGTTGGCGGCTTTGTTTCTAAGACTCCCCGAGTGCGCGGGCATCCAGATCAACCTCACATTACGGGGTAGGGGTGCTGCGGCGGACCGACTTAGGGCTGTCTAGAGAGCCCTTGTGGCGGCAGAAGGGCTTGGCCTTGCTGTCCCGACGTGGGAGCAGCCAGCATCGGTCTTGGACTGATCCTCAGGACCTTAATAAAGTTCTTCATACCATACCATATATATCGAGGTGATTTTGTACCAAAGCTTATTGATCAGCGCAATTCCCTGCGTCTAATTGTGCTTTAGCCACGTAGGTTTTCATTGTATGCGTAACCTCAGTCATGTGATATCAACGCTAAATTTAACTACTGATTTTGGGTTCTGTCTCGCTCAACCCTATCAGCAGGTGGGAAGCATATTTTCTGCGACCGCCACGCGGCACACCAGTGGTCCTATCTCACTGTTGCTGCATTCGACTTCAAGTAAAACAAAATACCATATAGGTAATCGTCAAATCGAATACACAACCAGGAAGACTTCATTGTTGAACGTTCAGAAATTGAACAATATGTACTAAGACAGACTCAAGTTTCATGAAATAGAAAGGTATTTCATGGTAAATAAACAAGCGGTGAGAAGTAACACTGTTCATAACTTCGCATTGGGTAAGAGTTTGTACCTAAGGAATATGCAGCATTATCAATAAAAACACCTAGGGTGAGTGCCACTAAATGGCACTGCAATTACAAGATGAAAACTACAGTATATTCCCGATGTATGTATGACGTCAGGTGAATGAACAGCATCAACTTTTATTTCATTCCGACATACAGAAATGGTCGCTAGCCAACAAGAACTTTCTGGGCAGTAGATTGTTAGTTTATTGATCTCAGTGAGGCTTTCAGATGATTCAATCACTGCAATGGCGAAAAAGAAAGCATACACATCCATACATAAGAAAATGTTATATCATGAAATTATAACGAAAGTACACGACGACTCAATGACACCGAAATTATTTGGTTCAGGCACAGACTGAGGTAAAGAACTGTCTTCTCCATCAGTCATTGGTCCATAACACGTAGTATTAGCATAATTCCCTCTTAGGAACTGGTCAACAAATCTCATGGAGAATCAAAACAAGTATATCACCATTTGGTCAACCTCCACTCACCTGTCGAATTCGTGTAAGTGTGCAAAAGCTGACCAGCCGAAATGCAGATAGGGGAGAGCACCGATAGATTGTGCATCCTTGAGCATCGCTTAAAGATGGTAATCTTAAAGCCGTAGTACGTGTCACTGCAAGCTTGGGTCCCATGTCACAAGAAGTTTATTTTTCCTGTATGTGTTTCAATTTTTTAAAAAGAAGAAATGGTTGCAACTAATGCATCATACCAGCGATCCGTTATCAATATGCATCGGGCACCCATTTCTGTATGCACGGGGCTCATATTATGGCATGTATAGAAAGTTGCGAATTACTCCCACTGAAACGCTATGAATGGTGCTTGCGCCATCATTTCTGATAATGTTTTGAGGTTTAACGTCCCAAAACCACGCACCATCATTTCTGTTTTTTTTTCATTCTACGAAACATTGCAACTAATACATCACATACGTCATACATCAAAAGAATAAAAAGAAAACAGGCAATAAACCACACATTCCAATTCAATGTAGTGCAAAAAGTTAAGAGAGGCAGGTGTTACTGTGTCGTCTGCCTGTTAGCTAACCACGATTGCAAGGGTTAAGAAACAGGCCTTGCGTTAAACAAGCTGAAGTTGTGAGAACTTCCATTATTTATAGGCTGAAGTGTGATTTCTGAATATCTTGATGTCGTCCAGGTTATGCTTGACGGGACTATGTAAAATATACTCTAGTAGCTGTAATATTCTAGCAATATTAAAATATTGTTACAATTACGTGGAGAACACAAGTCCGGCGAACTGCTACGTCTACGGTTTTAACCGTTCAATTATGATGAACAATTATGATTTATGATGAACATGAGACGTAGTGAAAACCTTATCGGAACGAAAATCAGCATTGGGTTTCAGATTTGAAATAGTCGCTTCACACTCGAACGCGAATGAGGCAAAATTATTCAAAACTATTCTACTGCACATTCGAGTTCCGTGACACTGCCGTTTCATGCGTTATTCATCTCACGGCGATGCACCACCTGGCCGTGGTAGTCATTTTTTGTAATTTCACATTTTATCACGTCGACCTTGGAACAGTCACCTGATCGATGGGTTGGTTCGGGCTGTCTAGCAATCTTCTCTTGGTTTTAAGCACCGAATATATGATGACAAAGACACATAGAGATACGAAATATGCAAGCACTTGGTTCTTATGCTCGGTTACAACCTGAAAGACAATGTTCGCTCCGCCCGCAGAACTACAGCTTACAAGCCATTCACCTGTGAAACACAGTCGTGTTCACTGGTTTTCACTTCAACTTCAAGTACTATTTTTCGGCTGATGTAAATACTTCGCATACTGACACAGAACAATTCATCGTTAGTACCTCACATTGCGCTTTGTTGAGCAGCCATCTCTATCTCTGGTGAAGTTTACGAGGACGTTGAAGTTTCCGACCTAAAAATAGCAGCACGAAGTTGCGTCTGTCTGGTAGAATCAGCCATCTGAAACACTCTTGATGTGCTTGACGTCACAATAAACTGTGCACGCTATTGGATTGAGCACTCATGCATATTCTTTGTAAGAGAGACAGCGGTGACTGTGGTTGGAGCTGGCATGTTTTTTTTTTTTCTTATGCTGTAACCGACTACAAAACATGCGCTTTTCGTATCTCTAGCGGGGAAGGAAATCATAGATTCTGCGCCAAAAGTAAGACTTCTCTGAATGTTGAGGAGACGCAGAAACACAGTTAGATTCATCGTTTCTCAGAAGTCCATAGTGAAGTGGAGCTGCAAGCTCGATCCCGCCTCGACTGTTCAGGCACGAGTTCTCACTAGTGTAGTCCTCTGGCAGACGAGAGGCTACTCCTCGGTGCTGTACCCGAGCCTCTGCTTCAGGCTGAGGTAGACGTGCGGCTTGGCGCGTATCTTGTAGTAAAGGAGCGTGGCGATGATGATGGCCAGCACGACGGTGACGGTGATTAGGAGACCGAGAGCTACGCGCATGGCGATGTTGATCTCCTGCCAGCCAGGATGCTCCACGGCGACGGTCTCGGCGCACGGCATGTCGGCGCTGCTCAGCTTGGCGACGAGACGGCCCTCCAGTTCCTTAGGGCTGCCACACCTGCCGAAGAAAGATACGGCATACTTACTTTTTTTTTGGAATGTGTAACGTTCCGTGAGCTGGTATGTAGCTTAACGGTACGTTTGGGGTACAAACTAAGAACAAAGAAAAAAACGAGAGAATACCGGATAAGTGCCCCATCCACGAATACAGTGGCTGCAAACGTTTCGTCAAGACCCTTTCTTATGGGACTTCCACGCATAGTATTTCATTCTTTCTTTTTTCGCGGCGGAAAATACCCTGTAAATAGATGACATGCTCTGCCATAATGGAGAGTAGTTGTAAGCATAAGATCAATTCTCGCAAAAGCCGAATGGTTGGAGTTGATATTAGCTACTGTCTTGAGATACGCACAGTCCATGTTCACAAGGGCCCACCCCACAGCACCACATCATACCATTCACTGGTGCGCATACACGCCATTGCTTCCTGACAGCATGTGGTCTGATTCCGGAGCGCTTTTTCTCGTGTATTATGCCACCACGCCACGCAAGGGGAGCATCCTCAGGCCACACGCTGGCGTCAGATGGCGCCATCTTACGAAGGAGGTAGAAGAACCACGCCGAGAAACTCTGTAGAGTGCCAGGATGTTGTTGTTCCAGGCAGGGGCGGGTCCAGCCACTAATTTGGGGGGGGGGGGGGGGGTCACCCAAAGTAACACCTGAGAAAGCGGCGTGTTCATCACTTTCTTGTTTTTACTAGGTGAAAACTCCCCTCATAGCATATATACTGTTGATCTGTGCTGACCAGGCGTAGGCACTTATCCCGACAGCGCGTCCAGATACTGTTTGCCTCTTTCCTCCCCTGAGCCTCCATGTTGCAGTGCCCCCACAGGACCGCGCCCAGGTCATGTACTAAAGACGACGAGCTGCGTGTGTAGCGTCTGTCATAGAGTTTGCTAAAATTAAGCAGAGGGTACTCTGGCGCTGCGATCGTTCAGTGACCATGGGAATGATGGTATGAAGATGGAAACATGTATAGTACACGGATTTGCCTAGTCTTCGAAACTGCGGGTGGCGAATCACACATTGTGGTTTAATTTATTGCTGGTTTCGGCCTTGTTCGAAATAAAGAACAGACACTTTTGAACTTCACAACCAGATTTGAAATGGTAAGCCTAAAAGATTAAGGTGGCGAAGCCGCAACTTCTGAACATTTGCTAATTGTTGTTTCGTGACGAAGCAGCTTCAAGCCATGCGAAGAATTTGAAAAAATACGAAGACTTGGCAAATCCATGTAGCTGCCCATAATTCAAGTGCTCGCTGAAGCACCATGCATTGCAGCTCTCATAGACACTAGCACCACAGTTCCCTCAAGCGTATATTTAGTTAACCCTATGCTTGGATTTTGACCCATCTTTCCCTTTCCTTTTTACTATCACTGCTGTGCGGCTTTATGCTATTCGTTTTATCCCCTTCTCCCATCCTCTACAAAGAACTTAGCCTTGACGCCAGATTAGGCAGGCAGAAATGAGCTCCTTATTATTTGCCTTCAAGAACTATGCATTCATGATCGAAGCTCGCACTGGAAATAACCTTCAAATCGCTTTAAGCTGTGAGCGTCGTTGTATGCGTATTGCAGATATATTGTTGGGGTAATGAAAAGTAATCGATGGTGAATGAGGTGCATTAAGAACCAACGTTACCAGATTGAGTGCTACTCCGCTGAGATACACTTCGTCTAACCACACCGACAACGTGCTAAACTAAAGTATGCATATATATTTTGGTGCTTATCTAGGATAACTGGGTCTGTGCCCAGTTATCCTGGATTATATCATGCGCAGTTGCTCTCATGTGTTCTAAACCCTATACATGAATATTATACTATAAATTATTCACGAGCAGAAAATTTATTGGTGAAACTTGGCGGTGAGGGAAGGCTCAACTGAGCATGGTGTGCAATGTTAAGCTTCCACGAAATGCTTTATAGAGGTCGGAATATTTTCCTATGTTTTTTATAAGTGAACAATGCTCGACCTCGTTTCTGCGGTGGTGAGTATTTAAGTCGGGCCTGGCACTAGTAGTAGTACATTAGGCTTTCTCTGAAGGCATCCTGCATCTGGTTAACCTCCCTGCCTTCCTTTCTTCGCTTTTTTTCGCTCTATTTGAAGGTAACCATTCTGTCTATTGCATAGTCAGAAAAAGGGGAGACCATATTCTCTCGCTCATCCATCTTGGGTTGCGAATGGCGGTGAATGACGCATTCGGTGGATGAGAGCTCGCGCGGCGCTATGTGTGTGACAAGAACTGTTATCCTTGGAGAGTCTGGAGGCCCCTAAGGGCCCTTTACACAGAAAGGGATCTTATTCTGGGACCCCACTGGGCAAGGCTGCTACCCGCGCCCGTCAGACTAGAGCTCTTTGAGCCTCCCGCCCTGAGCGATGGAGTAGGACTGCTTCCAATGCCTCTGTAGTAGGAGAAGGGTTCAGGGGAAGGGAAGGCTCATCTGACATTCGCACACCATATGCATAATGAAGGCTAGTGTTACGTATTCCGTACGTTGTCAAAAGGAACGAGGCGTACGGTTCTGAGTGAGAGTGGAGAGGGAGAAGAACGGATATCTCACCTCAGCTTGGCGTCGATGACGTCTCTTTTCACGACATGCGGCATCCACTCGAGCTTGCAGTCACACTTCCAATCATTTTCAGCAAAGTCCACCTTGGTGACATACTCCCAGCGTAGAAGGTTTGCGGGCAGGGTCTTCAGCCCCGTCTGGCGAGCGTAAAATTCGTCCAGGTCAATTCTAGCGTCAGAGCTGTTGTAGGTGAACGCCCTCCTGTCGATGCTTGACAGCCTCTTGCAGAAGCTGAGATCTATGCTCTTGAGACTCGTGACGTCACTGAATGCGTGGGCCTCGATGGTCGTCAGATCCACCATGTATTTCAGGAAGAGGCTCCTGAGAGAGGTTAGGTTGTAAAAGCTGTAAGGTTTGATGGTCGTGATGGGATTCCTGCTCAGATCCAGGTGACGCAGCAGGCTCAGCCGGTGAAGGCCGTTAAACGGAACCTCTTCAAACCCGTTTCCGCTAAGGTCGAGCCACTTGAGGTTGGTCAGGCCGTCAAAGTCCGTCTGCCTGAGCTCCTTGAGAGCGGTGCTCTGAAGGATCAGCTTGTTCAGTGAGGTGAGCGGTGCGAGCGCGTTGCCGTTGAATTCTACGAGGCTGTTGTAGGCCAGGTTCAACTCGGTGAGGTTACCGAGGTGGTCGAAGATCCGAGGATACAACGTAGTCAGCCTATTGTGGCTGAGGTCGAGGGACTGGAGCTTACCGAGATGAGAGAAGGCCTCTTCCTCGAGAGACGCGAGACGATTGTGAGACAGCGTGAGCCGGTTTAGTTCTCCAAACATCTGCAAGGCCGTGAATGCGATGAACTGTATGTGGTTGTGGGACAAGTCGAGCACGTGAACGCCGGGTGCCGTGTAGAAATAAGTGTCCAACACGCTCTTGAGGTCGTTTCCCGCCAAATTGATTTCGAGGACGTGGTTGGGTAAGGCTAGCCGGTTCAGTGAAGGGATGTGTTTGTAGGAACAGTCGATTGTTTTCGGGACGGCGTCAGAGTAGCAGCCGCAACTGTGAAGCCGACATAGATGTGTCGGAGTGGTTATTGGAAGATTAGCCTGAATGGTGCCATTCGTTCCGTGAACTTCAGCGTGGACTTGGCTGCCGTTACCAGAGAAGAAACCACCGAGTAAGTTGCACCGTACACTGTTGGCAAACAGTACTAGCAGCAACGCTGTATATGTTCTTTTGGGGACCATAATGAGGAAGCCTGCACAGAAGAATATTGCACATACTGTTAATGGGCTTAAGACTCCACAACAATTAAAAACTGGCTTTGAAGGCCTCTTTAGTGATGTTGCCGAGTGAATTTCAACACACCTATATTTTAATAGACTTTTAACGTGCGGATCATAAGTGCGTTTGCCTTCTGCAGCCATAGCATTGGGTCGTCGTGAGAGGAATCCAACCCACGACCTTATATTCAGTAATAATCGCTACAATGCAGCCACTGAAGCTCAGCCTTCGTACAGAAAGAAAAGACAAAAGTTAAAAATGTATGCAGTTAATATGTGTCAGCTATTTGATAAAAATGAGTCCTAAACTGTCACGATGCTTCATCTTTGACATTACGGAAATGTAAAACTGTGCCGCTGGCTACAGCATGTCGGATGTCTGGTAACGAGAACATTTATTTATTTGTTATTTATTTACTTTCAGAACTTCTTGTTGAGATTGTTTTAAGCAGCCAACATGATGGGGCACAACTGCGCCTGATATTTTTATAAGACTGTCAACCTTCTACTCTACAGCATATTGAATCCAGAAGTATTAAATTCACGGCGCAAATTTTGCGAGGAGGCAATAAATTTGGCTCACATCATATGAACACGTTTAACTCAGAACTATATCTCCCACACTCTATAATCGTGGGAGGCTCTCCTCCTCAGTCCAGAGTCAAACTTCTAGCAGGACATCATCCGTCAAGTCCTTGCAGCTGCCGTGTCTCTATGGATTCGAGAGAACGGCTAAGGGTGACGAGGGAGGTGGACTTTCTTCTTATGTCCATAGACTGGCGTTCTGATGAAGTTTCGATATGTGTGTATGTATTGCAGTAAACAACAAAATAACAAACTATGTTTGCATTTTAAAAAGTTGCCACACAACTTTCTACTGGATAATCGTGAATTATCGCTTAGGTTATATTTTTAATTGGGTCATTTATCTAACTTATTGGCAACATCCACTGACATCGTGTATCATTTAGCCAACAGCAGGCGACACAGGCAATTGTTTAGCCTCTATGGTATGAATATTTGTTGGGGCAATTGTACTGTCTTCTTTTGTAGCCCTAGTTCATAGTTACTTTTTTTGCGGCAAATACAGTGGCGCACTTTGTGCGACGACCGCTTCTGGCAACTCTTTCACTCTGTAACGCATGTACAGATGCACACTTTGCTATGGATACCTAAACAAAACATGATTACGCATTAGAGTAAGATGAAGTAAAGCGAGACACCTCCGACTCTCCAAGAGTTTACACTGATGCAGAATTCGGTTGCTTAATCAAAAGCTACCAACAAATGCTTGACATATTACCGCATTGGATAGACCCTTCAGTATGGTAGCTACACCCTGGATCGAAGCCAAACCACGAAGATCTCTCGCAAAATGCTTCCTACCCCGTAATCTTGGCAAAGTGTTCAACAGTTAAAAAATTGCAATTGAAGTTCCATTTTTGCCTATGGCGCACGTAATAGTAAACGAAAGCAGCGTTTCTTACACGCCTCTTTCGACCGTTACAGGTGGGACTCCGGGAATCTCTGCAGCGATAAGCGAAGACAAAGGTAAGGTCTGAATGACAGAATTGCTTGAGTCACACTTTAACGATGCGTTGGTCGAGCCTTATCATAAAGAGTACGAGGCGGCAAGTGATACTTGCCACATACAGGCGAAAGGCCTCAAGATAACCTAGGCAGTAAAAACGTCACCTGCACGTTCTACCAACTGCCAAACCGAGTAGCTGGGCTGAAGTAGCTTAATATTGAATTTGAAAAAGCTGGGCGCTGATGCAAATGCACCGGCATAAAAGAAAAGGCGATAAGAAGTTCTACACGTACACCCACTTCGAGCAAACAGTGGAAGCGCTAGAATGCCTTCACCGGATATGGTTCTACAATTAGATATACTGCTGCACGAGGTCAAAGGCTGGGCTTTCGGCTACGTTTATTATATTGCGATACTTAAGCTAGGCAAGATGGCCTGTCAGCCGACGAATGAGCGAAATTGGAAAATTGATTTGATCGAACTTCTTTCGCCGCCTAAGCTACGTCTGATTTAAAAGTACACGTGACAGTATCTACAGGAAAACCAGATATATGTTACCACACTGCTCTTGGTCGCTGTCCTCTGAAATCTGGTTTTAGAAGTGGTGCTTTAGTTACATTCGCATAGAAGCACCAAACTAGGGCAAAATGTATGAATCGGTTGGTTCGTAAGCCACCGTGCCATCCGAACCTAGGAATTAGAGAAGCTGGTACCGTTAACACTCCATATTACTTGATTGATAAAACTGCCGATGTTATCTCATTGTTCCTAGATTTGAACAACTGGTACCTACTTTGAAATAATAAGACCATGAAAAAACATATAACGCAATTAAAGACAGGTCTCTTTCTGTAGCTGTGGTACCAGCTGGAATTTCAGTGACTGCTAAGATTTATAACTGCATAACGAAAACCGTCCTTTCCTCAAGGTGATCCTACTTACGAAATATTTTAAATATCGATGCATAACCTGTACATAGATATATTCAGAAGCTGCAAACTTAATTTTGATTTGGCCTACTCGTTCCAGTTCCCGAAATGAAATTTACAATACTGATGTCATATAACATTACTTTTCTTCCCGGTAACAGAGCAACCACTTTCTCTACATCGGGCATCAACGTATTCAGTTAATTATGTTTAGTGACAGTGATGAAAAGTTGTCTTGGAATGCCCCTATAATTAAGGTTAGCGGATGAGGAGGAAAAATAGGCTTTTATTATTACCAGCAGTTTAGTTGGTTGAGCTGTACTTTTTAAAAAAATAATGCGTTCCAGCTACTACATGAATAAAACATTCTCGTGTACGTTAAAATTGTTTCGATATGAATAGCCATTCATCTGTTACATCTAGTCTACTTAATAATCTACCAGGCTTTTCGAACATATTGAGTGAACACTGGCCTTAGTCGGGAACTGCAACATCACTCTAAGGACACCGAGCAAAAAATCTTCATTTGCCCATATTACAAGCATTGAAGGTTTTACTGCGATGTCGGTGTCATTCCTTAATCCCCACAAATAAACCGAGTATCAGTGTCAAGTTTTGTTTAGAAACAGTTGTTTTCGTAACCTATTCAGACTAAAAAAAACCAGTATGCCATCTGAGTAAATAAAGCTATGACAGCAATCGCACTGTCTTCTCAAATCATCATTTGAAAAAGATTCAGCTGTTTCCCTAAGGCCACCAAATCATTACTTTCTAGTCTACGTAACATTAGTAGCACTCACTCTAGACGAGCATTATTAGCCTGGCCATGTGGACCAACAGACAGTGTCTATTGTGCACCCTCCCACCTCCTGTAACTAATGCATCTATCTGTTTGCGCTAACATGGGGTGACTCACCAAGCACCCTATCAACACTGTATTCCTAGCATCTATGCCGGGCAAACTCGTACAAGCTAGCGGTTAATACATCAAATATACCACAATGATAATAAGTATATTTGCGGATGACAACACGTCTTTTCTGTGTATAGTAAGAAAAACGGCCAAGTTCTTTTCTATACCTTTATAATCCGCTTGCACTCAAATGAACTTCATTTTCTCGAGAAGTTCACCAGGACTAATGAACAGTAAGTATTTGCTAATAAAGTTATGAGCACATTACTAAACCAAACAGAGTTCTGTGATCTCTATAACCTAGAACGACCCTTATTTCCTAAGATATTCAAACTTAATAGGACCTCGGGTACCTCCAGTATTATTGAATAAGAGCACGGCTTACTGTTTTATTTTGGTTTCTATATACAATTTTTTATATTTGTAGCTCAGTGAAACGTAGTTATGAACGTTGGGTTGGTGGGACCGTTCGACTGTTCATTTGGTGGGACCGTCATGTCGCTGCCGAGATAACGCCGCATTTATCAAAACAAAATAAATGTACGAAAAAAAAAACGTTCAAACACAATTTCATACTGTAATCTCTAATTTTAATTCACGCGCATAAATAAGTAGTTTCCACAGTCTTCGCTATCTGGGTGGTACCTTATTTTAATTAACGTGGGAGTTGTGCCGCAAAATTTTGCCGCGAACGTCATTCACGCATCATGGCGCTGAGAGCGCTTTAAAACCTAACCATATTTACGCGCTCGTCTTCGTTAAATATGAGCGAAAAACGACGTGCACTCTTACCTGAAGCAGAACCGGTCGCAACTGCTAAGCCTAGCCGAGGCTGGCCAGAAGGCGTTGGCTGCACAGTTCGCGATAACGGCTTGCGATCTTTGCTCTCTACGTAGATACCGGCTGCTCTGTACAAGGTGGAGCCGTTGCCGTGACGATAGCCTAGATAAGCTCTCTCTCTCTCCTCTCTCTCTCTCTCTCTCTCTCTCTCCTGTCTGCTCGCTTCAGCGTTGACGCACGTGAACGGCAGCGTTGGGACCGGGAGACCAAAAGGTGGCGTCCTAGTCGTCCCACTCAGATGCACCGAGAGCCCTGCGACCTCGTGGTTCTATTTTGACGAGTAAATCGGCTCGCACGGCGTCGATAAGCAGTGGCGAGCGCTTCTTTGTCGTCCAAGCTGCCGGCCTTATGTGCCGATGGGGTTCGGTAACACGATACTGGCGGGAGAGCCGGGCGGCCGGATGGCGCCGCACCGGAGGAGACTCGCGCACGAGAAAGTGCTAGCGAAGCAGCGCAGGTGTGTAGAAACGCAGCTCGGCCTCTCACGTAGCCTGGACGTCGGCCGTGCAAGAGGGCAGCGGTGGTGGAAGCTCGCATTTTTACTGCCGTTTCTCGCGCAAGAGACGCGCTGTGACGCGAACGTGGCCGCCGGTTGAATCGGAGGGTGTGCGACATCTATGCTGTGCATGCTGCTACTGCGACCGACTGCGAGCATGCGCAGTGAGTTCAACACACTCTGCATTACGCGCCATCGAACACCCACAGGTTACCAAGTAGAGAAACGCCCGATTAAGTTTACGATAGAATGGCTGGCCCCGCTACTCAAACAGTTGAGCATCGTACACGTAATTCGAAGGTCGTCGGTCTTGTTTCCACCGGCGTGCGAAAGTTGATGTTTTTTTCGTACACCCTAATTCATTTCCACTTACGTCATAACTGCAATAATACAATAAAACTGTAAGAATAATGTCCCTTATCCACTCATTGGCTTCAATTTATGGTAAATTCATGAAATTCTGTCTAAAAAAGGAGCGCACACTTCGGTTCATACCCCATCTTCTCTTGGCTCTTTACAATGTGCTTAACGTGACACCATCTTCTTTCCTTCTTTTTTTTTCCGAAGCATTTCTTCGCGAACTTCAACGACTTTGAACGTATCTATATCTATCTATCTATCTATCTATCTATCTATCTATCTATCTATCTATCTATCTATCTATCTATCTATCTATCTATCTATCTATCTATCTATCTATCTATCTATCTATCTATCTGCAACATTTAGCTCTCCTCACCGCTTCGATAATTGCATCAATATCAAAATTGGTATGACATAACATGACTGTATGACGAGCAGAACTGACTAGTCGTAACATGAAAATCGTGATATGTATGTCGTGAATGTAATTTACAATTCATGGTCTTGCTGCTCTTGCGGGGATATCGTTCTCATGACATACTGCAAAGCTGGTATGGGGTGACATGACTGCTCGGCGAACACAAATGAAGGACCCTAACGTGGAAATCATGTTATGCATGTCATGTAGGAACATGATTACATGCCACGCTCCTGATACGCTCGCGGGCCGTTTTGCTAGCTTCACATACACCAAATTTCGTATTAAATGATGCCAACGGATGACGAAGGTATATGACTGGTGCAGACATGATAATCATGACATGCGTGTCATGTAAGAACATGACTACAAGCTACGTTCATAATGCGCTCGTGGCTGTTTCGCAAGTTTCACATATACCAGATAGATATATAGATACGCTCAAAGTCGCCGAAGTTCACCGAGAAATGCTTCGCATAAAAAAAAAACGTGCTTGAGTCGAAACGCTCAACTCATTACACGGAGAACACGGATGGTCGCTGTTTCTCACCGACGCTGTCTGTGGCTCTCGTGTGTCAGCTTCACCATCGACGCGTTCCTTCGCGTTTCCCGCGGCAACGTTTGCCTTCTCGTCTCCACCGAAGGATGATCCGACGCGCACGAAACGACATACGAGGCTGCACATCCGGTATTTGGAGATGCAGCGTTCTTGGTCTGGCATCGCAGCCCGAGCCCTGCCTCGGTGCGTTACAGGCTTAGCAGGTGCGACTAAGCAAGCAGCACATCTCGCTAATAACTAGAAAACGTACCTGATGCTTCATAATCAGAGTAAAATTAAACAAATCGATAGCTGATTTCACCGTTTATTTATTGCTTTCAGTGCAATGGGCTTGTAGCAAGATCAAATTTGTATTTAAGTGGGCGATCACATCTGCAGGGGTGCTGCCTTGTTGATTTGCAAGCCCGGCCACCGGCGGATACCGACACAAATAGTTAAATGCGTACGAAATAACTGCGAAGAAGAATAAACATATTGCGTATTGATGTGACGTAACACACACCAATAAAACGGCAATTTTTGCCAACCCCGCCAACTTTAAGGCACTTATATCAGGGACTATGTTTTGCGGCGAAAGCGTATGGCTTTGTTACACCCATAGCCTTGGTAGCGCCAAATTACAGTTACACTTTACCACTGTACCATAGTGGTGAAAGGAAGTATAGCGTGTGTGAGCTTTTTCTTGTGAAGCTAACGCTGTTTAAATATCTGATGGCCGCAGTGTTTCCGTCTGTTTTATCTCACACACCATCGAGGTGGGACGCCTGCAAGGACGCGGGTCTAGTGTACTTGTACCGTTCTGGTCCACTCTAACGCACGCGGCGCTCGACACGCCAGCGTTGTGAGAGGCCTCTTCTTTTTGCGCAGCAAGAGTTGCCATGCATTCTGGGGGTGATGCCAAATACGCTCTTTAGGCGGGTCGTTTTCGAATGCTATGAGAACACTGCTCATCTAGGCCGAATCAAATCGCTTGTTTCTGCACAAAACTTTCGGGCAATTTTTTCGCCATGACAGAGGTACGTTACTAAGCAGCACTTCATGGAGTGTTGCAGTTAACGACGTTTTCAAAAATGCTCCTTAACTTGAACCAGAAACTTACCACCACCTGAAGGCGGCGCGTGTGAAACGCGTTTGTGCTGCCTTAGCACTAAAGTGAACTAGAACCACATGATAGTGGTGCGAATAGAGGAGCTTTGAAACGCAGTGATTGAGGCAGAATGCCTTTCCAGCGGACGAGGGCCGTTGCCGAGGACCTTGGAAGATGTTCTTCGCACGATGTGTCCCTGGAAGCCTAGCTCCGAACACAGCAACAATCGTTGAACAAATAAAGTTCACTCAACTCAACTTTCCTCTCCACAAAAATCCCGGCTGCACCTTTCCCTAGCCCTTCAGTTCTTTTGGGGGGCGAAACTCCTTATGGCATGGCTTGTGCGTTCCCATGGTGGGTAACCACCCCTCGTTAATTCTTGAACCAGCCACAGAGGGCGGTACTTGTATTATACGTTAGAAATACAAACGGTACGACACTAGAGGGCGTTACTTGTAGAAAAAAAATTTGCCCCGTATTTGCGTGTTAATCTACAAATTTCGTCGAAATACGATAGTCTTGCGTGTGGAGAGCGTGAACAAAACATTTATTTGATGTTCTGCGCAAGAAAATTGGTGAATGGAATTCTGGAGGCACTGCGTTAGAGTGCCCCGAGCGTGCAGCGGAGGCGGACGTCACGTCTCACGTCACACGTGAGACGTGCGCGCCATCTGGCAGTTTTCTTGGAAAATGAAGTGCGTGGCTCTAAGACGGGTGTGCATGCCCATCTCAGAGGTGATAAGATGTAGAACGCAAGGCGAAGGGTAAATACCACCACCATCTCGACTTAGCTAAGCGTTGGAAACACTTCCCTTTTCGTGCAAGCGTTAAATGGTCAGCGCCACATGATAAACGCTACGGTCCTTAGAATAACTTATGTATGCCTTTTCTAGTAAAAGTTGAACATACAGAATATAAACATGTTGTTATGGTGCCTCAGATATGCGTGATAATTGCTTTTTATTCGACAATCGCACAAGTATAAACGCTGAACCTTGAGCAACATGGGTGGGCGCTGCGGATGGGGTCGGCCGTTTCAAGTATTCGTTGCCGTTAAGAGTAGACAGACAGACAGACAGACAGACACAAAATTTTTGCGTCGAAGATCCTCAAGAAGGACTATCGTCCTTAAAAAGAATTTACGACACACGTACGGAAGGAGAGACTACGATTGCGTGTTCTTCGGCGGCGCCGTGCGCCAGAAGGCACTCTATGGTACAGTAAGTGTGCCCTTCTGGCGCGCGCGTGCATTCACAGTCTCGACGACGGAGAATGTACAAGGCTGCTGAGCGGCGTCTCACCTCCGTGTCTCACTCGCTGTCTCACCTTTGTTTTAAAATACGGCAGTCATGCCGTAACAGATGCCATTATACTGAACTCTAAGTACATAATATAAATGTTATCTCTCTGCAGATGTCATAGACACGCCGCCGCAGACGTATGCCCTGACCCGAAATCGGCGAAAGTGCGCATCAACGGAAATTAATTCAGTAGTGTCCGTCACCGTGACCCTGTGTAGTTAAAAAGGCGCTCCGGTTTGCTAACTAGCGCACTTTTGCATATTTCCCCAAGGAGCTGTAGTAAAAATCACCTCGCCTGTGTCCTCCCGTGTAGGTGCTCTTGACGCTAGTCGAAGCGAATAGCATACATGTTCTCTATAATAATTGCATGTTCTAGTTGGCCATCCACAGCAGCTGTGCGCACGCACCCTGCAGGCCATACCTGTAGTGGACGCTCAACTAAAACTGTCTACTACAGACGTGGTGAAATGCACGCAAGCCCGGATCGTCGAGGCTCGCAGTAAAGTCAGTTCACCTTTTCTTTTTCTTTCTACTTTCCGTTTAACTTGAGGAACTCAAAGGGTTACGGCAATATCTAGACTGTTCGCAACGTTGAAAAACGCCCACAAACGCGTGAAAAGAAGCAGCAGCGTCTGCTGTTAAAAGCAAGTTCAAAACTTTAATCATCTCAAGAGAGCTTCTGGCCGCCATCGCTCAGCGGCGCCACATTACCTCGAAGTTGCGAATACTTGGCACCGTACAAAGACCGCGCCTTCGAAATGTTTTTGTACTGCATTGAAGGCGGGGGCAAGTGAAGTTCATGTCAAAAAGTGTTTCTGAGTACGAAGGAAACCCCGTATTCAAAAACGCTCATTGACTTGAACTTCACTTGCAAACACCTTCAATACGGCACCTTTGTAACGCATTTGTGCTGTTTTAGAACCACCTAAAGCAACGCGTTTGAAACACGTTTGTGCTGCATTGAAGGTGGTGGCAAGTCAAAAAGCAAGTTGAATTCAAAGAGTGTTTCTGAACGGGCCCACTCTGCCAGCCTTTGCCTGAATGCAATGTCGGCGATATCTACTAAATTAATAAAGTTTCTTTACAAAACGAAACCGTAAGCGCTCACAAATGCGTTGATGATGGTGATGATGATGCCTCTACCGTGGCTCATATGCACTGAAAGGTTTTGATCAAGAATCAGTTATATGATTTTTAGCATATTCATTGGTGGATTGATTGATTTACTCTTTTAACTCGGTGCAAAGCATAATAGCACATCGGCCATGAAACGAGTGGTGCTTTGCATGCTATGTAAAACAATTTGTTCACGATGCCAAAATGTTCAGCAATGGATAGTTTTGAAATACCGTGTCATAATAATTTACTTTAGACTTATTTCACGGTTTTTTTCTTTGCTCCGCATATTAAGCTTCTTATCTACAATTGTCAGTCGTATTAGGTGTGCGCAATATTCAACGAAATGCATGCCTATGCTTTGTCTGTATTTCGCCTATCAAAAATAAAACTTGAGAGGGACATGAAATACCCGTATCACGTTGCGGCGCTCCCTTTTTACATTGATACTTTTTCTATCTGCCGCCACGCTGCGCACCGACATCACCATCGTCATCGCGAGCTTTGTTTCGGCAAGCATCATTGCAATCGTGAGCAAGCATCGCGTCACAAAGCGGCCACGTCTCTGAGAGCTGCGGATCTATCAAGGAGAATCGCAAGGATTCAGCGAGGGCCTGCAAGCGTAACCGGTGGTGTGCTTAACTATTATTCGTGCCTGCAAGACAACCTCAACAGTCATGACGTCACGCCGCCGCGTCACCACCAATACAAAGGGCAAGGGCAGGGGCGACCCGGGCGACAAAGTTGAGGACATCTTCGCGTCTCTACATGGCCAAGACAGAGTTTTGGGAGTGATAGCCACCACGGCCGACGGGGCGGTCATCAAGTCGACACTCGAGGATGCTGAGGAGACCACACGGTACGCTCAGATGGCGGCGGGTATCTGCCGGGAAGCCAACGACAGTGGCACGGGACCGAGGCCCTCGTTCTTCAAGATGAAGAGTGGAGACCGTGAGATCCTTGTCACTCCAAGCAAGAAGTACATGCTCATAGCAATCACCAAAACCTTGGATCCACCCGCAGAGGCTACTCAATAAAGTGTTAACGTTGCCTGCAACAATATGTTAGTTTTACTTGCTATAAATGCTCCAAGCTTTCTCACATTTGAAGTTTCCAGAGAAATGGGTGAGCCCTAACTTCTTGCAACTTCTAAAAGTTAATGCTTACTTGGGTTCTGCAGCGTCGGCGGGCGGCAGCCGACGGCCCGTGCCTCAACATTGGAGTGAGACGCGACATGAAGCAGTGAGTCCCGTACTTGCCGAAGTCCAAGCAACGACTGGACCGACCGGCGGCCATTTATTCATGTTACATACAACGAAAATGCGTCCACGCGTGGTTTGCTACAATTCAATCACGTGTGCCGTTACGCCGCGACATGTGACGCCATTGGCACACATCATGACCCCCCCCCCCCCTGCCCCGATCGATGAAACCAGGAAGAGCACGAGCATTGGCGATGACGGCAATTCATGATAATAAGGGCTGCAGCGCGAGCACGAAGGTGCTAGAAGAAAAGTGAAACGAAAGGCGAGGCAAGGAAAGCAAAGAGGACAACAACAATTCCAACCAACTAGCCCAAATAGTCGTTCTTCTTCGATGACGGCAAGTTCGGGCATCCCATAAGCGGTACTCGCACAACAACTCATCATGTATAATTAGCTACAGAATGATTGCAAGGTAACTCTAATGAGCTTGAATTCCACTTGTGCAGAGGCCTGATGTTCTGGACGAGGTCGACGACTCCCTTCGAGGACACACGCAAGACAGGGGCGGTCTAGTGGCACACTGTTCCGAAATATTCCCATGCGTTACGCATTGCAACGGTAACACTGGGCTGGACAATTTCGCCGTTAGAGTGCATGATGCCATCTGCTTCCAAATCGGTCACACGTTTGAGCCAGGAAGTCACCCCGAAACCTCGTTCTGAACGGTATCAAGGCCCCCTACGACGTTTGCGGCTGTAAGTTGCCACCCTGCTGTTCCTGCAAGCGCAAAGTAACGCCATGGCGTCCTCGTCTGCGGCGGATATCTCGCTGCATCACGACGCCGCCCTGTTCAACGGCCAAAGTTGATGAATAAGTTGCAGACGCCGGTGCAGACGCCACATTGCTTAAATTGTGTTGGGCTTCCTTTAGTTCTGTAGCTGTGACGTCTTGCGTTGTTCTTCCCATCCAGCATGCCGACTAGTGCAGACGGTCACGCGTCTTTCCAGTCACTGCCGTCGGCTGCGTTGAGGTGGGCCTAAAACATTTTGCTCCAGCACGGCCGGACTTGACGCTCCTTCCGCACGCTCGCGCCGGAGAAGGAGTCGACTCCGGCCGTGGCTCCAGAAAGGTCTGAAGAGGCTCGAAGAGAGCCACGTCGGGTTTCTCCTCCTGTCTATTCTTTCTCCGTGGTCTAGGTGGAATCTGGAAAGAGTCCGCACAGAAAGGGCACTAGGCCTCGCGACGCCAGACGCGTCAGTGACGAGAGAAAGAGGTGGTGTTCACGGGATCTCACGCGCTTTCCTTGAAGAGGCTGGAACCACTGCATAAAACCATTCCATCTTTGTCGTCATTTCTATGGTCGATGCGTGGCAGCCAACGACCCGTGAATAGACACTGGAGTGAGGTGCGACGAGCGTCAGCGCAGCCCGAGACATGAAGCAGTGAGTCCCGTATTCGCCGAAGTTCATACAATCACTCGACTGACCAGCGGCCGTTTATTCACATTACACACAACGAACACGCGTGCCCACGTGATTGGCTACCATGCAATCACGTGCGCCATAACACTACGACATTTACTACAACAATTTACAAGCATGCGCACACACAGTACACGTGCAGCTCACAGGGGACGCTACCGACGCCACAGGTTCCCGTACCAGTTCTGTGAGTCAGCTCTTGACATGACCTTTATATGCAGCAGATCTGGCTGTACAAGCAAAATGTGCGCTCATGACTCGGCTGCTGACAGCATGAAGTGTGAGAACTAACTGTGTAAGCATTTCTACGCCGACTGAACGGGAATAGTATGTGTCCGTCATTCTTCCAGGTAGTATTACGAAGCGCCGTAAAAGAAACGCTGGTATGAAACAAATAAGTTGTCTTAGTTACGCTGGGTTTCAAACCTTCAAGGCCCCACGTTCTGACGCCATGTGTCTTACCCTGGGCTGAACAATAACACTTACACAAGGTGAATGGGTTTAATTTATATGACTGCATTCTATTGGCGGCACAAAATAAAAATAAATGGGAAACACTTTCTATATTGGTTGCATTGAACTATTTTTCGTGATGACGAAATAAAACGTCTGTCCGGGACATGTAATCCGGACATTCTACTATATATATCACATAAATCACCATTTTGCGTGTGCCAAACGCTCATTTAAGTGTTCGTAGTAAATGCCTTGGAACTCTACTACACTTATATTGTACTGTTGCAGACAACTGACAACAGTGAACGCTAAGAAAACCTGAGACTAGGCCATGGTGTAAGATGCAGATACTGTAGTGGAACTGATGCACCAACATGTATGCGCCTTCAAAGGAGGATGAAAACAACGCGTTATAATTGCGCAAGTAGTAGTAGTAGTAGAAAACTTTATTATATACATAATCTAGACAGGCTTGAACTCCAGTGCCCCGAGGAATATACGGGGTGGAGAGCGAAGTCTGTCTGCCAGGGTGGTTCCCCTATTATAGGGCCCCACTGGCGCTAGCCATCCGTTCAGCTCTGTGGATCAGTCGCAGCTGATCCACTAGGGCTGGGCTAGACAGCAGCGCCTCCCATTCCTCCCACGTGCCAGTGGTGTCGTGTTCTTCGTCGCGCTCTGCACACTCCCACGTGATGTGAAAGAGTGTTGGGGTGGCTCCACACCACGGGCATATATCTCTGTACGCCGTGGGGTAGATCAGGTGAAGAGTGTGCAGGTTTATGTATGTTTTAGTCTGTATTCTCTTAGCGCTGTTGCCTCCGCAGTGCTGAGCTTGCTATGAGGGCGTGGATACGGCTGCCTATTTTCTCTGCAGTACTTTAAAATCGTTGCGAAACAAGGGTCCAGGGGTGTAGGGTCATCACTTGCGTTGTCTTGAGTGGCTTTGTGATTTGTGAAGCCTCGAGCCGCCTCGTCAGCGTGCAGGTTCCCTGTCACGCCCCTGTGCCCCGGTGCCCAAGTCACAGCCTGTACGTATTTTACTGTGGGGTTCCATCCTATTCCAACCAGTATACGGAGTGCCTGTGCTCCAATTTCGCCCTTTAGATAGTTTCTGCAAGCTTCTTGCGAATCTGTAATGATGGCTAATGGAGCGCTTCGCGTCCATCCCTCTTTTATTGCGAGTGCTATGGCAACCTCTTCTGCTTGTGTTGTCGACGCCTGATCTATTGAAGCGCCGGCTGTAATTTTCCCTCTATGGTCGGTGACTATACATACATATCTCTTTGCATTGGTCTGATAAAGCGCAGCGTCAGTGAATCTGGCCGTGTTCAAAAATCTTGTCATTTTGTCAATGTAGTCAACCCTTGCCTTTCTTCTTCCAGCATGCAGAGTAGGATCCTTGTTGCTTGGTATTGGCAATACGGTGTACCATTCTCTAAGTTCGCTTGGTACTTCTTTAGTTTCTTGGTGTGTTTGTAATAAAGTATCGCGCCCTAGTTTTGTTAGGACTGCTCTGCCCGTTCGGGTCTGGAGAAGGCGATTTTCTTGCGCTAGTAACTGGGCCTCGGATAATTCTTCAATTTTGTTATGAAGACCAAGCGCCAGTAGCTTGTCGTTTGAAGTATTCCGCAGTAATCTCAAGACTGTCTTGTGGGCCTTTCTAGTTGTTTGGTTTGCTTTTTTTCCTTCTCTCCCTGTTCATAATTTGATACGGAAGCGAGTATGTAATGCGACTGATGACGAGGCTTCTTACCAATTTTAGGGTATCTTGTTCTCTCATGCCTTTATGATTGTTTGTTATTCGCGAGATCATGTGTGAGATCTGCTGTACTGATGTTTTGAGTTGATTTAGTGTGTGCAGACATCTCTGATTAGCTAGAAGCCACATTCCTAGTATGCGTGCGGTATCTTTCTCTGGAATGACATTTCCGTCGAGCTTGACTTCCAGCTTTAGATTCGGGTCGATCCTCCGTGCTTTTCTCTTCGTGAAGCGAATAAGCTCTGACTTTTCGGCTGAGCACTAAAGCCCACGTATCCTTGCATACTCTTGTATGGTGCTAGCTGCCTGTTGTAACCTATCTTCTTTCTCTGCTAGGCTGCCTGTGGTTGTCCATACCGTAATATCATCTGCATAATCGCATGTTGTATACCGGCAATGCTGCTGCGGAATGCTGCTGCATTCTCCCGTTAAAAAAATTATGAATATTTATGGCGTAATCGGTAACCAGCAAGTGTCCTTGTAGCAGTTTTCAAAAGATTGTTTAGAAAAGGCTCTGAAAGGCCACTCTTCTAGCTTTCGCTGTGACTGTGCTGCGTGTTCCACGCAGCCCTGGCGTTTTTTTTCTTCTTACAAGTTAATTAGACAAATAAATTGCTGCCACCATCTCAGAATGACAATGTTTTATTCTATGTTCATAATTTATATTTGGATCCAATGGCTGCATGCCTAGGATCTACATTATTGATCAGGAATTCTTATGCATTTTGGCCAAGATGAAAACACTCATCTCAGTCTTACTTGGCTAATATTTTCTTCATTTGATCGTGAGTTCGAGGTCACGGCGTGGAGTCCCAGCCACATTTTGATGCTAGAAGCTCATGTGCTTATATTTCATCATCATCATCAACCTGACTAAGAACACTGTAAGGCAAGGACTCTCTCATGTTGGGCCAATCAGCCTGGTCATTTGCTTTGTGCTGCCACGTTCTACCAGCAAACTTATTGATTTCATCTGCCCACCCAATTTTCGTTTTCCCTTTTAAGCGATTGCTTCCTCTTCGAATCCAGTTGGTTACCCGTTTCGACGAGCGGTTAATCTGCCTTCGCGCTACGAGCTCGGCCCATGTCCGTTATTTCTTCATGATTTCAACTATGCTAACCTTAACCCCCGTTTGTTCCCTGACCCACTTTGATCTTTTCTTGTCCTTGAGGTTACACCTATCAAATTCCTTTCTATCACTGGCATGTCCTCAATTTAGGTTCAACCCTCTTTCTAAACCTCCATGTTTATGCTCCGTAGGTCAGTACTGGTAAGATGCAGTTGTGCTATAGCTTAGATGCAGCTTATATTTAGGTGCACGTTAACTAGCACCAGGTAGTCGAAAGTTACACAGCCCTACACTACAGCGTCTCTCGCAACCATATCGTGGTTTCAGAACATAACACCTTCACAATTAGTAATATTTTGATATGCGTGTAATTGATAAAATTCTACAGAATATAGTATCACCGGTAAGTCGCTTGTTGAGATTATTGAAAGATTTTCCAAATTATAACAAGCACTGTTTAGTGTCCTGTAATTTGGCACCACATGCAACTCAAACTTTTCATGCGTCAAACACAAACTTGACTCTTGTGTGTTCTTAATGTAAAACAAGCATTTATTACAAAAAAATGTACAGATTGTCTGTAAATGCGGTACCACGAATCACGATTACTTCATTACAAATATACGTTTTTATTACAACAAAACCTAAAAAATAACAATGCTGCTAAAATTATTGGGGTCGGAGCATCTCACGCTGCGGCCACCGTATTAAGCAACAAGTGGGTTTGCTTCTCGTAACATTTTGCATTTATGAAATTGTAAGCGAACGTCAAGGGTTACACTGGAAAACCAACAGAGACACCGAATGTTTCAGGTAAAAGGACGTTATATCAAAGGACTCCACATCATTCACTGACAGAGGTCGTATGCGTAACTGGGTCTTTGATGGGGCAGTCACTCACTGCTAGGTTTCTTTGGTAGCATGACCGTAGTTGCAAGGCTCCTGGAGTATTCCTTACGACGAAGCAAGACATGCAAGGCTCCTAAAGTATTCGATACAAGGAATCAAGACATGCAAGGCTCCTGGAGTATTCTTTTCGACGAAGCAAGACATGCAAGGCTCCTGGAGTGTTCAATACAAGGAATTAAGACATGCAAGGCTCCTGGAGTATTCCTTACGACGAAGCAAGACATGCAAGGCTCCTGGAGTATTCGATACGAAGAAGCAAGACATCTGCGTAAACTGGCCCCTATTTTACATGGTTATATAGGTACGACCAGGTGGCATCAGAGACGACGGGCAAATGACAGTGTCTGGTGTTAACATCAACGCCATGAGCCACTGTTCACCCACCATCTTATGACAACCGGTCTGACCTATGAACTGGCAAACTAAATGTGCCATGATCATAATAATAATAATAATAATAATAATAATAATAATAATAATAATAATATTAATAATAATAATAATAATAATAATAATAATAATAATCAGCCTGACTACTTCCACTGCAAGACAAAGGCCTCTCCCATGTTCTGCCAGTTAACCGGGTCCTGTGCTTGCTGCTGCCAATTTATATCCGCAGACTTCTTAATCTCATCTGGCCACCTAACCTTCTGTCTCCCCCTAACTCACTTGCCTTCTCTGGGGATCCAATCAGTTACCCTTAATGACCAGCGGTTATCCTGTCTACGCGCTACATGCCCGGCCTATGTTCATGTTCTCTTCTTGATTTCAACTGTGATATTCTTAACCCCCGTTTGTTCTCTAATAATTCTTGTCTCTTAAAGTTACACCGACCATTTTTCTTTCTATTGCTCGCTGCGTCGTCCTCAATTTAAGCTGAACCCTCTTTGTAAGTCTCCATGTTACCGCTCCGTAGCTAAGTACCGGCAGGATACAGCTGTTATATACCTTCCTCTTGAGGGAGAGTGGCAATCTACCTGTCATAATTTGAGAGTGCTTGCCAAATGTGCTCCACCCTATTCTTATTCTTCTAGTTACTTCAGTCTCATGGTTCGGCTCCGCGGTTATTATCTGTCCTCAGTAGATATAGTGTTTTACAACTTCAAGTGCACTGTTACCTATCTCGAAGCGCTGTTCTCTTCCGAGGTTGTTGTACATTACTTTAGTTTTGTGCAGTATAATTTCAAAACCTACTTTTCTGCTCTCCTTGTCTAAATCCGTAATTGCGAGTTGCAATTCGTCCTCTGAGTTACTCAGCAATGCAATGTCATCGGCGAAACGCAGGTTACTAAAGTACTCTCCCTTAACTCTTATCCCTATCTGTTCCCATTCTATGCTTCTGAAAATAGAATGTGCCATAAGGTGGTTTAAATACTGTCACTTCATTACATAGGTGTTACAAGCATGCGGTGGAGGTTGAGACCCTCAATAGACAGAGAAAAATTCGTCATCGTTGGAGTCACTATTGCGATGTCCGAGACCCCATTAGAAGGTGTTGCGCCAATCTCAACAAGCCGTCTTCGGAGACGTCTGGAACGAAAATGTAAGTCCAATGTCAAAAGGCATTATTCAAAAACAAAAAAGTTATTCAAATCGCGTCATGTAAATAAAGCTTCAGATGGGGATGATCTTACGGCAGAAAAGATGATAAAAAGAGACAAATGGGCGGAAAAACAAGGTGCTTAATATAATGGATGTTGCTGTCGGTGCTGTACAGCGTTAAGCGCGAAAACACGCCCCATGTGTCAAATCATAGAAAAAAAAAAGGCAGCATATCCACGCAGTGAATAGTGGAGAATGAGGCGAAGCATCCGTCCGTCCATTCGTTCTTGCTTCCGTAAGAACACCAGGTGGTCAAAATTTCTAGAGCCCTTCACTAAGGCGTCTCTCATAATCATAAGGTGGTTTTAGGACGTTCAACCCCACAAATCAATCATCTTGCTTCCGTCCGTCCATGCGTGCGTCTGTGTGGCCGCCCGTGCGTCCATCCGCCCGTCCATGCACGCGTCTGTTCATGCGTCCGCACGTCCTTCTGTGCGTCCGTCCCTGCGTTCGTCCATGCATCCGCTCCTTCGTCCGTCCTTGCGTCCATCCGTCCGTGCAACCATCCGTGCGTCCTTCCATGCATCTGTCTGTGTGTCCATTCGTCCACCTATTCAACACTCCAAGTACCAGCGTCTCGCATCTTTTCATCACATATTTTTCATATAGAAGCACCGCCATCCAGCGGACATTCCAAGGAATGAATGAGAGGAGGCAGACGCACACTTTCTTACGGCTTGCGCTTCGTGCCTACTTCCCACCTTTAACCACCTCGAGTTCATGGCATATACTAGTTCACTGTATTCATGGCACTGCGGCCCAACGCTCGCTAAACCTTTCTAAAACCAAGGAGATTACACCCAGCGAGTATAACGTATCAACCCTTTCTTGTCAGAGAGTGCTCAATGTACATGCCTATGGTATGTACATTGAGCACTAGTGGGGAATAGGAGACAGGAGAATTCGGCTTTCAGTTAACGTGCGCGTTGCGAATTTTTTATTGTTCAACAACGCACATAAGGAATCTCCCACCGGCACCACCTTGGAGGCCAAAATGTAAGACTGGTTACACACTACTACTACGACTATGAGGGACAAACGGGGGCCGCTATAAGGAGCTTCGCCCCTAAATATTTTTCCCTTATACTGAAGCCTTTTGGCGTCTGGAAAACAACACGACATCATACGAAATGCCACCATTGATGTCAGTTAGTTCACGAGTCAATGAAGATGGATGGATGGATGGTAAAACTTTATTTCGTCAGAAAGCAACTGAGGATGATTCCGTGTTAGATGGCCATCAACCCAAGGTTGGCGGCGACCTGTGTGGCCCACTCCACGACCCTTAACTGGACGACTGGGTCTGAGCTGGTCAACACGGCCTCCCAGTGCTCAAGAGAGGGATCACGCATAATATCCACCGGCGGCGGCACTATGCTACATTCCCAAAGTATGTGATCATATGTTGCCACAGCCTGACACCATTTGCATTGCGGCTTAATCTCCTCCGGGTACATTTTGTTCAACACGTAAGGGTTGGGAAAAGATCGCGTCTGCAGTTTTCTCCAGACGCATTCCTGCGCCTTAGTCAACCGCTTGTGCGGGGGCGGATAAAACCTCCGCTCTAGTTTATAATGATTCGTTATGTCATGAAAGGACACCAGCCCATCTCTCGCGGACCTCCCCGGAACTGGCGGCTGACCTACCCGGCTGACGAAACCTCGAGCATTCAGGTGAGCCGCCTCGTTCCCAGGGTTCCCAGAGTGTGCTGGTACCCAGACAATTTCTATTTCTCTCATTTCTCGTCCCGTGGCCCTATGCAGAAATTGTGCAGCGGTCGCCGATATTCTGCCCCTCGCCAGATTTCGGATGGCTGTCTTTGAATCACTGAAAATCAAATCTGACTGCGAATTAGTTATAGCTAGCGCTATTGCCGCTTCCTCTGCAGTTTCCGAGGAGCGGGTTTTGACCGATCCAGAAGCGATCAAGCGCCCCCGTCTGTCCACCACCACAATCACAAAAGCGTCTTTGTCCTTATATTCCGCAACATCTGTATATACTGCCGCTTTGTACTCGCCGTACTCCACGTGTAAAGCTCTGGCTCTTGCCTGCCTGCGCTGCGTATGGTGAATCGGATGCATATTTTTGGGCAAAGATTTTATGTACAGGGCCTTATGTAACTCTCGCCGCACCTGAATTTTAGTGTCCCCAGTGGGAGCCTCTGCTCCAATGCCAATCCTTTCCAATATAATCCTGCCCGCTTTGGTTGTCGAAAGCCTAGCGTGCTGCATCACCAGATGCGCCTCCCATAATTCATCCAGGGTGTTGTGTACCCCTAGTTTTAACAGCCTTTCTGTAGGCGCGTTGTTAGGCAACCCAAGCGCTGCCTTGTAAGCTTGCCGGATCATAGCCTCGACCTTACCTTTTTCTGCGGCATCCAACTTCATATAAGGTGTCGCGTAAGTAATCCTGCTGAGCACAAACGCCTGTACCAGCTTACAGAGTTCTTTTTCTTTAACCCCGCTTTTACGGTTAGCGATTCTTCTGATTAGCCTGACAGTAGCATTGACCGTGGTCTTAAGTTTTTCAAGGGCCACCCTATTCTTCCTGTTAGTTTGCAGATATAGGCCAAGAATTCTAATCGTTTGAGCTTCAGCTACCGGCCTACCCCCTACCTTTACCTCTAACGGCGGTGGCAGAATATAGTGTCTTGCATGTAGCCCTCTGGGTTTGTCCCGAACCACAAAGAGCTCGGACTTTGGCTGAGAGCATGAAAGTCCCGCCTCCCCTGCCAACTCTTCGACAATATTAACTGCCTGTTGCAGTGTTTCTTCCAGATGCGCGTCACTACCCCTGGTTACCCATAGAGTAATATCATCTGCAGAAAATGTGTGTTTGAGTCCCGGTATCTCCTCCAGCCTCGGCGGTATTTTAATTAAGGCGATGTTAAACAGGAACGGTGACAAAACTGAACCCTGCGGCGTCCCTTTGCCTCCCAACGCGAATGAGTCCGATTTGATATCTCCTATTGAAATTTCTGCGGTTCGGCCCTCCAAGAATGATCTGATGTAGCGAAATGTCCTGACCCCTGGGCCAATTTCCGATAGGTTATTCAATATTGCCTCATGCGAAACATTGTCGAAAGCTTTATTCAGGTCAAGCCCCAATACAGCTTTGGTGCCCGTGCCATGCCCGGGATTGACTACATCATGTTTTAACTGTATCATGACATCCTGTGTGGACAAATTGGCCCTGAAACCTATCATAGTTGGGGGAAAGATGGCCTTGTCTTCTGCATAATTCTGAAGCCTGTTGAGAACCACGTGCTCCATCAATTTGCCCACGCATGATGTCAGCGATATGGGGCGCAGGTTTTCCAAGCAGAGTTTCTTGCCTGGCTTCGGAATGAATATAATCCTAGCATGCTTCCATTGTGCTGGGATCTCCCCGGCCACCCAATACTCATTTATCAAGTCAGTGATAGCCCCGACCGATTTGAAATCTAGGTTTCTCAGCATTTTATTAGTAACTCCATCCGGACCTGCGGCAGACGTAGTACGCAGCTGCTCCATGGCAAACTCCACCTCCGCAATTGTGCACTCTTCATCTAGGTCTGAGTTTTCCACCCCCGAGTAGTGTGGTAAGCAACCGTCTACTCCATCAGTTATGCACCGATTCCGGAGTTCCTGTATAAACTCTCCAATTGTGCCTTCATATTGATGCATTAACCGAGTCATTTGCCCCCGTTGCGCCGATTTTGTTGCTGCCGGATCCAAAAGATGCCTTAACAGCTGCCATGTCTTTTTGCATCCAAACTGTCCATTCATGCGATCACAAATCTGGCCCCACTGCTTGGCTTGCAACTCAATTGTATAATTTTCGATTTTACGTTCTAACTTGGCAGTCCTTCTGCGAAGGACGCCATTATGTTTTTGCTTCTTCCACCTTCTCAAGAGACTCGCGTGCGCTTCCCACATGTGTAATAGTCTCGAGTCAGCGGTACACTCCTCCTGCTCGACTGGCACTTCTACCGTGGTATTACTTACATCCTCCTTGAGCGCCTGTACCCATGCATCCAGGTCATTAATTTTCCCGTTTACAGTGTCTGCTCTGTTTTTCCTAAATCTGTCCCAATCTGTAATTCTATGCCCCCTCACTTTGTCTTTATGCTTCGCAGCGCTAAACGTCGTGGAAAGTATATAGTGATCACTTCCTAGCGCTTGTCCCGTGTTAATCCACTTTGCACGAGTCAATGAAGAAGAAATTAAGTGTGCATTTCCATGAAGCAGACACGTGAACTACGGCTTCAAATAGGAAACTGGCGCCATTATTTGAACTAACGCTGGCATGCTGTATTCGAATAAGCATTGATAACTACATTTATGTATGTAAATATTACATAGACGATCAAGGTCATGTTGTAGAAAGTTGTGGAAACGGTCGGTTGCGATAAGTTTTGACTAAAGTAATATTAAACTGAACGTTTAGTTGAGACTGAATTACGCGGTCAGTAAGAAAGGTTTAGTTAGTGTTTTTGCTGATTACAAGTACTTGCATCATTTATCTCACCATTGTTCATTGTCTTTTTATTTCAATTTCTGTGCTATACGAAAAATTCTGCGTAACAAAATACCAACCGTTTCTCCAAGACTCATCCGACATTTACCAATACTCATTCGAGGTTTACTCTCGCAATAACGAAAATTTCAGCTGGTGTTCTGCCACATTTTTTTTCCAATTATCTAGTCCAAAACCCGGAAGCTTAAAATTTGCAGCACGACTCACTCAGCAAATATAGCAGATTCTTTTCGTCAACAACAATTGGTGTGAGTATTGTTATCTACACATTCACACGGATGATACTGATGATAGCGAGAACACGTTTTCACTTAGAACAGTTTTGTTTATGCACCTGTTGGCAGCTCAGCGTATGACGTTTCAAGTGAACGTCAGCGTATGACGTTTCAAGTGACAACAGCCACGAAAGTGACGTCATGCTGTGAGACATTCCCTAAACTGCCTTACTGTTAGCTGCCGCACGTCCCTCGCCGCGGATATTTCACGTTTCGGTGACGTGCAGTGTTGCTAGGCCATGGCGCTCACGATGACAACAAAGCTATGCAAAGCTTACTGTGCTGCGAGGCGCAAACCATCAAGCTCCTTCAAAACGACGCGAGGCAAAGTAAGATGAATGACTTGTCCAAATAAATTTTGATTTTGCGATCTGATGTCAACGGTGTGAAGTCAATATTCTATTTCCGCAGCAATGAAACTGGATCGAAAACAAAGGAAAACCACTTCCCCGCCGATTTCGTTATTCAATGTTTTGACTATATATGCCAGTTGTTTTTACGGCGAGGCAGTTTGAGTAGTCTAACTAGTGAGTGCATGTTTGCCTAGGTGCCTGTCACAGTAAACACTTGCAGAGTTCTTTTCCGTATCGACTGGCTGCAGGATCCATTTCATCAGTGGCCGATCTTCAGTAGACTACTGCAAAATAAAGGGAATATTTCATTATCTTGTGTGACCACTCAGTAGACAGACCACATTATACTGCACGGCAGTCGCACTTTTTTGAAAATGCAGAGCAGCGTTACCTACCGGGTATATTTAATTCCCCGTAGCTTGGCCCATTGAGAATCACCACGTTTGGTACGTGACCGGCTTCGAACATAAGATTGTCTCCTGCTTTGCGCACTCCATGGTTCTGCAGAGAGCTGAGTGGTATATGATGGACTGCAGGATGTTCGGAAGCGTGGCTGGGTATGGCAGCATTCTGCCGGAGAGCAACCACTGGCGAAAAGTGCATCTGAGAAGTGTGAGCCTGCACGTACACGTGGCGCTGGTCGCCTCCTTGAGCTGCGGTTTTTTCTCCTGGTCGTTTGTGGACAGCACGTTCATGTCTCGGCTTTAGCACCATCACTTGTTGCGCAGGATGTTTCTTCGGTGGGAGAACGTGGTTGGGTCCCGCGGCGTTCTGCGGGTGAGCAATCACTGGCGGAAAGTGCAGCTGAGAAGTGTGAGCCTGCTCGTCCAAGTGGCGCCTATGATCTCCTGGAGTTGTGGTTTTGTCTCCCGCTCGTTTGAGGACAGGATGTTCTTGTCTCGGCTTCAGCACCTTCACTTTTTTCGCGTGGTGTGGATGCTTCATAGGTACAGAATTCGGTCGCTTGTTTGGGTAAGCGAGTACGACGGAAGGAATGTTCGCCGCAGCAGGATATGTCGGCTGATAAATTGACATCTGTGCATGATGGCGCTGCATCACATGCGGAGGACCGTGTTCGGAGGGTGGGTTTGGAATCTGTCTTGATGGATATTGTGGGACTTGATGCTGTGGAACGTGGAGTACACGCTGCTGTGGCCTATGACCTGGTGGGTCTGCTAGATAGTGGGCTGTATGCTGATCTTTCGGATGAGCAGAAACATTGACGGGATTAAATGAGTGTTGGTGACGTTGATAAGGAGTTCGCTGGTAACCATCATAAGCCTGCTGATAACTATACGTGGGACCCAGGTGCTGGTTCCTTTGGTAAAGCGACGAGGCCCCTGGTAAATAGCACGTGTGAGCGGCAAGTTGATGAACTGGCTGAGGTAGCTGTAAGACCGATCCACTCGGTTGATGATAGGGGGGCGCTTGGTAGTGCTGATAAAGTTGATGAGCCGGATGTTGGTATTAAGGAGGACTTCGGTTGTTCGCTATATGAGCGGGTCGGTAGACTGCCACTACCTTTCGGTGGCACAGCTGAAATCAATGGCTAGAATTAACTTGACAGAGTACTATAAAGGAGCGAGTTTGGTTTAGACGCGATATTCTTTAGAAGTTATGTTAAAGTGACACAGAGGCCATAATATTTTTAAAGACGATAGTCTTCTTAGGGGACCTTCGACGCAAAAGTTTTGGTCTGTATGTCTGTACATTTGTCTATTTTTCCGCCTTTACCGATACCTCAAATGTTATCGAGTACTTCATTGATACCTCAAATGGCGCCAAACGACGCTCCAAACGGCCGACCCCATCCGCAGCGCCCACTAATATTGCTCAAGATTTAGCGTTCATGCTTGTGCGATTGTCAATTAAAAAGCAGTTATTGCACATATCTGAGTTACCAAAACAAACAAGTCAATATTCTGTATGTGTGTATTTTTACTAGAAAATGCATAGATTAGTAATTCTAAGGACCGTAGCGCTACGCTGACGATGCAACGCTTGAACGAAAGGGCAAGTGTTTCCAACGCTTTTCTAAGACGACACGGTGGTGGCACCTAGCCGCCTTGCGTTCTGCACCTTATCGCCTCCGAGACAAGCGCGCACGCCGCGCGCTTCGTTTTCCCAGATAACTGCCAGATAGCGCTCATGTCTCACGTGTGACGTGAATAGATGCGCTCGTTCACCTCCGCTGCATGCTCGAGTATAACGCAGCGCCTCCAGAACACCATTCACCGATTTTCTTGCGCAGAACATCAAATAAACGTATTGTTCACTCCCCAGGCGCAAGACTATCGCCTTTTGGCGACTTTGCAGTGTAACGTGCAGGTACGAGGCCATTTTTTGAGCTTCTTTTTAGTGATCATTAGAGCAAAATGGCAGCGCTAAGTTTCCTTGGCGTGTAGAAGCTTTTTTTTGTTTATTTTCGCATAAACATTGTTTTTATCAATTTAAGCCTAGCATGTCACCCATTGTGCACTGTGAAATAGACATAATTTGCAAATACAGATGAGAAGAGCTAGAAGCTTTCAAGTATTATTTTTTAATTTTTATTCCCAGAACGTTTACAAGCGCTGGCGTAATTGAAAGCAAACGGACAACACGAACGTGTTGGTATTCCTCCACCGAATTACTATATAAAAGAGGCACGTTACCTGCACATGATGTCGAATTGAATTGACTCATTTATAATGTTTTGTTGGTTAAGTTGAAACAAGTACCACTTACATTGCTAACTTACCGGCCTAGCCACTCGAAGAAAATGCTCACAGTGACACCACCTTCATATTTTCATCTTCTGAATTGAAAAATTCAACTGCATTTTTATCTGTACTTTTCAGAATATACTGTATGCGTTGAGGAAATAACAAGTGATCTAATTTGTTTCTTCGTTCACTTTGGGAGTAAGTATCGAGATGCTGGTGTCCTTATCAATGTGCACCAAACACGGAGTTGATTGATTTGATATGTGGGGTTTAACGTCCCAAAACCACCATATGATTATGAGAGACGCCGTAGTGGAGGGCTCCAGAAATTTCGACTGCCTGGGGTTCTTTAACGTGCACCCAAATCTGAGCACACGGGCCTACAACATTTCCGCCTCCATCGGAAATGCAGCCGCCGCAGCCTGGATTCGTACCCGCGACCTGTGGGTCAGCAGCCGAGTACCTTAGCCACTAGACCACCGCGGCGGGGCAGAAAAAAAAACACGGAGTTGAAGACGTCATTAAATACTTTACCAAGTAACCACTGTTATCCGTCTCAAAATTATTGCACTATGAATCAATTGCCCCAAATATCTTTGAAATCCACCAAAAAAAGTGGAATTTGAGGTCTTCGTCACGCATTTTAAAGATACACTAAAGAAAAACAATCAGTCTAGATGGACAAATTGAATTCTAACGACTATAGTATCATTATTTTCACCATCATCAGTTTATTATTACAGGATAAAATCAAATTGTAAGTTTAAATTTTATCAAATTGTGTGCCAAAATTTTCACGCGTGGCGTCACAAATTCCATATTGAATTTGAATTTTGGCGTGGTAGACTCAACAATGATTCCCTCAAACGCGGCATGTGAAGACTATTGCCCACTCAGAGGACCGTGTGCTTCATTTTCACTGATTAGAAATTACGTAGAACATAAAGTGTGCCATCGAAATATGTGACGTCATGAGGAATGTTGCGGAAACTTGAACGTGGCGTCACAACCTACATTTCGTGCATTTTATTTCTTACTAAGCGTCTTCAAGGTATCATGAAAGGGTTCTTTACTAATTCGAGAAAAATTGTTTTGCACTTCAGCGTCCTTTCGAGATCGTTCACCCTGCTGTCGACACGCTGATTGCCGAGAAGCTGCACAGAGAGGGTGGACAGGAGGGAAAGAAGTTACCACAATGCATGCGGTTCGTGTCCTTGAGCATACGGGACGAAACGCTGTCGCGCTCTACCGCGTGGATACTTGTGCGCGCGAGTGTGATTGCTCTGTAAGTTTAGCAGGTCAAAAAGAAATGGTGTTTAGCACATTACGAAAAACCCTATTAGAAATACCTTTGCGTGGTATTGGTATGGACTTATCTCTGCCTGTCATTTTGTCTTTTGGAGCTTCCATTTCTGGTTTCTCTAATGGGACAGTATGCGCGGCCGTCCGGCACTATATTGATGAAACTAATAGGTTGACTAATTAACCAGTTTCATTATTCTAACATGTTCACATAATTATATACGTATAAAATCAGATTATTGCTCTATTCTAAGCATAAATTCGTTTATGTAAATATTTGAATGGATTACACCAAGCACCACACTTGCCTAGGCTATCGGTATTCTTTCTCTTATACCTCCATCATTCTAAATCTGAACAGTAAATTTTAAAGCCACTCGATTCTTGTCCAATCCCCCACAGTGGGTATGTGCCACTAACAATAGGAGAACAACAACAACAACAACAACAACAAGTTTAGCAGACTATATACCTATTCCACGTTTGCAACAGCGACATTCTAAATCTCCATCATTCTAAATCTGAACAGTAAATTTTAAAGCCACTCGATTCTTGTCCAATCCCCCACAGTGTGTATGCGCCACTAACAATAGGAGAACAACAACAACAACAACAACAACAACAACAACAACAACAACAACAAGTTTAGCAGACTATAGACCTATTCCACGTTTGCAACAGCGGCAGGTGCCTTCGACATACTGAGGTGCAGGTAGCAATGTTGCGTACCGTATGCTCCGCCCAGCACGAAGCTCACTACCACCACGTGACAGCTGCCCCAGCAGCTGCGAAGCTGCATCGAGCTCCCGAGTGAATATAGAGGGTGGTAGTAACTTTAGGCTCGGTGAACCCTACGCACCGCGACTTTAGTAGCGAGTGTCCAGTTTGTTTGTTAATTATTGTCTGCCTATACAAAGAATTTGGCTTGAAGATTCGAGTTGAGCTATCGGCGATTGTACAGTTCCGAAAACACACACACACACACACACACACATATATATATATATATATATATATATATATATATATATATATATATATATATATAAACTTTGAGCAAACACAAAATACGCGTATGATTGGCCAGGAACAATTTAACAGATTCCACAGTCTTGCTAAAATAATTTTCTCCGAAGACAAAGTTTTTTAGCGCACGCTTCGGAGTAAGCACCCCGTGTTGCTTCGTGTGGAATATTTTCAGCGTACAAGCGTGCTAAAGAAGTTAATGTCTCGATGTATGATTCAGTTGATTGCAGATGATACGCCCATTCTGTTGTCTTAGTTCCAGTTTTATAATTTACAGTTATTTATGTCTTAATGTTCTAGTGTTGTGCTGTAGGGATAGACACTGGAATATTTTGCCATTCGAAGTTCGTTGCGTGCAAATTTACCAAGGGATCGACTGTTCTGCAACCATCTTCCAAAACAACGTCTTGAAAAAAAATTGGGAATCGCGAAGCACGAATGAGGAGTGTTGATATTTCACTTGATATGTCAAATCAGCACAACGTCACGAGGCGGACATAAATTATGCCATACACGACTTTCATGTCATGATTATCACGTTTGGGCGTGTCATTTACCTTTTTTTTATTAATTTGGTATATGTGCAGCTAGTGAAACGGCCACGAGCACGCTATAGGCGTAGCATGTAGTCATGACATGAATATCATGATTATCATGTTCGGACGTGTCGAATACATTTGTCGTTCACACACGTCCAATAATACCAAACTTCGTATATGTGAAGCTAGCGAAATGGCAGCAAGCGCACGTAACGATGACGCGCGTGCACGCTGGACGCAATGACACTACGCTAGCAAAACACGAGCACTCTATATAGTCTGACCATAGAGTGGTCTTACTCTAGGTGCGACCAGCGTCAGTCGGCGAGACTGGCGGCAACCGGTGCGAAATGCGACATGCTGCATTTCGCGCCGACGAAGTTGCCTAGAGAGCACCGCGTATGCTTAGCTTCGTGACCGAAGGACGCAGGGCGCGCTCCAACGCGCATGCGTCAAAACAGCGCAGCGCGACGTGCGCAGACAGATCGGCGCCTGCCGTGGTATCGCCGGCGTGACGCGACAAAAAGAACGCCGGCGCGCACACGTGGCGGATCAAGTCGAAGTGTTTTCGCGCTTTGTGTGTGGCGCGTCATCATGTTTTTACATGGCACGCATCTCATGATTATCATGTTTGCACTAGTCACATACCTTCGCCATCCGTTCACGTGATGTTATACGAAATTTGGCATATGTGAAGTTAGCGAAACGGCAGCGAGCGCATCATGATTTTGGTGTCTAGTCATTTTGTTACATGACACGCATATCATGATTACCATCTTCAGACGTGTCATTTACATATGTCATTCTAGCTAGCATTCAAGCTAGCTAGCATTCTAGCATTCAAGCTAGCGAAACAGCCACGAGCGCATCATGATCGTAGCATATAGTCATGTTTTTACATGACACTCATCTCATGATTATCATGTTTGCACCAGTCAGGTGCATTCATCATCCATTCACGTCTCGTAATACCGAATTTGGTTCATGAGAAACTAGCAAAAAGGCCGTGAGCGCATCATGAGCACGGCTAGTAGTCATGTTGTTACATGACACGCATCTCAAGATTATCCTGTTTGTATTAGTCATACCTTCGTAATCCACTCACGTCCCCCGTAATACCAAGTTCGGTATATGCAAAGCTAGCGAAACAGCCGCGAGCACCTCATGAGTGTAGCATGTAGTCATGTTGTTACATGACACGCATGTCAAGATTTTGATGTTAGGGTCGGTCGCTTGTGTTTGCCATTTAGTCATTTCATACCATACCAGTCTTGCAACATATCATGTGAATGAAACCACCGTAAAACAGCAAGACCATAACATGTAAATCATGACATTTATGACATATGTCATGATTTTTATGTTATGACTAGTCAGTTATGTTCGTCATACAGTCATGCTATATCATAACAAGTTTGATAACAATACCATTATCCAAACGGCCAGGAGAGCTAAAAGTCGTAAGCGGCTAGATAGATAGATAGATAGATAGATAGATAGATAGATAGATAGATAGATAGATAGATAGATAGATAGATAGATAGATAGGCTCAATGTCGCCGAAGTTCGCCGAGAAATGCTTCGCATTAAAAAATCACCTGATATCATTTGTTGAACATCGGGAAGCCCTGGATGATGGGTTCTCTCGCCCGGCCCCTAAGCACACGCGAAAGATAGGCTATGGGTGAGAGCAGGTAACGGCTAGATGAGAGGCTGGTGAACATCTAGATGAGGCGCATCTGGCTGGCATTGATAAATTAGAGGAGGCGGCGCACCCAGTCTCCGCCTCCGAGATTGCTCACCGACAGATGTCGCGCTTTCTCGGAGGCCATCACCCAGTGTTCCTGCCTGCAGGTACGCCGTCTGGCAGCAGAGACGAAGTTCGTTGAGTAGTTGGTGTCTGCTCCGACAGGTGCCGCTATTCTACCAGCTGATTGTCGGAAGACAATCTGTTCGCACTGACGCAGTGCATCGAAATAGCAGAAAAGGAACACAGGCCCCTGTGGCTAGCATTTTTGGATATCAAGGGAGCGTACGATGGCGTGGTTCAAGAGGAATTGTGGGGAATACTGGACACACTAGGCGTGGAACATGTAGTCACTAATCTTTTAAAGGGTATCTATAAAGGTAACAAGGTAGTTATAAAGTGGGAAAAACAGGTATCCAAGCCTGCAGAGGTAAAACGGGGGCTTAGGCAGGGGTGCCCCCTGTCACCCTTATTATTAATGATGTACCTACAAGGATTAGAGGCAAAATTAGAGGGAAGTGGACTGGGCTTCAACCTCTCTTTAGTGAAACAAGGAAAACTTATTGATCAGGCACTACCAGCATTAATGTACGCAGATGATATAGTGCTTGTGATGTTATTGGGGCAGGACCGCTCCAGAAAGAATCAGACAGCACGCCAGTGCACAAACACACGTCCAACTTCTATTGTACCCTTCACACATGGACAACCCACACATTACGAAGTTCCTGACAAAAAACACGCGGCTAAACTAAATGAATAAGTAGAACGTTCGGCCTACAGTTCAGGTCGTCGGGGTAGTAGCCTGGGCCGTCGTTGATGCCCCGTCGGCACCATTCAGTGGCGAAGTCGACGTTGTGCGGCGTCGTCACCTGCAGTGACGAGGTCGGGAGACGCAGGGTCGCCGCGTCGAACTCCAGTGGCTCAGCGCCACTGTCGACGAACTGGAGCCGACGACACACGTGTTCCGGCGGCAGGGAGTTGTGCCCTTGAGCACCTGCAGTCCGCCTCGGAAACCCACGCCAGCCCTCCTGGAACAGCGGCGCAAGGGCAGGTTCAGGCACCCGGCGCCAGCTCTCCACGACCAGCGGGACAAGGACAGGTTCAGGAACCTGGCGCCAGCTCTCCTAGACCGGTCGTCTAGCGGAGGCTGAGCTGTCTACTCGGCTGGTACGAGTGTCACGACGTGGCCTGGGTCGTACCTATGGGCCAGACGCCCAACGAGGTAGTCCTGCCTCGAACGACGTACCTCGCGCACTGCCGAAGGCACGGGTCACCCACCCTCGAGGCCGCGCCTCACGAGCTGTCGTCTTCCTCGTAGGCACCGCACGGCACATACACGCACACATCACATCCTCTTCGCCACCGCACGGCACACTATTGTCGTTTTTTTAGTTTCTGTTTCGCGTCCGCGCAGCACATATTATGACATCACCCCCTTTTCCGAGAAAGTTGTTTGCAACTATTCTACTACAAGGGCGCGGGCGAACGAATGGTCACTGCACTGCACGGTCACTGCACGGTCCCTGCACTGCACTGCATTGCCTTAGTGGTCGCATGTACATAGTAGCAGAATGTTCACAGAAGGCTGCTTACAGTTCGGTTGGAAAACTACCGTACAAGTAGGGTTGCTATGTCGCAACTAGGAGTCAACTATTCACGACTGAGGGCTAGTAGTATTAAGAACCACGTTGCTACCTGAACGGCAGTTATGCGCGACTCAAGTAGTCGGCTCCAACATTGTCACAACCTTTGATGTAATGAACTGTGAATGAGTACTCCTGCATAAGGAGACTCCACCTCAACACTCTGTTGTTCACGTGTTTGGCGGAATTTAAATACTGTGATGGTTGGTGGTCTGACTGAATGACAAAAGGTTTGCCATATAGGTAAATATGAAATTTTTGCACTGCCCAAACAAGTGCAAGGCATTCCCGTTCTATTGTTGAATAGTGGGTTTCTCGGGGCAATAAATTACGACTTGCGTAAGCAACTGGATGCAGCACCTGGCCCTTTCCCATCTGGAGCAATACTGCGCCAAGGCTTGTATTGGAGGCATCCGTACGAAGAACGAACTCCTTCGAGAGGTCGGGAGCAAGGAGGATGGGAGCATCACCGAGCTTCTTCTTGAGGGCAGTAAACGCTTCCTCTTGATGTGCGCCCCATGAAACAGTGTGGCTTTGTCCCTTTCTTGTAAGGTCCGTCAGCGGCTTGGTCAGTTCGGCGTAGTTAGGTATAAACTTCCTGTAATAGCCGGTCAAGCCAAGAAACGACTGCACTGCTTTCTTGGTTGTAGGTCGTTTTGCGGCAAGAATCTTGTCCAGCGTTTTGAGAAGCGGTTCAACTGTAGTCTCCCCGATTCGATGTCCCAAGAAGGATATGCTTCGCTCTCCTATCTTACATTTACTTGGTTTTATGGTGAGGTGAGCTTGGTTAATTCGTTCAAAAACTTGTCTGAGGGTGTCGATGTGCTCTTGCCAAGTATCGGTCGCAATGATGACATCGTCGAAATAATGGTGAACGTTGTCGACACCACCCAGTACTGATCTCATAAGGCGCGCGAATACTGCTGGCGCCGTTTTAATGCCAAAAGGCATGTAGAGGAAGTGATAGAGCCCAGACATGCTGGAGAAAGCAGTTTTTTCACGACTGTTTGGATCCATCGGTACTTGCCAGTATCCTTTCGTGAAATCAAATTTGGAGAAAAACTGCTTTTGTCCAACAATTGCAAGAACTACATCGATGCGTGGTATTGGCTCGCAGTCGGGGACCAGAATCTTGTTCAATTCTCTGAAGTCTATGCACAACCTAATCGTGTTGTCCGGTTTCTTCACCACGACAATGGGAGCGTGGTACGGCGACTGAGACCGCTCAATAATACCGAGTTTCAGCATCTCTTGCACTTCCTTTTCTACTCTTTCTTGCAAGGCAAGGGGGATGGGGGTACTGCGGAACATGCACAGGCTTATTGGAGGTCAGACGTAGCGAACACTCCACGAGTGCTGTTTTCCCTGGTAAGTCAGAAAAAATGTCCGCATACTCTTGAAAAAGTGCTTGCACATTCTGAACTTGTTCAGCAGTGAGGTGTGGTGATAGCTTGACATCCGTGCTGAACTGCGTGCGATACAAGCTCAATATGGGCATTTGTTTGACTTCGTCTTCCTCTTCGGGGAGATTTTCGTGGAGCTCTGCAACAACTGACACCTGTTGTGGTTCCGTCCCTTCGCGCTCTTCGTATTTTTTGAGAATGTTGATATGAAAAATCTTGTTTTTCCCAAACACATCGATGACGTAGTCGACATCATTTTTCCGTTCGATGACTTGGAACGGCCCTTTCCACTGCATTAACAGCTTGTTGGAGTCAGTCGGGAGCAGAATTAAAACCTTGTTGCCTGGGCATAATTTTCTAGGGCGACTTTTCCTGTCATAATAGGTTTTCTGCTTCACACGAGCCTTCTCCAGCTGTTCATGGGCTATCTTGCAAGTCTCCTCTAGGCGATTGCGCAAATCAAAGACGTAGGTGTAAGTCGTCCGCGTTTCTGCGTCTAGCCCCTCATTTGTCCACAGTTCTCTCAGCACGGTTAGCGGTCCTCGGACGTGGCGGCCGTAAATGAGCTGAAACGGAGAGAACCCGAGGCTTGTCTGTGGAACTTCCCTATATGCAAAGAGTAGCGGAGCTAGGTACCTGTCCCAAGATCGAGGTCTCTCTTGGCACATTCTCTTTAGCATTGTCTTCAGGGTGCCATTAAATTTCTCCACGAGACCGTTCGCCATCGCATGATATGGGGTTGTCTTTAGCATCTTCACGGAGAGAAGCCTGCTAACCTCGTTCATTAATTCTGAGGTAAAACTTGCCCCTTGGTCGGTGACGATTTCCTTTGGCAAGCCGATGCGGGAAAAAATCTCGATGAGTGCTTCCGCAATGTGAACTGCATCGATTGCGGGCAATGCTACAGCGTCAGGGTAGCGAGTCGCAAAATCGATAAGTGTCAGAACATATCGGTTCCCACGGTCCGATCTTGGTGAAAATGGGCCGATTAAATCAACCGCGACCCTTTCAAAAGGTGTCCGGATAAGAGGCATGTTGCCTAGTGGTGCGACTCCAACTTTTCCTTTAGGGGTAGTTCTCTGGCACTTGTCGCAAGACTTGACAAAGCGCTTTACGTCTCCGTTCAGGTCAGGCCAATAAAATTCTTCTAGGACACGATCAGTAGTTCTTTTGATGCCTTGGTGTCCCGCCATGATACTGCCATGAGCAATGTCCAGTATGCCTACCCGGAACGCTTTTGGAGTGACCAGCTGTTTAAACGTCCTGCCAGTGGCAAGGCGATAGCGTCGATAAAGCAATCCTTTATCTTCGATGAAATCGTAACAGTGGCCCTTTCCCGATTTGAACTCTTTATTCACTTTAGCAAAGACAGCTTTGAGTGTCGGGTCATTTCGCTGTTCCTCGAAGAGTTGGGCTCTGGTAACGTCAGGTAAGAGCGTTGTTGACACGTACAAAGGCCTGATATTTTCTTGACCTTGTTGATTGGCTTTGGTTTTTGCCACGCTTGAAGAAGCAGATCTTGAGGTGACAGGTGACTTGGTCGGGTGTGCTTGCGCAGGTAACTCATCCACCTGGGTATGAGTCGCCTGCTTCCAGTCAGAATCTGGATCGTATGGTCCTCTGACGCCTGGAAGATTTCCCAGCACAAGGTCATAGAGGGGTTGATCCATACAAGCCACTCTCAGCATCCCTGTGAAGTACGGCGTGTTGACTTGTACAATAGCTTCCGGGAGATGGCTAGTTGACCTGTCTAGGAGAACGACACTGATTTTCTTGCCTGTCAGGCACACATCAGGAACGAGCTCCCGTTGGACGATTGCCGTGTTGCATCCCGTATCGCGTAAGACTCGAACCTCTCTTCCTAGCAGCAGACCTTCGACCACTGGCATCCCGTCGGCCAGGAAACGTATTGTACCCTGCACGTTCTTGTCGTCGTGGTGACTTGAGCAAGGAATCTTCCCTCCTGGACGCTTGGCTGTTTTTCTAGCACCAGCCCGGGCAGAGTCAGGTTCGCTAAATGCGCACGAAGAACTCGGTTTGTTGTCCCCATGCTGGTTTCGGCAAGTTTCTGGACATGTCCCGTTTTACCGCACAACTTGCATTTCAGCATCTGCTTAGGTGGATTGCGGCAGTCAGGAGCCAAATGTCCGAAACGATGACACAGGATACACTTGAGTTGCGGTTTCCGCGACGCTTCGGTAGGCTTTCCACTGGACTCTTTCGCGGGGTCAGGACCTTTTCCTATATTAGTCAAATTCTGCGCCTCAAGGAAGCGATCCGTCAAATTAGCGAGTTCATCTAGTGACTTGCACTCTCGCTCTTTTAAGAAAACAACCAGCTTTGGATGGCAACAACGCAAGAATTGCTCAGAGATTACGTGATCCCTTAGACCTTCATAGGTTTGGGATACGTTTGCCATGTCTATCCAATGGTCGAAATAACTGGTAATTCTTGCTGCTAACTGTCGTCCAGTTTCACCATCTGCTGCTCGTGCTTTCCGAAACTTATCTTGGTAGCCTTGAGCCGTAAACTGAAATCTCTGCAGTAGAGCTTTCTTTACTTTTTGGTAGTCCAGCGAATCAGCGGCAGTCATTCGGCCTATCACGGTTAACGCGTCACCCGTTAGGCACATGCTAACAGCGAGACCCCATTTTTCTTGCGGCCAATCCTGTCCTGTGGCTACGCGCTCGAATCGCTGCAGATACGCGTGCAGATCATCGCGTTTCTCGTCAAATACAGGCAGTAACTTCAGCGGATTTAGGGGTGAGGAGGTGCTGGGCGCAGTCAAAACGTCATTAGCTGCTACAGGCATATTCTGAGCTTCTTCGTGAAGCTTTAGCTTAAGCTGCAGAATTTCACGCTGCCTCTCGTCAGCTTCTTTGGCTGCCTCTCGCTCTGCAGCTCTCTCATCCCTTAGCTTAGCCTGTTGGGCCTCAATCCACTTGTTTAGCTCTGCACCCGAGAACCCTAGTTGGAGCCCTATAGCGGCGAGTTTTTCCAAGTCCATGGTGCAGTCTGAGCGTGTGTCTGCCTCGAGCGAAACTGTCTTCTTTCACTGGTTTAACGAGCGGATCCTGGCAGGCTCGCCAGTTTGTGATGTTATTGGGGCAGGACCGCTCCAGAAAGAATCAGACAGCACGCCAGTGCACAAACACACGTCCAACTTCTATTGTACCCTTCACACATGGACAACCCACACATTACGAAGTTCCTAACAAAAAACACGCGGCTAAACTAAATGAATAAGTAGAACGTTCGGCCTACAGTTCAGGTCGTCGGGGTAGTAGCCTGGGCCGTTGTTGATGCCCCGTCGGCACCATTCAGTGGCGAAGTCGACGTTGTGCGGCGTCGTCACCTGCAGTGACGAGGTCGGGAGACGCAGGGTCGCCGCGTCGAACTCCAGTGGCTCAGCGCCACTGTCGACGAACTGGAGCCGACGACACACGTGTTCCGGCGGCAGGGAGTTGTGCCCTTGAGCACCTGCAGTCCGCCTCGGAAACCCACGCCAGCCCTCCTGGAACAGCGGCGCAAGGGCAGGTTCAGGCACCCGGCGCCAGCTCTCCACGACCAGCGGGACAAGGACAGGTTCAGGAACCTGGCGCCAGCTCTCCTAGACCGGTCGTCTAGCGGAGGCTCAGCTGTCTACTCGGCTGGTACGAGTGTCGCGACGTGGCCTGGGTCGTACCTATGGGCCAGACGCCCAACGAGGTAGTCCTGCCTCGAACGACGTACCTCGCGCACTGCCGAAGGCACGGGTCACCCACCCTCGAGGCCGCGCCTCACGAGCTGTCGTCTTCCTCGTAGGCACCGCACGGCACATACACGCACACATCACATCCTCTTCGCCACCGCACGGCACACTATTGTCGTTTTTTTAGTTTCTGTTTCGCGTCCGCGCAGCACATATTATGACAGTGCTAATGGCCAACAACAAGGAAGATTTGCAGAGATTGATGGACATCTGCGGTAATGAGGGTGATAGGTTAGATTTTAGATTCAGTAAGGAAAAATCAGCAGTCATGATTTTCAATGACAACGAAGGTAGTGAGCTTAGAATACAGGAGGTCACGCTAGAGATGACAGATAAATACAAATATCTGGGCGTATGGATAAGCAGTGGGACCGAGTATCTGAGGGAACACGAAATATACGTGACGACTAAAGGCAACAGGAATGCAGCAGTCATGAAAAATAGGGCACTGTGGAATTACAATAGGTACGATGTTGTGAGAGGAATATGGAAAGGGGTCATGGTTCCTGGGCTGACGTTCGGCAATGCGGTCTTGTGCATGAGATCAGAAGTTCAAGCAAGATTAGAAATTAAGCAACGTGGAATAGGTAGGTTTGCTTTAGGAGCTCACGGGAATACACCAAATGAGGGAGTACAAGGTGATAGGGGATGGACATCATTTGAGGGCAGGGAAGCTAGCAGCAAGACAAAATTTGAGAAGCGATTGAGAGAAATGGGGGAAGAGCGTTGGGCTAGGAAGGTTTTCAGCTACTTGTACATAAAGAATGTCGATACAAAATGGAGGAAGCGAACCAGGAAGTTGACTGGTAAATACTTAGAAAACAGCAGGTGGCCAAACCAAAAAGAACTATCGGTTAAGAAGAAAGTGAAGGAAACGGAGACTGACATGTGGAGAATGGGCATGATTAAGAAGTCCGCACTAGAGATCTATCGAACTTTTAAGCAGGAAATTGCCAAGGAAAGGATCTATGATAATACTCGGGGTAGTTCTCTACTGTTTGAGGCCAGGACGGGAGTACTGCGAACCAAGACATATCGGGCCAAATACGAAGGGGTAGACACAGTATGTAGTGCGTGTGGAGAGGAAGAAGAAACTATCGAACACTTGATAATGTTCTGCAAAGGGCTTCACCCTTTAGTTCAGGATGATGGCGCAGAGTTTTTCAAAGCACTGGGGTTTAGGGACCGCGAGGGCGAAATAAACTTTAAGCGGGTAGACTTAACTAGAAGGAGGTTATCTGATTGGTGGCTAAAGTCAAGGCACGAGTGAAAATTAAACTCTTCACTGCAAATTACGGATACTCAAACTCACTCTTTAAGGAAAAAAATAAATATAGTTTTTGGTTCATTAGGTATTACGGCTTGGTGGCGCTAGCCACCACCCGATCTAAAGGGTAACAGCCATATTCATCCATCCATCCATCCATCCATCCATCCATTCATCCATCCATCTAGAGTGCCTCTATGCACCCACTCTTTCCCTCTCCCCCACGCTGAGCGGAGGAGAACTAGCGCATCCAGGCACCCTAAGCCGATCTAGACTGCCTATAGATGGGCGCACCCCCACAGCGAGTGTGACCATTCTTCGAAAAGGTCGACGCCACCCATGACCTCAGAGGTGCAATTTTTCCACAATTGCACAGATAAAAAAGGCTTTTCCCGGAATTTTCCCGTTTTTTCATGCACTTCGCATCTCTATACTTGCGAGGCGAGAGATCGCGAGGTGAGCGGCAATTTCGTGGGTGTCTTCCTAGACGGGCAAGAGACGTGAGCGTGCGCAGTGGGGATGTGAACTACGCCACCGCTGACACCGAAGTGCGACACCGTGCAAGTGAGAAATGCTCCGCATTTTAAAAATTTGGTAAATCTGGGAATTGATGGCTGCGAAGCACGAATGAGAAAGGTTGCTGTCACTTTAAAATCAACGCAACGTAACGAGAAGGACTGACGCAGTACACAATAAATACAAGTATAAATGTTATGCGCACTCACGTTTCTAGATAAGATGCAACTATGTAGTTCTTAGTCGCGTAACGACGGCACCACTTACGTTCACAATACCAGCACCAGCAGTGGTAGGCTGAAATGTTGTATATCGAGCTAGTGAACCAGCCGCAAGCGCACCGTGAGCGTGTCATGTAAATTATGCCGTACATGACATGCATGTCTTGATTCGCATGTTAGGACCTCTAATTCGTGTTCCCAATACGTCATTCGACGCCTACTAAGGCGTATGTCAAGCTAGCGAACCAGCTCCAAGACCACCGTAAGCGTGGCATGTAAATTATGTCGTACAAGACTTACATGTCATAAGTATCATGTTTGCGCCTGGCATTTGTGTTCGTTGACCATACACGTCACATAATACCAACTTTGGTATATGTGAAGCGCGCGAAACGGCCGCGAGCGTTCAATGAGCGTAGCATGTAGTCATTCATGTTTTACATGACACGAATGTCTCGATTATCATTTTGGATTTGTCACTTACCTTTGCCGTCCATTCACATCACGTAATACCAAATTTGGTATATGTGAAGCTAGTTCCTTCATTTGTTGAACAGTTCCCTCATTTGATGGCCTTGCACAGAGTATTTCTACGATAAAAAGAAGCGTTGTTCGTAGCATATTTGGTATTTTTCTTTCTCTTTATATCATTGCAAACTTGCTTTATTTACTGTAAATAAATGTCTCAACAGCGTGATGTTCCTAAACATAAGCAGCCATCAAAGAGCATGCAATTGATTGACGTTAACGCTTTTTCAGCTCGACACGTTTCTGAGTATTTTAAATATGTTGTAAAGTATTTTACATATATTTCACATATGTGTTTTACATATGTCGATGTCTTATATCACCCTTTTGCCATGGACCTAATGAACAGTTAGTAGCTGAAATAAGGCTTCTTCATCACCAAGCAACCGAAAAACAGCACAGCATAGTGTATCAGTGGATACCAGGCCATTGCGGTATATATGGCAATGACCGCGCAGATGAGGCCGCTAGATCTGCACACGATGGTACCCAATACACAGCCATCCCGTTCTCAAGAACCGACGCAGCTACAAGACTTCGTTCGCTTGCACGTGACCTCACACTGGCACAGTGGAACTCGACAGACTTCACAAACGCGCGCCTGCATAACTTGGATCCCGATCTGCAGCTTCGTCTTCCCCCAAGGATATCTCAAGCTGAGGAGATTCTTCTATGCCGCCTGTGGCTTGGAGTGGCCTTCACGAACGCATACTCTTATCTCATCGGGATGGCCAGCTCTGCATGCACTTACTGCAGTTGCGAAGAAACCATCGCGCACCTTCTGTGTGAGTGCACCCATTTCAACGTGCAAAGACAAGAACTCACTGCAGCTCTGGATAGACTAGACAATCGGCCTTTGTCGGAACAAAGGATTCTGGGTCATTGGCCAAGCCCATCCTCAGCCCAGAAGGCTTTGAAAGCTTTGCTGCGCTTTTTGCGGACAACTGGCCTCAGAGACAGACTTTGGTGTCTTATACTCTTTGATGTTGCCTTTCCTCTGTCGCATTTTTTTTTTGTAATTTCTCCCTCTCTTCGCAACATTTCTTTTTAACATCTATCATTCCCCTCACCCCTTTCCCCAGCACAGGGTAGCCAGCCGGTCTAAGAACTGGCTAACCTCCCTGTCTTTCCGCTTAAACTTTCTTCCTCCTCCTCCTTACATATGTTGCGTGTTTCACGTTATGAATAAAACCAAAGTGCAACAGAGCTCTGCTTGTGAACAGATGTGCCAACTTTCTCTAAATTAGGGAATCGCAGCTTCGTTTAATGTAATCAAGTCGAACACCGGGAGCAGTATTCATCAAACTATTCGCGGCACATCGCGGTGCAAACGTAGTCCATCTAAGTTGCCAAAGTAACTCACGCTGTGATTTTCGTACGGGCCACTATACCCCAGTGGCCTTGCGACTCTGCACAATGTAAAGTGCGACACACTTTCGCTCGTGCAATATTGTCCACGTAACATGTAGTTGCCAAATTTACACGTAGGGAATGACCATAACGTGGTTGCAAGCACCGAGTTAAGGCTAGGCCATGGTGGGCTAGGCTATCGGTACTAGAGATCCGCGTGTATTGACGCTGCCCACGGACGTTGCCTTGCGGAAGCTTCGATGTTCCCCATTTGAAGTGTTGCCAAAATTATGTGTGTTAGGAGGCTGCAGAGCAACCTTATATTAAATAATCTGTTAACACAGAAATGTATACGCATCTCGCTCCTGTTACTGCGGCCATGTTCCGCAGTGTGTAAATAGCGCAGCAGGCACAAGCTCAACTCTCGCTGTCAGACTCTGTTCTGTGAGTTGGCGGATATATAAGGCCTTTTTAGTGTCAGAAGCTTAGGTAACTATTGTGTGCCTAGATAAATACTCTCGTGTTACACTACCTCAGATAAGTATCTATGCGGGAACAGCATATGCAGCGAATATTGCTGCATTCAACACGACTGTACACATTGCAGCCTTGATATTTTTAAAAAGGTACATGAAAGTAGGTTTTTCACACGCGCATCCAACTGCCACAGTGTATGTCGGGTGAAGCATGCGTGGTAGTATAATTATTGCGCTAGGAGGAACCATTGCCTCGAACCAACAGGCACAGCATTCAGGCGAGAACAGCGCACGCACGTATACCCCGTGTTGACAACGGTGACCGCGGCGATTCTAGCGGTGGCTTTTGTCCCTCTGTGAAACTACGGGGTTAGTTTTGTAACCAGAAAAGCGTTCAATGAATCTGGCTGTAGCGTAGCACAAGCCCAAGCCTCTAGAAAACGAGCATGAAGACGTTCGTTTTAAATGCGAAGCATTTCTTAGCGAACTTCGGCGACTTTGAGCGTATCTATCTATCTATCTATCTATCTATCTATCTGTCTGTCTGTCTGTCTGTCTGTCTGTCTGTCTGTCTGTCTGTCTGTCTGTCTGTCTGTCTGTCTGTCTGTCTGTCTGTCTGTCTGTCTGTCTGTCTGTCTGTCTGTGACTAATTGTGACTAATGTTGTGACTAAACAAATATGTTTTTCATAAAGTCATGGTAAGCCATATCAATTATGGTGTCGATACCATTATTCAAACGGCCAGGAGAGCTAAAAGTCGTAGGCAGATAGATAGATAGATAGATAGATAGATAGACAGATAGATAGATAGATAGATAGATAGATAGATAGATAGATAGATAGATAGATAGATAGATAGATAGATAGATAGATAGATAGATAGATACGCTCAAAGTCGCCGAAGTTCGCCAAGAATAGCTTGGCATTTAAAACTCGTATGGTATGACATGACTGCATGGCGAACACAAGTGACAGATCCTAACGTTGAAATCATGACAAGCATGTCATGTAATTCATGAGTAATGACCACACGCCACGCTCATGGTGCGCTCACGGCCGTTTCGCTAGCTTCACATGTACCAAATTTGGTATTGCAGGACGTGAGAATGGATGACGAAGGTATGTGACAGGTGCAAACATGATAATCATGAGGTGCGTGTCATGTAACAACATGCTACGCTCATGATGCCCTCGCGTGCATTTCCCTAGCTTCACATGTACCAAATTCGGTATTAAGTGACGCGAACTTACCACATAAATAAATTACACGTCCAAACACGATAATCACGACATGCGCGTCATGTAACAACATGACTACATGCCACACTCACAATGCTCTCGCGGCCGTTTCGCTTGCTTCACATTTGCCAAATTTGGTATTACGTTACGTGAATGGGTGACGAAGGTATGTGAATGGTGTTAGCATGATAATCATGAAATGCGTGTCTTGTGAGAACATGACTAGTCGCCACGGTCATGGCCCCATAGATTTCGACATTAGACAGTGCACGTGCTCGCCAGCGTTCATTTCTTCGCGTCACGCTGGCGTTGCCATGCCAGGCTTTGGTCCTGCCATATACTCGCAGGCGCGTGCCGCGCTGCGTTGCTTTGACGCATGAGCGTTTCAGCACATCCGGCGTCTCTCAGTCGCAAAGAGAGCCAGACGCAGGGCCGTCTGGGTAACGCATCGGCGCTAAATGCAGCATGTCGCATTTCGCGCCAGTTGCCGTCGGGTTGCGCCGACGGAGGCTGTTCACGCCTACCGTCAGACTATAGAGTCCTCACGTTTTGCTAACGTAGCGTCGTTGCATTCAGCGTGCGCACGGTCAACGTTACCACGGATTATATTGGGCCCTTCATGATGCGCTCGTGTCCGTTTCGGTAGCTCCGCATATACAAAATTCGGTGTTATGTGACGCCAATGGATGGTGAAGGTACATAACTGGTGCAAACGTGATAATCATGACACGCGTGTCATGTAGGAACGTGACAACACACCACGCTCGTGAAGCGCTGGCAGCCGTTTCGATAGCTCCAGATATACCAAATTTGACAGCACAGGACGTGAATAGACGACGAAGGTAAATGACACATGTAAACATGATAACGATTTGATGGAAATCGTGTACGGCATAATTTACCTCCGCCTCATAACGTTGTGCCATTTTTAAAGTAACTTTCCCGCTTTACGTGGGATCTACCAATTTTTTTAAAGGAATTCTACTTTTCATCAAATGTATTCGTTGCGCTTGAACCATTTCAGGTACAGTGCGTTGTTTTCTGCGTTGTCGCACCCAGAGCAGTGCTCAAAATCAGCATGCTTGTGTAGGTAGGTACAGTCAATGTTGCACAAATTAATCCTTGCGCCAGTGCGACGCATACATGACGTTTTATTTAACGGGGTTGGGCAGTCTGGGACGGCTGAATGGTCTCCCGTAGCATGCGAGGCTTTCTAAATTGTTAAGCCATTGTTCTAAGTATAATGTGCTATCTTATGATTGCGCGCACACCAGTAGCTTATTGGGGGCGAGGCTCCTGAAGCCGTGAGTCATGCGTTCGCAACGCTTTGTATGTAGCAGTATTTGTCGCCGTCGTCGTCGTCGAAATAGTATAGGTAGCCTCATCCACGGCCGGATTCCTTTGAGGAGTGGCACGGGCACACTCTTTTGAATTGAGAAGGAAACCTCACACGTTAATCATAAATAAAAAATATGATTGTTTGTGATGAACTAACCTCCAAACGCGTGTATCGTTGACTTAATCTCCAAAAAAAATTTGCCTTAAACTTGATGCTTACTAAACGAAAAAAAACTAGTAACAGGAGGACGCACTTTGAGCACTATCTGACCAGAAAAGGTTTCCACTCGGTGGGCGTAAGCTCTTCGGTTTCAGCAAGGTTTAGCGAGGTTGTGCCGCAGTGCCATGAAAAAGCGGTGGTGAACGGTGAGCAAATTGCAGGCCGTAAAAGAGTACCCGTGTGCCGCTCCTCTAGCCCGACCATGTCACCTCTCGTTTAGTCCTTGGAATGTCCGCTGGATTGTGGTACTTCTATATGATGAATATATGATTAAAGTATGTGAGATGACGGTGCTTTCAGGGTTCACTAGGTTTACAGGTGAATGGACAGACGCACGAACGGACAGACAGACAGATGAACGAACGCACAGACGGACGGACACGCGGACGCATGGATGGACGGATGGGCACACGGGAATGCACAGACAAACGGACGGACAGACGCATAGATGGACGCACGAACAGACGCATAGATAGACGGATGGGCGCTCACAGACAGACGCACAACGGGCGGAACGAAGAACGAATGGATGGACGGAGGCGTGGACAGACTGACGGACGCTTCGCCCGCTCAACATCATGCAATTCGTAGATATGCTGTGATTTTTTTGTTGTTGTGGAGCTGAAGCAAGGTCTAGCAACAACCCTGGAAGGTTTCATTTCGCATGGTGACTTGCTTCATCAACGATTATATCAGAATCGACCTATAAGTATGCTCACCGTTTCTATTATTGTTACTTGCGTGTACTCCGACTGCTGCACCTGTTTTTATGGGCATAAATTCACCCAACAATAAGCTTAGTCTATTGCGCTTCGATTCCTTAACGATTCTTCACCGTCACAACGACATGAGAAAATGTGTACTTAAAACTGAGACCATATACACAAGGAGGGCAGTTAGCGATAAGTATGGGGTAGAAAACTTGAGTAGTGTAGATCCTAGGGTCAAGTGGTACATTGGCACTCTAAAGTGGCAGTAGTTCGAAAATGGGGGTCCGCGGAGGTGCTTCGAGATTTTCTATTTGTCGGTGTTCGCGGAACACATTCTCGGGGGGAAAACGCGTGTTTTGGAGCTACACTCTACCACAAAACAATGAAACCTTCTGATTTTAGTATGCCTCACCGTGGGACATACTTGAATTGCGGCAGAGCTAACCTACATTGAAAAAAATTCCAAGTATTTGAAAATCAAACGCAGCTAGAAACTAGTTTAATGTCGCTGCTGACCATACAACGTAATAGCAACCTCTTTACGTCGAAATGACGTGACACTTTGGTTAGATCATTTTTTGACAGTCAGAAATAAAAAAACACTAATTTAACGCTGCATGTTGCGTGAAATAATTACTCCCAGTTTCTCTCAGTGCGAGGTGTCTCCCATCATTTCCAGATCCACAAAGGCTCATCGAAATATTTATTGGCATAGAACCATTGCTCTAAAAATTGGTCAGAAACCGCGTATTCGTAAAAATAATCAAATATAAGATATCAATTCTCGCATAGGGAATAGGTGACAGCACTGACTTCAAGATAAAGAAGTCTGTGCTTCAAATATTAGACATTTTCGCATGATTTATGGGTGATGTGGCACCCATCTTGCTTGCACACTTCTGAAGGTGAATGTGTCTTTCCTCAATTTTTATGATCAAGGATCTCAAATATTGCCTTATAGCATGCAAATCCGCACTTAGCTTGACGAATACTAACGGCGAAACAATCCTACTACGCTTTTTCTCCTACTCAAACCAACCATATATGCACACATACGTTGATACATACATGCGTAAGTTTCCATGAAACATTTATTTCTTTGGGGGGCAAAGCTCCTCTTAGTCTAACCTTGTCACTAGTCATGCGTAACCGAGAGAAAAAGAGACAAGAAAGAAAAGAAGGCAGTATCCACCGAACAGTACAATCAACGGTGCTATCTCATAGAAGTACAAACTGCAGTTGAGTGAGGATATTTTAGATGGCGCTGTACCGCTACTTTCCTATTGGCTGCTGCGCGCGCTTTGCCAGAGTGCGTGGGGAACGAGTACCTCTCTCGGTCTCTAGATCGTCACCGTACGTTTGAGATTGTTCGTGGGGCATGGCCGAAGCAGAGCAGCGGGCGTGTTGAAGACGCTTGCACTCGGCTTCCTTGGCTCGTGTCTCGTCGCTGTTACCCGCGCGCTGTCTGCATTCTAAAACGCGATCGGACGCATAGACGCATGAACGGACACACGGACGAATGAACCGATCGACTCACACACGGATGAACGGACACACGGCCAAATGGACCGACGGACACATGCACAGACAGACAGACAGACAGACAGACAGACACAGACAGACAAACAGACAGACAGACAGACAAACAGACAGACAGACAGACAGACGCACAAACGAAGGGACGTATTGACGTACGGATGGACGGATGCACAGAAGCCCTGATGAATGTACGAATGCTTCGTCCCCACTCATCATCACTTACTCCGTTGATATGCTGCGATTTTTTTTTCCAGTTCAGCTTGAAAAAAAAAATAGCTACCACCATCTTAGGCTGTGCAGCTCCCACGTTTAATGCAACCCTTAAAGTGGACCTGGGGAGAGCCGCCGTAGTAGCTCAGTTGGTAGAGCATCAGACACGTTATTTGAAAGTCGTAGGTTTGGTCTCTGCCCACGGCACCTTATCTTTTCGTCCACATATTTTTCTTCACATTTACATTACAATCAAACTCTAATGACATTCCCTATAGTTGGCATGGTTGTAAGATCTCATTAACATTGTGTGTAACAAATAAGACGATCCCTTCTTTCCTTCTTCATCATTTTGCATGGTCACTTTAACGAGGAGCTTATGTTTGTAATGTACATTTAGATACAATGCGAGCATACTATAAATAATTATAGGTAAGGAAGTATGCATTGAGGCACCGGTGGGAACATTCGTCTCAGTCCCACTTGGCTAATATTCGCATCGTTGATCACGGGTTACATGCCACGAGGTTGAATCTCAGCCGCTACAAGCTCATGTGCTTAAACTTACGTGCACGGTGTTAAATGTTTGTGCCAAGCTTCCTGTCCTTCCGTATTTCTTTTCCTCCTTTGACATGCGTCTATTAGGACAAAGTTTACAAAACAAAATGATATCGCTAGTAAGTTGCTTGCCGAAATTTCTAATATATTTTGCGAACTGCTGGAACTGGTTTATGTCTCGTAGTATTGCATCACGCGCAGCTTACATCAGTACTCCTGGAGTTGTGTTGCAACGTTTTCCGTGATACGTAAAATTTGTTTGTACAAAATATACAGCTAAACCTGAGTGTTCCTACTTGTGCACACAAACTACAGTTATCATGAATCAAATACAATATTCACTCACGCGTGTTCGTAAAGTAAAACAAGCATTTATTACAAAGAAATATCCACGTCGCAATCTTTTGATGCAGTGCGACGTCTGACACTTAATTCATTACAAAGAGATGGTTTTATTACAATGCACACTAAAAAATAGAACAACGCTGTTGAAAAAAAGGTGACCGAGCGTCTAACGCTGTGACCACCGTATTAAGCGCAAAGTGGGTTTTCTTCTCATCACATTTCATATACATGAAAATGTGAAAATGTTGCAGGCATTCTTTGGAGACCTTTACAAGGACATATATCGAAGTGCTTCTTCACATCGATGAGTGGCTGAGGTCGAACGCCCAATCGGGTCTTTTAGGAGCCAGTCGCTCACTGCTAGGTTTTTTGGTAGGTTGACCGTATATTCAAAGCTCCTGGAGTATTCCTTACGAAGAAGCATGACATCTGCATATGCTGGCCCTCATGTGACATGGTTGTAGCGATACGATGAATCAGACGACATCAGGGATGACAGGCAAGTCCCAGCTTCTAGAGTTTACATCCATCGTCGCGAGTCGCTGCTCACCCGCTAATGATTCTCGGTAGCCGGACCTCTGAACTGCCAGGCAGCCATATGGTCGTTTAAACGTGATGGTCTAAATATTGTCAATCTGTTACATAAGAAGCGTTGCAGGCCTTTGGTGGGGAATTTGACCCTGAATAGACAGGGAATGGTGTGCTATCATCGTAGCTGTTAAGTGGTCTCATACCCCGTGTAGAGAGGTTGCTTCGCTCCCAACTCACCATCTTCAGAGACTTCTGAAATCGAAATGCGAAAAAAGTGTCAGAAGTAAAAAAAAGGAAAGCATATCGTGTTCGTACAAGTGAACCTTAGGTTCAGAATTATCTTATGGCAGAAGAGACTATACAGAAACGCAAGTTTGGTATGTAATGGCTGGTGATGTTGACTTTACGTACAATGTTAAATCAGAGAACACACACCAGACATCGAATAATGGAAATGATTTTTCACTCTTATACTGTCGTTCTGGCTTCTGAAAAATAAGCTTTAAATTGCACATGACATCATACTAAAGTGCACCATTGATATCAGTGAATACAAAAATCAACAAATAACAAATTAAACGTGCGCATTTCTAGGAACCGCGTCTGTGAACAGTGCCCTAAAGTACTAGCTGGTGCCATTATTTGAACTCAGTCTAGCAAGCTGTACTTAAAACAGCAGCCATAACGCTATTTATTTATGTTCTGGAAGTTGTGGAACCTGTCAGCTGCATTTAGTTTTGACTAAACTTAGTGTAGACTGAACGTTTAGTTTCGACAGCAATTCACGGCCGAAAATCAATATTAAGGGCGAAGCATTTCTTTGCGTACTGCCGGCACATTTACTATCTATCTATCTAATAGATAGATAGATAGACAGACAGACATCTAATAGATAGATAGATAGACAGACAGACATCTAATAGATAGATAGATAGACAGACAGACATCTAATAGATAGATAGATAGACAGACAGACATCTAATAGATAGATAGATAGACAGACAGACATCTAATAGATAGATAGATAGACAGACAGACATCTAATATATAGATAGATAGACAGACAGACATCTAATAGATAGATAGATAGACAGACAGACATCTAATAGATAGATAGATAGACAGACAGACATCTAATAGACAGACAGACAGACAGACATCTAATAGACAGACAGACAGACAGACATCTAATAGACAGACAGACAGACAGACATCTAATAGACAGACAGACAGACATCTAATAGACAGACAGACAGACATCTAATAGACAGACAGACAGACAGACAGACATCTAATAGACAGACAGACAGACATCTAATAGACAGACAGACAGACAGACATCTAATAGACAGACAGACAGACAGACAGACAAGACACGACAGACAGACAGACAGACAGACAGACAGACAGACAGACAGACAGACAGACAGACAGACAGACAGACAGACAGACAGACAGACAGACAGACAGACAGACAGACAGACAGACAGACAGACAGACAGACAGACAGACAGATAGATAGATAGATAGATAGATAGATAGATAGATAGATAGATAGATAGATAGATAGATAGATAGATAGATAGATAGATAGATAGATAGATAGATAGATAGATAGATAGATAGATAGATAGATAGATAGATAGATAGATAGATAGATAGATAGATAGATAGATAGATAGATAGATAGATAGATAGATAGATAGATAGATAGATAGATAGATAGATAGATAGATAGATAGATAGATAGATAGATAGATAGATAGATGTCTGTGTCTGTCTGTCTGTCTGTTCTGTCTGTCTGTCTGTCTGTCTGTCTGTCTGTCTGTCTGTCTGTCTGTCTGTCTGTCTGTCTGTCTGTCTGTCTGTCTGTCTGTCTGTCTGCTCTCTTGATTCCCCGCCTCCCCTAAAGTCGGGGTGAAAAAAATTATTATGGGAAGGTATGATGGTTTGACAAGTATGACTGACTGGTGATGACATGAACATTGGGACGATCTCGTCACGTACGTCGTCAAACCATTTGCACCAGACATGTGAGGCAAATACCTATATACCATGGGCAAGTATGTGCCATAGGTATGCGGGTATGTGCCATAGCATATTGACAGTTTAAGTGAACCTGCGAATGGCGAGAATACACATTGGTATATTTAATGCTATGGCGTTAAGAAAAAAAGCTTAAGTCGGCACCGTTGACCCATTGCATGCAAAGAATAAAGATCAGGGCCGCAGCAGGAATCCAACCTAATCATTCGGCGTGGCAATGAAGTAGTCTACCATAGAGTCAAGCTAGGTTTCGATACTGCTTCAGTAAAAGACCCAATACAGGTGTAATGCTGGTGAAACGTAAATTGTGATTGCAATGCTGATTATCACATTTTATAAGCAATACGTACGTACTCTTATTATACAGCCGCCATGTCCGGTTAACGTCAATTGCAGGTAAGTGCAATCCACTGAAGTTGATCTACGTAGCATTGTCTAGAGCTACCATCCACATGAGCACAAGCGCTACATGTCATCTTACGGCTTCTGATGTTGCAAACACTCATGTTGCTGTTCGCATCGTTACCACAAAGCGTAAAAAAACTGGTTATATAAACCATATGCTACTGTTGAACATATATCTGTGCGTACATCTGTACATATTGTTAGCCTCATCTCGTAACGTTTTACAATACATTCACCTTCCCTCAGCATGCTTCGCATAACGTCGATTCTGAAGTTACGCGGAATCTGCCGATATTATACAGTATTTTTGCTTATTACAAACTTATGTCATCTGTCTCACTTTTTCTCATTCATTTTTTTTTCATTTCATTATTACTAGGCTAACAAAATACAGAATTTTGCTTATCAAAAAACAGAATATTTATCCAAAACTTATTCGACATCTATGGCGCATTAAATTGCTAGTATCTGTGTACAGTTGAACACATCAATAGCCAAAGCCGTAAAAAACAAAATATGGCAACATTGCAATCTCACGTTCCCGGCACACGTTCAATGCCCTTGCTGCCTCTCGACAGTGAAGAGCATTTTAGAAAACACAAATGCAATAACGATAGTTTCAGGTAATGATCCACTATCTTTTCAGCTCATGAGTTGGTTAAAAACCCTGAAGTTTAAAAACTGCAGCACCGCTCACTCGACAAGTAAAGTACATATTTTCACCAACAAAAATCGGTGCAATCATTGCTGTCTACATTCACTCGTACAGCAGCAAGACTTTTTCCTTGCCGAGAACAGTTTTACTCAAACGCTCCTGTTGGCAACAACATCGGCACATGACGTACAGGTGACGACGCACACGAAAGTCATGTCATGCTGACACTTTCCGCTAACTGCGTAAATACTTGCCCCTGCGTGTCTCACACGCTTTGCTTACGTGCAGTCTCGTTTGGCCTTGACATAGACAAATTCAGTTGGGTGTCCGCAGCAGCTCTGCGGACCCAGCCTGCAAACCATTTCCGATGGCAGGCTGCTTACGCATAGCTCTAGTTCATCTCAGCAGCTCTGCAGATGCCGCCTGAGAACCGAAACGTACGCAGAGCTGTTGCAGGTACTTAACTAATTGCTTTGTGGGCGCAGCCTGCCAGACATTTCCAATGGTAGGCTGCTTACGCATCGCTGTTGCAGACGCTCAACTAAATTCATTCACACTATATTCGACGCCCATGATGACAACCTAACTATCCAAAGCTTACTACGATACGAGTTACGAGCAGTCAAGCTTCTTCAAAGCAACGGGAAGCAAAGCAAGATCGGTGACTTTAAAGAAATTTTCATATTGCGAAGTATTTCGCCTGCGTATTTTCTTTTTTCAGGACAATGAAACTCGCACAATAACGATCAAAATCCAATTCCTCGACAATAGTGTTATTGAATGGTTATACTGCATATATGCTGCTGCAAGAGCATGTAGAGTGAAGCACAGTAAATATCTGTGACTAACAGCCACTGGTGATGACGTCAGAAACTTTTCAATGGAATTAGGTTGTTACTTGAAACCAAAGTAACTAGTTTAATCAGTGAGTGCGTGTTTCCCTATAGGTGCTTCTCACAAGCAGATGGTGCGAAAGAAAACACTTGCCAAATTGTTCCGTATACTGTGCTGCAGGATTTACTTCATCGGTGGTTGATCTCCAGTAGGCTTCTGCAAAATAAGCGCATCAGTTAGGAAACCAGTGTCACCGCTGTCTTGAGAAACCACATTATACTGCATGGTAGTCGCACTTTTTTTTTAAAGCAGAAAAGCGCTGCCTACCGGGAATATGTGCTTCACCGTAGCCTTGTCGCTTCGGAATCATTTTTGGCACGTGACCGACATTGAAGATGAGCTTGGCTCCTGGCTTGCGCACTGCATGATCCTGGAAATGGCTGAGTGGCATTTGATGGACTGCAGGATATTTCTTCGGTGGTGGGGCGTGGTTGGGTACGGCTGCATTTTGCGGGTGGGGAACTACTGGCGGGAAGTGCAGTTGGGAAGTGTGAGCCTGCTCGTCCACGTGGCGCTTGTGGCCTCCGTGAGCTGCGGCTTCGTGTCCCGGCCGTTCGAGCGCAGGATGTTCGTGTCCCGGCTTTAGCACCATGACTTGATGTGCGTCGTGTGGTCGCTTCATAGGTAGATAATAAGGTCCCTTGTTTCGGTAAGTGTGTACGGCGTAGGGAATGTTCGCCGCAGCAGGATACGGCGGCTGATAAGCTGACATCTGTGCATAATTGTGTTGGGTCCCATACGGACGAGAGTACGCGGGGGATGATGGATAAACACGTGGGACTTGGTATTGTGAAACGTAGATTACGCGCTGTGGTGGCCTATATCTTGGCGGGTGTGCTGGATAGTATGCGGTATGCTGGACTTGCGGATAAGCAGGCACACCGACGGGAGCGTATGAGGGTTGGTATAAAAGATCATAAGGTGTTTGCTGGTAACTGACATAGGGCTGCTGATACTGGTACGTGGGACCCATGTGCTGGATTGGCTGGTAAGGTGACGGGGGCCCTGGCATATAGCTCGTGTGAACGGCAGGCTGATAAACTGGCTGAGGTACGTAAAAGACCGTTTCACTCGGTTGATGATAGGGGGGTGCTTGATAAGGCTGATAAGGTTGATAAGCTGAAGGTGGTTGATGTGGAGGGTTCGGGTGATTCGTTGTCTGAGCGGGGGGGTAGACTACAGCCTCCTTTGGTGGCGCCGCTGAAACAAATGGTTAGAAACAATTTGGAATAACAAGATAACGCAGCGAGAAAATTTGTTCACGTGCAACATTCATTAAACTTTCTGTTAAAGTGATACAGAGGCCATAAGACATTTTTTTTAGTTTCTTCCAGGTGATTTTTAGTGCAAAAGGGCAGCGCTATGTTTCCTCGGAATGCAAGTATACCATCGTTTTTTTTTCGCATAAAATAATGTCTTTATAAATTCAGACATGACATAATTCCCAATTTGCACTTTGAAACAAACAATTTATAAAGACATCTTTTAACAGGCAGCAACCTTCCAGTAATTTAGGTTTAGAGCGCTAAGAATTCGACCTCGTTAGGATTTAGGCTTTCAGTTACGGGCTTGTATCAAAGCCAGCCTACTACACAAACGTTAATGAATTCATTGACGGGATTACTTAGCGGGTACGTTACCTGCACACGACATCGAAATTCATTGCCGGTTCATTAATGAAGTTCTGCTGATTAAGTTTAAACAAGTACAACATATAATGTCAACATACAGACCTAACCACTCAAAACCAGTGCTCACAATGACACCAGTTCCATATGTTCAGGCCTCTGTATGAAAAATAAGGCACTTCGGAATATGACTACTTCACGAAACTCTTCTAAACTATTCCTAGACCCGCAAGACTGCAATGGATCGTTGAGCAGTTCTTATCGAGGCATGCTGTTCGCAGGGCATGTTTTTTTCGCCAAGCCCGATACATGGTACATTAGCACTTTAATAGAAGCGGACCTCAATTAGGGGCACCCAGATGTCTCGAGCCTCCGAAGTTCAGAATTCCCTCCTGTAGTAGATAGGCCTTAATTTCGAGCTTGTCGCTTACAATTCGTAATATTTATATTCCTTAAGATTGCCTCAACCAAGCACACATATCTTTCAAGAAGTTCTAAAGCATTGGGATATTTGGCTTGCGTACGAGGAACCGGACTTGGTGGCTGGTTTCCTGGACCACAGTTGCAGAGCAACTAAAGCCAGTGATCAGCTGGACTAGGGGCCCCGACCACATTACATTATCACGTCATCTCGTTTGATTTTTTTTCCTCTCGGTGTTAAGCCTAATGTTTGAAAACGTGTGAAAAAATTTGTTCAGTTTGTCTCTTCATTATTTCCACCTATGCGAAGAATTCCGCTTGAACATTCTAGTTGAGCTAGGGGCTACTGTGCAGTCCCGAAAAATGACATACATAATTCCTATCATACACAAGCTTTGGCAGCGTGTATATAAAGACAGTCAGTAATATGTTAAGAATAAGAGAGCTTTCAGCATACAAGTAACAATATGCATGTATTATTCTCTAGGAACATTTCCACTGATTCCATTTCTCTGTAGAAATAATTTTCTCTGAAGGCTAATTTCCAAAGCGCACATTTTGGAGTAAGCAATTTGAATTGCTTCCTGTGGGATATTTCATGCCTACAAGCATGCTAAAAAAGCAATAATGGTTCGAGGTACGATTATGTTTGCAGATATTGTGCCCATTATTTTATTTCTGTTAAACTTTACAGTTATTTATGCCTTAAAACTCCGTTCTAGTGCAGTAGTGATGGCGACTGTATTAAATAGCCACTCGAAGTTCATTACCTCAAATTTTACCAAGGGCTAGACTGTTCTTGCATGAATTCCCAACATAAATTGTTCAATAATCGATCACACGACATCGTGTTTAGTATGCCTGATAGTACGCCTGCCACATGGCACGTGTAATGTCATTCGCAGTGATTGAAATTCAAAACGAATGTCTTTGCAATCTTCCATTCCGGTACTACACGCCTATTTGATATGACATTCGTAATTGATGTCAATGTTTATCGGTGGGCTGCTATGATGCCAAAAAGTTGGAAATGGCACATTTAACTTGCATAACATTGTCCGGTTGGTTCAAAATATACTGCGGCGTGTTAAAACAGCACCAATGGAAAAGAAAAATAAACGCCAGGCCTGCGCGTAAGGCGAAGCCTGCCTAAGGCCTGCCTAATGCGTAAGGCACAGTCAAGCGAAAGCTAGAAGAGCGGCCTTTCAGAGCCTTTTCTAAACACTTATGGGGTAACTACTGCAACCACACTTGCTTGATACCTACAACGACATTATTATTGAATTTTTCGGTAGTAAGCTGGCATTCGCTATGCTAATTTTGCCATTTTTCTGAGAAGTGCTGTTGCCGCTAAACACTTTCAAGAAATTTTGTGCCAATTGTTCAAGCCGTGGCTGACGACGATGAGGAATTACGGCTGAAGTGGGTAGGCACCACAGTTAATTGGTGAACAAGAACAAGCTTTTGTAATGGGTTGGAGCATTGAATGACCCACTCGTTCCGCTAATCGCATTGTGCGACGACTGGGTGTTCCTTCGCTGTTTTGAAACGCTTTATAAGTAATATTAACGTGATTGCTTTCCCGACATCAAGCCTGCCTAAGGCAAGTTTGCCGGTAAGTCCCAAGCATCGGAGTGGCTCAGTTTTAGAATAGTGGGATGGCACCCAGTGGACCGTGGTTCGAGCCCCATTGTGTCAATGGCGCTGGTTTTTTTTTTTAATTTCGTGCTATGTGGTTACGAACACCCGCAGCAGCGGTCGACAACTGTAGTAGCGCGTGACCAGAGTTGAGATCTCATCGCAGCTTTTGCTGTAAAAAATCTTCGTACATATCAAAAGCAAGACTAGCTCAAAGCCGCTCCCAACTTGCAGACGGCAATATTTGAAACTGCGACAGCGTTCACGAATGTGTGACCGCCATGAATGATGATCAGTGCAAACGAACGTTAATTCTTCTCAAGCTGCTGCGAAAGAAGCATCAGAAAAGACTGACGCGCCTAAAGGAAGACAACGAATTCGGAGCTGCACCTACATGCCGATTCGTTTACGTTGGCTGCCCTTTGAGTTTCCACTTCATGAGCGATTAACAGGAAACTGGTTTGAAAACACTCTCCCTAAACTGGCGTTCGACACATGCGTGCCTGCTACTAGCGAGTCTAACGCGGAGACGCTGCACTTAAACAGCAGTGAGCGGGTGTAAGAATGGCAAGTCAGAGACTGAGAAAAAAATGTACTGGAAGAAGTTTTTCCACTGTCATGTTGCACGTTAAAACGTTGCCTAAATGTTAACCACATCCTTTATAAAACGTCTGAACATCGTTTGCATCTGCTTTAAAATGTCAATTTCGTGATCTCTTGTCAAGTGCCTGTTGACGAGAGTACACATGTCGCGCTTCCATGAGTTTAGTGAACACATTCAACGGGTGAATGACATTATGTGTGACTGTCATTCGCTATGACCGTGTAGCAGCAACAAAAATGGCATTAACGCCTAATGTCACTCGCTGCGAGTGACATCACAGGTGCCGTGTGACAGGGGTATAGGCCACCACCATATTTGGAATTCGTTTAACTTTCCCAAACTGGCACCTATTGAAATCATTGACCCAAACACTCAATTTGTGCATCAGGTTCTTTCTTTTACTATACCACAAGGAAGCATTCATTATTGCTATAAACAGCACAGCAGGTGAGTTTATCTTACCTGGAACAACTTGGCCTGGTTTGGAGTCCGGAACATCTTCAGGTACAACCTCTACAGTTACGTTTTTAACCACTAGTACTGTTTCTTCGCCTTTGTCCTTTTTAGCATCGTGTGGTTTGCCCTCTGGAATAACCACATCAGTTGGCTTTTTCTCTGGCTTGTCATCAATCGAAATGTGTGTTTCGGATTCTGTAGTCTCCACCATTTTTGTTGGTCCAGGCTTCTTGACCTCCTCTTTGCCTTCTTTCTTGTCTTCAACAATTACTACAGTTTCTGGGGCTTTGTCTCCTTTCGCCTCCCCACCGTCCTTACCAGCACTTGGTGGACTAGGTATTTTCGAAACATCACTTCTCGGAATTTCAGGTTGGCTTTCTGACCTGCCTTCGCTATCTTTGTTGGTCACTGGCATCACGATGGCAGGTGGGTTCTGCTGCTCCGACCTGGGTGCTTCTGGGCTGCTATTTTCTTTACCTGGCGCATGCGCTTTATTTTGTTCTGCTCTTGGAGGCACCAGCTGACTAGCTTTGTTTCTTCCCGCTGGAACGTCAGGGCTTCTGGGTGCCTCCGCCGGCTCATCTTCCCGACCGGTTTCACCACCGGTAGCCTTCGGCTGTTCTGCTCTTGGAGATTCTGGCTGACTCACTTTGCTGTTTTCTGCTGCACTTCTGGGCAATTCTGCTGCCTTATTTTTAGGATCACCTCCCCAGCTACCACTAGCCTTTGGCTGTTCTGCTCTTGGCGATTCTGGCTGACTCGATTTGCTGTTTCCCGCTGCAGGCGCTTCTACACTTCTGGGCACTTCTGCTGCCTTATTTTGAGGATCACCTCCCCCTCCAACACTAGCCTTTGGTTGTTCTGCTCTTGGAGATTCTGGCTGACTCGCTTTGCTGTTTCCCGCTGCGGGATCGTCTGAAATTCTGGGTGCTTCCACTGACTTATTCGGAGGCTCAGCTCCCCGACCAGATTCGCCACCACCAGCCTTCGGCTGTTCTGCTCTCGGCAATTCTAGCTCAGTCACTTTGCTGTTTTCCGCTGCAGGAGTTTCAGCACTTCTGGGTACTTCTGCTGCCTTATTTGTAGGATCACCTCCCCCACCTGCGCTAGCCTTTGGCTGTTCTGCTCTCGGAGATTCTGGTTGAGTCACCTTGCTGTTACCCTCGGCGGGAACCTCTGAAATTCTGGGAACTTCCACTGGCTTTGGCGCCTCAGCTCCCCGACCTGCTTCACTACCGCTGGTCTTCGGCAGCTCTGCTCTTGAAAGTGCCGGTTGACTTGCTTTCTCTGAATCGGGCTTGTCCCCAGCCCTTGCCATGAGATGATCAACTTGAGCAGTGTCAGGAGGTACACCTTGCACGCCAGCTCCATCGGATACCTCCAGCGTGGGAGAGAGAGACCCTGACTGACCCGCTTGTGGAATGGGATTTCCGCGACTGCTGCTAACAGTGTCTCCCTGCTCGTCCCTCGGTGAAACGATAACAGGTGAATCCTTAGGTTTCTCAGCTGAGACACTCACTGTCAGTCCATCCTTATGCTCTCCGTATGAGTCATCGGGTTTCTTCTGACTGTCACTGTTAGCAGTATCAACCTTCACGTCTCCGGAGGCCAAGTCTTCCTTTCCGATGGGTGCCTGTATATAGCTCTTCTCTGACGTAACCCCCTCAATTGTAGTCATTTCATGCTCCTGAATAATAATCCCTTCACCTGCTGTGCCACTTTGTTCCGGCGTTTTCTTATCTGGTGTTGTTGTGGAGTACGTGCTCGGTAATATAACATCTTCAGACACAACGTCGTGATAAGTAGCAGCGGTCCCTGTTTCTGTCCCTGACGACAAGCCTGGCAGAACAGTGTGGCCTTTTGAGTCGTCGCCAGTTGTGTAGACGTCCAGTTTGACTTCAGAGCTTGAAGGCGGGTCACTAGAGCTACTGGACGACATTGCCGCCGCACGTAGCCTGCTCGGAACTTCGCCATCCGTGTCGTCGGCTCGGGCCTCGATAAGTGGCTCAGAATCCGAGCCGAAGACGCTCACGTAAGGTTCTGGCGTGCTAAATATAACTGTTTGTTTAGGAAGGGGTGTGACGCTAGCAATATCCCGGGCTTTGGTAGCCAGTTCAACGGTATCGAGGTCGTCATTGAACATCTTCCAGAAGTACTTTTCCTTTGGTAGCTCTGCCGCCTCTGTTTCGGTCTTGTTTTCTTCAGACGCCGCGAAGTCTGTCATGGTATCTTTACCGTTTCCATTGTCTACGGTATCATAATCATAGCGAGTACCGCCACTCTGTTCATAATCCGTTGCTGTTAGTAAAGGTCGGTGCAATAGCGCTGCAGATGTGCCGGTTGCATCACTGGCTTCGTCCGTTTGTTTTGTTTTTTGATCCGCTTCTGTGCTTTCAGTCACACCATAATGAAAACCGCCATAATGAGAAGCATCGTATGGTATTGGTCCTGCTGAATAGATAAAAACAAAACGGGATCGTTGATTTAGCCGTGAACCGTGTAGATATGAAATATTCAACACTTTGCTAAAAAGAAAACTTTCACCCACTGCCATTCAGCTGTGTGAGACAATAGTTTCGGAAATCGCTTATAGTATCTTTTAATTTTCACAAGGAAACTTTGAAGGCTAGTCCTGACCACACAGGCTCGCAAAAAGAAGGAAAGTTTCAATCAAGACAGGACGCAAACAGGAAAGTACAGCTGTGCTATTAAATAACCGGTATATCGCTCACCCTAACCTAAAGAATGGAATCAAGAGAAGTCAGCATTACCTTTTCTCAACACGACTTGAGCACGCTTATGAGGAACCATTTGTGTTTACATCGAAATATTGTTGTAGCAAGTAGTGTAGTAGCAGTTAGAAGGAACAAAGAAATTATACACCTATATATACAGTAGGAGGACATGTAATATTTCAAATTTTTTATTTATCTTGCGTGAAGCACTATTAATAACGCATGGCATGGTAAGTAATGTGCCTAACAAAAGTTGATGTTCTCCCTGTACTGCACGCTATTCACAGGTATAACAATATCAAACTATGAGGAGAGGCTTTCGTCATTTCACAGGCTGCATAGGCAAAGCTGTAAATGGCAGTTTACTAATCACGTCAGCAACATTGCGTCAAGAGCGCACAAACGAAAGTGAACAGGCTTCAGTAGATCACAGTGCACATTTAGTGGTATAATGCTAAAGTGGTGAACGGCGCAGGTATGCCTGAGGAAACATTTATTATCACCTGTCACCTCAACACATCATGAAACGTGAAGATAACACCGCAGCAAATACTAGATAAGGAAAGCTTGTAGTCAATAGTCGTGAATTTGACGGAATGGTTACCAAAGAAACAGTTGAGAACAGCCTGTTGGTAGATCAGCGCCTCAAGAAAAATTCATGCAGATTTCTCAAATGGAAGCTTCCTAGTTATAGATAAGTGCTAGCTGGTCCGAGGATCGGAACAGTAATCAGCCGCTTTCAGGCGTGGGGACTTTGGAAAGAACTCTGAATTTCTTTTTGCCTTCGTGCAATAAATGGGTTGTCTATTATCTATCTCGTAACCATTCCGCCACTCTTTTCTGAGAAATTCGTATGGATTTCCTTGGTATCATTGGGACAAACGGCTGATTATTCGTGATATCTTTTATATCGTGCTAGCAGTACCTTTCAAACTGTCTCCAAGCCAGAGATTTAATCGTTCTGCTCCTGCTGGCACCTTGTTGATTGTTACTAATAAATCTAAACGATACGCTCAATGCAACATTGCAAGAATAGATGACGGAGAAGAAAGACGTGAGGAATATCTAGCTCATGTTTACCTTCTGAAGTGAATGCGTTGTCCGAAGATGACACTGCTTCCGTTGAAGATTCGATCGGAAAGGCCTCTGCTGTCATCGCTGTTGGCAAAGCTCTGGCACTGCTGATGATGAGCGCCAGTGCTGAAAAAGTTTGGGGTATAGAAAGATTAGCCTTACTTTTTTTCATTATTTAGAACGCTGGGACACACTCTATTAGGATTTCTGCACCTTCTGTTAGAAAGCCGAGCACATGTCATCAAAACTTAGCCGATCACTTGAATGGCACATCGCAGGCAAATATTTTTAATTCTTGTTGTTTCTTTTTCGCACTAAGACTGTACGAAACGCTTTTTCGTACGTACTACTGCAAACGAAATGAGAAGAACCATGCTGATCCCACTCACTGTGGAAATCTGCATACATGGAGCTGCCATATGAATGTGTGAACATTCTATAAAAAACTGTTGTTTACGCACAGGGACAGAGGAGACAGGGAGGGAGCAGGCTGGCAGTAACTGCCACATACAGCGATAGGGGCATGTGGTTAGAGTTTCAGGGATAGGAAATGTACAGGGTGTTCCGACTATCACGCAGAAAGATGTTTTTTTAATAAGAACGGCAATACGCCTAAGAAACATAGCACATATTACTGCTAGTACAGTGCAGTAGCCCCTAATAACTTTTCAGTTAATTTAAGTAGCTTCAATTAGTTTAATATATTTTTGTAACTCCTGAGATACTCACTTAATTCTCAAATTGTCAATGATACATATCTAGGTATGTTCAAATTACATCAATTTGCGCTGTCTTTAACAATGTGCTGATTGCGTGCTCATGTTTTCTTTTTGGTAAAGAAAGCCCGAGAAATCAGAGAAAAAAGATTTCAGAATACTAGAGTGCAGGGCGCATCAGGAAGCATGGCCCTCAACCATGCACAAGAAAAATAATCCAGAAGAAACGATGCGCATCGCCCTATCTGCCACTTCCCTGCCGAAGAAACGCGTCACTTTGCTCTCACGGTATCGGCCGAAATCAGAGCAGTGCTCTGGGCACGCTATCATTGAGGACAGTGGTACGTGAGATATGGACAGTGATAGTGGCGTTTAATCGAGTCGAAGCAATCGCTGCAAAAAAATCGGGAAGAATGCTGTGGGCACTCGTCTTTTAGACTTTCTAAAACACGGAAAATTGTCTGCCAGGTCTCTGGTATAACGGACAGCAGGTAAAGCAGTCGCTTGCAGTAAGCTTAATTGATCACACTGCTTTTATTTTCATGTGGCCGCGAAGTTAAGCAATTTTTTCCACGCTTCACGTACTTCCCTTATCAGCCGAAAATATTGAGCTGGCAATTAGTATATGTTGTTGATAATAGTACGATTAGATGTCATTTGAACCTGCCTACAGATATGAGTAGTTGTCAATTTGCCAATATAACTATGTATAAATCACTAACCTCGTTAACGAAGAAACGAGTAATAGCCTGTGTACTGGGAAGAGTATGTATACAAGGTATGGTTTCAGTAACGTCGTTCAGTTTAAATCCCGCTGCGCGATAATTGAGACACCCTTAAAAGGAGAAATGAAACTACTTATCCGTAGACAGAAGCACTATCCATCACGTTACATTATTGGATGGAATAGAGGAAGTGAAGATGCAAGGAAAGAATAAGCGAACAAAAATCTGCAGTAAACAAACGACGTAGGCTCTGACAACATTAAGACGTAACAGGTGGTAAAATGCTTTTAAAAAGGAGGAGGGCGGGGGCTAATCAATTTTGTACAAGAAATGAAACGGAATTCTGTGGGCCTGCTAACGCGGAATCAACACATACTCTAGAAAACAGGCCGTCGGTAAGGTTCGCACACTTCAGTCCAGCTTCAGTCCAGCTAATATATATATACCTTATTTACCAGAAACCACGATATGATTATAAAGAACGCTGTACGGTTGAGGACTCCGGAAATTTCGACCATCCGTTGTTTATTAACGTGCACTGAGATTGCACAGTACACGTGTGCAGAAAATGTGTGTTATGCTGGCGTCCTTATTCACAGATAACTCCTTAATCGGCACGCAATCAAGCGATTCACCCAAACCAACGTGGCAGCACCCCACAGCCACAAACGCATTTCATATAAACGGCAGTCTCGATACTGAGTTGTCGGTTATCGGTGAATTACATGCTAGTCTCGATTCTGAATCGTCGGTTATCAGTGAATAACATGCTAGCCGCTACTTGACGTCGAAATTCGACCTCGCTATTTGAGGTAGATTTGACCGGCTATTTGACGGACCCCAAAGGTTCCGAAGCGACCGAAGACTAGTTTTCGTACGAAAAAAGGGCCATCGAAGTGCGACCACGCCGCCGGTACCAAACCCGCGACCATGGAGCGCGGGTCACGACCTGAGCACCATAACGGCTGCACCAGCGCAGCGGCCAACAGACGCTGTATTTTCGTGGAGACTGAACTCTACGGGACAGTGCTAGATGCCGGCTTAAGAATGTCTGGCGCGTGCGCATGAGCTCTTCACCATTTTTCAGAGTGTTTCCTCTACGTGAGTTGGCTCCCCTTCTCTCAATGTCTATTTCTTTCCTCCTCTTCCACATTCAAGTTGTGTGGAAGGCTGTTCGACGCATTGATTCGGGAGGCGTTCAAGCAATTGACCGCCAGGACTGGATATGTGCCGTCGCAATCATTTTTTATGTGGTTTGTAACGTAGGCCGGTTACGGAGCTATAATGGGTCATCGTTACAGCCAAGGGCCCAGGAGGTTTTATTTTTGGTTACAGCACACCTAAGGAAACCCCCACTAACTTCGACAATCATTGAAGTACACCGTCAGCGTGTCTGCAACCTTCGAATAAAAATCTATTTTTGGACATTGATTTCTCGCCCTCTGACAATTCCCACTTATTTAAATTTCTCTTCTACTTTTACTGTTCTGTAGCATGCAGACTGCTCGCTGATCGAGTAGCTACGGGGCTTGGCTACTAACTCAAATGACGTGGGTTTTATCCGAGGAGGGTTTACTAAAACTATAACCTCCTTGGTTTGATCCTAGCCACGGTGTCTGTTTCCCTCTAGTGGCCCGTGCACTTGGACCTACCCCAGAGCACAGCTGCCGTAATTTCGATAGAGGCAAAAATGCTTGAGGCCCGTTGATTGATTTATTGATGTGTGGAAGTTTAACGTCCCAAAACCACCATTTGACTATAAGAGACGCCGTTGTGGAGGGTCCCGGAAATTTGGACCACCTAGGGTTCTTTAACGTGCACCCAAATCTGAGTACACAGGCCTACAGCATTTTCGCCTCCACCGGAAACGCAGCCGCTGCAGCCGGGTTTCGATCCCGCGACCTGCGGGTCAGCAGCCGAATACCTTAGCCACTAGACCACCGCGGCGGGGGCTTGAGGCCCGTGTGCTTAGATTTCGGTACACGTTAAAGAACCCCAAGTTGTCGAAATTTCCGGAACCCTTCACCGCGGCGCCTCTCATATTCATATGGTGTTTCTGTTGCGTCAAACCCCAACAATTGTTAAAGAAAGCCCAGATAGACGAAATTTACAGAGCTCTCCGGTGTGGCGTGCCTAAATCATATTGTGGTTCCGGGCGTTAATGTCAGAACTTATTATTTACATAATATGCCGGGAAACACGGCGTAATATTGTTAACCTGAGTGAAAACGTATATAGGTATCGCCTTGTGGCATTTTTCGGTGCATCCGTGCCACTTCCTTTACGCCTGACGTTTCACTCACTGCTTATCAGAGGGATATAACACGGCCGTTCATCTGACGACAGATAAATTGGAAAATAAAGATATTGTGCGTTGTGTAACATGTTGTGGCCGTTTTATATATTCCAGCTCGGTTCTAGGTTCGCTGTTTCTTATAGCCTGCATCTAACGTGACCAAGCCCCGATTTTCCGCGCCAGGGGCGTTGCATGCGTTGCTCGCAAATAGCAGGCCTCATTTTTTTATATTGTGCAGATCACAATTCTTCTCGGTCAGATTGCATTTAGTGCGGCAGACTGGCTTTCATAAAGGTTGGTCGCATAAAATGAAAAACGAACTAGCCGAGACGCTCACTCCTCCAAATTGAATATGCAAATGTGTTAGCGATCAGTTTGTCACGGCATTTGTAGTACCCTCTTGAAGTCGCCTACGGTAAACTGAAAGCTTGACGTGTTGGCACCGTATACACCCATAGTGAAGCGCTACAAATAACACATCGTTACGTGTAGTGGTTCAATATTATGAGCACTCAATTACACTGACATAATTAGTGCGCCTTTGGCACGAAGTAAAAGAAATTGCGAATGTCAGGCGTTTATATTTTCATTACTCGTAGTGATACTTCAATACTGACACCTATGAATGAGCTCTTAATATAGAATAGAAATAGATAAATTGCCTTTGGTTCACGAGACCTGACTGCTCAAAGGTTGTACGACCTCTCAAAATGCGATCGACGTCATACATGTTTAAACGAGTTTGTTGAAGACATCGCATTTTTGTATATTGTAATCATTTGTTAAGCACGTCTTCATCACCTGCACATAAAACATCATCACGAGGTGGGCTTCATCTTCATCGCTTGTGGGGACACATCTGGAGAGGTTGTTCTGTGCCTCCGATGCGACTGGTTCTCTACGCCTTTAAGGCGTTTCAAAGGGACGTAATGTTGAAGGCTGTAATATATAATTAGGGCTTTTTTCACTCCTCGTGTCGGAATGCTGAAGTATCAACATTTAGAACAACAGCCGTCATTACTTAAATTTACGAAGTATATCTATTTATTTTACAATATAGTCATTGGACAATGTTGTAGATTTTACTTTTTTTTGTTCTATAGGGGTATTATGTGAGGGTGAAAAATATCGCCTTTCTACTGCGGCTGAGTGGCCAATCACATTTCTTGAGTTGTATTGATTTACGTAAGACAACCAGACCGGCTATTCTGCATGACTAGAAAATAACTAATCCGCACGCTATATGTAGCAACTTTTATAAACCACTTGTCTTCAGGTGTATGTGTGATCCGTTTTTATCTGGGTTGATTTCTTGCTTTGCTTCCACAATAACCTGTATAATAATTGGCCATGTTCTCGTTAAGGCACGGATCTTTTTTGTTTTTCTTTTTTTGTTATTACTCTACACATTATTTGTTACTTTGGCTTCACTGTGCGTCTTTAACTCAATATTTTCGATCATTTAGAATAGTTACGAAGTGAAATTCCTATGCTATCTCAACGCAAGTTCTAGAGAGTTCCGGGTGTGTGCGAACCCAGCCACACGGGTAATCTTGCATCCCATGACCTTCGTAATTTGTCAAGCGACAAGGACCCTTCTCGGCTGAGCGCCTTCGCCATAAAAACATCACAGCGTGTCTTGCACATTCATTAGGAACGCTAGAGTGAAATAGGTCATTCAAGGTAGATAATTGCTAAATGACCGATTGGTCTCTCGCATCGTTTGCGCCTGATTACCATCAATTAATAACGCCTTTGTAGCCATTGGCGGAACCTTCAGTCACCTAAACGGCGAATTTGAATAGGTAAATCTACGTCACTTTTATTGAACATTTCTATGTTATGTTCACCCCACCCCCTACCTTTTTTTTCTGAATGCGAAGGCATAGTTTGCCCTGTTTGCTATGGTTAAATTTGCGGCAAAACTATAACGTGGTAAAATGAAGCTCATACACTAAAGGCAACATTGTTGCGGCCCTGTACTCAAACGCATGATTGCATCCGGAAGCACACTGTGCATCTCATACAGACAAAAGCAGTTTTCAGTAATACGCCAACGGAGTCGCTCTTACATAAGTCTAGAACACCTCACAAACTATTGTCACCTAATTGACCAAAACTGGGAGAGTAGACAATGAAAGACGTTACAGCGGAGAACTATGGATGAATTTTACAACTGGTGGTTCTCTAGAACACCACAGCGCCCGAGAAGGCCCGTCAAAATGCGACCGAGAGCCTAAATATTGATCTTGGGGTCAACAGAAAAAGGCACAATCACTGTGCCACAGTGACAGACCAAGAACGCCTCCCCAAATTTCACATGGTTGTTAAAAAAAGGCAAACATGCAAGCGTGTCTAGCTCTTGCTGATAATTAAGCTTTTATTAAACAGTGCACTTACCTGCTGCTAAAAGCATCGCTAAGCATCGGCGGCGCCTCATGGTTCCGACGTGTCGATCGTTCTCTGCCACCCTTCGATGCTGCCACGGAATGCAGGTGGGGCGGGCCTCACGACCATAAGCTCACGATGTTTTCGCCAGGGCAAGCACGTACTTTGTGGTGGCTATGCGAGCCGCAATTTGCGAACTTGACGCTCCCTGCGTGCTATGAAAACCGGCCCTTCACCGGCTGTTTACATCCGCCCCCCTTGTTGCTTTGTTACTTCAGATGCTGGAATGTTCTCCCCCTCGCAGCCAATAGGAGTGGCCCGCCGGTGCTTGCAGTTAGTAAGATGATCGGCTTTCGAAGCGAAGGTTTTTGTCAAGTCCTGGGGGTTTCGCGATAGCGCGTCGGGTGGATGCAACGCTCACCTCTGACGTTTTACGGGAAGCTCATATGTGCGTTTCGTCGGAACAAAGTGCCGATGCTGATTGCCCTGCAGTGTTGCGCTTTGCTTGCGCATGGGTAATCTTGCTCTTCAAATTACTACTGTGCAATGTAGTACGCCCCAGCACCAAAAGCTTGCAGACCGCCGTAACGTTCGAAGAAACAAAACCATACTAACGATGTCACGTACACGTACTCCAAATAAGTGTTCAAGCCTGAAGTTAGTATTGTGCACGATATTCACCAGCTAGATTAGAAACATCGTATCCTCCACTACAGCGTCTCTCTAATTGACTAGAACTTCACATTTCTTGTATAGTCTCTGCCCCTTGAATAGTTTCTTTTCGGTGTACAAATGTAATCAACTAAACATTGTAAGTACATAAACGTTATAGACTACGACCATGTAAGGCAATAAAAGACTTTAAGTATCTTTTCACGTCTTGCTATAGAATAAACGTGACTTCTCATTTGCAACATTTCAACGCAATGCTGCTACAGTGCAACGGCTATCATGACTTCAATGCAGCGTTAGTTGTTGCTAATCTGCTTCATATGGATGCGGTCGAAACCTTATTGATTTATGAACCGGAATAATGTAATGTGTTGGTACTTCGAAGCGTATTTTTTAATCAGTCAGTGTCGTCAGAGTGTTAGTTTTTTAAGAATAGTCTGTTTAGATAACATGTGTCGACTCGTAAGGCTCCGGTACCACACATTCAACGAGAGAGAAGAGAGAGAGAGAGAGAGAGAGAGTGTGTGGTGTGTGTGTGTGTGTGTGTGTGTGTGTGTGTGTGGTGTGTGTTTGCTGAGTCACTAACTCAGTGCCTTCTGATATACTAAAGTTCTTTGTTATCTGGGCGTTTACGTATAGAGACCACGACATAATTATGAGGGACGCCTTAGTGGAGGACTCCACTAATGTCGGCCATCTGGTATTCTTTAACGTGCACTGCCATCGATCTCAGTGCACGGACTCTTACCATTTTGCTACTTCTAAATGTAACCGCTGGGGCTGAGATCGCAGCCGAGACCTTCAAAACAGTAGCCGAGTATCTTAGCAAACAATCCAACATGGTGGAGATGCATATAACAGAAGCGTCATTAAATCGGATAACAAAAAATAAAGAAGGCATTCCTGTGAAATACCGCACGATAATGTGTAGCCATGCCAAACAAAGTCACACTTAACTGCGAGACATTTATAACATGTCATTAGGCCCTAAACATTTGCAATGTACTAACTGTTTGTAGCGACCTATAAAAAACTGTGCTTCTGCCAAAAAAAAAAAACAGTGGATAGGTGCCAACCTGTGTTCAGTGCTATGTAACATGGATGCGGAAGCTATGGCATTGCTCACTTAACCGAAGCGCTGTGATCTTAGCCTTGCAATATCTTGCGACTATTTTTATGCATGCGAGGTGTGTGCTTAACCTCAGATTTCACGGAGGTCACCCATCATTTGTGTGGACTAAAGCGTTACTGCAAGCTGTCTGTTATTGTGCTGCTGAACGCTACAGCAGCTGACGTTTTTGTGCGCCGCCGTGACGATGGAGGAAGAGCGCTGCCTGAGGAAACATTGAATGGTGTTCGTTCACTTCCCCAAAAACAAGCGCCCATGGACACTAAGGGCAGCATACTTTCTATGTTCAAATCAATTTTGCAATACACTAAACACTCCTTCTGTTATAACAGCCCATGTGAATATGGGATGCTGCCTAAATGCTTAAAAATAGTAATGTCTCGCCTTCAACAACCTGAAACCAAGATAATGAGGGACGCCATACTGGAGGGCTCCGGAAATTTTGACCACCCTGTTGTTCTTTAGCGTGCACTCGCATATTGCACGGTACACGGACATTTCAGCATTTTACTTTCAACCAATTAGCACGACCACCACGGTCGGCATCGAACTGCGAGCTTCGGATCAGTAGAAAAGCATGCACCGTAAGCGCAATGCCAGGGCAGTACATGAACGATTCAAGTGATTCAATGATTATGTTGATAGGTTGAACATGCACTTTGTATTGTGACTATGTAGGTCATGCTATGGTATATCTGTTGTCCACAGGAATAGAAAAATATTGTTCGGCCATGCAAATCTGGCTTCATAAGTCGTCAAGCAAAAAGTGAAATGGTTTTTTTTACCCCCCTATGACTATATTCCTTATGCTGCCCCGCCGTGGTGGTCTAGTGGCTAAGGTACTCGGCTGCTGACCCGCAGGTCACGGGTTCGATTCCCGGAGGCGGCGGCTGCATTTCCGATGGAGGTGGAAATGTTGTAGGCCCGTGTACTCAGATTTGGGTGCACGTTAAAGAACCCCTGGTGGTCAAAATTTCCGGAGCCCTCCACTACGGCGTCTCTCATAATCAAATGGTGGTTTTGGGACGTTAAACCTCACAAATCAATCATGCATTCCTTATGCTAATCATGTGACCTCCGATTCCGAAGAAATGTTTCAATACGCGTGCATCTTTGCGCTCAACATTGTGTGAGCTGCGACCTTGGCTATAAACGAGCGCACTATTGGTGAATATGCAGATGCCTAAAATGGTTCATACATTCACGCTAAGGGAGCATTTCGACGTTGCCTGCCGTGGCGGAGCAGTGGTTAAGGTGCTCGGCTGTTGATGCGCAGTCGTGGGTTCGATCCCAGCGGTCGCATTTCAATGGAGGCAAAATGGTTGAGGCCCGTGTACTGTGCGAGGTCAGTGCACGTCCAAGGACACCAGATGATCGAAACCTTTGAAGCCTATCGCTACAGTGTCTCTCATAATCATGTCGTGGTCTTGGGACTTGAAACCCGAGATATTATTATGATAAGCATTTAGACGTCACTTCAGTTTCCGTGGCTGGAACGACACTTGTTGAGAACGTTTCAAATTGGCCTATGTATTATCACGATGTTTAGACGGTGGTGTTTGCATCGCATCGCCTTTGCCTTATATATATGCTGTTATGGCGCTGTGTGCCAGAAATCTGCCATTTGCTTCCCTTCCACGGAAAATCGTAAAAATAGGAGGCAGCCACTTCGCTGCTTTTTTTTTTTGCAGCCCCGCCACGGTGGTCTAGTGGCTAAGGTACTCGGCTGCTGACCCGCAGGTCGCGGGTTCGAATCCCGGCTGCGGCGGCTGCATTTCCGATGAAGGCGGAAATGTTGTAGGCCCGTGTGCTCAGATTCGGGTGCACGTTAAAGAACCCCAAGTGGTCAAATTTTCCGGAGCCCTCCACTACGGCGTCTCTTATAATCAAATAGTGGTTTTGAGACGTTAAACCCCACAAATCAATCAACTTTCTCTTGCAAACAGTGTGGAAAGCGAACGTGTTCTTTGAGCCAATTTAATGGTTTAGAAAAAAACTGATAATAATCACGTGTTAGAGCTGAAGATTGAGCAGGACACTTGCGTGTTTCATAGAACTTGCTCTTTAATCCTGGCCAGATTGCGCTGCGACGTGGCCTCGTTCTGATTTCGTCAAAGGAACATCCGGTTTGACCATGGCCGCCACTCTTATGACACCATTGTGCTTGGTTTCATTATCGTGAATCGGTGATGAATGACAAGTCAAGTTAGTCGTGATTTTCTTTTAGATTTCTGGTGAAATAGTTTGCCATGCGATGTCCTGCGACTTCACTGCACAAACAACAGCGCTGAGGCCAACTACAAAGGGTTAAAGATATGTATTGTATAACGAAACGCCATTTATTTATTTACTTATTTATTTATATATATCGGATTTTAAATTCAAGCCCCGAGGTATTTTAATGTGTTTTTAACAAAATGTACACGCAATGCATAGTCGTAAAGGCGTTTCCTTTTCGTAAGAACAAAAAAAAATGCATAAAATATTTTTCTGCTCTGATGCAAATTCAGCGCTGTGCAATGTTCGTAAGCACTGATTTCACTTGGCAAATGCCAAGCAGGCTTTTTTTATTTTTTTCAAGTAGCATTTGCGAATGAAGCCTCGTAAGACTTGCTTATTTTAGTTAACGTTCTGACAGGTTCTTCTTTTTTTCTTTCTTTCTGTCTTCTTTCTTTCTTTCTTTCTTTCTTTCTTTCTTCCTTTCTTTCTTTTTAATCCCTTTCTTTCTTGGGTTCTTTCTTTCTATTTCTATCTTTCTTTATTTATTTTTATTTATTTATTTTGCATATTTTATTATTGAACATAATCAACAGAAGGTGAATATAAGGTATTTTTCTATGGCGACATGATCAGCTCTCGTTGAAATTGTCACCTCTCTTTCCGTGAAGCTAATTGCTTTGTATGCATCAAGTTGCTCCTGTTTTTGTCTTTGGTAACACGATGTTAGGAAAGAAAAAAGAATACACCGAGAAAACAAAAATTACGATATTGCTCTCGCTTTCTCAAATTTCGTGTGATGTCAGCATTTCCCAGCTTGCTTGAAAGAACGTTAAGGGCTCCATCATACCACTATACACTACAGTGTAAACGCCGGATCATTGCGCATGCGCGAACCGATGTGGCCTCGTTTCATTGGTGTGTGCAACTATTTACGGCATTGCAGTCAGTGTTTACAGGAAACAATGTGATCGCTTCTCGGCCTTTTGGCTAAGATCAAAGTGTAACTATGCGCACGTGTCGAAAAGGCTCAAAGGTACAAAGAACTTCGCACACTTCTTTTAATGCATTTCTTTGCGTACTGCGGGCCATTTGAGCATCTATCTATCTATCTATCTATCTATCTATCTATCTATCTATCTATCTATCTATCTATCTATCTATCTATCTATGTGTCTGTCTGTCTGTCTGTCTGTCTGTCTGTCTGTCTGTCTGTCTGTCTGTCTGTCTGTCTGTCTGTCTGTCTGTCTGTCTGTCTGTCTGTCTGTCTGTCTGTCACCTACGAATACAGATGCGGCTGTTTACCGTATGTCTGTGCGTGCATTTGTACATATCTTTACTCCACTTTAACGTTTCGCTCGATAAAAAATTGCAACGCAGTCCCCTTTCATCCGCGTGCTTTGCATAACATCGATTCCTAAGGTACGTGGGGTCTGTTGAATTTTTATTTAATGGTTCAAATAAATTGTAACGAAGACGATCATTGAGAGAAAATTCTACCAAGGGAACCATACTCATGTCCTCATATATACCCCGCATATATATACGTGCTACTACGAACACGATCACAGATTTTGCTGTCGCTATTAGCGAGCAAACGTTAAAGTTATTTAGGGTACGCATTTGAGTGCGAAGGGGAAGAGGCGAAAAATGAGAAGGTTCTAGTCTGCCACGTATACAAGCAAATTATCTACAGGGACTCCATGAACCACTTTTCTATACCAACTCTTCTTGTTTTCGCCACCGTTGGCTAGGTGAACTACATCGCAGAAAAGCTGGCTTAACAATTATGAGAAGGATCTACCGAAAGGTGTTCAATATTTTCCCCCATTATTTCCGCGCAAACATTTGTTTGCCGTCTATTTCTCATATGAAATGCAACAGAGCTTGAAAAATGAAAACTTCTACCCGGAAATTAATTGTCGAAAGCCATCGTTAGTGAAGTATTTCGTTCATGTTGACGCGAAAAGAGAGTTGAAGGCACACCTGATACTTTGTTGTGTGCCGAGAACTTATAAATAGCACTTTTCTGTAGCCTTCAGCCAGCTAACACACTCGAGAGAATGGTGTAGGGCGTTTGCGGACTTACGAAGTTTGCATGGGGCCTATAGGATGGCAGCGCACTCTGGCCGCAGTTGCGGAAAATAGAGGCGGCGTGGTTTTCGCCTCCGACACGGGTAACGGCAGTTTCTCGGAGGCCACACATATTTTGTCCACCGACTCGGGTGAACTATACAAATGAGTAGCGGGTGTGAGAATATTTGCATATGTTATAAACTTCATCACTCGCTGGCAGCCGCATACCATCTCCCTCCACCCTTATCTCCCTCCCCCTGATATATTAATAATACTTTCTTCGGTCATGGTGCGCAGCAGCAAGGTTCTATAGTTCTCGGAGTTCTACAAGTCAAAACTACAATACGATTACAGTCGTGCCTTCCGTATTAATTTGACCACCAGGCATTTCTTAACGGGCACCAAAAATTCAGCATTAAATATTATTTTCGAATCGAAACGGCGTCCTGCAGTATAGCGCGCGACACTAGTGATAAGTTTTCATGGCAGGTAATAATGGGGAGTATTCTAGGCTGCTGCGCTCGCAGTGTTCAAGCAGTGGCTACTGTTTTAGTGTCGAGAGCAATCCGTCTACTAGGGCCGAGCGAAGCCCTTTTTGGTGGTCAAGGTTTGTAGGCCGTTCCAATTCATCCTAAAGTGTGAAGCGCTTTGGGGCTCTGGCTTTCGCATGCTGTCGTGTGCTGTTGTCGTATGCTGCCGTCGCTTGATGAAAGAAAAGGCAGAGCCACGTACTATCACAACAGAGAAAAAAGAGAGGACGCAAATGAAAAATAAAACGCGAAAGAAATGGGGAAAATAAACAAAAAACAAAAATAAACAGAGGAGCAGATGTGCAGAATTTAAGATAGTTTAAAATACATAAACAAAAGATGAATAAAGAGGAAAGAAAAGGAAAACCGAAAAGAAATAAATGAGGCTGCCCATGTGCGCACTTGTTTTGGGCTTATCACCACTAGAAGGTAGCTGCCTCACTTTTTCTCTAAGTGCGGCTGAAAATGGGCTCAACTTGAACGAATTCATTGTTATGAAGTTGCGAGAAGAACTAACACGAGAGCCACGCCCAACACGCGAACACGTGTGGCGAACATACGGCGTTTTTTTTCGTACGCTCACAGTAAAGTCCTCAACTGAAGCCGTCACTGGGCTAGAAATGCTTTGCTTACTTTTCAGTGCTGCTTGCGATCATTGCCACAGGCATGAAATGATAGAGCACGTTCTGTGTCACTGCTCTCGCTACTGATGCTGGATGCTGCGTCAGCCCACCTTGACGACAGACCCTTGTCAGAACAGTCAGCACTCGAAAGCCGACAGGGTCTGTCTCCGCGCAGAAAGTCAGTCAAGGACTTCTTGAAGTTCTGGCGTGGTAGGGGCCTATTGAATAGGCTTTAGCACTCCCATTCTTTCTTTTTTTCTCATTTTTCTAGGGCGTTTACTTTTCTTCTCGCTTTCTTTCTTATTTTTCTTCTCTTTTTCGCCTCCCGATGAAGGGACACTAAAGGCAACTCTAAAATCGACGATGATTGCTGAAATGGCGATACAGAAACGTCGTAGTGTTAATTTTTCAGCCAAAAAAGGGCTTACTCGTTTTAGTGGTCGCATTGCGACCACTAAAACGAGTAAGCCCTTCTTCTAAATGGCGTTTTAGTAGTCCGCATTGTGTTAGCGTTCTTTAATTTACGCGCCTCAATGAAACGTTCACGTCGCTGTTGCCGTGTGCAACGATGCCCGGCTTTGATGCGCGGCCGCCGACTCTATAGTACAGTAAACTAGATATCTAGTTCACTATAACTATAGCAGGAGCAGTTTTTCCTTCCTCCATGGTAGCAGAAGAGGGAAATCAGAGGGAGCAACAACAGTCATTCAGCAATTTTCAGCCATGACCTTCAAGATTGTGGGCATGTTTGGTTCAGTTGAGCCGCACTAGATGCACAACCTGCCCTGTTTAACAATTAGTAACCCTCGCCGCGACCCATTTATACCACCTAGATATGGTGGCTAGAATAACCTGGACCTTGCATTCAATGCGAAGAAGTGTGCGGCATTACAGCTGTCAAGCTCCCACCCTACTGCCGACATATGCCTTCCGGGAGAGGGCCAAATACAGTGGGCCACTGAGTATCGATGCCTCGGGCTGGTAATGAGAACATCCGCTGAACTGTTGGCGCTGCACGAAGAAAAGTTGCAGGTTTTCGCAGGGAGCAGTACATGTGCTTCGCCGGAAAAACCTGTGTAACTGCAATTGCTTCCTCCTCGAACAGACTTGTGGGAGGCCGTACATATCCCTGGCCTCACTTTGTCAATGCTATTTTGTGCCTCACTGTACAACCAGACAATGGCTGGAGTGGGACCGACGGGAGGGCCCGTATGGCGTTTGGATGCCGCGGACGGGTCGCCAAAAAGGCCATTCAAGGTAACCTGAGATAGTCCACCTTTGAGGCTCGCGAGGCGAGAAGCAAGACCACGTATGAAGGACGCCTGCGCCTCATGAATGACGAACGGTCACCCAAGCGGCTGTTCAGATATGCGAGCCTAATCAGCAAACAAACACAGTATAGTGCAGGCGCCTGGGCCACCTAAAAAGAAAGTTTGGTCTCTTTGAAAGACCTCTCAGTGAAAACAAAATGCACAAGTGTGCCCATGCTGTCAAAGCGCAAGTCTGGGAGGTGGAGACGGAGCATCGGTGGCATGCGATGAATGGGAAGTCCACATTGCTTTCATATCGCAACCAAAATGCCGACCTTGCCAGGGATCCCTCTATGACAACAGCGGTGGCAGCGCACATTTTTAAGGCGCGTGCAGGAGCGCTGCGCACGTTGATAAATGGTCGCAGGTTCAACGCATCTGAGAAGGTGGACAAGGCCATATGCCTAATATGTGGCACTGAGGAGCAGACAAGAGAACACCTCGTCCTCAGCTGCGCTGGTTTGTGTCCGGTTCACACAGAGTACACCACGTTCCCACTGGCATTGGGACTCCGAGAAGATGTGGAGGAGGAGAACACAGCGTTGACCAGACCAGTGCACGTCACGAAACAGAGACTGGCTTAGTGGTGGCGCAAGACGTGCAGGCAGTGCCGACGCACAGACAGTCTTAGACTGCATAGGCGCCCTGAATGATACACTAGCCGGCTGTGTCGAACATTTTATTGCGTCTGGGTGCACCTGTGTGTATCTGCACCTCCCCCTTTTTTCGTTCGTTAAGGCATTTGAGAGTGGCCTACCCAATACAAAGGGTATAACCACATTCCATCATCGTCATCACATCATCATCATAATAATCATCATCATCATCTAGGCGAAAATGGAATTTTCGAAGCAATACGGAGAGGAGAGGGAGTTGGTACTGAACCATAACAACGTAAATGTAGCGCGAAAATACATGCACAAGAAAGGGTACACCAAAAGCACTTACTCACAACTGGAAGCTTTAAAGCATGAACCGAAAATATATAACATCCACTTGGTGCTCAACACAATGTCACGCATACGGATCGTGGGCAACAGTGCAAACCAAGGACACACCCCATGCACTCCCCTTCCCCCCGGTCTACCCCCTTTCCATAAGTAACGCGACTTCCCTGTCCGATAAGGCCAAAGAAGGATTGCTAAAGCAACTGGGAGTCCTCGCGTTAATGTGGTAGGCCTGGACAAGTTCTCGTGTCGTGCGATCGTAGTGTCCAAACAATATCTCTGAGTGGAAAAATTGCACTTCACATTCATAAAATAGCTGCGACGCCATACGTGCACGCGCTCTCACATTGTCTTAAGAAAGCTGCCCAGCGCTTTTGGCTTGAAGGTGGTTATTTCTGCTAAAAACAAGCTTGGTATACAGTGTTCAATGGCCGGCGACAAGCTTGATAAGGTCGGGATGCACGGTTGCACCATTAACCTCAAGGTCAGATTCGTGTCATGTAGGGCCAACGTTATCCATTGCATTCCTCTGTCGTGCGGAAGTGTCTACGTGGGCCAGACAGGCCGATGTTTAAACATTCGTCTTAGGGAGCATTAGTCTTTCTTGCAGAGAAGACCCCTAAAGCACCTGGCCATGCACTGCGCTGAGTGTCAGTGTGAAGTGCCATTCTCCGACGCAGAGATGATATTGTTTGTACCCTACGATCGCACGACACGAGAACTTGTCGAGGCCTACCACATTAGGGCGAGGGCTTCCATGTGCGTTAGCAATCCTTCTTTGGCCTTATCGTACAGGGTAGTCGCGCTACTCATGAAAAGGGGGTAGACTGGCGGGAAGGGGAGCGCATGGGTGTGTCCTTGGTTTGTACTATTGCCTTTTGTTTTGCCCGCGATGCGCATTCGCAGGATTGTGTTGAGCACCAAGTGTATGTTGTATATTTTTGGTTCAAGCATTAAAGCTTCCAGTTGTGAGTAACTGCTTTTGGTGTACTCTTTCTTGTCCGTGTCTTTCCGCTACATTTACGTTAAGAATCTTTGAACCACTCGCGCCAGTCCCCATAGTAGTTCGGTGGGTTTTTTTTTTCATGAATCTAACAGGAACGAACACGTCTCTATTATTACGTCTCTTGATGCAGGGAAGGTTCTTTATTTAGTGAAGCTAGATTGATAACTAGTGATTAATTGTAGGCAGCTTGACTGACGCCATCGGGATCATTTTGCGAACATCCTACTCTGGCACATTTGTTCTCGTGCATTTACCTCAATTTTTCGGTAAGTAGGGCACTGCTGTTGATAATATTGTCGTTTTAGACGTCGTCATACGTTGCGCTTTCACTCTGATGTGAATTGTTATTTGACTTCAATGTCCCGTTAATGCGGGGTAGCAACCAGATGTTGCTATTCTAGTTGACCTTCCCACCTTTCTCTAAATTCATTCTCTCCCCCTCTCTCAAAACCCAGTTAAAGAAAAACAACCATAGACTGCAGTATTTCAATTTACAGAAATAACCAGGAATTTATCGGAATAGTTAACTTAAAACTGCTAAAAACGTGTCGGAAACATGCCGCTGAATCCTGCGACTTACCCGGAAGGGCGCCACCGATTTGTCGGGTGTGTGAATGCCCCTCTCCTTACACAGAGTTTCCTAAAGAGGGAACTCTGGCGCTGTAATCGTTCAGCCACTATGGAATGACGGGTGGTACACAAGTTTGCCTATACTCTTCGTGCTTACGGGCGTCGAATGCACTTGTGGCATTGTTTATATTGTTGTGTTTTGGCTTTGTTTCGGATAAAAGAACACACCATTTTGAGCTTCGTGACCCGATTTGAATTGGTGAGCCCAAAAGGTTAAGGTGGTTAAGTGCAACTCCTGAACATGTGCTGATTGTCGTCTCGTGACAAAGGAGCTCCGAGCAGCGCGAAGCCAGACAGAGCCGAAAGTGTGCATACTAGGCAAATTTCTGTACTATTCACCATCTCCATGCTGGCCGAAACGCCTAGCGTTTCCTCTCCCATTGACACCAGTGCCAGAGTTTCCTCTAGTGCACATAAAGGACACTCTTTTATGTCCTCTTACGCTTAGCCGGTGCTACTAGGTTGCATCTAACGGAGGAATCAACCTGACTGGGTTCGCTGCGCACGACGTGCGTCTCAATTGCATTCACGAAGAGGAGGTCGATTGATTGATTGATTGATTGATTGATTGATATGTGGGGTTTAACGTCCCAAAGCCACTCTATGATTATGCGAGACGCCGTAGTGGAGGGCTCCGGAAATTTAGACCACCTGGGGTTCTGTAACGTGCACCCAAATCTGAGCACACGGGCCTACAACATTTCCGCCTCCATCGGAAATGCAGCCGCCGCAGCCGGGATTCGAACCCGCGCCCTTCGGGTCAGCAGCCGAGTGCCTTAGCCACTAGACCACCGCGGCGGGGCAACAGGAGGTCGATAAAGCACAGAAGAAACTTGCGCACATGTCGCACACCCGAGTTTGCGAATCCTCTTAAGATTTCACATTTCTATTCGTGTATGGGGAGCCCTATAAGTTTACCACAAGCATTGGCGTCACCGATGTTTCTGTAAGTAGAACTGTGGGAACTCAGTGAACCGAAATAGCTAGGAGCCCTCGGGTGCAGCTGATATGGTGGCACCTGGCGGGGGCCCTAGGCTCAGCACAAGCTCGTGTTTTCCGATAGCACTGCCAGATGGCGTTCATATCTCTTGCAGTGCTTTTCTATTTTATCATTGCCAGCCAAACGTGACTGATTCCACATATGGGAAGAGTTGTCTGGGGCAAGGCAAGACATAAATGGCCACTTTATTTTCGGAGGCGTGTTACGCATACATGAGTCATGTATGCTCGTTCATGCGCTCATATGTACACATGTACGTATATAATTGCAAAACTGAAAATTTTCGGCAGGGTTGTGCCCCTAGCTTTCCGCTCCATCCAAACGCGGGGCTGGGATTTGATCCCGCGAGCTTCGGGTCGACAGCCGAATAACATAACCCTTGTACCAACGAGGTGGACAGAGCTCGGTTAGTTAAACAATGGCCTCCGAGATTGCGAGCGCGCGGCGTGGTTAAAGCCCGCCGCGCGCCCGCAATCTCGGAGGCCATGGTTGAACTAGCCGCTATATGTCGCGGCGGCCGCCACGGCCGTGACGGGCCTGCGAAGAGTCCTCTGCTGCACTCCGTACACCGTGTAGTAAGCAGGGTCGCAGCAAAGGCGGAGGTGCCTGTAGCTGCTGGTCACACTGCCCCTTACGTTGCCACGACCTTACCTGGGCTTCGGTGAACACCTTGCTTCAACGCTCACTCGTGGAGAACACGACGCGAATGTGATCACAGAGAAAAGAAAAGAACTGCTGTTCTTGGCCGACTTCAGAAAAAAATGACACCTCGAGTTGCAGGATGGTGTAACAAGCAATAGTATTTTTTGTTTATCGCATGTCCGTAGTTGTGCGTACAGACTTCACATTCACAAGAATGAGCGGTGGTTGGCAGTTGACAGTGAGTGCACGTAAGCTCTATGACGAATGTCAGACAGCAGGAAAGGTTTCAACTCATGTTTTTTTTTTTTTTACGTGGGCCGTGTCATTCTTTTTTGTTGTTGTTCGTAAAGAAATCTTTTGCCACAAAGGGACCACCACAATATTTGTGACTTCAGCATTAAAATTCCTTTTTTTTTTCTCATTTTACTCTCGTACACAAGCGAAACGTGGATTGTTAGCGGTGAAGCTTGCGTTTTCAAAACGCATGCGCACAAACAATTTTTTGTTCTTCTTTGGCGATGACTGAAAGTTAGCACTTTAATAATAGTTATCCCTCGTGCACTCGGCATAGTGGTCGCGATCGCCAGAACCAAACGTACCTCTGCGCAATACACAGCGCGAAGTGAGGGCGCGAATCTTCTCACTCTAATATACCGGCATTTTTAATCTAATGTCAGCGCTTCTCATTTACTTAACGCAATGCATATTATTGCGGCGCTTCCTTAACGTGAAATTTAATATCGTGCTCCCAGTTAACGTGTGTCGTAATGTCATTGGCCGCGCTTCGTGCCACTTGTGTGGCGGAGTCGTTGACTGGTATAGAAATTCTGACAGCGGTCAGCAATGTACGATGACCGCAAGTCACTAGGTGCTTATTACTTATCAGTAATGTACTATCATTGCTTAGGAGACAGGGAGCCTTTCAGTTTTTCACCTGAAAATAGTAGATAGCGTATTGCCGGATACGTTTAGTTCAAGTAATCCTAACCACGGCCTGTCAAACGTGTACACGTGCCAAAAAAAACGATGCTTACAAACAGGGCGATTTTCAGGTTCAAACCCTCCATTAAAACAGCTCGGTCTTATATGTATATATATACTTCCGCTCGGAAAGAGTTCATGCCGCCTTGAAAAAAGGGGGGAAAATAGCTATGTTCGCACAGAGTCCACACGCTCGCGTAAAACAGCATTTGTTGAGCGTCCATCGTGTTGCACTTTTTCCGGGGGACAATACATCATCTTTTTTTCTTCTTCTCCAGAGCCGTCCTCAACGCAAGGGGCGGCTTTCTCATTGAACATGCAAGATGGGCATCGTTATACATGCGGCCTATCACACACAATTCCAGATAAGCGACGCTACATTTCAGCACCACGACCACGCCAGCAAGAAAGGTCTGTTCAGTGACTGACTCCCACCACGCACCACGCAGCAAAGAGCGTTCGGTTTGGCCCACAGGTAGAAAGCCACTGATCAGTGCGCTGTGCTCCAAGCCAAGCTTGCTTGTGGCGATTTACCCGCCCACGTCTGCCAGGAGAAAGTGCTGGTTCCTCGGGTTCACTTGCACGTTCTGGGCTAAGTCGCATCCAGAAAGTTCTCAATAGGCGAAGCAACGCACGGCAACCGTTATCGCACCGAGATTTCGTGAAAGATTTTCGCCAAATGTGCGCTGACAGTAACGGAACACATAAGGCTTGCTTTAGTTTCTTCTCTTATGGTGGCTGACGTCGAAGTATACTACCAGTTGACGTATCAGTGTATGTTCTCGCATCCACATAATAATAATAGTAATAATAATAATAATAATAATAATAATAATAATAACATTATTATTATTATTATTATTATTATTATTATTATTATTATTATTATTATTATTATTATTATTATTATTATTATTATTATTATTATTATTATTATTATTATTATTATTATTATTATTATTATTATTATATATCTGAGTTTTTACGTCTCAAAACCACCATATGTAGTAGAGGGCTCCGGAAATTTTGACCCTCTGGTGTTCTTTAACCTGCGCTGACATCGCAGAATACACGGGCTCTATACCATTTCACTTCATTCGAAAGGAGGCCGCCACGGCCGGTATCGAACTGGTGACCTTTGGGTCAGCAGCCGAGCACCCTAGCCAGCGTTACACCGAGGCAAGCTATGTGCTCTACAAGATCAAACCCCCGAATTTCAAGTTAAATCCACTAATCTCAGAAGACCCTGTAACCGCTACCAGCCATTTTCCTTACGAGTTCGACTACTGAAAAGGGACCCTTCTTGAGAAATGGTTTTAACTAATCTTCACTTGCTATTCTTTATTCGGGTGCAACGATTTGTGGGGCTTTAATTGTAACTATGAATTCAGGACAATATATTCTTCGTGCTTGCTTCCTTCTATCACTTACAATCTAAAAAAACTTACTGTATCAAGACATTAACAATTAACGTGTCGATGACACAATCAATGAGAACTGACAGACAATTACGGCAAGGAAGGTATAGGGGATTTTACTAGAAATGATTGTAATGTAATTGTGAAGAAAAAAAAATTACACTGTGTTGCTTTCACATACTACTGCTTTTAGTTCTTGAGTGTATTTATTTATTTATTTATTTTAATGTGTGACAGTCTCTATAAGGTCGTCTTAGACACTACGCGATCAAGTCTTCAGAAACTATAGCGGTGGTACCTTTGTTTGACACGTCCTTTGTAAACCGTGTTGTCGGGAGCCCTACTATCCAGCCACTGTAGTCATACAACTCCAGCTCATTACTGACCTATAGAGAGCTCAACACAGAGTTTCATCGTACGGTTAAACGAGAAAATGGCTAAGACAAAGCGACAATCTGCTGTGTTTCGGTCAATAATTTGGAGAAGGTCGGTAATTCCTTGTCAAGTGACATCACAATGTTACGTGCTCGTGGGAGTCATGTGTAAATCATAAGGCACCCAAATTCGAGGCATGCTCCTCGCGAGATCCATTGCATCGGTCGAAACAGCTACGACAGCAGTAGCGTCGCCACGCACTGTTCATTGTAGTCAGAGTTTCCATTGCTGCTGCTATAAATTCATCGTACTGAAGGTTGCCGGTGCGAAAAACTTGTGCTAGCGACGTGCACGAAGTACTGGCCTCCATTGATGTCTCGTGTCTATTTGTACCCACCGTTGATTGAATGACACAGCAACCTCATTGCTTCAGCGGTCTTTCCATCCCCACATAAAGCTACCGTGAGATTTCATAGCAAGATTGCCCTTTTTTGTTGTCCGTTGTCTGACTGATAAAAGTGGCTGATATACGGTTAGAAATGACGTCAGAGCTAGTCAACTTTACCGTAGACATAATAAGACTCTCGATCAATATTCTTAGCGACTGTGTGCCAACCGATTGCGACAATTTTGATAGCAGTTCCATCACTTTTGTGAGCTGGTCCTATTGATTATTTTGGACAACATAACAGCACATTTTCGAAAAGGGTACGACGGGACGACAGACTCCTGTTATGACTAGCAATCGTAACGATTATTCCAATTGAAAAGCACCGTGGGTACGGGAATCACCAAGTCTAATAAACATGTCTCCAGCCCTCTTGTACACCATGATGTTCGCATGCTAGCGGCCTTTCGATTTGTATAACCATTACTGTGGTTGATAATGCGTACTTGTGTGTCATCACCACTTTTACTTCTATTGCATTTCTTCTTCGTTTTACTTTTTACGGAACCGGCCCTACTCTATGATCCTTCTACAAATTGTAGGCCCGTGTACTCAGATTTGGGTGCACGTTAAAGAACCCCAGGTGGTCAAAATTTCCGGAGCCCTCCACTACGGCGTCTCTCATAATCAAATAGTGGTTTTGGGACGTTAAACCCCACAAATCAATCAACCCTTCTACAAAGGCAGAGGTGAACCCCGAGGACTAGCGATGCTTTATCCCAGCAGACGCCGGCTTCACCAGTAAGCGTCCGACTCGTACGCGTAGGGCTCCTGAAATAAAGGCACCACGGCGGGAGCTGCGGAGGCGGCACTGGCGGTCGGTGCGGTCGCCGTCAGACATGCGGCCGGCACTGCTGTGGCGGGCCTGCGGAGCGTCGTCTGCGGCAGTCCGTACACCGTGTAGCAAGCAGGGTCGCAGCAAGGGTGGTGGTGCCTGTAGCTGCTGGTCGCGGTGCCCCTTACGCTGAGGCGGCTCGATGGTCAGACCCAGCCGTTGCCGGCGTGGCTCAGGTAGGAGCGGGCGGCGGGGTGCAGCGAGAGCGTCGTCTTCACGAAGTTGCTCGTGGTGGCCGTCGAGGGCGCCGAGTGGGCGCCCAGCGCCGTCGACACGATGCCCGGCGTGCTGGAGGCCAAGACCGCCTTGGTCGCCGCCTGGCTCGAGCGGAACGGGCCGCCGCCACTGGCGGCTACTACGGGCTGCACTACGGGGTTGCAGGCGACGGGGACGGCGCTGGCGCCTGAGCCGCTGCCCGCCACGCTCTTCACTGGGTCCGTCTTCCGCCCGAAGAACTTGACCACTACACACTGCGCAAACGATCGTTCTTAGTGAAAGCGCGCTTATGCCTTCTGATTCACGGTTTTCATACCGGTGTGTGCGGCAACATCTCTAACGTTTTAAGACAAGTAGGTATTAGTTTAGGAAATGAATCACGAGAGTACCTGTAAAAGTCAGTCTCCATCTCAGCGGCGCAATGCTTTTTTTTTCTTTTGGCATGCACGCATAGGTTCCTAGTCATGTGGGTTAAGTGATTCAAACAAAACACCAAATAATCAACATTTACGCATAGATTGTATGACTAAATGCTGTTTGTATTTTAATGACCCCAAACAATTAGTAATTTCACGTATAGCCCAAGCTGTACCTGTGAAAGTAAATACATAATAATAGCATTCAGGCCAACAACTGCTAAACAATGACACGATATTTCGTTCAACGAGTAAAGTTAGACTTCTCTACTACACCGGGTTACTTCACAGTCACTCCATGTGGTAAGGAGATCGAACACATAGTGCGGAAGTTGTAATCAAGGTGCCGTTTGTATTGTGCGTTCGTGGCGTGAATGTAGCGCAATTCGCCGAAGTGCAGGGTGATAGGCCTGTAATACAAGTATACAAATTTGCATTTCCTTCACATGGCATCTACTTAGTTTCGCGAATCAGTTCTGTTTGGTGTTAATTTAAAATGTCTTTGAAAGTTCAGAAGCGAAATATTTTCATCAACAACAAGGTCAGAAAGAAGGAATTCATTGAGGAATCTTTCGCCCAAAGGCTTTTTTTAAATTTTTTTTGCACTTCATAGACTCTTGTTCAAAATCAAAACTTCCGCATAACCTTCCCCGTCACCTTCAGTAACTCTACTGAAGACTTTTCCTCAATGCATTGTTCACTAGTAGCTACATGGGGCACCAATACTGTTATAATTGTGGAGCATCAGAAACCACGAAACACATTTTTCAGACTGGCAGGCATATGGAGAAGAAAAAAGCTAGTCTACAAAGATCAGCTTCCCAAGTGACGTCATATGTCGGGAAATTATTTGGTCATCTCCTTCTCAGCAACGTCATATTTCCAAATTTCTGTTTTGGTTTCTCGAAAACATGTATTTAACTGTTAAACTGTGAAGTGGCTTGCGTCACAACCATTACTTCTTTGCACGCACATATCCCGATAGTAAAGTCTTTCTTTGTTTTTTATTATTTATTTTTGCCATTTTCTTCCCGGGAGTTTCTGTTCAGAATCCTTTTCACTTATGCAGGGCAGCATGTGGCACCTTTTATATAAACCGGCATTATTCCCTGTTCTTCATTACATGGCTCTCTCTGTTTCTCTCACAAAACCTTAATATGGCACGAACTGTGCACAATCGCCACGATGACACCACAGAGAAATGAGCTTCACAGTTGCATGAAGATTTGTCCACGGCCCGCTAGCGCACTCGAAGCCAACAGTCGCCCATGGCGGTCGCCATAAAAGTGCGTTCTGAACTGATCAGGAGGCTAGAAGATTGTGTATATAGGGCAAACCTAAATTGATTGCTTAATCGAAGTGAAAGAATAACATTAATATACAGAGTCAGTCATACTGAAATTCCACCCAAATTGATATCTGCGTACGTTGTTTTGCAACATAATAATTAATGGTAGCGTGAATGACAGCAAGGGGAATGCCTTCTCTGAAACACTCCAGGATGAAGCTGCGGATAAACTTTTTGTCTTTGTAGGGACAGCTTGAATATAACACACAGACACCTCACGCCGTGCGCGTTATTATTTTAATTTTTGCTGCGGGCGCATGCCGCGTAATGTGCAGGCTACACAGAAGGTGGTGTAATGTGTACGACATTAAGCTGCGTGCCCTCGAACGCAAGCATGTGCGCATCTGCCAGCGCACTCACCAGAAAGACGAGCACGGAGAGACCCAAAAGGAGCACTCCCCACCAATTGTCGAATATCCAGCGCCTGAGAGAAATTATGGTTTCCGTGGACAGCAGAAGCTTGCGGAGGGTGGCGAGGGGCCCCGAAGGGTCCACCTGAAACGGGCACCAGAACGGAGTTGAAAGCTCTCGCATTGGTTGCTCAGAATTTTAATTAAAGGTACACTGAAGTAAAACAACGAGCCATTACACACTCAAAAATCCTACTCCGAGATCTTTACTGCCGTTAGTTTTATGGTCATGTGTTTAACAGTAGGAAAGAAAATGAAGATCACAGCCTCCACTTTTTTTTTTCCAATTTCACACTGAAATCTGTGCACGTGTCCGTCCGCATTACAAGTACTGATGATAGGGTGAGTTGTTGCACAATTCGGTTCTTGTATCGTTTTAGCACAATATAACTCAGCGTGACGTCGAGGATTTTAGTGTCATGTTCATCAACCGAGCCACACGACATTACGATGCATAAGTCGCAAACGTTTGTTCCAACGAGGCCCGATACGGTCCGGCCGTTTCGTGCTTCCCACTGAAAGACGCAAAACGAGCATAAGCACTCACCTCGCGGCACTTTTGGAACACATCACAGTATCCGTTGTAATTGTCGCACGGCGTGCCCGGCTTTGCGAATAGGTTCGGAACGTCGTAGGGCGGGTGGTTCCACTCGAAAGAAGACCTGCAAAGGGAATACAGATGTTCCCATTCATCACGTCCGCTTTTATGTGTATGTTCTCAAGCACCAGCGGCGGGAGCATGAGAACGTTGTAACACCCCCTTATACTTGTACAGAAGCAGATTATTAGTAAAGAGTAATTGTTTGATAATAAATGTGTTTAAGGCAATTTTGGGGTGCTCACGTGTGGCACCGGCTGGTACTCTTTCCTTACGTGATAGTCATCACTAGAGGCCGGATTTTTAGGCACTGAAAAACTGGGTTTTAGCCGCCAAAGACAGGCACATAAAACACTGTTTAAGCTCCTAAAATCAGAATTATAGGCGCAATATTTTTTTCCGAAAATAAATTATCCCAAAACAACGAAGTCGGTGACTTGTATATACAGCAAGAAGCGAAAAAAAAAGGATATTCTTTAAGTTAGCAGACATTTATCAACGATTGAACAGAGGCGTGCATTTCCCGCGTGATTCGCAGTATGTGGTCATTCGTTTTGTTGTCTAGCAGTGTGCATCAAGTGCCCACAATTCAATTAACACTCTCTTGGTTCCCTTTCATTTCGTTGTGGCTGGGAAGGGCAGTTCAGGTGTCATGAACAGTAGCGTCTGTTTCGAAAGTAGTTCCAAAACCTGGCGTGGCTTTCTGGTAAAATGCTTGATTGCCACACACAAAGCTAGGGTTCGATTCCTGCTGGGACCCTCACATTTATTATTTGCATTTGTCGGGTCAACACTTCCGATGGTAGCTTTTTACTAGTGCTCAGGCGTTGAAATTTATACCGTCCAGAGGGCGCACGACGCGGTGGTAAGGCGCGACCTGCCCGTCCTGACGTGCGAGCTGCCCACGGTGGCTGCTCCCCCGTAAGGGGACTTTCCTAGTCACTCCTCAGGACCATAATACAGTTCATAGTCGGTCCTTGTGTTCTCACCGTTCCTGGGTAGATATAAGTGTGAGTCACAAGTGGCACATATTCATATACCAGTGGCACATACCACACGCGGAGAGTGTTTGACGACCTACGTAACGGGATTTTGACATTATTCATCTCGTGACCTTCTATTCATATTCGTCAAACCATCTTAACCCTCCACGCTAAGTTTAGTTTATGCCAAGTGAAAAGCGCAATCACGAGAGCACCCAGGACTAGGCGGATAGATAGATAGATAGATAGATAGATAGATAGATAGATAGATAGATAGATAGGATAGATAGATAGATAGATAGATAGATAGATAGATAGATAGATAGATAGATAGATAGATAGACGTTTAGCTTTCCTGGCCAATTTGATAATGGTATCGATACCAAACTTTGTGTGTCATAACATGACTGTATGAAGAACATATGTGACTAGTCATAACATGAAAATTATGACATTATGTCAGAAATGTCATGATTTACATTTCATGGTCCTGCAGTACTTGCAGTGGTTTCGATCACATGGCATGTTGCAAAACTGGTGAAGTATGACATGATTGCATGGCAAACACAATGACATACTCTAACATGAAAATTATGACACGCGTGTCATGTAACAACATGATTACATGCCACGCTCATGATGTGCTCACGGCCGTTTCGCTAGCGTCACATATACCAAATTTGGTATTAAGGTACGTGAATGGATGACGAAGGTATGTGACAGGTGCAAACATGATAATCATGAGATGCGTGTCATGTAACAACATGACTACATGCCAGGCCCCTGATGCGCTGGTGGACGTATCGCTAGCTTCACTTATACCAAATCTGGTATTACGGGTTGTGAATGGATGACAAAGGTATGATACTGGTGCAAACATGATAAACATGAGATGCGTGTCATGTAACAACATGACTACATGTTACGCTCATCATGTACTCCCGGCCGTTTCACTAGCTTCACATGTACCAAACTCGGTATTACGCAACGCGAACGAACAACATAGGTAAACGACACATCCAAACATGATAATCACGGCATGTGTGTCATGCAACAACATGACTACACGCCACACTCATGTAGCACTCGCGGCCGTTTCGCTAGCTTCATATTTGCCAAATCTGGTATTACGTGACGTCAATGGATGACAAACGTATGGGACTGGTGCAAACATGATAATCATGAGATTTGCATTATGTGAGAACATGACTACATGTCACAGTCAAGGCACCAATGCATTTCGACATGACGCGGTGCGCGTGCTCGCCGGAGTTCATTTCGTTGCGTCACGTCGGCGTTGTCAAGCCAGGCGTCGGTCCTGCCATTTACTCGCAGGCGCGCGCCGCACTGCGTTGGTTTGATGCATGTGCGTTTCAGCGCGCCTCACGTCCATCCGTCACGTAAAGAGGGAGAAGCAGTGTTGTCTGGGTAACGCATCGCCGCGAAATGCAGAATGTCGCATTTTGCGCCGGTTGCCGTCGGGCCGCGCCGATGGACGCTGGTCGCGCCGGTCGCGCCTGACGTCAGACTATAGAGTGCTCGCGTTTTGCTAACGTAGCGTCGCTGTGCCCAGCGTCGGCGCGCGTCAACACTACATTGGCGTATATTGGGCTCTTCATGAAGCGCTCGCGGTCGTTTTGCTAGCTTCACATATACCAAATTTGGTGTTACGTGACGTCAGTGGTTGACGAAGTATATAATTTGTGCAAACATATAATCCTGACACGCATGTAATGTAAGAACATGACAGCATACCACGCTCATAGCGTGCTTGCGGCCATTTCGCTAGCTCAACATATACTAAATTTGGTATCACATAACGTGAACAGATGACGAAGGGAAGCGACACATTCAAACATGATAATCCTGACACGGAAGTCTTGTACAGCATCATTTACCTCCACCTCGTAACGTTGTGCTGATTTTAAAGTGACATATCAACCTTTTTCATTCGTGCTTCGCATATCATTGATTTCCACTGTCCGTGGGATCTGCCAGTTTTTTTGTTGTCTCTTTTTCAATACGTTGACCTCGAGTAAAGGCATCGAACGTTTACTTAGTGTTTGGTGGTTGCTGAAGGTTGTCGAGTAAGTGTTTTGTGATTAATGAAGAACGCTACTATATGTCCGCATGTGCGCCGTATATGGAGCTCTGAGAAACAGCCAAAATCAACGTGAGAGCGAACACGACCAACCCAAAGTGCACTTTAGGGCACGGCGTCGTCGATCTGATAACGGACAAGTGTGCGCCTCGAAGAACGGTGCGTTCAAGAGGAAGAAGAACGCTGCCCCCTTCGTGCTTGAGTTATGCAAGCTGCGCCGTGTAGGCCTCTGTTGCTATCGGTCGTTGGCGCGCGCAGCGAGGAAAAGAGGGGTCTTCTCTAAGAGATGAGAGCCAGCGTGTGAACTTCCAGAAGAAGCCAGAGCTCTACGCTAAACTAATTCTATACGCCCGTATATGCAGTGGCTTGATCTGGCTTTTTAAAACAAAATATGAATGAACGTTGGCATGTTTTTTTGTTTTTTTTTTAATCCAGTGAGTGCTAAGATAGTGTGTGTACGTCTGTGTGGGTGTTTTAAAGCGCCTTCCTTCAGACCCTACGGAGTGCAGTGGATGATTGCGTTGTTTAAATATAAAACTTCTATAAATCGACACATAACCATCCCCACCATAAACATAGGCTCATTGAAACAATAAGTTACCGATCTCTTCAGTTCAAGGCGTAATTTTTACTGCAATAAAATTATCATAAACACTGTGAAGGCATTTCACAGCTCCTTGTCTGTGCAAGATATGCCACTGTCAGATTTAAATGCAGCATATTCTTCATTTTCTGGCAATAAAATGCAGCAGTAGTGCATAGAGTGTTCACTAAAACGGAATCAGGGCGGACTACACAAGAAGCCCAAGACGACTCTCTAGTTCATTTCGTCAATGCATAGCACGCCAGCAAATTAGCATGAAGCAAGCCAATGGTGAAATGTCTTCCATGGTTTCTTATTGGCTTGCAAAACTTTAACGGACGGAGCACCCTTAAAACCTTATAGGCCATATCTTTCTACCGCTCTGTAATCATACAAGGGAACAGTGAGAGTGTGGTTGGGGAGCTTTGTTTGCAAAAACTGCCGTTGTGAAAATGGGAAAAAAATTATTCCCGCTAAAAAAGTGTTTTGATAGCTACCACACGTAAAAGGCGCGTATTTTATCCTCATTTATTGGGCTACCAAAACATGCTACAGTAGAGTGACTGGTTGGACAAATTTGTTCATTCTTGCGGTAGCTTTTGGCTCGAAACAAAAAACGATAGACTGGCATAAACACTGAAGAGAGCCCAAAAGAACAAGTGATGTGATTCAATAGAATGACTTGTTGGGCGAGTTGATTCATTCATACGGTAGCATTTAGCGTGAAGTAAAAAGAGTGTCTCTCGTGTTTATTTCGTGCTAAAAGCAATCGTAAGCATAACGTGCCAAGCATGTAAGGTAGAATGCTCCTTATTATTCCCCCCAAGAAATCTTCCTGAAATCACGAGGTCATTCAAGCACAGCCTATTAACAAAAAATATACATACAAGGAGTGGTCTAGGGTCAACATACATTACCGTGAGCTTCTTTCGTGATTGTGATAAATAAAAAAAAATGTTCGCTACCTACTTATATGGCGGGTCTGCTTGAGTCTTTTCATGGGCCAGCTTTTCTTTTCTTGTTTGCAATAGGTGATTCGTAAGCAATCTGTTCTTTCATACTTACCAGTCATCTTACTATGGCTCCCTAAAGAGAATAAGTAAAAGTATTCAGTTTTCTTCTTAAGCGAAGCACGACTTATAGAATTGAAACCTGGCAGTGGCGAAAACACGGGCAAACTAACGATTCCCAATCTTAAGGCAGATTCATTTGTTAAGGTACCAACTGGCGCACTTGAGACAATGGATGGTCGTGGAACAGATTTGAAACGGCACAGCAAGTCCTTACAGTGTAGCAAAGCGACTGTAGAGCCTCGCTAGTGCGACTTCCCAACAGTCATGAAGTCTTTACAGTCGGTTTGAGTACTTTTTCTTTTATAAAAACACAGATGATTCCAGTGTTCCGGGTACTGGTGTACTAAATACAAAAAATTGACTCTTACAGAATTACGTAGATGAGGTTTTTACTCCTAGGTTAAGTGGGACAGGGAAGATGCAGATAAAGAAAAATAACACGTTCGGCAAGCGACAGATTAACCTTTCGGGGACCTTTAGTCGCAACAATACGAGCAGCTTCCAACTGAACACATTTTCGTCGACCTCTCGAACTGTTTTGCGAGACGGCAAGAAACCAGGCAGTCGTCGCTCACTTGCAGGTGGAATCATCCCCGGGCAGGCGGCAGCACAACTCGCAGGCCTTGGTCACGGGGTCGTGCGGCCTGCGCTTGCACTGGCACGACTGCAGGCCGTACGCGATGCAGATAGAGCCCGTGCACTCCTGCGATCGATCAGGAGAGGTAAGAGTAAGAAGTGGCATTTCGCTCTTCCACAATGACGACACGTCACTGCCCCATGTAGAACAAATTTCAATACAGAACAAACGAGTGAGTCGGCTCTGTGAGGCCCATTAAAACGAACGCGAACATTCGTGGACCCATCGTCCGCGACGGTGGATCAGTGGCAACGGTGCTAAGCTGTTGACCCGAAGGTAGCCTGTTCGAGCCCGGTCATTGGGGTCGCATTTCGGAGGGAGGGGGGTCGGCGGGGGAATGGTAGAGATACGCGTACTTTGAGGCGTCAGTGCATGTTAAAAAACACTCGATGGTCGAAATTCTCCGAGCCCTGCACTACAGCGTCTCTCATTCTCGTAAAACCCCAGATACTATTCGTCAAATTGTTACCACGGCCGCATTTACACTAAGATACATTGTTTTATCAATGAAAAGGAAAATTGTAGGTATAACCTTAAAAGACAAGAAGAGAGAAGAGTGGATCAGGGAACAAACCGGGGTTAAGGGTGTCATAGTTGATATCAAGAATAAGAAATGGGCATGGGCCGGGCATGTTGCGCGTAGACAGGATGACCGCTGGTCACTAAGGGTAACTAACTGGATTCCCAGAGAAGGCAAGAGGGTTAGGGGGAGACAGAAGGTTAGGTGGGCAGATGAGATTAAGAAGTTTGCGGGTATAAAATGGCAGCAGCAAGCACTCGACCGAGTTGACTGGCGGAACATGGGAGAGGCCTTTGTCCTGCAGTGGACGTAGACAGGCTAACGATGATGATGATTACAATGTTTTAATTGAGTTCCTACACGTGGTAAAGAACGAGAACGTAGCATGCAAAACGGCGCGAGAGTTGTTCCTGCTTTTCGCGGTTAGTAAAAAGGGTGCTAGATGTGAAGTCGTAACGGGCATGCTTTGAAATCAGGCGGTTGCTTAATTTCGTGTCAGAATCGGCTGTTCTGCAAGCTTTGTATGGTCTGATTCTGTACTCATGTATGACTTCATGTCTTGCTCTGAGTACACTCAAAATAGTTAATTGTGTTCTAGTTGGGGATTTACAATGGTTCTGTACATAATATATTTAGGCCGTTCATTACTGCGCAAGCAGTAACCCTGCCAACAGGAAACCAGGAAGCAGATATGTGCCACAGATATGGGTCGAACCCCAATACACACGACTGGTTCAGAAAAATAAACAAAGTAATTAAATTAACTTATTAAGAAATGGCCTGTGCACTGCACTTCAGGCCGACGTAAATCGATGTGGAAATGCTTGAAAGTTTCGAAACTCGAGAGGATTCGCACCTTTGATGCGAATTGTGTGCATTCATTTGCCATTAATCAAAATTGCCTGTTTGCTTTGTACCGTGTCCTACATATCTTCACTGGTCCTCCACCTTCACTGTGCGGTATCACTCTTGAATATTTAACTATTCTTTTTTGTTTGTTTGTATGTATGTTTTTATTTTTTATGTGTGTGAAACAATATGGAAAGGCAAAGAGAATAAAATGAGAGAAAGGCAAGGACGTCAACCAGAAATCATAGCAAAACAATAGCAAAACATTGCAGTCACTAACACAACAAAGTTAGGCACCAGCTTTTTTCTTTTTTTTATCGGAGATGCACCAAAGTTGCCCTTTGTAAAAATACGATTTTGTTGTTTCTGCCGTGGGTCACGAATTGCTAAACTAGGAAGCATAAAAACAAGTATTCACGGCGCACAAACACACTGACACACACTGCTTCACTGTTTGGAAAATTTGCGAACCGAACCCTATACGTACACGAGAAGAGAAGTTTGACGATCGATCGCACACGCTGGGAACCAGCAAGACTTTCACGAAATAACAGATACTCAAAAGCAACACCAAGATGCACATGCGCCATACATGTTAACGCAGAGGTGAGAGTGGTAGGAACCACAACCGAAAACCCCACGTCATTAGAAAAAAAACATGCAGATAAAAAAGTGGGTCCGCGTCGGTGGAACAGTGGCTATACGGTGTTCGGCTGCTGACACAAGAGGTTGCGGAGGTCGCGTTTCGAAGGAGGTTAAGTGGTAGACGCCCGCGTACATGTCAGTGCACGTTAAAGAACACCAGTTGGTCAAAATTCCCGGAACCCCTCCACTTCGGCGACTCTCATAATCATATGATAGATTTTGGACGTGAAAACCCAGACAATAAAAATATAAGAATAAAAAAACTTATTTGATGGCGCCTTCAATTACGTTTCTGTAAAAGCGTCACCACTTTTCGTGAAAACTGTAAGTAAGGTGCTATACATAAACGTCGCGCCCATATTTTTGCTTTAGGTGCGTCTCAAGTCGTTCGTCACATGCCGACAGCTCTCGCCTCTATACGCTATCATGTGTGGCGCATGTGCGTCTTAGTTTTCTTTTCCGGCATTTCTTTTATTTCAATGAACTGCTGCTAGTCTCAGCGTGCGTGGTCGTATAACTTCTCTTCTTATGAACGTTTCTTTGAAGGCCGGGTTCTTAGATTTTTCCAACCTATGTAAAGAGGGTTCAGCTTAAATTGAGGACGGCACAGTGAGCGATGGAAAGGAAAATTATAGGTGTAGCCTTAAGAGACAAGAAGAGAGCAGAGTGGGTCCGGGAACAAACCGTTGTAAGGGATATAATCGTTGAAATCAATCAACTGCTAGTCATTAGCGGTCACTGACTGGATTCTCAGAGATGGAAAACGCACGAGATGGAGGCATGCAGAAAAGTATGCGGCTGATGAGATTAGAAAGTTCGCAGAAAGCACAGGACTGGGTTTACGGACCATGGAAAAGACCTTTGCCCTGCAGTGGGGGTACTCATGATGATGATGATGATGATGATGATGATGATGATGATGATGATGATGATGATGATGATGATTATGATGATGTACCAACAGGCCCAACACAGACTTTTCCACTGCTACAGTGCCAGCGTGTGAAGAATGTTTCGCGCTTTTGATTGTTATCACGCGACTTTCGCTTCAGACAACTTGCCTTTGCGATATTCTCATGGTAGCTTTGATTATAACGCATATCATCTTATTTGGCGTTCAACTTCTCACTATGAAAAAAGAGAGGAAACCTCTGCGAAAGAAGTAGTGGAACCCTTAAACTTCCCTTATAAGAGTTGAACGCCATAGGGATGTCCTGTCCTGAGTTCGTCCTTCAAACACTTAGTGCATACTTTTTTATTGTGTGATGCTACTCGAATAGTTCAAGTTTTATTATTACTGTGTAATATATAAAGTGGTTAGGGCCAGTGAAGCTTTCACGTATGGCCGCATTCTGTGTAATGCATGTTTTAAACCAGCAGTAATTGATATCTTTTTGAGCTTGTTGTGCACCCGCTACGTGTCTTTAAGGGAATACGTGCAGTAACATGTGAACCTTTTGTTGGGTGGCGGACTTTAAACCATGAAGTCATTTTGACAATCACATAGTTTAACTACCAATGGCAACGAATGCTTGTACCAAGCATTATTATTCCGATATTCCATCTTGTATTGTGAAGCAGCATACAGCACGTGTGTGTGTGTAAACCATAAATGTTAGCCCCGCCGCGGTGGTCCTGTGGCTTAGTTACTCGGCTGCTGACCCACAGGTCGCGGGATCAAATCCCGGCTGCGTTGGCTGCATTTCTGATGGAGGCGGAAATGTTCTAGGCCCATGTGCTCAGATTTGGGTGCACGTTAAAGAACCCCAGGTGGTCGAAATTTCCGAAGCCCTCCACTACGGCATCTTTAATCATATGGTGGTTTTGGGACGTTAAACCCCACATATCAATCAATAAAACCATAAATGATACTTTCGCTGCATTTTCAAGCAGCGGAATTTATTTACTCTGTATTCCCAAGCTGACGCAGGGCTGTTTGGTAGACCACCTGCTTGCTACACAAGTGATCCGGGTTCGAGACTCACTCGAACATGCATTTTTTAATTTATTTTATTTACATCTTTCTCAGTTTTTTGTCACGCACACGATGATGATTTTTCACTCGCAACCAGCGACGCTGACGCCAGCATTTCTGCGAAACGAGCTTTTTAACACTCTCGCGTTAAAGTATCAAGTTGGCACGCCTCACCAGGGAAGCTCGTTCGGTCGCATTCCGGGTAACAAGCAACTGTTCCTTGCACAAGAACTCGGAAGCCACTGCAGCGTTGTGGGTGCTCTGAAAGCCTGAAAGCCTGATTTCGTTTGCTACGAACGCGAGTGCCATTATCGTGGCGCACAAAGGCGTGACTCAGTTCCCATACGTTCCTGAGTCACGCCTGCAAACCTTACAGTTTGCCGACCTTGTCTACTTGAGGGCCTATTTTTTTATCTCCAGGTCACGTTGTATCTTGTACGGGACTGCTAAACGCCCACTCTTTTTTGACTGGGAACGGCCAGTGAGCGACAAGCGGAAAGCCATCCGCCATGTTCAATGCTGCCACACGACTTGATGATAAAGAAGCGCTAGGCAACATTTGGTGTTATGCGTCGTTTCGGATTCTCTTGTGGAACACATCTTGCAGTATGTGCTGTATTTTCTGCGTTCCACAGCGCAATCATGAACGCATCATCGGCATCAAGTACAGCCACTGTGAGGACAGCGCCTCAGCGATGGCCGCAGACTACTACTGCCAATCTATGCTTCCTCAACAGGCAAGCACTGTCCTTGTACCTTGAAAACATTGTGCCTAACGAGATTAAGGACATCAGGATAAACACGAGGAAGAATATTTTGGCAATCAACGTGAGGAACCCGAGTGCACTGAACACGCTACAGCATGTGCCGGAGCTGGGAAACATCCAAGCCCGATCCATCATACCAGCGAATGGTGGCACCATAACAGGAGTTATATATGACATAGACACTGAAATCGCCAATGAGGATCTTCCTGTACTGATAAAACCAGTGAGTGAAAACAACGTCATTGTGCATGCTGGTCGCCTAGGCAACTCTCGTTGTGTGCGACTAACATTCAAGGGTAACTGTCTTCCCTCTTACGTGAAGGTTGGCCATTTCTGTCACCAGGTTCACCCATTTATTCCGAAGCCTATGCAGTGTTTCAAGTGCCAGAAGATTGACCACGTGAAGGGCGTTTGCAGAAATTCCGCAGTGTGCCCCCGATGCGCTGAACACGACTCAGAAGACGACTGTAATGCAACTACGTTAAAATGCCCCAACTGTCAAGGAGCCCACAGTGCTTCCTCCAAGGACTGTCCTCAGATTAAGAAAGAGATTTATATTCTGAGGCAAATGGTGTGAGACAACTTGACTCACAGAGAAGCTGCGCAAAAAGTAAGGCGAAGGCGCCGTCATCGTCGAAGGTCCTCACGAAGGACAGTCCAAAATCTGACGAGAAAGTCAGAAACTCAAGTGAAATCGACAGGCGCGGCTCCTAGCAAGGCAAACATCTGCACTGAAAGAGAAGATGCTGGAAGATCTCACTCCAAAGGAATTGCCACCCCTTCAGCCTAGAAGATCTGTTGAGCCTTAACAGCAGCCGCCTACACGTCCTGTTGAGCCGCAACAGAAGCCGCCTCAAGAACAAGCACAAAATGCTGCAACGGCCGGGAAGCCAGATCATTGCGTGAAGGTGATGCTAAGATCATTAGTGGACACCATTCGCATGTTGTTAAGCGACATGAATACACCGTCAGCCAAAAGTGCCCTTCAAGTACTGGACGCGCTTAGTCCAGTGCTAGCAGCCCTAGAGTAGACCATGGCTAACCCACCACTGTCTTTCAAGGATGAGGTCCGTAAAGCGGCAATACTGCAGTGGAATGCCAGGGGACTGAGATCGCGCATTGGTGACTTTCGTCGATTTACGTACGTCAATATGTTTCCCGTAATCGTCATCTGTGAGCCGAACTTATCGAGTGCAATACGACTCTCGGGATACGAACCTTTTATGTCGTCTACTATTACTAAAAGCAGCAAGGTTCTGGTGTACATTCGCCTCAGACCTCACTTACATCCTTCAAACTGTACCACCTCATGACGGAAACCAATACGTATGCTTAAGAGTGAAAAAGAGGAGGCTCAACATCACTGTGGTTGGTGCATACCTATCACAATCAAGCCGTTTCGATCAATAAAGACTACGAGACATCATAGCGTTAACTCCTGACCCGTGTGTCATCATTGGGAATTTTAACGCTCATCATACATTATGGGGAAGTCAGAATACCAACATGATGGGCAGAAGCTTGGTGTCTTTTGCCTCCGACAACCAACTTTGGTTACTGAACGATGGCAGTCCTAGATTTTTACGTGGCTCCACATACAGTAGCTGTCTCGACTTGGCTTTTGTTTCGCGAAGCCTAGTGAAACATACTGAATGGTTCACGGATATAGAAACGCATGGGAGTGATCACATTCCAACATACGTCAAGATCAGAATATTGTCGCCTCCTAAAGTGCACGACATGGTTAAAAGAGTGGACTGGAAAAAATTCCAGTCTCGTATGGAAGACCAATGCCAAGAACACATATCCGATTTACAAGAGGCCATCAAGAGCACTGTAAAAGAGACTGTGTGTACGATCCCATGCCCTGTAAGAATCATGGACATCGACATAGACCTGGAGCGGCTTCGAGCCTTGCGACGACGAGCTGAAAGAAGGTACTGGCGCACGAAGGACATAGACGATTTACTGACTGCTAGACGTATGCAGAAGAAGATCAAACTTTGGTTGGACAAGCTAAAATTCCAACGCTGGATTACTCTCTGCGAGTCACTCGACCCTCGTAAGCCTTTATCGCAGATATGGAGGATGGTTAGAGGTTTGCGGTCATCGCCCATTCAGAAGTCACCATTCAAGGTCTTAGCCCTTCACCAAAATCGACCAGGTGTGGACGTTACTGAAGAGTTCTGTGCCGGATTATCAGGGCAAACTACAGCCATTACGTGATTCCTGTATGGACTTCCCGTTCACCATTCAGGAGCTCAAAGCAGCACTCGCTTCATGCAAACGTACCTCCGCACCAGGACCTGACGGAATCTCCTACAGAGCCCTGTGTCATCTAGGTGAGCGCGCGAGAATAGCTCTACTTCAGCTATATAATGATTGTTGGCTAGAGGGCACTGTCCCTTTAGGTTGGAAAATTAGTCGTCTAGTACCATTACTAAAACCTGGCAAATCAACCATTGGAACTCTCCTCCTATCGCCCGATCGCATTGTCTAGTTGCGTGGGTAAAGTGATGGAGAGAATGATTCTCGGCCGGCTCGAGTGGTACTTGGAGTATCATGAGATCTACCCAAATGTCATGGCTGGCTTTCGACGTGGTCGATCATCGATCGATAGCGTCATCGACCTAATCACGTACGTTGAACACGTAAAAGGCTATAAGCGTCTTTGCGCCTCTCTGTTCCTTGACGTCAAAGGAGCCTATGATAACGTTACACATGAAGCCGTCCTTACCACACTAGAAAAGATTGGAGTGGGTGGCCGAATGTTTAAGTGGATACGCAGTTATCTCCAAATGCGATCCTATTTTGTGAGTACAGAGACCGGGAACACGTCTACACATTTCAATTGTCGTGGCGTCCCTCAGGGTGGTGTACTGAGCCCCGTGCTATTCAATATAACACTAATCGCTCTCCATACGCAGCTACCAAACAATATTTATCTATCAACATACGCTGATGAAATCTGCATCTGGACATCTGCGGTAACTCGCCTGCAGTTACAAGCGAGAATACAGAGAGCTGCTACTGCAACTGCTTTGTATCTACGCAATCGAGGCCTGGAAATTTCCTCCGGAAAGTGCGCTCTTCTGGCATTTACGCGCAAACTCATGTCGAATTAAAGAGTGTCAATTAACGGTCAAAATATACCATATCGTCGATCTCACAAATTTCTGGGTGTCATAGTCGACAGAGCCATATCATGGAGGCCTGATGTGTCGTATTTGAAAAAGCGATTGACAGGCATGTGCCATCTTTTCAAGTTTCTCGCTGGAAAGACTTGAGGAGTGCAGCCTAATGCTATGTTACGACTGTACAGGGTGCTTTTCCTTGGATTTTTACGATACAGTCTGCCTACATTATCAAACGCCAGCAAAACAAGTCGACGCATAATACAAAGCGTTCAGGCAGAGGCGCTTCGAATATGTCTAGGTCTGCCTCAGGGTGCCTCATCAATGGCGACTATAGCTATAGCCAAAGACCACCTCGTACAGACCCATATTGAAATTGAAGCTTTGAGGACACACATAAGGCATGTGGGCCGGACTCCCCATCACCACCTAGCCTCTCTACCAGTGGATAGACCTCATACTTCCTTTTGTCGAACAATAACTACACATGCTGACTCCCTACCAACTGGTATTACGCCCGCGGCGAGACCTTCAATTTCTCCATGGTGCCTCAAACAGCCAGTCATCAGCCTGACAATAGCAGGCATCCAGAAAAAACGAGATTTCTCAATACCAGCCCTCAAGCAGGTCGCCTTACTTCTGCTGTACGAGAAGTACCAAGACTGCACCCACGTCTACACTGACGGCTCCATCCTGCCAAACAGCTCAACTGCGGCGGTCGTTATTCCAACGCACGCCACAACCATCGAATTCAGGACAGCTCATGCAACCACAACAACGTCAGCAGAGCTTTCAGCGCTTCGCGCGTCGCTGCGTTTCATTAACGACCAAAGCTAGCAACGGTGGACGATTTTCTGCGACTGCAAGGCGGCACTGCAGTCATTTCTGTCAAATCTACGCCGTGGTCCACACGAGCAGTTGGTCATTGAAACAGCCCAAATGCTACACCATATAACAGAGAAAGGGCACCACGTTATATTTCAGTGGTTGCCAAGCCACTGTGGAATTACCGGTAACGAACGAGCTGATCAAGCTGCCCGTTCAGCCCATACAGAAGACAACGAGCAGTCAATACCTCTCTCAAGGACGGACGCTGCTAGGAGGCTCCGCATGCTTGCTCGCCAACGCTCCATGGCTCTTTGGAATGAGCCTCTCTTTACGCATGCAAGATTACGATCCCTTGATCCTACGCTAAGCATGCAGCTTCCAACAAAAATTCGACGAGGCGACGCTACTGCTCTGTGCAGACTATGGTTGGGAGTCGCGTTTACCCGTGCGTACGCGTTCCGCATAGGTATGGCCGACCCCGCCGACTGTGCACCCTGCGGAGATGAAGAAACAATTCGACATATCCTGTGTGACTGCCCGAAATACAACCTGGAAAGACAACACCTTTCTAATCAACTAAACAGGTTATATGACCAGCCGCTGTCAGAAAAAAGTATACTGCGCCATCGTCATGACTGTGTTTGCGTGTGATTGTGTGTGCGTGTCGGTGTTTTTCTCTTACTTATTTTTTAACTCTACCTTTCTCTTTCAACCTCCTATTCCCCAACCCCAGTGTAGGGTAGCATACCGGATACTAGCATCTGGTTAACCTCCCTGCCTTCCTTTTTTTTCTCGTTTCTCTCTCTCTCTATGCGTCGTTTCCGCTTATTATTAGAGAGCGAGGAAACGCGACCAGCCGAATTCGCGATTCCATCTGTGACACCAAGTATAAAGACATGACTTGCCTCATGCCATTTTTTTCTCGTTTTTCATGAACCGAGTGTTCTTTCTGTGTTCTTTATTTTTTGCCTATTCTGTCAGTGGTTTTGAAGTGTCTTCCCATATCACTTCACTCACGGAGACGCCCACGTAGCCCCTACAACACTGGATTTGTTGCTTTTTTTTAGAAAGTGGACCAAAACAAACAAAAAAAACATTTATTCTGCATTTATTCTACCTTAAACCTTCTTCAACAACAGCAACAAGAACACGAATGGCATCGTGTACTTACCCCCATGTAGCAGACAAACTCCTCGTTACAGATGGTCTTGTTAGGTTTGCTTGTCGAAGACGGGCATTGTGGTCCTTCACCAGTGCCATGTGGTTAAGGTACAGTAAAACTTCTCGTTTTCGTTGCAGCAGGCTTATCCGAACTGCACTTACTGTCACAAAACAGACGTGTTCATTGCGACTAAGCCTCTTATCTGATCACATTTGTGTCTGCTGTAAGTAATGAATTATACTACTCGTGTCTTGCGGCGCTGCTTTAGTACATACACACGAGAACAAAGCGAAGGTACATGAATCGTGGTGGGTGAGTTATTCAGCGTTTTGTTAAATTTTTTTATTTATGCCGAGCTCTTCAGAAGTATCCGAAGATACCGTACCAACATACCTGCATTGTAAAGCTATGTTATCGAGTGTCGTTAAGCAGGGGTGCACAGCAACCTTTTTGTGCAGAGTAGACTGACCAACTCGTATCTCATTTCACAGAATCACAATTATGCAGAACTTTGATAGCCTTAAGGCCATATAAAGACGGATGGCACACTGCTTGGTTGTTATTCAGGTTATGACATGCAAGAAACATTAAGAAATGAATGGGCTATCTAATTGTAGTCTGCAAGACATCTTTTATGACAAGTAATTGCCAAAAAAATCACATGCACTCGCCGATCGGTAAATTATGACTGTACGGAAGCAAGTTCGACGAGTTTCCGCATTATTTTGACATATCGATGTTTCTTCCTCTAACTGCCGCTGATGAAATAGGCGAACCGAAACTTCTCGTTTATTCTTTGTTTTTGTTCTAGTGCGCTTACTATAGTTCGATACTTTAGACGTCCTCGGCATTGTCTCCTCAAAGGCATATTTGCACATGCGTGCACCAATGACTGCCCACTCCGGACGGACATCAACAGACACAAGGCTGGTAGCCCCGCTTTCGGTGAACATTGCCGAGTGCTGGACACGAGCGGGACTATTTCTTTGGTAGCGGAGGGTACCGGCTGCTGAGTTTCAGTCGTCTGGGTGGGGTCATCTCCGGACTTCTGAAGATGTATTTGACTCAAGACTGAAACTCTGCATCATCACATACAAACAAAACGGAAGTTGAGGGGACGATTGCAGCTCGAAGTGGTGAAATATCGTTCGACAACGAATGTAGGAGCGAACGTTTTAACAACTGAACTTGTCTTTATTCAAGCAGCAACTAAGGAAGGCACCTGCTGTTCTACAAAAGTTCCGCTTCTCGAAACGCTGCCGGCCAGAAGCATAATCTGTTCAACAACAATATACAACAGCATATTGACGTATACTTGCATCAGTTAAAAATAATCACAAGCCAAAGTCAATACAGCCACGTCAAAGGATATTCGCAATAGCTGGCGCTCCGGCATCCGTTGTCATCCCGGCACTTGTCTCCGATCTTTAGAACGCAATCCTGAGTGCAGCACGGACCTTGACTCGGGCTGCAAAGCACAGACAGTCGTTTGATTACATCGGTGTGCGAGGTCTATCAGGTATGCGAGCAAAAGGTGCGCTTTATCGCTCGAACAATCTGAAAGCGGCATTTCACAAGGTGTTAAGTTACAGCAGATGTCACCGTTCAGAAAAGCGATGAGAAAAAGAGATCAAAAACAACAAAAAGAACAGCAGGGAGGCTAATTCAGCGCAATAAGAGGTTTTCCGCGCTGCACAGTAGAGGGGAAACAAGAGCCGCAAAAATGATTGATTGTTATGTGGTGTTTAACGTTGCAGAACCACCATATATATCATTATGAGAGACGGCTTTTTTTTTTATCTGACTACAGGCCTCGTGCCTGTGAACTTAGGTCGCACATACCATGACCAATAATTTCGGGAGGGGGGATGACACTCCAGAATTCTTTAAAATAGGGTGTTTTAACGAGAATAATTAATGGCAACATGTTTTCCTAAAAGCCTTCGACATATCAATTAACGGGCAATTGGTGTCATGAAGCCAGAGCCACAGGTTCTTGGGAGTCATAATCGGCCGAAACCTGTCTTGCACACCCCACGTAAACTACGTGGAAAAGCGGCTGACCGCCATTTGTCATTGTTCAGGTTCCTTGCCGAAAAAAAAACTTGGAAGGTGTCTGTCGAGTCTATGTTACAGCTGCACAGGGTATCTTTTATTGGATTACTATGGCACAGCCTGCCTATAATATCTAACATGTGCAAAACTAACCTGTGCACACTCCAAAATACTCAAGCTCAATCTCTTAGGATATGCCTTTGTGTACCCCGCTGTGCATCGACGGCATAATTGCCATTTCTATTGCACAGGACTACCCAAACATGACGCACATCACCGTTGAAACGATGGGTGCGTACCTCACGCAACATTCTAGGAATCCTTCCCACCACTTGGCGAGCCTAGTTACTAGAGGCCCCGCCCGAAATATAGTGCAATTGTCTGTGCGCATCGCGCATCGTTTACGTCAGGTTTTACGCCTGCTGAGAAACTGCTGCTGAGAAAGCATATACAACCCTCATTAGATCGACATACATTGCGGAATGCAACGCGTGTAGCACCAGAGAAGACATCGTCTACATGCTATGCCGTTGCCGTCAATTTGCCTCTGAGAAACAAAAGCTTTCTGACGCACTGCGACAATTTACCGATCGGCCACTCTCTCTGCAGATGCTGTTGGAGCACCATCCTCGACCTTCGCCGGCTCAAAAGGTAGTCAAAGCCGTCTTGCACTTTTTGAGGACTACAAGCCTATGTGAACGCCTTTAATTTTTGTGTAGTGCCACCGCTGCATACGCGTCAGCCCAATCACTGATAATTTTTGTCTCTTTCTCTTTTCTTTCCTCTCACTCTCTCATCTTTATACTTCTCTTTCCCGTTCCCCCAGCATGGGGTAGCAAACCGGGCATGTGTCTGGCTGACCTCCCTGCCTTTTTTCTTGTTGTTTTTGTCCGCCTTCCTTCCACAAATTTCTACTCCATCCTAAAAAATTTCCTGACTACAGACCTGGTGTACACATTTGTGGCCCCCGTGTTTGCTGCTGTCGCACACGCATTTGCATGCGTCGTTTACCAATAATTGATGCTCGCTTGATTGTAGCTTTGTCAGCGATAAGCTGCATTTTCTTTTCTGATACGGCAATCTCGTCTTTATTCAAGGGCACTTGTTATTTCACGTTCACACATTTTGTTGTTGCTTTTCATCGCTGCATCTAGTTGCGCGCATTACCATCGTGACAGTCTGTAGCAAAAGAAGTGTTGCGCCACTATAGGCACGTAGATGAAGGGTACTATTCCCGACGTAGAGGAACAAAAGATGGCGGCTGGGGGGGGGGCAGCATTGAACAATGTCACGGAAAGAAAAAGAGAAGAACTTCAGAAAGAAGGCAAAGAAATAAAGGGAAAAGGCTAAGAAAGAAGTCAAGAAAAAATGGCCCCGTATCTGCATGTTAACCTGCAAATGTTGTCGAAAGACGATAGTCTTGCGTCTGGAGAGATTGAACAAAACGTTTATTTGGTGTTCTGAGCAAATAGGTGAATGATATTCTGGAGGCGCTTGGTTGGAGTGCCTCGAGCGTGCAGCGGAGGTGAACGAGCGCACCAAGTCACGTCACACGTGAGACATGAGCACTATCTGGCAGTTATCCTGAAAAACGAAACGTGCGACTCTGAGACGGGCGTGCACGCCCGTCTCAGAGGAGATAAGGTGTAGAACGCAAAGCGACGGGCAGGTGCCACCACCATGCTGTCTTAGCAAAGCGTTCGAAACACTTCCCTTTACGTGCAAGCGTTGCACGGTGAGCACCACGTGATAATCGCTACGGTCCTTAGAGTAACTGATGTTTGCCTTTTCTAGTAAAAGACGCACAAAGTAAATATGTGTTGGTATGGTGCCTCAGATATGTGCGATAATTGCTTTTTAATTGACAATCGAACAAGTATGAACGCTCAATCTTGAGCAACATTGGTGGGTGCTGCAGATGGGGTCGGCTGGTTGGGGTATCCGCTAATTCCATTTGAAGTACCCAGTACCGTTAAGACTGGACAAACAGACAAACGGACAGACAGACAGATCAAAGTATTTGCGTCGAAAGTCCCCAAAAAAAACTGTCGTCTTTAAAAAAGAAGGAAAGATAGACAGCTTCGTGTGCCCCCCTTTTTATGGTAGAAGAAGGGTATAGGCTCGTATGTGCGGGGAGGGGAGGGGGAGTGCCCTAGATACTCGAGTGCCCCCAAAATTCGGATGGTAAGGGGTGGGTGTTTTACAAGGACTCATAATGAAAGTAGGTGTTTTTCAAAGTTTGCGACCATGGCGCCATCTCCCTTCTCCCTGGAAGACATTTCTGCCTACGGGCCTGGAAGGACTAACTAAACTAACCGCTCTCCACCGCCATCTCTCCCTCTCTCTTTCTTTCGTGGGCATAGCGTCAAACAAATGAGAGAGCCTCAATGCAAGCCTCTCGCCCCTTTCTAAGGAATAAGATCGGAGTTGAAAATAGGTCGCAGCAGATCATATCGCATATGTTTTGCGGCATACAAGGCCCCACCCCTTCCGTTTTAATGTATGCATTTCAGTGTGACGTCTACGTTGTTCTAAACTGTACCTTTAATAGTAAAAATTTATTCCAGAGAGCTTCTATATATCGAAGCGCCCACCAACCCTGGGCGAAGAAATCCGGACGAAAATACATTAAAGCTTAACGCTTCTGCTTCAGCATCAATTCATTATTGAGCTACACGGTGCATGCAATCTGGCTGTGTTCCTTGTTTTTTGTATGCTCTGAAGTTCTATAGTGAATCCCGCCGAAATGTGAAAGGTCGGGTGTTTAACGACTAACTTCCTGTGGTTTTTTGCTTTATTTCTGCTTTCGTGAAGAATTATCGACTGACGCCGTACACCACGTCGTTATCAAAAATGCGGCACCAAGAATGGTAGGAAATGTTCTTTGCATATTTATTACCTCGTTTGGACACATAGATGAAACTGACAGGCAATGACCGCAGCCTATCAATTTATACCGTCAGAAAAACAGCATTTTCTACCCACTCTTTAGAGGTAGCAAATAGGGAAAGAACATAGCAGATAGTCTTCAGGAATGAAATATAAAGTAGACATAGAGAATGAAGAGCTTACGAATTCAACATAAAACGAATCGGTATTAAATGCGGTCATAAACATAAAAAATAGCCGCGTTGGGACACTGCGGCGTTTTCGTACGCCATCGATTTTTTAGGGGCAGTCAGTGACATAGGCCATGATTTGAGCGTTGATTGGCATGATCTGGGCGTTCGGCGGCAATGTCTACTAAGTGATTTGTGCCGCGCTCACCGACCACCCCGGCTGACGCAGAAGAAACAAGTGCGATCATTCTAGGCATACCAAGGTCATCACTCGACGCCAGGAGTAGCAAGCCAGGCGACAAACAGCACTAACATGCACAAAACTATCATTTAAAAGTGTTTTACATGCTCCAAGTTTTTTTTCCTCCATCTATCTGCCTTTTTAAGAGCGCTACACAAAAACGGAGAATCCGTTGTGAAAACATAGTTGTTGCATTTACGATGCAACACTGGAGAGACAGTTCCCAAGTGACTTATGAATGGCTATGGCAACATTTTAGCGAACATTTATATCGTGCGTGGACATTTCAGTTTCGTGAATACATCTGTTCTGTCAACTTTTGGGTTGCGTGGACACATGATTGCATTGAAGAACATGGACTGAGTTTTGTACTATATGCCTTTGAATAGTCTTGTGTTCATGTTGCACTTTGCGACTACAGCTATTGCGCATGAGACGAGGAGTAGCAGCACCGCGCATTAGCACCAGCTTTTTTTTTAATTCGTATAATAAAAAATAGACAACCACCTTCTTGCGCAAAAATGTTTAGACAAGATACGACACACGGACGGGCGCAAACTTCCAACTGATTTTACTATCCAAACGAGGCATATATATGTAAGTACGACCATCTTAACCACCGATGTGAAAGGAAAGAAGGAAAATAGGGGAGAAAGAACGGCAGGAAGGTTAACCAGCCTATAGGCAGTCCATTTGCTACCCTGCGCATGGGAGGAGGATGGGGGAGGTGAAAGATAGAGAGCAGAGAGGGAAACACAGCATATTCGGCAGCACACGCGTGCACACTCAGTCATAGTACAGCCTTGTCTTTCGCGGTGTGTGACATTGCTGTTACAGTCGCTTGTTCAAGTCGGTGTCGCGTAGGATTTTCAACAGAGCTTTCGTCGCCTTCTGTTGCAATGTCTTCTCTCGAGCAAAGTGAAAAGTTTGCAGTACGTCAGTGCCCATCACTTACTCCCTCCCCAAGGTGTAGTGCATTTTCCAAGAAGGTCACTTATATGCCTCGTTCGATAACAAATTCAGTTGGAAGTTCGCGCCCGTCCTTGTTTCGTCTGTTGTCTGATTAAAACGTTTTGCGCAAGAAGTGGGTTACCGGTATCAGGTGGTACCAACTAGCTCGAACCCGCACCTTTAAAAGAAAGAAGAGCACATCGTGAACGCGAACAAAGCATAGCTCAGTTTTCTCGTAATCTCGATATACCCACCTGCATACGACGTTGGGCCTGAGCTTACAGGGCGGTTCGTCTCGCGGCGGGTTGGATCGCATGGGAAAGCAGCACGGCTCGAGGCAGTCGTCCTCCCAGCCGCAGTCGCACTCCTCGCCGGCCTCGACCACCTCGTTGCCGCAGATCGAGTCCTGGGGCTCTGCGTTTGTGCACGTGACGAAACCAGAGTCAAAAACCTGTGAACACTTTCACCTGATCCACATACGTATGACGTTAGCGTTTGCACAAACTGCGGTTCATAAGGGTCAAAATAATTCGCAGCTTCACACATCGCCATTCATAATAAACCAAAATGGCGGCCTCGATGACATGAAGAAAATATAGAGGCAATAAGAGGCAAGATGACCATAGTGACCATATGTTAATGGAAAGTATATAACAGAAAAGAATGACAAGAAAAGTTTAACGGATGTTATTAGGAGTAATTGCAACTTAAATGTGAAGAAAGAAAAGTGAACAAATGGATATGTTGCCGCTGGCAGTGACCGGATACGAAGGTCACAGATTCGGTCCCTGTCGACGGCAAGTTTTCTTTTCGTCCATTTTTTTCTTCACACTTACATTACAGTTACTTCTAATAACATCCCTTATACTTTCCTTGGCCTTATTGTCTGTCAGTTCTCATCCAAATTGTGTCTAACAAAGACCCTTATTTACACTGATATTTTCTTTTATCTAACAATTTACGCTTCCTTCCTTCATTCATGGTGAACCTATGTATTTTATGTTCTTGTCTCGTCGTCTTGCATTCTTCAAAAGTGACAGTGTGCCAACAACCTCAGCGACACTGCGAGTGATCTCGTACACACATGTTTCGAACCGCAACTGCTATACCGTCTGCACAGCGGACAAATGCCGTAATATGCTTACAGCTTCGTCTGTAGGTATTGTATAGTGAAGCGCGGATGTTGATAAGGGGCGTTTTGCCATGCATACAGTATGTGTACAATGAAAGCCTTAATATATAACGCTGTAATATACGTACAGCTTTCAACTCGCCAAAAAAAACAGCAACATTAACGTTTCTCAAGCTGTCCTAACGCATCCATTGCCTTGTCATGGTCGCCACTCACATACGGTAAGTGTACTTACCTGGAAAATAAATTTCCTTAATTTCGTGTACGTCCTTGCCTGCACCCTACCATCGTAAAAGCGTATACGAATTGCTTTCTGTTAGTCATGTTCTACTGTAAGGCACGCGTGAGTTACGACGTATTCCCGCTGAAGTTACAAAGAAGCGATGAATTTGAAAAGCCGTGTGACGCTACAACTCTCATTCGACCTCGCGTGACGTTCGCCATATTTGTCTCCATAAAACTTACCTGGACATGTTGCTATAGTTGGTCCTTTACGGCGCAAAATGGTTCCAGTGCAGCACTATAGGCGAAGAATTCGGCGCAAAAAAGAACGTTGGACGGTAGACGCTGTATCCTGAACTCTTCACCTTGTGCATCGTTACTCATTTTTTTCGTGTAAGTTTGTAGCGATTAACCTCAACCGCGTGCTCAGGGCCCTCTTTCTTCACTTGACCTTGAATAGAAGCGGCAATGCACGCGCAATATCCTTTGCGAGTTATGAGAGTGATACGCAAGCATAGAGCATTCTTTACCGTAGGAAAGTCGGTGGTTCCGAGATTCCCTGGAACGTTCAATGCAGTCCACTGAGAACTTCCAAGTAATTTAACAAATACTTCGAGAAACCATAGGCTTTTGCCTGTTTTCTCCTGTTGATTAAAGACATTGTCGGTAATCGTTTTGTTTTATACGAAAAGTTATTTGCAGTAATTCGTGTTACCTGTCAGAGTGACAGACGCATAGACGAGCACAGTTTTCTCTTTGTGTGAGCGTAGACATGCTTAAGCATTTAAAAGCTCAACTAAGTCACACGCGGAGCGTGCTTGCTCTGCAGAATCTAATTCTCACAAAGGGCATTTAAAAAGTGTTGAGTGGTGCATTACCTGAAAAGCACCCCTTGGTGTTCCTCGCCTTAGAGTTGAGCACTGCGTTGATGCCTTTCAGGCTGCAGGGCGAAAAGCGATTGTTGTTCCTCTTGTCCCCGGAAGTGGCGTGCGCGAACATGATGTAGTTTCCGTTCTCACCGCCAGGGGTGCACATGCTGTCGTCCTTGGGGTCGTGCTGCGCCCGAATAACAACGTGCGTTAACTTATTTTTCCCCTCTGTTGAACGAGACGTCCAACACCTTATTGACCCGCTTCTAACTCTACAGTTTGAATTTCTGGATATTTCTTTTTTAGCTGCAACACAAACGTAGAACTGTGGGAGCAAGAAACGACGACAAAAGCCTTATCTTGGCTTGGAGTTCCTGTAGCAGCCACTCGTTGGCGACAATTACGATGATTGATTTGCACCATATTTAATTCAACGGTTGCTTTTTGACTCTTCTATGAAAACATTTAGTGAGACACTAGACTCCATTTCTCTGAAACTTGAGATAAAAGAAAGTATCGCGATGTATATTATGGTCATGCACCTTTATAACGGTGTGCTCCGTATCTTCGAAATGTTTCCACGAAAGTAGAACGAATTAGTTGGCAAAGGGGCACACTGTAACGTTTGCAGTATGGCTGGTGTTTATTAAATAATTGTTATAAAGGTCATTTCACAGTAGAAGCACTCGACTGCATATAGGCAGCCGCCAAGTCCTATTGGACTACATTTTTGCAATAAATGTTTTATTCATTCCGTCACTAGGCGAACTAGTTTTGAATTCGTCAGCATTTAGATTTTTATAACCGTCGCATATTTCAAGAACAGTTTTACGTCTTTCATTCAATAGTAAGGCACTCAATAATATTTAGGTAACGTCGACCCCCCTCCCCCCGCTCCCCCACGTTTTCCTTGCCACCTTTCCCAATGTCTATTTAGGCGCCGTCCGTCAAACATTTTGGCAGAACGTTATACGAAAATCTGTTTCGCTCACGATTGGGAATGTCTCGTGTAAAACAAGACTTTTTGATCCCTGCCAAGTCACACTTTTCGGTGAACTAAGCAACATTTACTATTGCTTTTCACTCATGATTCACGCTCAACATGCGTGAAGTTCATAAAAATGCCTTCCACAAATCGGCGTTGTGTTTGCTAAGCTCTGATAACGGACGTCGCAAGCAGTTAGCGTTGAAAATGCTCCGCAGCTTCCTATCTCTGTAAGTGCATGCTGCCTAGCTTAAAAAGTGTCGATGCAGCACAATTATTTCGCCAAGACACAAACTACAAAAAAAAACAAAAGCACTTAAGGCGTGTTAGCATGTTTACGAAAAACTCTGCACGCAGTGTGTTCTTAAGTTAGGAACTCAATGACGCGTCTCCGGCATTTTTATATTATTCTACTTTTTTGCATTTGTGCCACTTTTAAGTGTTTTCTAGTAAATCTCAATGCAGTTTTTATGGAAAAAGAAGTGAAGTGCGATAGCGAAGTGAAAGTGTGCTTTAATACAAGCCTTGGTATCCCGAGTCTTCCGTCTCATTAATTTTCTTTTCCTTAATGCTAGCCTCGTTTCCACGAGGTGTCATTCATTCTCATTAAGAAACTTCCACCTACCAAACAAGACGGCACGCACAGGGCTCTTATTAAGAGACGCGAAAAAATAGAAAAAAATAGAAACAAACTTCATGGCCCACTTTGAAATTCGCGTTCCCTCCATTTACCCAGTTTCTCGCTACTTGAAAGCTTACTCAAGCAAGAGAAAAAACTGCTTGAGAGGTTGCTCCCTAAAAAAAAAAAACTGAAGAAAAAAATGCCTCTCGACGTTCGCAGTTGTGCGGTCGTACTATTTGGCGGTAGTTGTAGAAGTTTTTAGTGCTTGTATTGTCGAGTTTGGTTACTAAAAAAAAGGAAAAAAAAACTTTGTAGTGGCAAGTACACACTTCGAAACAAATTGCTACGCTTTATCTTGCTGAGTGCGCCACACTCGCTTTAACGACTGTTTCTGCCATCGCGTACCTGTTGGATTGCCACAAACCTGTTAACAAAAACAGAAGAAGAATAAAACGAGAGGTGAACGAGCATATCTATTGGGGCCCACAGAGAGGCTGGGAGTTAAAAGCCACTGAGAACGTCGTGTGCAAAAATCAAATCGACAGTTGCTCGAAACTTTAGCGAGAAATAAAGGTACACAGGAAACATGTATGGAGGTTAATCAGGAAGAAGTCTGATTGGATAGCTTGTACCATTGAAGGGAAAAAAGACGCGAAATGATAAAGTAGAAGCATAGTTTGTAAGGAAATTGCCTAGTCACTGTCTAAAAACACTGAGACTAGTCCTACCTTGTAAGAACCAAGCGTTGGGTAATTTGTTTTTTTTTTGCGCAATTTACATTCTCAAAAGTTGTCGTTCCGTCCGGTATCTCGAAAAAAAAAACGCCAGTCCTGTGTAGCAAGCACAGCACAGTCACAGCGAAAGTTAAAGGAGTGGCATTTCTAGAAACCTTTGTACGCAATTCTGGGGCTACTATAATACAAGTACATTTTCAGGGTGCCCACTACGCCACAGATTACAATTTTTTTTTAATTTGGGTAGCACCCATGGCGCCATTATTTATGATTCTGCGGAGAACTGAGGTACCCGATACGCATGCGCAAGACGTTATATGCACTTTATTGATGAGAAACATGGTAATAAAATATGGCGCTCTTTTGTCCCTTTTTCTTCTGCATTATTTTGTTCTTTTTGCGCCATACCCAACTTTAGAAAATATGAAGTACGTTTATGCGCCTTCGTGTCAGATAATGCACAGTTCGCATTGGTATTGGTACTGTGTTGAGCTTCTTGTGTGTTTTGTCGCTAGGTGACCAGCTAACGCGCACACTCGTTGAAAGGTGTGTGTGTGTGTGTGTGTGTGTGTGTGTGTGTGTGTGTGTGTGTGTGTGTGTGTGTGTGTGTGTGTGTGTGGTGTGTGTGTGTGTGTGTGTGTGTGTGTGTGTGTGTGTGTGTGTGTGTGTGTGTGTGTGTGTGTGTGTGTGTGTGTGTGTGTGTGTGTGTGTGTGTGTGTGTGTGTGTGTGTGTGTGTGTGTGTGTGTGTGTGTGTGTGTGTGGTGTGTGTGTGGTGTGTGTGTGTGTGTGTGTGTGTGTGTGTGTGTGTGTGTGTGTGTGGTGTGTGTGTGTGTGTGTGTGTGTGTGTGTGTGTGTGTGGTGTGTGTGTGTGTGTGTGTGTGTGTGTGTGTGTGTGTGTGTGTGTGTGTGTGTGTGTGTGTGGTGTGTGTGTGTGTGTGTGTGTGTGTGTGTGTGTGTGTGTGTGTGTGTGGTGTGTGTGTGTGTGTGTGTGTGTGTGTGTGTGTGTGTGTGTGTGTGTGTGTGTGTGTGTGTGTGTGTGTGTGTGTGTGTGTGTGTGTGTGTGTGTGTGTGTGTGTGTGTGTGTGTGTGTGTTTCATAGCATAGCAACAGCGTTCTTGCGTAAATGAGCCTTTTATATCGCCATACCATCCTGAACCATGACTCTTCATGAACACATCAGATTAGATTTACGACGTTGTAACCCCGGCGCACCTATGCACTGCAGCATTCGGTGTATTTTTCCTTCGGAGTATTCTATTCGGTATTGTAGAACAGCTGAAGTGTACCTTATACACATTTTCCTTAGCTTTATTCAAGAAAAGTGGCCCTGCATAGCCACTGTATGGAGGTTATATATGATAGGTGAGTGACACGTGTTATTAGGTGGTTCGTGACAGCACGCCACCTCAAGTGACACCTCTCGTAATAATATGGCGGTTTTAGAACGTTAAACGCCGCATATCAATCACGTCACCTTAACTGCACGTGCTACCACTAACCTCCTTGAAAAGCTTTCAAGTTCTTATGTGGCCGTCTTTCTGCCCCGCACACTTTTTCGTAAAGAAATATAATATGCAAGACACGTGGGCTAATGGCACGCCCAGCGGTCTATTATATGCGCCAGGTGATAAGCATAGACTAGCCTTTGAAAGACTTTGCTCGAAGCCGTCTACAGGCAATTTAAATTTTCTTTCGTGTACTTTGCCATCAGAGTGTATGATATCTGAGGTTTAACGTCCCAAAACCACATTATGATTATGAAGGACGCCGTAGTGAAGGGCTCCGAATTTTCCACCACCTGAGATTTTTTGACGTGCACCCAAATCTGAGCACACGAGCCTACAGCATTTTCGCTTTCATCTAAAATGCAGCCGCCACAGCCAGGATTCGATCCCGCGACGTGTGAGTCGGCAGTCAAATACTATAGCCACTATACCACCGTGGTGTGGCCCCCTCAGTGTGTAGATAACCATGACTAATTAAAGCAATGTGTCGAACGCAATCTAAGGTTTATAGTTTCGGTCCTCATAATCATTATTAAAGCGAACAAATTGCTTTACCACATTAACCCCATAAATAAACATTCTCCTGTACACTATAATAGGCGCGCCAATACTCAGAATTGTTTGCGCTCGCTTTTCCAATTGGTTGTCGCGTGGCTTATATAGCTGTCACTGCCCCGCAACTTGATTTGTGAGATGGGCCGTATGTACAGACCGGGCACTAACTACTCTTTTACGAGAGACGACGCCCTTAACGTGATCAATTGTTTTGGGCAAACAATCACCATTAACTATGTACGCCACTCTATGATGGAAAAAGAATAAGCGAAACGAAAAATCGCGCACTGCAGCCAACTGCATTCTTTTGTCTCGGCAAACGTTGAACTGGAAACGTCGTAAACGACGCTTGGTATCGTGGTTGAAACATTGCTGTTTTTTGCACTTGTTTTCTAATAATGTCTCTTTTAGGCGCAATTTCAAGCCGATGGGAGTTTTGATATGCTTATCGTTACAATGATGGCGCACGCAAATACGCTAGCTTTAGGCTGTTCCAGAAATAGGACGGCAAACGCGAGGCCTCAACGGCTGGTTTTCTCATTAATCGACTTGCTGCGCGGTCTCGTTCGTGTCGGCAGTACTACGTTGTAAACACGTGACGAATGCACAGTGCACCACGCTCGATGAGCGTGCTCATTCTATACTTAGCCTTACTTTCCGCAATTATCTCTCTCTCTCTCTCTTTTTTTTTTACTTGAGCTTGAAATAGTTCGCCAGTACTTGCTTAAATTTGCAAGGCTGAGCAAGTCGCAAAACTCTGCGTCATTAAGAATGGTGTCAGAGGCACTTACAGTTTTAGGACGGAGCCCTTCTTTAATATTTATCAGCCAGCCATTGCTGTTTCTTCATTTTGAATGCGACTAGCTCTTTTGCAGAGAGAAGAAAAAAAATACGTAGATATATATGACGGCAGGTCTCAATGATTTATGAGATGCCACATTTGTTTCCGTTCTGTTCGAGGACAACTCTGAAGCTCCTGTAGAAAATGTTTATGCTGCATTTTAAATCGAAAGCAAGCACAGGAAGATATAAGTTAAAGTACATAGAGTTTAACTCCATGCATTTGCCAACACCTAATCGCTCTACACCCATTTGCTATATCTGGAAGGTCTAATAAAATAAAAACTGGGTTTTACGCCCGAAAACTACGATATGATTACGAACGACGCTGTAGTGGAAGAGTCAGAAAATTTGAACATTCAGGTGCTCTTTAGCGTGCATGACTGTATCGCACAGTACACGGGCTTGCATCGTTTCGCCTTCATCGAGAACGCCGCAGGCGGGATCGCGCCCAACACCTTCGGTTCAACCTGAAAGGTCTTTTTTTATTTGATATTGATATGTGTGGTTTAACGTCCCAAAACCACCATATGATTATGAGAGACGCTGTAGTAAAGGGCTGAAAAAATTATGACCACCTGGGGTTTTTTAACGTGCACCCGAATCTGAGCACACGGGCCTACAGCCTTTTCACCTGCATCGAAAATGCTGCCGCCGCATCCGGGATTCGATCCTGCGATCTGCGGGTCAGCAGCCGAACACCTTAGCTACTAGACCACAACGGCAGGAAAACCTGAAATGTCTAAAAGCACCGCTTATCTGTCGGGACGTTTTGGACGTCAAAAGCCTACAGGTTCCCACGGTGTGTAAATTTTTAATTGTGCTAATTCAGATGAAATCCTAGAATGAAGCATTAACAGGTTGCATATTTAATGAACAGCGGGACAAAAACTACCCACGGTGAAGGTAAAACACGGGATGATCGCTTATGCGCATACAAAAAATAAGCATGGATGCTAAGCCTTTTAAATATGCATACATGTAGTTCAGTAAGATTTCCACCCGACTAAAATTACCATGCTCCCCTGATGCGCACTATGCTGCACTTTCACAAACTCACTTATGCCTGGAAGGTAAGCTAACAACGTAAACAGTCGGCTACAACGTCGACGTATATAAATCCTGCCACTCGCAAAATTGTTTTTCATGTTACCATCGCACTAGTTGGTAATAACTGGGACTATGGGATATCGGCTATGTCCATAGACAGCATTCGGCTACGATGTACAGCTTTCGAAAACACGGGTCGCCATAGACTTGTTGCGACAGTATATGTTGGTATGACTACGTGAAATGCTCTATCACGTCGCGAGAAACCAGCTGTCATTAGCGCTCTCATGTGTTACCAGAATTAATGATAAAGCATGCGAAAGTCGTAGAGTAGAAAAATAACTCATTGATAACTTTGGTAATTAGGTTGAAAAAAAAGCGTTTTGCACGCTTCCAAGAGCCCGATAGAACGACGACAGAAAAAAGAAACACACGTTGCACTCTCATATGGTGCCATCGTCTGTTATAGTTGTTCTGTACTTGGTTATATATTTGGTTTGGTTATACCTGGCTCGTAAATAACGACTAAGGGCTGCTTACCTGAACGTCGCAGGTTCGATCTCGGCCACGGCGGTCGCATTTTGATGGAGGCCAAAAAGTAGAGGCCCGTGTACTGTGGGAGGTCGGTGGTCGGAATTTCCGGAGCCCTCCACTACGGCGCCCTTCTTAATCATATTGCGGTTTTAGGACGTAAAAACTCACATATTACTAATAACATCTACTACGAAGAACAAACACGCTTAACATTAGCAAAGAAATATTTGCTCTCACAAAAAAAAATAAATACACGGGAGTTCACTCGCACCGGACTACTTCACCCTCGGGAATTTTCATTTATGTGCCCACTTTCTTGAACTATTGTAACACGTCAAAACGTCTCTGTGTCACAATGGCTAAACGTGACAACCGCCCCGCCGCGGTGGTCTAGTAGCTAAGGTACTCGGCTGCTGACCCGCAGGTCGCGGGATCGAATCTCGGCTGTGGCGGCTGCATTTCCGATGGAGGCGGAAATGTTGTAGGCCCGTGTGCTCAGATTCGGGCGCACGTTAAAGAACCCCAGGTGGTCGAAATTTCCGGAGCCCTCCACTACGGCGTCTCTCATAATCATATGGTGGTTTTGGGACGTTAAACACCACATATCATCATCACATAATTAAACGTGACAACCTCGTTTTTATCTCTCCTGATGTATAGCGACACACTCACCGGTGAGCCGAAGTTGTGTCCGATCTCGTGCGCCAGCGTCACGTGGGACACAATCGGGGGCACGTGCTTGCCGTAGTTGAGCAGCGTCACGATGCCTGTGTTCAGGCTCTTGAGGCTGCCCCGGTAGTGCTGCGTGTATCGTGGAAGTGCGAGAGGTGTTAGAGCTTCGACGATCAGGACAACACCGACACAAGCGCCATAGCTGTTTATTTCGTTGACATCGTCAGGGTAGCATGCATTGTAATTTATCTTTTCGGGTTGATTTCGCTTAACGCTGGCAACCGACTTCAGCGGTCTCTCTGCAGTTCGCGCCAGACACGCAAGAAGTAATGGAGTTTTAGAATAACGTTTGCGGGTGATGCGGGCGTTGCGGGCATAGCAAGCACCATACGAGCTTTAGAATAACGTTTGCCCCTTCGTTAGCTGCCACGCAAACTCAAATGCATGGTAACTTGACATAGCCTTGACACAAGCACTTCGCGGGCCTCGCGGGCCGCGATCACCGCACGCTATTTCGGATATTTTGCGGGCGGGCCACGAACGCGAACGGTGACTTGCGTTACGACGCATGCGCAGTGGCAGCGACCGCACCGCAAGGGCTCGCGGTGCGCTATTGCGAAGCTCCCAATAGATCGCATGGCACAAATTACCTACGGACGCCTCCAGATGTCTGCGACATCCAGAAGCTGCCAATTTTGAAATCCAGCAGTTCACCCGTCACAGTCAAACCAAAACCTCACGTCACACTGTGCACAGTGTATGCTAAGAAAACTGAAGAAACTGCGGCATATAAGGACTGAAATCTGGGCCAGTTGGTGACAGTACTTGGACATATCAGCGCTGCGATTTGTCCCTTCTTCTCTTGCGTCCGCGTAGTCGTACGCTGTGTTAAAATGTGTTCAAAAACTGTGACATCTTAACAAGACCGTACTAGAAGGCGTGATGAAAGCCTCTTTCTTGGAAACTTTTAGTGCATCTTTCAAATACACAGGCATATTGCTGTCGCCACTGAATCAGGGTGGTGCGGTCAAATGGACCCCTAATTAAGTGTGTCGATGATCTATAGTCTGACTATCAGACTGTCTTTATTCTTGTTCTGTCAAATAAAACGCTCCGCGTTAAGCAAGCTACGTTCGTCACAGCGCGCAACCCAAGTTTGGCCAAGTTTGAAAGCGTGTTTCGTTTCGTCATGGTTCATGTAACCTCAACCGCATGTCACTCGACTGAAACAAAACGCTTACGCCATGCAGCACACCGATACACAAACACTGTAAAATAACCCGCTTTACTTTCGCGGCCAGTTTCACATTCAACACACAAAGGTGAATAAAAACGTAAGAAATAATAAAAAAGACACGATGGTGAGCACATGCCTTACCGGATTACGTGCAGCATTCCTCACAATCCATGTTGCAACTCCGGTGCGTGCACATGCAAAGAAAACTTTCAGGCATCCATCCTCCTACGTTCAAAATAAATGTACAAGTCATTGACTTTTTTATCTTGAAGTAAACTTTATCTAGGTATGCAGGCCCCTCCAAGCGCAAAGCCGGGCATAAAAACTCGCTACTGCTGCGAGAAAAAATTTGCCCTGAGGCACCGTAAGCAATACTAAATAACAAGCTAGTCGCAGTGGGCTCGGACAGGCTGAGATCCATGTAATTCTTTTTTTGTCTCTCGGAAACTGTGCAGCAGTCGTGCTTACTTGAATGCATCGTTCGTTACGTTGAGCTGGTTACATTATTTCGGTAAAGGTTAGAAGAATTTAGAAAATTGGTAGGGCTGTCAGAAACAGTTTTCAGAACCTGTTGTCATACACTCTCTGCGAGAAAACATTAGCGTATACTCGGGAACACGGAAAAATTGAGGACGTAAACCAGAAATGACTTCAAACAAGAATACGATGCTGCCAGCTTTACTTCAAATAAAGGTTGTTCATTGTTGCATGCACTTGTCATACCTAACCTTTCTCCGAGGCGCTATACACGCAACTTGTTTTCGCTACTTGTATCAACTCGGGCAGGGATCGCAAACACGCCACCCGCGACTTACAAGGCTCTCTTTATGGAAAATTTTTTTAGTTTTTACATGTGTAATTCGTCAATTTTCTAACAAAAATTGTAAAAAAAAGTATTGGTCGGAGAAAGCTATGTGTATTTCTTTCCTGAGGCACCTTCTGTACTTCTGGTATCAATACGTCGTTGAGATCCGGGCACCGAGGGCCGTTTAGAAACGACCCGTACAAATGACAAGGCGAGCAGGTGCGCGTGCCTCTCCTCTAGCCCGGCCGTGGGCTAGCTAAAATTTTGAACAAATTACCCATCTGCCCTGGTTTTGGGACGCAAAACCCCAAATATCATTAAATTACGCTCTTCCCCCACTCTCTTTAGCTCCTACTTTTGTCGCTGTCCTGGCCCTTGAGAAGTAAACTATCGCGACTGCGGACCGCTAAGAGAGATGAGTGTGAGACACCTGGGAATACAAAAGAGTGAGATTTATCAGGCTTTGAATTAACTTCCTGCACAATGCAAATTACTTTTTCATCATTTACTTTCTTTTGCAGAAATAATGCTGGTAATGATCACTTCTTGTAGGCACCACCACGTTCGACGAATCGTTCGACGTGCCACTTTCCGTAAGCCATGTGAAAAGTATGGTTTTTCTTTGCTCAAATTGGACGTAACCAAACATTAGGTTGCTTATATTTCGAGCCTTTCATTTCGTTCTGTTTATGCCAAAGCAGAGCATTAATGTCTTCCGGATAGGCAGATATTTATTTGCACGTTAGTTAGGATTATTTGATTTAACATACACAAGTTAACACATTATAAGATTATTTTTGTGGTTGTAGAATATTTGACACCTTTAAATAACGCCCTATCAACTTGACACATTTATAGATGCTTATTCATAAGTGTTATTTTAAAGGGTTAAATAATCGCCAACTCTTCCCCAAGAAGTTATCGAATGGCTTCACTAAAGAAGTTTATCACCTCACGAATCGACCACGGCCATTCTATTTATTAATTTGTCAACTACGAGTGGAGTTATTCAGATTTGTAGCACATGGTAAATTTTTTCTCTCTTCTCCCGTCTTGACGAGTCACTGGAAGATAAGGTGGTATGTATAGCGCGCCAGAGAGAAATTACATCACGCGTAGGTCATGACGCTAGGCACTTTCTCTTTCCTTTTTCTTCGAACACACTGCTTACTTTCAGCATGACCGTGAGCGAGGGCACGTGGCAGCCTCCAGCGGTGACCACAGAAACTATGCAACGCAAGATGTTCAGATCGGTCAATGAGCGCGAACTTGAGCATATAACGGGGACATAAAGCATTATCTGTTGAAAGAAGGGGGTATATTTGCTAGCTGAGTTGAAAAAATAATTGGGAATCCCAGGCCGTGTGCTGCCCTATAATGTTTGTCTTGCGTGCTCTAAGGACATTCGCCTACCAATCACAAGCTTTTTCAGACCATGCGCGAAAATTTTTGCAGAATAAAAAAAGAGTACGTAAATTGGGATTTTGTTTTATCGCATATGTAAATAAAATTGTACCCTGATACGAAGTTCTTAACTGTATTCACTCAATCAAAGAAAATGAAAGTGAAAGCGGTGCCCGTGAGATTAGAGCTGGCACCCTCAGGCCGTCATTGGGTGCGTGAAGCTCCAGCGTTCGAGCTATGGTGACTTCGCCTTTCTTAGGTAAGCTTAAGTGTGGAATCGTATATACATGCGCACTCACTATTTAAGATTTTTTTTACTAGCACCACTTATATGGCCGTTATGGTGCATTTAGTTCTCAAAAAGTGGTGGTATTAATAATAGATAACGCAGGCTACACATAGAAGGCATGATGCGTAGATATGTTAGGATCCCGGACATTCTTGTGATACGTGCAAGATGAAACGTTGTCCTAGTTGAGACTCATGCTGTTTCATGCATTGCTAACTTCAGGTGTGGGCTTTGACGCCCGAAAACTACACGTAGTGAACGTCTCCGTGTTAAGTTGAACCATCTCTACTTTTTCTTTTCTTAAGCAGTGTAAGGTGAGGGTGTTTGCAATTCACGAGCGTGTTTGCTATTTTTTTTCCGAAATACTGCCACAGCTGTTCATCGAACCAACGACTTCGTGCTTGCAAAAACGTCATGCTACTGAGCATGCCCGGGAAAAGCAAACCAGGAGAGGTGATGACAGCACTTTTTTGAAGCTGGAAGTGCACCAGTCCTTGTGAGCCATCTTACTTTCATTCTTCAACCAGCTCGCCCTTATCCAATAAGCACAAGCTTGGTGCTGCTACTTTCAAGCTTTTGTCACGATGAGCTGAAAGGGGGCGTTGCTGGTGCGCGTGAAAGCGAGACCTGCTAAAGTCCTGTAAAAGTTTTCCCGAAGCAGGAACTGCATCTGCATAATGGACTCCTCCAAGAAATGACCGTAATTGTGCGAGAAATATCGTAGAGTGTGCGCTGAACCGCTGAAGCTCACACTCGCTGCACAGATAGACCGAACACACAATTTTCATGCTTGCACAGTATATGCAGCAAACACAGCTTGTTTCGCTCACGGAGTGCGCTGTTGGAAACGCTCGGGGCAAAAAGGGTTTTCTCGTTTTGCGGAAACCCTGAAGAGCTGGGGTACATCAGGCCCGGTTGCAATGCGAACACCTACGTTTGGTGCTGCAGTTCCAGTCATCCATCGCGGGAAAGAAAATAGTGATATCACTTCCGCAGCACTCTTTCCGAACGCATATAGCTGTTGGCAGAGGCCAACCCTAATGTTTACTTCATCTAAGCTGTTGGGCCACCATTGCATCTTCTGAGCTGTTTACTAGAGGAATCGGCAAGGAAAAGATAATTTCTATTTTGTCCTTGCTTTATTTTTGGTCCATTATTCTCGTGAAGTGGAGCCCTTTGGTTTCCATACTCTAGTCATATCCTTGTTTACAATGCTTAAGCTGTTTTGATGGTTCGTAATGTTTCTGAGCAGGGCGGTGCGTGCAGGGTTGTTAATATTTTCCCTATAATACTTGCCTAACGCTGAAATCAACCATCTATGCTTCACCTCGTCTGAAATTTTTTTTAGCGCAAAACGTGACGACATTATTAAGCTCAGTTCATGTCTGGCCACTTGACGAAATTTGACTAAGCCTCAGAATCTGAACGATATAAGGACTCACCACCACCAAGTTTAGACATCTGCCAGTAATTTGTAGGCTCAGCCTTTTTGTAGCCTAAATCAGTAGCCTAAATCTTTACTGTATCAGCCTACATTTTACACGTCATTTTGTACGGGCCAAAAATGTATCTGGCGAGACACTTTGATCTGTTACTCCACGTGTAACATTAGCGCGAAATATATAGGTGGGTCTCTGCAAGAGCAACTAATACGTGCTGGTGTTGGACGTGCATTTTGTGCTTTTATTATTCGCAAAAAAACACTCGAGGCCGTTCATGCCATGCATGCCAAAAACGTGCTCCATTTGCTTCATCTTGCCGCCGTTCTCTCCTCACCCTGCATATAAAGCCCTCTCAAAGTGTTACCTCGTACGCGAAATGAAAGTCCCCGTAAAAAACAAAAAACAAAAACAAAGTACAAGCGGCGAGTCGACAATATTACGCCGTAACGCTAGGGAACAGCTCCCAGCAGCGTCGAAGAGCAACGTTAAAGAATTCAAATGCGGAAGTTTGGACTCGATGTTTATTGTTTGGCACTCTTAATTTTTACTGAACAGCATGTAGAAATGACGACTATGGATTTCGTGTGACTTTTCAAAACGTGACGGGTGAACAAAACATCTCTGTGAGACTTCTTGGTGATGAAGCCGGCTATAGAAACTGCGAGCTATCCACTGCACTGAAGAAGACACCATGTCGGTTTCTACTCATCTCTCCACTGCTTTTTTGCCTTTTTTTCTGTTTTCCATACTCTGATTCAGACAAAATCTATTTACTGGGTAAGGCCGGGTAGTGCCATGACTGAAACAGGTGTATGTGCAATGTCGTCATCATAGGCGTGCGCATATGAGGTTGGAGGGTCAGGTCGGGGACGCTACCCTTCCCCCTCTGCACTACCGTCTTTACACCGTGTACTGACTGTAACGGCGTCAGTGCGAGGGTGTTGGGAAAAGACGGTAAAATGCACTGCGCCGGGACCTTAGCTACATCGTCCCTAATATTGGAGAACCCTTCGGACGCCTATGGTCGTTCCTAAATTACTGGTGAATCCAGAGACATGCCCGTATTTCAGTGCGTACTATGCATGTTACCGAACTTTCTGTCTTGTTAGATGGGCAGGTGAGATCAGGAAGTTTGTGGATATAATGTGGCCGCAGCAAGCACTGGACCGCGGGTTGTTGGCGCAACAGGAATAGGCCTCCTTACCTGTAATAGGCGCCGTCAAGCTGATGACGATGATAACGATGACGATAACGAAACATGTTACTATATGTGGTCATATTGACTGCTATATGTTTATGGTGGGGGCCGAGGATCGGTTTTTCTTACCCCACAATAATGTATGTGGTCATACCTCCTTCATACTGTATGCCCGCCTAAACTCTGCATACATTGGATCAGCAACTGCGTGTACTTAACTTTAGTAAGTGAAACAACCTTGGGAAAAGCCGCGGTATCTAAGGCGTCCCTTTTTTTTTTTACAATATGTATGCGGTGTACACAAGGCGTATCTCCCTTCTTTTCAATGTCAAAACCATATAGAGTCCGTGCGGGTAAAAATAGTGCAGGCAGAAAAAACAACCCTGAAACAGGCGAGCTTTGTCCTACCCCGTTCTTCTCACAGACGCCTCCGGCATTCTTGAGGTCTCCCGTCCAGGCAAGACCGAGCGTCCCGCCCTCGAAGTCTCTGTAGGTGAACATGTATGCCAAGCAGAAGGCGTCGTAGTCCTCCTCCGAGAAGAGCTCCAGGAACTTCTCGACGCCGTAGTTCCCCGGGAAGCGGTACTCGTGGTCCCGCAACGCGTCCATCGTGTGCACCTTGATGCGCTTGATCAGGAACGAGATGTTGTCCGAGCGGCCGTCCTGGTCGAAGTCTGGGTACAAGCAACATCATTCACGACTCATGCCCAGCCCTATTACGAATACTCCCAGTAATATATGGGAGACACACGGAAAAGAAATAATGTGTAACGAAGAGCTTAGGGCATAATCTATAGTAGTGTGGCACTGTGGAGCCCCTTGTGATTTCCTTTCTTGCCGATGATTATACTGTGGTTGAAGATAAAAAACCCGGAGGCCCTGAGGGCTTCGGTCAGCCGTGCCATACAAGATGACAACACTATCTTGTGTTGCACGGCTGAAGCATCCTCGTTTTAATAAGCCAGTTTTTTTTTCTTAAACTACACTCTTTCAGATTGGTCACTTTGACACTTGTAATATTTCAAAGAAGTTCAGTAAGGAGTCTGTTCTATTCTACTAATGTGATATTCAAGCGCAACAAGCAGAGAAGTGGTGGAAGGTGTGGAGTATTAATTCGGTGTTCGTTTAACTAAACTTCTGGTTCATTTATATGTGTGAACTAAAATATAATGAACCGTCGAAAATTTATTGCCGTCAATTGACGTATTGACATTTGCATTCAGGTTTCACAGCACACTATATGCCATAACCTCATACTTGATCGCCTTATGTTGGACTTTGAATTTGAATACGTAGAGAGTTGCCATACAGGCTTGCATCTCTTACAAGTAAAGCTTCCCTCTCAGAAGATTGTTTAGGGTGGTACAACCACCTTGTTGCTCACTGAATGCTTTATGGTCGAGTAGCCGATCCGGCGTGCATATATACCTGTGGTCCTATAAATGGAGTTGACCTTCTGTACGTGCCGCGTCATGGTCTCGATGCAGGCCTCCTCAGAGCCCATTCTCTGGTAGAACAGGTGGTCGGCCTGCAGGTACAGCATGCAGGTGGTCTTCTTTGGGTCGATGACGACGTTCTTGGCGGGCTGATCGCTGCCCGCGGCCCACTGAGTGCGCTGCACCGACCGGATACCCAGCGCCGCGGAGTCCGGCTCCGGTAGCTCCAGGTCCTTTTGGCTGTAGTGCGCTGCGTCGCCGTCTCGCCACATTAGGGGTGGCTCGTCCTCGTGTACCTGTGTGTATACGCGGCGTCAATGTCTAGGACAAGACCTGAGTATTTTTAGTAAGCATCAGTGGTTCGGTGATAACAAACACCGTGCAACTCATAAGGGACCATGGCTTGACGTCGTCTGGAGGAGGAGAAAGTAATTGAAAGAGGATAGAAGAGAGGAGAAAATGAGTACCCCCAACACTGAGCCCCAGAAAAGGTTTCCTCTCTCCCAATTAAAATATCTGTAACAGTGCGATTCTTTGGGAATGTTTTTTAATAATGTCGAGGTATTTACAGAGCCAAAAAAAGGATGATAAAAGAGAAAACAAGACGAGACGCTGTCTGTCGTGTGCTCTCTTCCATTCATGTCTTTCTGCGTTTCAAATACCCCAAAAAACAGTGCGCTATGGAAGGCTCGTCAAATCACCAACTCACCACAACGAAGTCCTGACTGTCCAGTGCGCCCACGATAGGACCAGAAGGCTCGGCCTCCCTGTTCCGTCATGGGAGCAGCCATGTTGGCACATTCGTGTCATGTACGGGATAAATAACAAAATCCTGAAGAAAAGGAAGAAGGCGCTGGGAATCGAGCGCAGTGCTCCTCGGAATGGAGGTGAATGCTTTTCACTAGAGGCCGCCACAGTGCTCTCTGGGCTGTTAGTGCGCGTTTCCCCCCCCCCCCCCAAAAAAAAGTTCTTTGCCTAGGCTGTGACGTCGGCTTTTGTACACTCGTGCAACAGTCCAGAAAGGAGAAAACCTTCCTCTCCGTAAAAAAAGGTCCATTGACCCCCACCGCGGTTGGCCTGAGTGACTTAGGTCATGGCGTAACTGAAGTAGTTAGGCGGGGGAGGGGGACTTGTACAGTGTGCTTACCTCAACATCTTCTCTGGAGCCAACGCTCTGCCGCCGTCGTCTCCTCCTCCTTCTCACTGCGCGCTCTTCATCGAGGAGCGCTGTGGCCCATGGCGCCCTTCTCCGGACCTCGGTACCCGTGGGGCTGCCTTCGCACGGAGCCGGCTTGTGGACGTGGCAGTAGGTCTGGTTCTCGGGAAAGTGCACGTCTGACCTCTTGTACACGACGGAATGGAACGTCACCGGCTGAACGAAATACCGGCTGGCCGGCTCGACAAAGTACTCTTCGCCGCTCCGCATCGCTATGACGCCGTCGAAGAGCCCCTCACTCGTGATGAGGCCCTCAACCGACGATTCTTCGTCCTCTGCGGTTAACAATGATATGTTGCGAGCTCAGAAATCAGAACCTATAAGTGGCACAGCTATAGCAATCGTCTGAGATCATATCGTATATCGTCTAAATCTTGGTTCTATCATCTAAAATCGGGTATTGGTGCTCAGGGACGTTTGCCATAATCTATGTGCCTTAAAAGGGGCTCTGCTTCACACGTTCCAAATGTATGCAACTCATCGCGTCCAAGCTTTATGTAATCCTAATAGTGGTGTTCTCAGAAGGAATCATCTTATTTTAAAATAATTCATTGTGCCATTTTTTTCTTGTTGATCGTTCTCATCAGTATTGTCATGTTCTCTTTCTTCCGAACTGTTCCTTTACTGTTTTTATGTCTCACTTTTATTCGCCGTTGTTTCAAGTTAAATAACACTTGTAATAACTGGTAAATTGGATTCAAACTCTTACATGTCTGGATGCACGTCTTCTCAAATGTATTGAGCCCCAGTCCTTAACAAAGAAACACTAGAAACGTCTTTGATGCTTCTGAAGGTTGCTTCTTTTTTTCTTTTTTTTGACATGTCTTTTGAGGCTCCTGCCTACGTGCTCGCGTAGAGGTATGTATAACTATCTTATTTCATATGATTAAATACAACCAATGTTCACGTTTTCTTGAAATATATTTTGCTTATGCCGTCTTGCTGCCACAGTTATTAGGGTGTGGGGCATTGGTCAAGCTGTTTATTGCAGCTACTTATCCCTATCCCAACAAATGATTCTGTAACTATACGCGGTAAATAAATTCTAGGTGCTGCGTTTTTCTTTGCTCTTTATTATTCGAGAAGTAAGGCACGAGGTGAAAATTGACTTGAAGTGTATTCGCCTTTGTTGGTGTGCTCACCTTCGATGTATCCCTTGAGGACCTTAGAGGTGTCGTACGAGATGGGCCCTTGACTGGACGACTCGAAGATGACGTCGGGACTGAACACGCTGGTGTCTCGCTTCATCCGCAACCGGAATTGCCTGCATCGACGTTTATAGAACTGAGTTAAAAAGTGAGTTAGCGTCTATAAACGTTAGCCTGTACCAACAAGATTACTAATGGGATCCATAGAAACAAAGCTAATTCTTTTGCGATTTAGCTTTGCAGCCTCCCTTTTTATTGGCTTTGGTGTGAAATGAAGAGGCCATTCCAGGTCATTGTAAAAGCTAGTATTTTCCTGATGCTTCCGAAGAAGACTTTGATGTTGCCAATGAGTTCCACGGGATTCTGCATTGTGGCGGAAAGGTTCATGAAAGGACAACAGAACGGGTACTTGCCAGTTTTCCTTTGTTAACTTTACTGCCACCAAGTGGGATGGATTCCGCATTCACAAGATTTTGTGTCCATGTGCTTCGAGTTGTCTATTGATTTGACGTTGCACTGCCGATTTCTAACCTAGCTCCTATTTAGATCATTTAGTAGAGCGACAAAAAGCGTTGGTCCCGTGTTCGATTCCCAGACCAGAAAGCTTTTTTGGCAACCAAGAAACTTTCTTTGTGAAAATCGGTATCAATTTCCTCGCGGTTTTATGCTACGAAGGAATGGTTGTCAATTTCTATTTTTTTTTAATTTTGATATGTAGCTGACGAGAGTGGCGTAGCCAAGGGGCGGCTAGTCCTTATAGGCATGTGCCTATTATGACTACCGGAGGTGGCATCTATCTCCAAAGCATCGCTTTCACTGCACACTGATTGGCTGGTTCGACAAAGGCAAGCAACTATATGGTTTGCCTCGGTCATTGAACAACGCGGGACTCTACGTCTTGCAGCAACAAGCTGTCGCCGAAAAAAGTCGTCTCAAAATAAGGCCCATAACCTGATGCGTTCCCCGGGTGTGGTAACCAGTTATTAATTCTTTTCAGAACGTCAATTGCCCATACTAAATGTATTGTAAAGTTGTTTCAGAAAGATTCACGTCTTTATGTTACAAGCGTTTTCGTCTTTCATTAGGTGGCACAATAGGCTCATTTTCGATATGAAAAAAAAAAGATTCCCGCTTTCAATAAACCATTTTTTGCTGTACATCAGCAAGTATAAAAAGATATGCAGATCTAAATAGCAGATTAAACTTCTGAAGTGATGCTTTAGTGTGACGCAACAGCCCAACAACGACGAGCGCTACAATGAGTGCTTGTCGAGATAGGAGGCTTATGTACAAACTATACAACGCACGCGTAAATCCTTGACATCGCAAGCGCTCATACTCATTTTGCAGGATTGACCAAGAATCGATGAACACGTGTCCGCCATTACCAGATATATATCACACCACCCAAGAAGGCCCCGAGTATGAGTTTACGAAAATTGAAAAAAAAGACCACTAAATATTATGCGGTTGTTCAATAGGCTTTCTGAGTGCTTTATATATGCTCATTAACTGGAATACATGTATGTTGCCATTCACTGTTCTGTTAGACAGGATGTCCACGAGTCGTACTTTGATTGTCAAAATGCAATTTGTGCTTAACCAGCTTCTAGATAATGCGTTGGGCCAGGTAGAAGAGCGTTATGAAAATTCGAGTCTGGTAATTATGATCGATACGTGTGGTCATGCGAGACCCGTATATGAATTAGGTCATTTTTTATGGAGCAGAAGCAGCTTAGACTAGGCTGTTTCATATATGACGATGCATACATATTAGCCTCCATTAAATCTGTACAAGCTTTTTTTGAACGCACGTGTTATAGATTAAGCGATTCTGTGGGTTCGATCCACCCCGGATTGCTTAAGCGGTTCACACTGTTCGTTACGGCCACGCGTGCTCGATCGGGTGAGCTCGAAAACGTTCCGTCCTCAACCATCTCAATAAGGCTCTGCGAAAACATTTGTCCCTTTTTCCCTTCGCGTGTTCACCTTCGTCGTTGTTGTCAGAACACGAACTGGTTGACCACCTGACAGACCCGGGACTGTGATTTGGTGCGAAACAAAGCGTTGCGTTTAAAATACGGCAAGAGATCGTAATATGTTGCGTGACCAATCGACGGCCGTTGTGAAGACGTAAATACGTCTTTGTCCCGATTGAAAAGAAACGAACTGGTATACAATAAAGCGCAGTGAAATTTATGTCCGCTACTATATGGACATATCCAAAAGAATGGCAAGAAGAGAAACAAGGCAGGTTGCGATGAAAAATTCGTGAACAGTGATTGTGTGCTCGAGGTGACTTTTTGGCGAGTGCTCTTGTCTCTTTCAAGGCTGCAAGACTGCAACAGTATTCATGGAGGCAGAAATGTTGTAGGCCTGTGTACTCAGATTTGGGTGCACGTTAAAGAACCCCGGGTGGTCAAAATTTCCGGAGCCCTCCACTGCGGCGTCTCTCATAATCAAATGGTGGTTTTGGGAAGTTAAACCCCACAAATCAATCAATCAATGGATGCAACAATATGTACTGGCATTGGCAATATGACCTCGGACATGTGAGCGCGTGGCGAATAGCCTCGAACGCGGCATTGGCCTATTCACCGCGGTCGCTGTCGGAAACAATGTGGAAATGGTCACGTCTACACTGCCGCCTAGATATTGCTGCTGCGAAATGAAGCTTATAGTGTGTCGCTGGCGGCTAGTGGTGATATGAGCTCACATCGACGCGCACAGCCGCAATCGATGACCCATCAGGAATATGCAGTTACAAAGATATCGGTTGTGACGAAGCCTACCGTGATGCAGAAGCCACGGTTTTATTACGTTTACGTGGTGGTCGTTGAACTATTTGATACGCGTCCCTTAATATTTCGTTTTTGATGCATTCGCTTTTCGTGTTATCATTGCTAGTGGCCGATGGCACGCGATCAGCAACTGTTTCGCAGCAACGAGTATGCTATAGAGTTCCAGTAGGTAAGCAAAATAGAGCCCCTTCTTTCTCCTCCGGTTTTTTTCAGCGCCATCTACGTATCATGCCGTCCCAGTTTTGAGGCTATTAGCCACGCACTCACGTGTTTGAGCTCATATTGCTCACGAGAGTACGCATCGATGTTATCATTTAAAATATCGCAGTAGGGTTTCTGATTTTCGGAAATCAGACGCCTGATCGCATTTATTAGAACTTGGTATGAAATCGAACACTTAAGAAATATATTTTACTGCATGATGTGTGTTTACCAATTTCACCGTTTCGTCGAGCCTTACAATGGGGTACGCTGAAGGTATAGGGCAAGTTGGTAAGCATTCGAACCAACGCAAACCTTTCGCGTAATTGATATAGACAGGCTCAACACTTATAACGTCGTTGTCTGTTATGTTATTTTTGGGCTCTTTTAGGACACTTAATATAACCATATTTTCGCAACAAAATTTGATTGGTCTCGACAAACAAGTGGTCCTCAACTAATGAGCAACGTTGCTCGAGAGGAGTGACATTATTGCGCCGTTTTTCGCACAGATCAGCAACACACCATCTTATCACAATTTCTAGCTTGAATTTTCTTTTTAATGTGGTGGTGTATCCGCGGTGCTGTCCACTCTTTGAGTGAACACGGCTCAGCGTGCCTACGCAACGCGGAGTGCCAGTGCACCGGGCGCCACCGTGCATCAAAGTGATTTCAATCGCTGAGCGCTTTGAATACACGTATGCATAGCAAAACAGCGGCGCCATGCAGGCATGCATCTCGCTGCAGTTACTATAATGACATAGTGAACTAAACTATAGCCGGTATGCACACGAAAGCTTGCAACAAAAGCTGAACTCGCTACTGTATTAGTGTACAGTATTACTATGCAGTACTACACTTCAGTCTTACTATACAGTATTACACATTTCATTTTTACACATTCAAGGATGACCTTTTTGCATGTGGTGACGTTGAATCTAACTCTGGACCGACAGAAAAGGATTTGTTGATGCAGTTTCTTTCAGGACAATCCAGCACAACTATATCAATCAAAATATTTAGCTAAGCAGGGTGAAATTAAAAAAGACATTACCAAATTAAACGGCTATATTGGGAATATCTAACGTCAGCTACCTCCTTTGTTTCATTAAAAAATGAAGTAGATGAAATAAAATTAACAGTAGCGAAGCTTAAGAAAGCTGTGTGCCTCAAATCGCGAAGAAATGAAGAGCTTGATAATAGAAGCAGGAGAAATAACCTAATAATATATCGTATTGTAGAAGCCGTCTCTGAAACAAATGAAAGTCTAACCACTAATATTCATGAGAGCTTGTTCTTATAAAAAAAAAATTCAGTTCGGTCAATAGCATACAGTGGTCTCATAGACAAGGTAAAAAAACCGCTAAAGTCATCCTGTGATAATAAAATTGTTAGAGTATCGCGAAAAGACATCAATAATTAAGGCATGTTTCAAGCTATAGGGATCGTTTGTTTCAGTCACAGAGGATTTTTCTTCCGGTGTTAGAGAAACCCGGAAGAAATTGTGGCAAACTGCTACACATGAAAAGAAAAATGGTTCAAAAGTCAAGCTTGTATATGATAAGCTGTACCTAGACGATATTCTATATAGTTCGGATGAAACCAACAATAAGAAATTTCAAAGCGTAACAAATGACAACAAAAAGTGAGTACTCAAAATTTATCTGTACTTAATGTAAATTGTCGTAAAATTGTAAATAAATCTATCCTGCTTGAAGCCTTATTTCTTACCCATGAACCAGATATTGTTGTGCTTACAAAAACTTGGTAAGCGACGACATATCCGACAGCGAATTTCTTCCGAAAAATTACATGTGCTTTTATAAAGACCGAGAAAGAGGAGGGGGAGTTGCTATATTATTTAGAGCACTCGTAAAACTTGTAAGAATGCTTGAAATTTCAGGAGTTGCAAGTATTTTTTTTGCACTTTATATATTAACAAATGAGATACGTTCTCGGAGCTATTTATAGGCCACCTGACTCCTCTGTCTCGGTTCTTGAAAATCTTGATGACTACATGTCCTGTCAAATAAAACTAGAAGACAGATCAATTCTCGCTGGTGATTTCAACTTTCCAAATATCAATTGGAACACTTTCTCTTCGCAGTCTTCTGATCTAAGTGACACAAAAATGCTTGACATAGCTTTTAATTACGATTTCCCACAGATTGTATCTCAACCTACTAGAATTCAAAGTGGAATTTCAATACTAAATTTCTTTTTTTTGTTAGTGGTACTGTCGAAATTGATATACTGTGCGATGTTGTACCGGCAATATCTGATCACGAAGCTGTGGTTTTGCCTGATGCTTCGTATGATCAGCTGAGCTGTCGATCGCCAGTACCCGAACTTTTCTCGCGCCAGTGATGAGTCAATTATTGACTTTTTTGGACCTCTCTTTTAACGCTTTTTCAGAAAACACAAGTATTATAAGCGATCTATGGCTAGCCTTCAAAAACGTTGTTAAGGAATGTGTAGTACTATCAGCATCCAGTGAAGCCCGAAGAGCGGCAATCCTTTGCGATAGTGTAATGCGTGCCGTCCGCTTATCACTACGAACAGGCACGCATATATCAGCAAAGCTGTCGAACAGGATACGCGCGCCTGTTAATGGTAAAAATGCTATGATCACCCGAAAAACGCTCCAGCTAACCGCAAACTTAGGAGACTGAAAAACAAAAAGGCCACAAATTCGTTTTGCTCTACACCAAATTATTCAATGGCTAAATTAGCAACAAAGCTAAAATTATAAACTCGGAAGGATATGGCAAAATACTATGGTGTATCACTTCCCTCTTTTATCAAGGCGTCACCTGAAAAGCACTACCTCGTTTTCGCTAAACGGGCATATCATTATTGATTAAACAGCTGTGTCTGCTGCTTACAACAAACACTTTAGATCTGTATTTACAGCAGATGATGGTTTTCTCCCCATGTTCAATTTGTCTTTGCCACCTATGCCCGATGTGAGAACCACTGAGCAATGTATTTTAAACCTTCTGCTTAACATAGATGTTAAAAGATCCCCTGGCCCAAACGATATTCCAAACGCCTTCTTAAAAAGATATGCAGAGTGGTGTTCGAAGTATTTACTCGTATTGTTCAAAAAATCTCTCGGTGATGGTTCGTTGCCGGAGGACTGAAAAACCGTTAGAATCAAACCACTCTTTGAATCTGGTGGTAAATCCAACATCGCAAATTATCGGCCCATTTCATTGACATCTACTTTGTGTAAAATCTTCGAGCACATAATTTATAAACATATAGTCAAATTTCTTGAAAAGTATGAAGTTTTAACAGATGCACAACTTAGCTTTAGACGTGGGTGTTCTAAAAGTACACAATTAGTCGGAATTACACATGATTTTGCCGAAGGTATAAATAAAATATATCAGACAGACTTTATATACATGAATTTTAGTCTTTTGATAAAGTATCGCATAATAAATTACTTCACAATCTAGGTTTTATTATAACAAATAATACTCTACTGGCATGGATTAGAGCTTACCTTACGAACCGTTAACAATACGTTTCTCTAAATGCCACCTGCTCAGGTCAAGTTGACGTTTTTTCTCGCGTACCTCAGGGGTCCATGCTTGAACCCCTATTATTTTTGATATTTATGAGTGACATCACCAGTGATATTAATGTTAAGATTAAACCCCATGCAGACAACTGCGTGATTTATGACACAGTTTGGTGAATCGAGGATCAGGTTAGATTAAATGAAAACTTCCAAAAAATCATATCATGCTGTGTTCAGTGGCAGATGACTATTATTTATGACAATACGGTCTTTATGCGAATAACCCAGTAAAAGCAACTACTTTTTTTTTCATTCTGGGGCAAACGGAAACACCTTCTCGGAAGTCGATGAGTATAAATACCTGGGTCTTTGGTTCACAAATAATTTATTATGGTCGAAACATATAGATGTTGTTACGAATAAGGCATTGCCGAAATTACTCTTTTTAAGAGGATCCTTAAAATTATCAACTCCTTCCGTTCGTTTCCTTGCATACCAGTCAATTATATCTCCTGTGCTTGAATAAGCCATGCCAATTTTGGACCGAAGCACCAAAACAGATATTAGCAAACTCGAAAGAATATAAAAAATGTAGTTCGTTACATATATAATTGATATGGTCGTTCATCAATTACTGAACTCATCAAACAATCTGGGTTGCCCTCAGTTAGCAATAGGGGTAGGATTTGCCGGCTGAAATTATTTTACCGAATAGTTAAAGGGCATTATAACATAGACTCCTCTCCCATTATGAATAATTCTCAGGGTTACCAAACCAGGCAAAGACATTCTTTCACTGTAACCCTTTTACTTCCACGAAATAACTTCTTCAAATACTCTTTTTTCCCTTGAACTATTGTTGATTTGAATTACCTCTCCGACAATACTGTAACACAAGCCTCCCCTTCTTTGTTTGAAAAATATTTGCAGTAGCTCGTTAGCACCGTTGAATATACTTTTTTATTATTCATTCCAAACTATTGCATAATGTTGTACAATTTGATAAATTTTCTCCTTGAAAGTACATTCTCTTTTTGTGTTTATTGAGCTTGTTCTTGTACTCTTGCATTTTACAGTTACTATTTGCTGGTAAATTTTGTTGTGTTCTTGTTCATTTTCTTAGCCTTATTGTTTTATCTGCACGCATTCTATTTTTCACTTCATGTATTTTCTTTGAAAACTATTGTGCCTTTTTTTTAATATCACGTATCAATGTATCATGCCTGCTATAGTCTCTGCTTGACAGTGCAGTATCAATAAATAAATGAATACTATACAGTAGACGAAAGCTTACCGAAACAGAATAAATCAGTAATCTCCCTAGTTACTTTTCTTCTTTTTTCGCTAGAATTTAGAATTTAGTGAGATACGGGTACCAGTTAAAAAAGACACAAAGTGGTGTGTGGGTTCTTTTTTATTTATATTTGGCAGAACATGGGAAGGTAGGCTACGTTAGAGCCGGCTATCCCAACATCATAATAGTAATGTACTGTAGTATTGGACTGTCCTTGTTTTTCACACTATTCTTATCATTAACATGAACTACCAATATTTGCTAGCCTCTCCCCTTTGTAGCTTGTTGTCATTGTAGTGCATGACTCACCTGTTGTGTGCGGCGAACACCAGGCGTATGTCCTGCTTGGGTGACCTTTTGCTTCGGTGGTGCTGGTCCCGGAAGGAGGTGTGATTGAAAAATAGGGGCTCGTAATGCCGGATGTGCTCGCTTAGCACCACACCTGTTTCGAGATGGAAGGTGTAGGGAAAAGAAGAAAAAGAAAAGAAGAAAATGGGCACAAGTTAGGACAAACACGTACCGAAGCGGCTACAAGAATGTGCTAGACATTCGCTTCTCGCAAACTGTCGGTCACTAAGACGTTTTCAAGGACACCCTTTTGCACAGTGGCTAAGAGGCTCAATTGAAAGGAATCTCAGCCTGCCCTCGAAGCTCGTCAGCCCGGAAAGCCATGCGAACGCTTCTGCAGTTCTGGCTAATAATAATAATAATAATAATAATAATAATAATAATAATAATAATAATAATAATAATAATAATAATAATAATAATAATAATAATAATAATAATAATTTATTGTACACATCCATAAGAAATGCAAAGAAACGGGCCTGTCTAAGTCCCCATAACTTGTGCGATTAGGCCCGACAGAGCCGGTTACAGCGATGTGGATACAAAATAACAAAGCTATTGTTGTTTCCTTACCAACGAACAGAAAAATGATTTCCACAAATATTTTTTACAGGCGGAAAATAAAAAAAGAGAAACAAAGGAGGGACACAGAGCATACGTGGCATACAAATAGACCATGTGGTTTTACAGCTCAGCGAGTAATTTCATTATTTGCCCTTTTGAAGTCGCTGAAAAAATTTGTCAGGTAGTGCATTGAAAAAACTTTGGAATATATACACTTCTACATGCTTCTCCATATCTGGTAGAAAAGCGGTGTACTATTAAACGCGTTTTTTTTCTCAGGGGTCGCTGCTAATAATAATAATAATAATAATAATAATAATAGTAATAATAGGGATTTAAAGTCACAATCTCACGACATGATTACGCAAAATACCACAGTGAAAGGCTCCTTAAATTTCGACCATCTGGTGTTCTTTAACGTGCGCTGACATCCCACAGTGCAAGTACCTGTAGGATTTCGCGTCCATCTACATACAACCGCCTTGGTCGGAATCGAACCCGTGACCTCCCGGTCAGCGGCGCAATAATACACTAAGAGCTAGACCCCCGCGAGGGACGTTATGTAGTTCTTGAAGACCACTGAATTGAGTGATCAGCTGCACACTCATGCTTTTTCTTTTTGGTCTTGCTCTTTTTCTAATCGACTTGAACCTGTCTCCACGTACAGGGTAGCCAACGGAACGTAGTCTAGTTAACGTTCATGTCTTTTCTGTATTCCCTTTCTTTTTCACTTTGTCTCCGAAAAGTAAAAGTTACCACATTATCCTTCTCTTCTGAACGCGACAGGCCTCCCCGAAGCCCCACTAATCTACAGACTAAAGAACCGCCTTACGATTGATTGATTGATTGATTGATTGATTGATTGATTGATTGATTGATTGATTGATTGATTGATTGATTGATATGTGGGGTTTTACGTCCCAAAACCATTATGTGATTATGAGAGACGCTGTAGTGGAGGGCTTCGAAAATTCGGACCACCTGAGGTTCTTTAACGTGCACACAAATCTGAGCACACGGGCCTACAACATTTCCGCCTCCATCGGAAATGCAGCAGCCGCCGCCGGGATTCGGTCCTGCGACCTGCGGGTCAGCAGCCGAGTACCTTAGCCACTAGACCACAGCGGCGGGGCTGACCGCCTTACGGACATGTATGAATTGGATGATAAATATCAAGTGCGCAGAGCGAGGCTATAATGCTGTATTTTGAACCTGAAATAAATACAGTGAAACGGGTCATAGTGCAATTCATCTGGACCCGGGCGTCGCCGTCCTGAAATGAACTTGCTTCTGGAGAGCATAGCAAAAGGATGGTTTCATCACTGGTGTGTCGGAACAAATCTTTGTTAGCGATAACTTGTAGGTTTGGGCGAATCGGTTCATGAGGCGAATAACTTGAAGTATCAAGAGAAAACGATGGCAAAGAAGGAACACACACAGTACTTGAGCTGTCTAAAAAATTCTTATGATTCTTGCCCAATCCCCCTCAGACGGTATGAGCCATGGTAGAGGCATCATCATCATCAACACAATTAGAGCTATGCACCTTTTGTGTATGTTCGTTCTTTGTATTTTTTTTCACTGCTTCAAGTTATTTACTACAATTCTTCGAACAGAACCATGGAGAGCGCGCCGAGCAACCTCTCGCATTTGTGTGCTAAACTAAGCAATGTGATGCTCTCAGTAATGACTGTCATAGTGTTGGACTAAAAGATACTCAGGTGAAACAATCGCGGGCTATGTCTCCATCGGGCTAATGCCGCTTACAGTCATACTTGGCGTTAACACACTGATGAAAGTGCATGCCTTTATAATACATTAATGAGGTATGATTACTTCGTTACTTATAACATTAAGCACTGATTAAAATCTCACGCAGCTGCTGAAGCTATGTTCCTTCAGTAAGATGATTCCAAACATTTAGTAGACATATTCAAATAACAAGCAAACAGATTTCGGTTACGGTAAATGGGTTGTGGTGGTACTTCTATTTGAACTATGTACAGTTTATATAAAGTTCAAGAAACTGCCGATTTCTTTACTTAAGCTTTTGCTGGCGAGCTTGCACTCACCCTTACGCAGAGGCATTAACCGAATGCCGTCGCTGATGGGAAAAATTATGATGCGAAGAGAAGCAGCTTTTTTTTATTTTTGCAACTTCCGCGAAGAAAAATTCACGTTAATCTTACGGCCCTTTTCGTGCATTTCAACCAAATCGTTCTTCCAGGTAAATCGTTTCACTTATTTTGTTTATTTCGTGTCAGTTACTCGATATTGATGAGCCTGCTTTTCTTCGTGCTATATCCTGTTTCTAATCGCATTCATCACCTTTCTGAATATATACCAAGAAAACAACAAGGGGTGCTATGCAGGATCGGCCGAGTTTCACCCGAGCTACGTGAAACTAGGAATTTGTTCGAGCTCTGGCGACAGCCCCTTTTGAATGAGGCAACAGTACGAGAAAGTCAGATCCACCCGTCAGCACGCTACGTTTCTTTGGTTACAATGCAACCAGACATCGCATCTAAAACAATTGACTAAGTTGGGTGGTATTTTCAATCCAGAGGCATCTTCTTTCATTTGTTTGTTCTTCCACTGGGTGCAGAAGCAAACCCATACACTAAATGTGTCAGAAATTTTCATGATAATATTTTTTAGAGGCACAGGATGTTGAAATTAATTTTGCAGCTTTTAATGCCTGCACTACGTCTGTTTTAGAATAATCACCATGGTAGCCTCTGCGATTAGTACTGGCTGAGCGTCTTACATCATCACGACCACAGCTAAACCCAAGGCCACGTTTTAATCCTCATGGTCAGCCTGTACATTATGACGCGCTTCTCGGCCGGTGCACGTCGTCTTTGTTGTCATCGACCGCTGGCACCCGAGCACGTGCGGATGGCTAATTAGCTATTTGGCTCGATGGTATACTTGGCTAGTTAGGCCAGGACATGCTATGACCAAGCTAATTGCGCCATGTCATGGTAAGGCAGAGGGGGGGGGCGTAGCCACGGGATGGCATACCAGGCCGGAGCCCCCTCCCAGCCTCGCCCCCCCCCCCCCAGAATTTTTTGGTCACAGCATAGACCACGAGAAATGACTATTTCAAGGGGGTTGCCCCTCCCGAAACCAAGGAGATGCACCTCCCGGAAAAAAAAATTCTGGCTACGTGCTTGGGCCGAAGTAATAACACCACATCCTAAAAGGCCACTCACCAAGTCGGACGATTGTGAGCTGACAAATTAAGTGCGTACATGGGGTGCTCATGATCACGCCTGCCAAAATTTGCAACGCTACGCGCCGCGGAAACGGGTCAATTTTCAAGTTGAACGCTGCTCTTCCTTTTTTCCGCGGGCGTGCGCTTAGAGAGTGAGGACATGGCGTACACCTATAGAATTGCCGTACGTACACGGTGGTTCTGTGACGTTGATTTTCTACGTGGACGACTGTGATCTGACGTTGCCAACAGTTGCCTGTGACAAAGCGAAAATTTTTGGCATATGTGTAGTTTATGTAATTTGTTACTTGAATTGATGAATAAAACTTGAGATACATAATGAGACGCAATAAGGGAATGCGTGCGTCGTTTCCATTTTCCCCCTTGAACTGCAACCAGATGCGGGGTTAATGTGCCTGCGTGTCACATGAGTTCGTGTCCCCGCGGTTAGTGCGTTCAGCAGACGCCTGCCCTGGAAAATAAATTAATGCTCCTGCGTGTTCGAGCACTCATTATGCTCATCTATTCTACCGCATCTAAGCCAGCGTTTCCGAACCATCCAGATGACAAAGGCCACAGGCGCCCTGGAATGAAGGCCTCACCGAAAAAAAAAGAATATTTAAAATAAAGTTTTGCCTTCGTTCCGAACCATCCCGCATAAACAGGCTGTAGACCACAAAACGACGCCACTCGCGTGTGCGGGGGTTGAACTTGTTCGGGCTCGTCATGCGCACTTGACCTCTTGGTCGGATGCAGGAGAGGGTGGGGAAGAGATCTGGCTTGCGAAGCGGCGAGCGGCATGGATTTCGAGCTCGCCTCATTGCACCATCGTTTCGTGGCGCTTCAAAATACCAGTTTTCTTAGCTCGTGATTAACCGAATGAAAAAAATTTCTGGCCTGTTGTTCTTCATTGGACACACAACTTGCACGGTCTAACTAAAATTTGTTATGGGGCCTGGTGAGTGGCCCTTTAAGAATGCCACGCTAATGAAGCCATGACTAGGCTAACTAAAGCATGCTGGTCGATGAGTCAACGTAACCTCGCTGATTAACGCGGCCTTAATCACGAGCATGCAAAGCAAAACCATGCTAACTAGATCTTAGCTATATGATGAGGATTATAGTATCTTGCTAATCAGGATTACGTTTAATAGCTCCGTACTGATCAAGGGCTTGCTAATCGCGCCCGAGATAGTTGCCCTTTGATTGAAACCGGGTGGAAAGAAAGAATCTGTGCGAAAGAGCATGCAAACGCCAACGAACACGCCTGTAGGATGCACGTGTTGAGTTGGCAAAAAGATAGCGCGAAAATCACGCTGGCGTCACTGCACTGTTAAAATGTTGACTTAGTGGCAGCGCGAACGTGTTCACACGCGGTGTTTTTTTTTTTTTTGATAACCGCCGCAAATGTCCCGCATGCATTTCCAACGCCACGCGTGTTCCTGACACCATTTTTATCAACGCTGCGATCACGCACTTGGCACTGTTTTCATGTCATGGCCGCCACAGACCGAGCTCGGAGCAAACTCGTCTGCCCGAGGAGCTCGGATCATCCTGCATAGCACCCAAGATCTCGGTGTTCCTGTCTCAGGCACGTAAAAGTGCGTTTTCGTCCCGCTAAAGTAATCACAGGTAATCACTTAACAGCACACTTGCATCCCCCATCAAAAGGAACATCGCCACCAACTCGCGTTTTTACCCAATATTTGCGTTGACATTATCTTTATTTATTTATTTATTTATTTATTTATTTATTTATTTATTTATTCATTTCACGGCGTCCTTGTCCAAGGATAGTAATGGCAAATAATCACGATACAACTCACGTGTGTTTGGCTAACAAAAAAACATCTCGACCAACTCGTATTCTTGCACCTTTCAATTGCCTTCGCCTTCCTTTTTCTGCTTAGATCTTTCTTTTGCATCGTTGCACAAGCCAGAAATGATGCCATCCCTGCGGCTTGTGGTCGCGGTGTCCTTTACAGCTCTTCCAGATGTGGCCACGTCCCGTCCTGTGTAGCCAGCCCGTCACGTGTCACAACTAGGACAACAGCAGCGATGACAAGCGTCGTCGACTAACGAGAGAAAGCTAGAATTGCGATATCTCACTACAACCCCTAGGAGCAGAAGCTCGGTGATTCGCTTCACGACTTGAGGAACAGCGCGAAGGCATTGGCCCTGGTAATGCGGCAAAGCGACACATATGAGTGTCTCTTTCTTACGCGACCTGTTCTCCAACTCTACTTCCCACTGGGGAGGGAGAAAGGCGAGTAATAGAAAGTGTGCGTGGCGTAGGTGAAAGGGTAAGTGACAAACTCTGCAGCGCGGACAAGTAAATGAACAAGAGGAAGGAACTTACACGTATAGATTGTAGTTCGGATCGAAAGTACTCCCGCGATCCTCGGCCTGCAGAGCTGTCAAAGAAGGCTGCTCGGGATCGTCGGACTTCCAACGATAGATCGGAATGGCCAATCACGCTTTTCACTCTCTATTTTACTGCGTTCGCATTTATCGACCGTTTTCGCGTCCTCCGTGCGGTACGTTGCAATGGTGAGAACGTATTGGGGGGCGTCAATATGGCACGGCGATTGCGAAAACTCGCCTGGTGAAATCCATGGACGTCGTTCGAGGCAAAACTCTGAAGTGGACACTACGCGTCAAGACAATGCGTGACATAGTGAACTTTGTGTCGTAAACGTTTCTGAAATCCATGAATTGAAACCATTGAACGGTAGAAAACGATGGTGGAATCGCAGATTTTCTCGATTTTTCTAATCAGGTTTCTTTCAGAGATTTTGTTTCCTTGCAGTTTGTGAATTTGAGTTGTGGTAGTTTTCGTGTTTGATACCCCTTTACGCTATATGTGTTTACGTGGCTGGAGGGAGGAGCCGAGAGAAGGATTAACCAAATGCAATGTATAATTTAGAAATTCAAATAACGTCATTCAGTGGCGTCCGTTTCGAAAAGACAGTCTTGAAGCAAATACCAACAACTACGTTATTTTGTCTACAGGTGCCATGATGATCATCACAGTGCCGACTTCCTAAATTTCGTTGTAAGGGTGGAACTTTCTTGGCGTGTGAACTATAACGGTGACATCCGTAGATGACATGTTTATATGCGCATTTTTTTTGACAATTGTGCGCAACATTGATGTATACCTTGGCAAGGTTTGGAGGCAGTACTACAAATGATGTTACGTAAATTTTTCTAGATTACCAGTTGCATAGAGATGAATGATCACAAATTCATACAACATTTAGAATCGATATATACCCTAAATAATAGATCATTTCTGAATACGGCCCGTGCAGAAGCCGTATTTGTAAATGATCTATTTTTGGGTTTTTAATCACTCGTGACGTGACCGCCGTGGCGACACCTCATTGGCGGAACGGGCGTTTGTCTACGCTGGACTAGCCTGATAGAAACAGCCGCAACTGATACACCCAATATTTATCGACCTGAACGCTGAATAAGCTTGCGATCATTCGATTGAATACGACTGGTGGTCTATAAAATCTCTATGCCAAACCTTGCCAAAGCATACATAAATGTCAAGTATGAATATATAGAGAAAGCGGAGGTTAAAAGAAGTAGCCTGAGTCTTAGCAAATACGCTTCGTTGCAACCCGAGCTTGCCCCTGAACAAAAGGAGCGCTCTGGCGCATATGCAAAGACACAGCAGGGCATTAGTCCAAAACAAAACGACGAAACAAAAGGGATAGACAAGCAAAATTAGAAACGCAACAGCAATCCGCAACAGCTTGTGGCGTACCCTTTGTTCTCGACATAAAACTTTACAAAACAGGACAGACGTTTCTGTTATTCTGCTTCCACTCCATCATAAAAGATGAGAATATAAACTGGAAGCGGGTAAGGTACTTTTGACCCCGTCTGGTTTCTGTTTTGAGCGAGAACTGTGCGTAGAGGGAGGCCAGCTTCATAAACGTGCGCACGTTCACAAAGCCTCTCGAATGAGCCTAAAGAAAAAAAAGAAGGGGGAGGGGGCAGTGCCGCGAAAATAAAAGCCTGCGATGTACGCATAAGCGGATTGCCCCCCCCCCCCCCTCCTTGTTGGGCTCCGCGATAATCAGAGTGCCAAAGGAGCGTGTTTTGCAACAGGGCCATATTAAAAGTGCTTGCGTGTGCAAGGTTCAGGTGAGAGGGAAAGACACTAGCTGGTAAGAAGAATGGTGATGGCATTTCTCTGGCTGCATGGGGAGTACAATAGGTGCGCTACAGAGAGTTGGGGGAAGAACGAAAGTACCGCCTTTGTGTTGCCGATCAAAAAAAAAGAAAGAGTACGAAGCCACTAATTATTTTCTTCTTTTCCAGCGCAACATGAAACCACGGTTTGCGAATGCTTCAAAACGACTCCCTGGTTCTGTTTCGTTCTTTGGTGGTGTAAACGCTAAGCTTTTGTACGGCTGCGAAATTTTCTGTGGACGCGTGGACATTGGAGCATGCTGTGCGCAGTTCTGCGAGCGTTCCTCGTTACTTTCTTTCTTTCTCGAGATACACGTTTGCACTTATGTGCTTTTTAACGGAAAAAGGAGAGAAAAGTGAGCCCCGCAACTGTCTGCATCAGGTGCGACACCTGAACAGTAGCTCACAAGGAATGGGGGTAAAGAGAGATTAAAAGGCTAGGATTGAAATGTATGTATAGAGAGAGGAAGGAGAGAGCGAGGTGCAGGGACAGCGAGCGACGGAAGTAAAGAGAAGATAGGAAAGATGCACATGGTCACAGGAGTCCGAGGACGGGACACCACTTGACGAGAGCTCTTGTCCGCGTCACGAGATGGCGTAGGGCAAGTCCAGTCGGCCAGAGCTGCACTGTCGTACATTGGCACGTAACGCATGATGCTTGTATTGTTTGTGCGTATCGCATCACAAGTGATGCGATGGATGAGTTGTCCCTTGCCACTTGATTACTGTTTTCTTTTTTCAGTTCATTATTTGCTCGTGTGTAAGGGCAGCAGCTGTGATATAAAAGTGTGCAAAACTCGATCTCTAGGATCAAAAGATTAAAAGTTGACTAATTCTCAATTTAGACATGAAACCTACGGTTGAGCGTCGACGCACATGAAGTATTCGCAACGTCGGTAATGTTGCAGTGCTCAAGGAGGAGGAGGAGGATACTTTATTGAAAGAATCTGGTGGCTTTTGTGGTGCGGATCCCACGCCTAGTTGTCGAAATTTTCTTGTTTGTACACGTTTTATCAGAGAAGCAAATACGCTACTTTCTTAGCGAACTTATCGCGTGTTTGTTTGTGATTGATTGTTTGCCCATTTCGGCAGGTCTCCGCATTTTGACGCAGCAATCAGCACTTCGTAATGACTGGAACAGCTTGGTCTAAAAGAACGTTTTTCCGTGTGAATCGGTGCATGTCATATTGTCGGATATGGTGCGCTAAGATCGGACAAACTCATCATCATCATCATCATCGTCAGCCTGACTACGTACACTGCAGGACAAAGCCTTTCCCATGTTCCGCCAGTTAACGTGGTCTTGTGCTTGCTGCTGCCAATTTATACCCGCAAACGTCTTAATCTCATCTGCCCACCTAACCTTCTGTCTCCCCCTAACCCACTTGCCTTTTCTGGGAATCCAGTTAGTTCCCCTAATGACCAGCGGTTATCCTGTCTACGCGCTACATGCCCGGCCCATGTCCATTTCTTCTTCTTGATTTCAGCTATGATATCCTTAACCCCCGTTTGTTCCCTAATCCACTCTGCTCTCTTCTTGTCTCTTAAGGTTACACCTACCATTGCTCGTTGCGTTGTCCTCAATTTAAGCTGAACCCTCTTTGTAAGTCTCCAAATTTCTGCTCCATAGCCAAGTACCGGCAAGATACAGCTGTTATATACCTTCCTCTTGAGGGATAGTGGCAATCTACCTGTCATATTTTGAGAGTGCTTGCGAAATGTGCTCCAGCTCATTCTTATTCTTCTAGTTACTTTAATCTCGTGGTTAGGCTCCGCGGTTATTACCTGCCCTAAGTAGACATAGTCTTTTACAACTTGAAGTGCACTAATCCTGGTGCCGCGCAGTTCCCAACCGGATAACAAAAAATTCGCGTGGTGATGAAACTGCATTACGAGGCCTGGGGTGTGGCCTCACCGGTAACCACCGCCGGGAACGCACTCCCTCACCAGAGAAGGATTGGCCACCCTGGTGCAGTATCTGGCCACTACCTCCCACATGCATACATGCATACGGACAAACTCAGTAAAAACTAATTCTGCAATAAGTCGGGTCTGAAACAGCAAGACTATTCATTCTCTGTGTTCTAACGTGCGCCTCATGAATTCTCTGCTGAAAGGTAATCGCTCGAGAAGTGGTTACCAACCGATGGTAAACATAAGATTATTGAGTGTATGTAGCTTTGTGCGCCTTAAAGTTCAGCGAATGCATTGTGGGTTCTTTCATATGAGATCGCTTACGAATCTGTACTTTCAAATAGTGCAAGTTTTCCTACATTAAAATAGTATTTGCCGAGACACACGTGAGCAAACTAGTCATGCAAACCTATGTTTCCAAAAATTTACGGAATTAACTAAACCGATGGGCACTGAAAGAACACAGTTCGTCCATGCTCTTATTGCCTAAGTGTTTCAAGACATATTCGTATGATCGCACATACCAATTGATATAATTTTACGACACATGCAAAGAATGCAATGTCTTCGCAACGAATTCAACGTTTTTACGTTTAAGGCCTTAGCTGACCCTGTGAACCTTTCTAAATGAAATTTATCGCAGAGACGTTAAACTGCATCCGAGTACCAAGCCGAAGCCCGCAACGAAAAATTACGTCGTACTTTTAAAAGCCATGCGCGTAAATAACGGTTATGTCTGTCACCGCAGTACCAAAATCATGGCTGCGGAGACCATGTACCGCAATTGCTAGGACGAGCACCATTGTTTAGTGGTCATTGGGACGCATTGCGGATTCCTCTGTGTAGCACGTACTAGACAAATGCTTGCATAGTTGGCGGTTGGTGGGAAAGTCATGCACGATGATACTCGAGAAATCATTAGAACCATTCTATCTTTTCTTTTATAGAGAGAAACAACTGCAGCGCGCCAACTTCTGATGTAGAAGGACATCAAGTATATCAACAACAACAATGAGCAAAGTGGAGGATGTAGGAGCCTAAGGAAGAAAACTGGAAACGGTCTCGTGTCGCCGACTGTGCAGCGGGCTGTGTGAAGGAGGCTCAGATCGTATCCGCCACATGCCACAATGACCATACACACGTAAGGCCTGAGCCACGGACGCGAACTCCGGGAAAGTAAACGGCCGTTCTCGGCACGTGGGAGTCATTGGCACACCACGCCCCACCCCACCCCGCCTGCACCTCGTGGCGGAGTCAAAGCGAGACCGGGACCGCGGAGGTCGGAAGTAAGATGAAGTGCACGGTCATCCCGAACACGGGGATGCCCTTATCGCGGTACACGCTGTCCTCCCTGCCTTCGCTTGCTTTTTTTTTTCCACCCCCAAGACTTCCAAACAGTCGTTGTGCTCCCCGACAAACAGAGTAAACGAATGGACAGCCTCCTTTCCGTTCGACAGAAGAGGACGAAGCGTATTTGGGACTTTATACATTTGCTACTTACAAACAGTGCACGGGCGAGTAACCATCCGGTCAGTTGGCGAGGGAGTCTGTATCTTTATGACAGTAATTCTCGAGTCGGTGGACTACAGAGGGGGAAAAGAGAAGTAAAAGGAAATCTCATTGGCGCACTCGCTTGTTGGTTAAGTGAGGTATGTCGCCCGTGTCAAGACTTGGGGTTCCCTGGCATTCATAATGACACCGAGCCTACTTAGAACAGCTGAGGTTTAGTACCCCATCCGTAAGATGTAGGGCTGCATCTAAGCACCGGCCAGTATAGACACGTCGAGCGCGTGTGATTTACCAACCACGAGAGGGTCCAGGGTGCACTAAAGTGAAACGGTTGCGCTTAATGCCCGCTTAACGCAACAGAGCCGAAGCAGTGTGGACTTAATTTGAGGAGAGGCCTGGTGGCTCCTCTCTTTCCAGATACGCCAGTGCCGCAGCTCTCGCCCCAGATCACAGATCACGGCCGCCAGCAAGGTTGTGGTGTCTCCTCCCGCAGCCACCGGAACCATATGGGCATAGTACTACACTTACAATAATTCTGTACATAACAATTTATTGTGACTGCGAAGTTATTTTCGTAAATTTCAGCATTCTCGGCTTTCACCGTCTAATCAGTTAGACCACTACAGATGCCACCAATCAGCCTAGTGTTTGTTTCCTCACTAATGGCGCACACACTCAAGCTCGTTCCTTGAAGAGGCTTTTCTGTTAAAAAGCGAATAGGCATTCAAAAACAAAAAGAAGAAAAAACAAATGAAAACAACAACGTTTGATCCGTCGAAAAACGACCTATGTATACATCTAGCGTGTATCATCCCATCATTTGCTGCCATCAAACTTTAGTGCTTCCTTGCTTCCCGCAGTCATTATTATTTCGTACAGGTCAATCATTACTGGGCCCGAACATGGCGCTTCCAGTTAGCCTCCCGTTCTGCGCAACAGAAGATTATGTTGTCGGAATACGTCAGCTCATTTCTTCTTCCGACTTCGATGTAACATATACAGTACGAAAGAGCCTGAGTTGCGGTGGCTTCTCTGTATCTATTCCTATTCTCAACAAGTGAATCAGGTATGAAAAAAAAACTATAAACTCGAGAACATATAGCCCACCTGCCATCCTGCATGTCTGTGTTTTCTTGCTCTGGGAAATCGCATTAGCCGTTGTGGCTGCTCCCGTAAGTAACCCTGTTGCGGTTCACGCAACGCGTTTTTTTTTTTCTTTTGCCGGAACTCCGCGAGAGAGGCGAAGCCAGTCAGCTCCATCGAGCAGAATAAAGTAAGCTTATAGAACACTCACAACAACACGCAGCCAAATACCATACAGGAAAAAAAAAATCGGTTCATTCTCGCGCTGCTCATCCTACGCGTACTCGCTTCCGCGCAAGTTTACTTCGTGATCGCCCTGCTTTGCTAGCGGAGGCTGCGTATCTGGCCGCAGCATGGAGAGTCTTTCAGTTTCTGAAACATCTGCTTTCTGTTCACCGTCTTCTTCTGATTTACTATTTCTCTTTCTTTTTCACTTCGGCGCGTGTTCGAAACCGACACGCACGCTGCGAGCGACAGGCGACGTGGCTTGGCGTAATGCCTCCGGAGGACGATTCGCGTCCTTCACGAGGAATACTCCCTCACCCGTATGCCCTAGAAATGCGAACCGACAGTTCACACTCGCCGTGGCAACAATTGTTTACGCTGGCTGCGGCAGGTCCAAGAGTGTGTTGAAGTAGACGCGCGAATGCACCTTGATCACGTCGATGAAGTTCTTCGCAAGCTTTACGAATGATTTCGCAAAGGTGACAGTTTTATACGCGTCATAAACCTCATAAGAGTGAAATCCGCAGCGTCAATACGAGTGGTGCGAAAAGGTATCACGTCCTGACGTCACCATGAGATGGCTTTAAGACTCCATCCTGACGTTGACAACATACGGCGACGTGAAATCGTGACATCATCGCTTGCTCAAACGTGCGCCAACCACGGAAGCACGGCAAAATCACGTTACATGCAGAAAGTTCCCAATAAACAAGAAAAAGAACGGCTTTAGCTCGATAGTCATCTTGTGCAAATGTATAGAGGACCACGGGAGTTTTCGTTTTAATAGATGAGAGTGGCCATATTGGACTTTTTGCAAATATCATTTGTGCTTTGTATGTTATGATATTAAGTTTACGATTGTCACAGAACGAGCGCTAAAAATGGGCGCGCCACCAAATTCTTGCGATAACGGGCGGGAGAAACGCCGCGAAGTCAAAAGAAAAAAAAAGGAAAGAAAAAGAAAACAAACGGCCAAGGCTCCCCGGGCGCGCGCTCTCCCCGCAGAAGCGTGGCTTCATCGACGAACCTCCTCACCCCACAACGGCGGCCGAGCAAGCACTCGATTTTTCCAGAACGAAAGGGGCGTGGTCATACCGAGTTGACTCATCGGCCGGAGAGGGCATTCCAACCGTCTCACCCTCTTCCCAGCTTTCGCTGCGTATCGCACCGACGAAATGACGAGAACCGTCTGGAATGCCGCGCGCAAGGTATTTAACCGAGCAGCCGAGATGAGAAAGCAGGAGGAGACGGAAGTTAACGCCAGAGCGCGTAGGGATTCCGCCGTGTAGTCGGCGAAGGTTTTGGTCCGTAGGGACGAAGCCGGAGATGAAGAGGATTTCCACCTGAGGGGTGAAGGCTCGGGCTACAGGCAAGAGCGTGTGTTTACCGCTATCGAGCGAAGACCCGTGGCAACAGCTGCGGGTGTGAAGCCGACGTGTTCCGGCGAAGACGTTGAAGTTTGAAGAGTGGCCAATTGAAGACGGGAGTTTTCCTGGAAGAGAAACTTCGAGGGCTGCGGAACGACAACAACGCTGGACTTTGAGTGAGTGATTCTCGGAAGAGTATCATCAAGACTTTGGTTCCAAGAACTTTGGACTGAATAGGTTTTCTATCTCTCTAGTCTTTAAGTGTCTTGGTTGTTCAATGCATGCGACTGCATTGTAGTGCGTATTGTTGTCCGCGTCCGTTGTTTCAAGTGTGGCTGATTGTATTGTGTAGTACGTTGATTGATTGGTTTGATTGGTGACATATTGTATGCAACTATTGTGGAGTGTGCATTTTTGTGTATTGTTTTCGATCTGCCATTATTGAGAATATAATTTGTTTGTTTATCAACTCTCGGCTCTGACTTGTTCTTTGGGCCACAGCCGGCGTCCGCTGGCGCGCCAAAAAGGACCACTTCTAAATTGTCCACGCTTTCGTGGTGCGGTTCGGGGGGCCGATACTTCGGCTCTTGGAATTAGCCCGGCGATCGCCTCCCTAATAAACGGGACATGTGTGACAACGATGTCATGAAACTTCACTAATGAAGAGGAAAGTTAAGTTACCGCGATTTCATGTAGGATGTGTCCTTTATTTAACTTACGAAGCAGCATGCATATATGTTTTTGACTGTGCCGGCATTGCGGCTTCTGGCTTCACCCGCAACAAATTGTGTATAGGCTTTGACTCAAAGCCACCAATCAATCCATTCATCAATCAATCAATCAATCAATCATTTAACCTGTCCAGGAACAATCACAAGATTTTTCTTCAGGCGCACGCGAAAATAAAACAAAAAATAAACTATATAATACAGATAGTCTTCAGTTAAAGAAATAAAATAAAATGAATACGCACAGACAAAAAGAGATCAACGCGAAATGTGATGAATAAAAAGACAAAAATGGTAGTAAAAGCTCAGATAGAAATAATGCCTGTTGACTATGAAAATCATCAAGATCAAGAAAGTTAACATATTAGAGACTTTGTATATTGTGAATAGTAGGAAGGAAGGAAGCAACAAAAGGGAGAAGGCAGGGAGGTTAACCAGAAAGACATCTGGTTGGCTACCCTACACTGGGGGATTAGGGAAGGGGACAAGAAAGACGAGAAAGAGGGAAGAGAGGGAAAAGAAAAAAAAGGGTGGGGGAGAGACTGACAGTAATTTCATTGCAGTGTGTAGAACTCTACCACATGTCAGACGCGTTCACATAAGCAGTGAATAGTAGAGTGTTGTAAGAAGTTGTAAGGTACACGAAACGGTCGATTTTCTCTGGTTAACTACCGGGGAATTCGAAGAATATTACGACTGAGAAGAGAAGGATTTCATACCCTGAACTTGCTCGTAAAGAAAAACAAGTCAGCGTGACTTCTCCAGTTGTAATGAGGTGGCAGGCAGTGACAGTATTCTAGCAGCGTTAAAATGAGATCCAGAGTCATTTCATTTCAAGCATTTACAAAGGTGATTGTAAACGCTTAAGAAGTTTTTCTGGACTCGCTCAATGGCATTGCTGCTATGTTTCGCAATGTCATTCAAAATCGCCGATGCATACTAAAGTTGCGGAAGACATACTGCGGTGTGCAATATGTGGAAGGCAGTTGGAGAACTGCATTCTCGAGAGATTCTGCAAACACGGCCGAGATAACGAAGGCCTCAGATGGCAGCACGTTTATTATGACCAGAAAAATATAGCATGCTATCAAAACAACACCCACATCAGTGAACTCACAAGCCTACATACGATACTGAAGTGAAACGACACGACAGATGTTTTTCGAAATATATTCACGAATTTGGTCTTTAAGGTATTCAGAAAAAGGTTAATGTTGTTACACCATTCGGAGAAACAACACAAATCTGACTGCAGCAAGCGACAGTTGTTAACTGAATGAAATTCCTTAAATATCTTGATTCATGTCATCTGCGTACAAGAGAGAAGATGAATAACGAATTGCAAAAGAAACATCATTAACGTAAATTAAGAACAAGAATGGATAATAATAATAATAATAATAATAATAATAATAATAATAATAGGTTGTTGTTGTTGCTGTTGTTGTTGTTCTTCTTCTTCTTCTCTTCTTCTTCTTCTTCTTCTTCTTCTTCTTCTTCTTCTTCTTCTTCTTCTTCTTCTTCTTCTTCTTCTTCTTCTTCTTCTACAACGATGTTCCCTTTTCTGTACTAATAACAGAAAAATTTGAAACTTAAAACTTATCCCAGAGGCCCTCGCGCGCGAACGCCTACAGTACTGCGAGTGACCAAATTGTTTGCCGACTTTGATCATAGTATTCGTATCAAAAACACTAACGTGAGAATTTCAAAACTCAGTACAATGACAGCCTGCTTTTTTTTTCTGTTGCTGTCCAGGCCGAACGTACACTTACGGAGACAGCGCAGTAGACGCAGGCTCTTCAGAGGAGTACGCGCACTTTCGAATTAAAAAAAAAAACCTTTCGCTGGCTCAGAAATACTTGCACCATCTGAGTGACACATGTGTCTATACAGTACGCGAACTTAGCTTTAATAAAAAGAACGGTTCGCATTACAAAACGCGCGTCCGTTTGCGTAGGCGTACGAAATTCACTTATGCTAGCCTGTTATAGAAAGCGCGGAGCTCCCTCTGGAGCATTCGGTGTGCGAACCTCATACCTACTATACACAAAAAAAAGTGCTGCAAGGCCGTGATCATGTCCTCGCCCCGTATATATAAACTAAATCTTGTTCCCAACGACCAAACCCACGCACGTTTTCAAGTGGGTCACTTCAAAGCGAATTCTCTCTATAAAACTGCACGACATTTTCGCTATTTATGCCTCAACTCTCCTTCCTCGGTCGCGATATTTAAAAAAAGAAAAAACTCGTCCGACGAATCAATTGTGTGGGCGCGCTAGCACGCAGGTTCCGAGAGCCTCCTGGAGTTAGCGCAAACTGCGCCGCAAAGCAGCGCAGGGGGCGCCACCGCCGACGCGCGGAAGAGATTCTCGACAGTGCAAAATATAACTGGCCCCAGCAATAAAGCCGAGTCTCGAGTCCCGGAAGCAAGGTATTGCACGCACGTACTGCGCGGGGATACGACACACGCAAAAGAGCTCGTGGTCGGTCTGTGTCGTCGCCAACGCTCGTCGTCGTCGCGTTTTGTGTGCCGGGATTCGCGGCACACGCGCTAGAAAAAGTCTCTACAAATAAATAAAACGGAATATATAGGCGCAGCGAGGCAATCCTTTTGCGAATCCAACGGCGCCGTCGTACCAGCGCGGCGCATTACCTATTCATTGAAGGCTTCCGCGCGCTGCGTGGCTCGTTGGCGAGAAGGAAGTCAACCCCCGAGCTGCGGCCACTTTTTATTTTTATTTTGAGTTTGAGCTGCCGGTGTGCGCGTCAAAGAGTGCTCTCGACATATGCATCACGTAGTGTAGAAGGCTACATGGTTTGCCGAATTTCTCGGTCCTCTCTCTCTCTCTCTCTTTGAGAGCTCGCGGTTCATTCTGTCCTCCGTGCGCCCGGTCCGCTGCTCCACTGCCGCGAACAAATCTTCGGGGTATTTGCTAAGCCTCGCTTGGCACCCTTCACGTTGCATTCCATGCACGAAAAGAAAGAGAGAAAAAAGGCCTCTTTTTTTCGCTCTCTGTGACTTCTGTCGGCTCGCGCACTGCCAATGAGCCTCGTCCGCTCCAGAAACCCGGGGGATAAACCTCTTGGAAATTGAAGAGAGTCGACTCGTTCTCTGCTTCCTTCTAGTTCCATATCCGCGTTAGCTCGTGGTTTCGGTACGTTGTTCTTCTTCTTTTATGAGATTCAGTTTCTCCTTTCAACGTAGGGATCGGTGGAGATTGGATTTTCATGGCCGCTTTCGGGAGATCAGGCCGGCGTCGCAGACACGCCGTTATGCTGTTTTTTTTTCATGGTGTCTCGAGTCTTAGCAAATGATGCTCCATATCCTCTGCCTTGTCGTGCATCACCAAAAGACCTCCACTGAACACCGGGTATTTGTTTAGTTTCCTGGAGTAGGTTTTCAAATGATATGCTCAGGTTTTGCTTACCGCTTCTTTTGAGATTGCTTATGCAGCATACCTGCTGTTCCGGTCGCTCCATTTTTCTTGTTAATATTGTAGTCAAGCTCATATAGAGACCATTTCATTTGCCTTCGTTCTACAGCATAGACACTGTATTGCTACCTATTTTGTTAATTATGGGCTGCAAACCCAAAATATGAACACTGAGATGTAGAGCACTTTCAGCAACCACCGACTGAATTGTTCCTGTATGATAAGTCTGGCGCTGTTATTTCTTCCGCGCTGTAAAGAAAGCCGCGAAATTGCAAAAAAAAAAACGTGTGGCGGACCGAGAGCGCACTGCTGTAGTGCTGCTATAGGCTTTCTTTACAGCGCGGAAGAAATAACAGCGCTAGACGTATTGTACAGGAAACAATTCAGTCGGTGGTGGCTGAAAGTGCTCTACATCTCAGTCAGTGTTCATACTTAGGGTTTCCAGTCCATAATTACGAAGATAGGTAATGACAAATTATAATCAATTAGTATGGAGAGAAATGAAAACTAGCCTGAGTACCTACAGGCTAGTGCGAGTAGTATGCGTATGCGTTTGGTTCAATTCGCCTCCTAAGTGCCTTTCACTTATATATATTACCAGGTTGCATAATTCAGTGAGCTATTTCTGTTTTTTGCGGCAGGTACAATAGAACATAAACAAAAGGAGCGTTACAGATAACTTTCCGAAGTATGCTAGATAGACACAGCATACAGCGCTTAGCCTGATAAAGTGAAATATGTTAATATATAGATGCATGAGCTCATCGCAGTCAACGTCGTCCACAATTACTCTCTTTATTTCGAGGTTGCGGACAGCTCAACGTGAAAGTTGTTTGTTGTCCAGAGAATCGAGGGTTTGTAACTAAAAGAACACAGAGTGGTTAACCATTAAGAAGTACTGCATGCGGTCGCTTGCATCTTTTCTACTGAAAGGCGGTGAGAAGTCAATGGTCATACGGCTCTCCAATGTGGCTTCATTGTAATCTATAAGGCAAGCCTCAAGTCGGCGTCAGCGCACTGTCCTTTTTTGGAATTATATCGCAACCAAGCATTGCGCCATCATACGTGTCCTAAGTCACACATGTCCACCCTCTCTTTATACAAGCGTCGATTGAAACCAATGAGAATCAGATAAAAAAAACAACTGTATTAACCAGATGTCTCGCAACGTTCTATGAGCACTGGTAAATATCAGTCCGTACCTGGTCAAACAGGTAGGACAAATCAATTGTCGTGTTACGCATACATTAATCGAACGGAGCCATCGCTAACTGAATAGCTGACCATCTAATCCAGTTTCGCATTGTCGATAGTGTAAAACCAAAATTTATTGAATGCGTGATTATTTACCAGCACAGCAAGGAAAAAAAAAACGCGTTTAATGGTTGAAGCATGCCATAATAAAAATAGTGGTATCCATAGCAAAAAAAAAAACAGATCAGTTCCTCCTATTTACACTCGGTGAAAAGATTGATCGACTATTTGACTAACTACTGCACCGTCTACGAGTAGGTGTTGCATACACACATCACTTATTATGCCGCATAAAAAGAAGAACGTCCCCACACGTACTGCGGATTGGATTGAATAAACTTTTACTTGGTCCTCCAAAACACGGATCACTGTGTTGCGGGCCGCTCCCACGTGGGTACTGAGATTCCGAGCTCTTCAGCCGCCTCGCGGGCTTGATGGACAGCCCAGAGCTGATCTGCCAACTGCGGCCACTGTGATCATGTCGATGCGTCAGTTGAGTATATGGTTATACAATGTCCGCAATATGATGAACGATTGAACCGCCTCGACAGGCGACCCCTTACCATTGGCTAAGTACTCAGACCGTGACCACATCCTGCAAAGGCGCGCAGTCAGCACTCTTCGTGATTTTTAATAGGCACAAATTTAATGTATTGTATTCAGTTCTTATTGCTCCTTGCCGTTATCTGTATGGACTCTATCCGCGATGTGATCACGCTGTATGAACTGCACTGTGTCCATAGATTATGCTCATGTATACTTTACCCATGGGCTGTGCATATGCTGTTATACGCGCTCTATATATATGTACATAGCATATCTGATTATTTTTTCTTCTTTTATTCTTATTTTTTCGAATCTCTGTCTGTCTATATCATGATATTGGGATAGCCGGCTGTAACGTAGCCTTCCTTTTCACTTTGTTTGCCAAATATAAAATAAATCATATTAATAAACAAATGAATGAGCCAACCATTGATTAACGTGTATAGAAAAGAAATCAGGTGGCTGAACAGTTATCTCTGACCTATAACACTACTCGTGCCAGAAGAATAGGCTAGCCTATTGCTTGGGTATTGGCTGTTAAGTTTTTGAGCCTTCTTTTTTCTCCATCGTTGCGCGGTTTTCTTAGTTGCTAGTCAGTGTTCCTGGCGTCTTTACTTCTTTCTGTCTTGCACGCCCTACCTGGTCGGTATAGGTGTTTTATTTTGTTCTTTTTTTATTAAGGGAAGTAACTGCAAAAAGGCACGACGTTGAGCAAGTCGGTGATGCATATTTAAACATGAATGGCAGCGCGAAAAAAACACAAAAACAAGTTCGCTGAAAGAAGCGACAACACGAGCGCTGATGTTGTGTATGTCAGCGCTCGTGTTGTCACTTCGTCTCTCTGCATCCTCGTTGTTGTTTTTTTTCGCGCTGACGTTCACGTTAAAAAAAAAGTAATTGCAATCGTTGCTGCTTGAAAGCTTGAGTCGCAGATTTATTGGATGATATCGCGATGTTTCCTGAATTACGGGCTTCCCACTGCACAGTTGTTGTTGTTGTTGTTGTTATTGTTGTTGTTGTTATGTGTTGTTGTTGTTGTTGTTGTTGTTGTGTTGTTGTTGTTGTTGTTGTTGTTGTTGTTGTTGTTGTTGTTGTTGTTGTTGTTGTTGTTGTTGTTGTTGTTGTTGTTGTTGACATTTGTCGAATAAACAGAACACCACACTCCCTAAGGTTGGAGAGTTCAGGAGACGTGATGATACCTCTCACCGTTAAGTGCGTACATAGACCAGGTACCTGAGTTCCGTTTCTGTTTTGATTTCCCGCCTGTCACACTTCTCCAGTACCCTCGTTGTTTTTCGTCAACCGTCCCGTTTGCGGGGTTCCTGCGATTCATCAATAATTCATGCCCTGTTCGTTGACATAATTCGCGTTCACGTTTCGCATTCCCAATTCCTCGTGCCTGCCAGGACACATTTTGTTTACTTATATATTTATTTGGTCGTTAGCTATTTTATTCACTTACCCGTTTTTTTTTCTTGTTTTGTCCGATATTAGAACTGTCGAAGCACTTAAATCTGAGTGGGCGAAGTGTTGTACGCGTGGCATGAGGTAAATAAGAGGAAATGGACTCGAGATCATTAGCGGTAGGGGGAGTTACACTTTCCAAGCAGTGAATACTTCAGCATTGCTATTCAATACAGCTCATTGTTGAGTTGAAAACCTTCCGATATTTTGCCAAATATAAATAAAAAAATTAAAAACGGGTCTTTGAGGTAGCTCTTTATGCTGCATTGCTGAGAAGCACTGCGGTGTAATTCTCGTGTTGGTTTACCCTATGGCATTAAGACACGTCAGACATGATTGGGCAGCAATGTTCCCCGCAGAAGGTCTTCGAAAGACCTGTTGTGTAGAACATTGATTCAAACCTCTGTGTGTCAGCCGGCGGGGGGGAGGGGGGGAGTAGTAGTAAAGAACCTTGGATTTTTGCTTGCGTCGTCGCAGAGGGTTGGAATCTCACTTCAGCGCTGCGAACGACGCGCTGTCGCATTCAGTTAGATGTCATTTTCTAGCAAAACGTGTTGCTATTACAAATCATTTTGCATTTATCTTTAAGTTTCCTGCAAATGTTACTCGGGAAAATTACCACGCTAGTGTTTTAAAGCTTCAGTGATAGTGGTACAGTCGTCTCTGTAGTATAATAATAGACAGCACGAAGGTTTGCCTGAATTCTTCTGGTTTCAAACGATTTCCGTACAAGTTTCATTTTATTGTAGTAAATGTAAACTCAGAGGTTTTAAAAATGTAGAAAGGTAAAAGCTCATATAAAAATACAGGCCAGCAGGGTATTAGAAGCCGCAATCACGAACATTAGGAACACGTGGGCGACATCACCATCGTTGTTATTGTAAATCATTTTGTGTATTAAAAGTCAATCGTGAATTCCTTTTACCATATTCTTGAGTCGTCATCACAAATACCATTCTTTCAAGCTGGAAGATCGCAGAGAAAATCTAAGTAGAATCCAACCACTGATGAAACTAACAAAAACGACATGTGCAATAGAATATAAAAAACATTGGAGTTAGCTCGGATCCTGTTGCATGAATCCTACAATAGGAAAGCAATGGCGCAGAGTTAAATATGGCGACAATAATATGGTTGATCTGCTCATGTTGTATTGGCTCTACTTCTCAAGATGTGTTTTGCTGAAATAATTGTAGCACTGGTCTAAATGGGCTAGCTTATGGCAAATGTTTGCTATTGGGTGCTAGAGCCTCCACTAGAGAGGCCAGCGCTGCGATCGTTTTGACGTCACAGATAGGGTAGTAGTTGTGCCATACGGCAGCTCTACTTTCGCTACACCACTTGCATCGTCCCCCGTGGCTGCACTGGTTCTTAGTCGCGATTTTACGATGCAAGTTAGACATGAGAGTGACAACGGGGGCACCGACTCGTAGTTTGCTTGCCCGTATTATCAGGTCTTACCGCTACTGAACTACAAAACAAAGAGAAGCCCGCACGGTGTCCACAGCAAAAGCGCAGAAAATGCGGTGTTCTACTAGACAACACAACCCGGCATCCTAAGGGTGACGTCACCATGTAGGTGGCGTCACGGTATGTCCTCGAGGCCAATACCGCTTGCTAGCGTTTGTAAATGTTTATTAACCTTCCCTATAGGCTCCAGCTGTAAGCGCTGACAACCACTCGGCTGTGATATAATTTTTTTAATGCTTTCTTGGATAGATAGAATGCCTTGCACACGCCAAAGCACCTTTAGTAAATTAACCCCGATTCATTCCATTCATTGAATTACTGAGTAACTCAGGGGACGAATTGCAACTCATGATTACGGAGTTAGACAAGGAGAGCAGAAAGGTGGGTCTTAAAATTAATCTGCAGAAAACGAAAGTAATGTATAACCACCTCGAAAGACTGTAGTGCTTCGAGACAGGCAATAGTCCACTTAAAGTTGTAAAAGACTATGTCTACTTAGGACAGGTAATAACCGCAGAGCCGAACCACGAGATTGAAGTAACTAGAAGAATAAGAATGGGGTGGAGCACATTTGGCAAGCACTTTCAAATTATGACAGGTAGACTGCCACTATCCCTCAAGAGGAAGGTGTGTATAACAGCTGTATCTTGCTGGTACTTAGCTACGGAGCAGAAACCTGGAGACTTACAAAGAGGGTTCAGCTTAAATTGAGGACGACGCAGCGAGCAATGTTAAGAAAAATGGTAAGTGTATCCTTAAGAGACAAGAAGAGAGCAGAGTGGATTAGGAAACAAACGGGGGTTAAGGGTATCATTGTTGAAATGAAGAAGAGGAAATGGACATGGGCCGGGCATGTAGCGCGGAGACAGGATAACCGCTGGTCATTAGGGGAACTAACTGGATTCCCAGAGAAGGCGAGCGGGTTAGGGGGAGACAGAAGGTTAGGTGGGCAGATGAGATTAAGAAGTTTGCAAGTATAAATTGGCAGCAGCAAGCACAGGACCGAGTTAACTGGCGGAACATTGGAGAGGCTTTTGTCCTGCAATGGTCGTAGTCAGGCTGATGATTATGATGATGATTATGATAATGATGACGATAATGATGCTGATTATTATTATTATTATTATTATTATTATTATTATTATTATTATTATTATTATTATTATTATTATTATTATTATTATTATTATTATTATTATTATTATTATTATTATGGTGATGATGATGATGATGATGATGATGATTCCATTCTAGTTGTAACTCTAGTTATGCGATCGCGTTGCCAAAGCTACCCCAAAGGAAGTTATTTGATCATACTCTACGGGTATTCTAGCTGAAAACTCTGCGAGAGCATGTAGTAGCATACAAAAACTCCTTTTGCGCACTGAGCTATCCAACATGGCTATGTCACATGCTCGGCCTCTGGTATTTTCATCATCCGCACACTCACGAAGATGGGAGGGCCTCCACCATCACGACCACGCGAGGAAGTGAGGCATTGCACTATGCTATGCAGCGTCGCCTGCGCGGTCGATGGTGAGGCAGCGCTTCTCTGGCACGTCAGCATCTTTCGCATTATATATACCGGGAGTGGGCGGGGGAGAGGCCATTAGGCGAGCTAATTTGTGGCCGACTCCAGTGACTCTGCGCTAGGAGCCCCTGCGCCTCTTCGCTCCTTCCCTTCTTTATCCGTCGCATCCATCTACACCCGACGCTGCAGAGACGCTCTCGACTCCACTCTGCGAAGCGCGTCGCGTTCCCTCGTTCCCGCCATGAGAGATAAAACACCGATTCCTGCACGCGATGTCCCTGATAGAGGAATACTGGTCAGTGAGCTGAGATTATTTTAAACGTCCGAATGTCGCTGCGGGCGAATCATGTACCTCGTCAATTGCTACTCGCAAGACTAAAATAAGAGCTCGCAAGGGCTGTTTATGCATTCGGCTAAGACAGATCGAAGGCGTGAGCAATCTTCCCTTTCAATCAATGTACTGGTCCTCCCATGCCCTCTTCCGAAGGCTTCGTACACCTAACGTCCTTTTGCATCACTTCCTATAGATCAGAGGCGCTGCAAGCCTTCCGCACATCTCATTTTGCGATGCCTTTGTATTCGGTTAAACTTTGACCGAGCAACAATTCCGTGTGATGCTGTCATCATGGAACGTCACATTATATACCATCACAACTACGTAGTTACGAAAATACAGTGTCCTACAAAACTTACTAGAGGGAACTATGGCGCTAGTATCTGTGGGAGCTGTGGCGAACGCAATCGACGCACGGTACTTCAGCCAGCATGGTAATGGTTGGTATATAGTGCACAAACTTACCGAGTCGTTGATCGGCTCCCTTTGGCTTCGCGTGGCTTGGAGACGCTTTGTCACGAAACGATATTCAGCAAATGTTCAGCAGTGTCACTTCACTAAATTGACCTTTTAGGCTAACCAATTGAAACCAAGTCATGAAATTCACGGTGGTTCGTTCTCTTATCTCCAACAAAAGCAAAACACATCAATCAATAAAGCCACAAGTATGTTCGAAATCCGCAAGCACGAAGACTAGACAAGCTTGTCATGGTGACTAAACGATCGCAGTGCCAGCGTCCTTTCTTGTTAGATTGTGGAAACTCTGTCACCGAATTGGGTATTGTGACGGCATCATGACTGACATAGGGACGTCATCACGTGACGTAGATTTTTTTTGTATCACTCGTGTGGAAGCTGACGGTTATTTTTCGCGTTTGATGAAGCATCGAAGGATTTTCCCCCTGAAAATAATTCCGGAAGAGAGCTTATTCTTTGACTTCGGTTCCGGTAGCGGCAGGGCTGAGCAGTATCAAAGATACAGAGAGAATAAAATGAGGGAAAGGCAGGGAGGTTAACCAGATAATGGAGCATCCGGTTTGCTACCCTGCACTAGGGGAAGGGGGAATGGGGAAGAAAGATTGGAAAGAAAGCGAAGAGGGAAATAGACGTGCGCGAAAAAAAAGGGGGGGGGAGCTGGGGTGCTACAGTCTATACAATAGGCCGCTGCCACGCAAAAAGTTCAGTAGGGCCTTCACTGATTTTCTGTGAGCACACAAATCATGTCTTCTTTCCAGCACTGATTGTTCAGACAAAGGTCTGTCGTCAAGGCGAGCTAACGCAGCAGCTAGTTGCCGTCTTTGAACGCTGTAATGAGGGCAGTGACAGAGAACGTGCTCTATAGTTTCATCGCTGCCGCAATGACCGCAAGCAGCACTGTCTTCCATGCCGATTCGGTAGGCGAAAGCTTTGGTGAAGGCGACACCAAGCCATAGTCGGCAAAGCACCGTTGTCTCGAGTCGGGAGAGTCCAGACGGAGGCCGGAGTCGACGAGACGCGTCCAGTCTACGCAGTCGCGTGTGCCGTAAGCACTCGGTGTTCCACAGGGATGTTAATTCTGCATTAGCGATTTTTCGGATGGTCATTGCAGCATCAGCCCTTGAAAATGGTATAGATTTTTCTTCACCATTTTCGTGTGCTGATCGGGTAGCTGCATCGGCATGTTCGTTGCCCAATATGCCGCAGTGACTTGGAATCCACTGAAACGTGATTCTGTGTCCTTCGTCGAAGAGGTGGTGAAGCAGCTCTCTAATTTCCAGCACTAGTTGTTCATGAGGTCCCCGGCGTAAGGCGAATGTCAAACACTGTAGTGCTGCCTTAGAGTCCGTGAACACGCTCCATTTCTTGGCTTCTTGGTGTTTAATGACTTCAATTGCGCTACGTAGAGCAGCAAGTTCCGCAGCTGTCGATGATGTCTGGTGGGATAAACGAAACTTCACCGTTGTCGCTGTTGAAGGAAAGATCACCGACCCTGCAGACCCATCCACTTTAGTTGAAGCGTCAGTATACAGATGAGTATGGTCACTGTATTTCTCATATAACAAGAGAAGGGAAAGCTGCTTTAGCGCTGGAGACGAGAGCCGGGCTTTTGACCCTATGCCTGGAACCGTGAGTTCAACATGTGCACAGGTCATACTCCATGGGGGAGTTGAAATCCTCGATGGAGTTGTATATCCCGCAGGAATGTGTGTGCGATATGACAAGACTGTCTGGCAGAATGAGGCACGTGGTCGGGCTTCTGGCAGTGAAGCTAGATGATGGGCAGGGGCACGAGTAAGATGCCTTACGTGTGCTCTGAGCACTTCCATCATGATATGCGTCTTCAGCGGGTAGTCATTAGCGATCTCGATTGTCTCAGCTGATGATGAACATCGCGGTAGCCCCAGACAAACTCGCAGAGCCATGGCCTGGATACTTTCGAGAGTCCGAATGTTGGTTCTACAGGTGTTGGTCAACACAGGCAAACTGTAGCGCAAATAGCCAAGAAAAAGCGTCTTGTACAATTGCATCATTGCATGTACTGAAGTCCCCCAGGTTTTTCCTCCGTGATACTTGAATAAGTTAGCAATTTCTGTTAGCCTCTTCTTCAAGTGGGCCACATGTGGGCCCCAGCAGAGGTCTCTATCAATGAATACGCCTAGAAATCTGTGCGTCTTGAGATACGGTATGACTTGGCCATCGATTGATATAGCGTACGGTCTCATTGGCTTTCGACTAAAAGCAATCAATGCACATTTCGCTGGCGAGATTTTCAGACCCTAGTCCTTGAGGTACAATGATACCAACGTGACAGCTTTCTGAAGTCTTGCGCGTACCTGAGGCCTTGTCATGCCAGATGTCCAGACGCAGATGTCGTCAGCGTACACGGATGACTTGACCACACTTGGTAATCGTTCTATAAGTCCAATGAGAACGAGGTTGAAGAGGGTTGGACTCAAGACGCCACCTTGCGGGACTCCACGATGCGTTGGGTGTTGGGAAGTTGGACCATCTGCAGTGTTCACAAACAAGGTCCGCCCTTGTAAATAGCTGCGTGTCCAACAATACAGTTGTCCGCCTAGGCCCACTGACTCAATGGCTTCGAGGATGGCGTCATGTAGAACGTTGTCGTATGCTCCTTTTACGTCAAGGAACATGGCTGCAGATAGTCGTTTACCTGCCTTTTGTTGCTGGACATATGTGACGAGATCTATAACATTGTCGATCGAACATCGGTGAAGGCGAAAACCAGCCATGGCGTTCGGATATATCTCATAGTATTCCAGGTACCATTCAAGCCTGGCCAAGATCGTTCTCTCCATTACCTTTCCTACGCAACTTGAGAGTGCGATCGGTCGGTAAGAGGCAATGTCCAGGGGAGATTTGCCAGGCTTAAGGATCGGTACCAAGCGGCTAATCTTCCAATCTTGCGGAACGACGCCAGCTTGCCAGGAATCGTTGAAGATGTTAAGGAGTGTTTCTCGTGCCCGTTTACCAAGGTTGAACAGCATCTTGTATGAGATGTCATCCGGGCCAGTTGACGACGACTTATTACATAAGACGAGCGCCGCATCGAGCTCCTGTGATGTAAACGGTAGATCCATGCGTGGGTCCCGTGAGTGAGGGATTTGATTCACTGTATGTAGGCTTGTGTACGCTGTCTGGCCCACGGTCATAGCGCAGAAATCTTCTGCTACCTCAATTTCATGCCGGCGATGAAAAAGTGCAAGGGCTTTGAAGGGAAAACGCTGCTCTGGAACAGAACGTAGGCCTCGCACAATTCTCCATATCTGAGACAGCGGTTTATGAGGATCTAGCGACGCACAAAATTTTCTCCATCGTTGGGTGTCTAATTTGTCAAGGCGCCGTTGTATCTTCTTTTGGATGCGCCGGGCTGTCCGTAGATCGTCTGTGGAATTGGTGCGTCGGTATCGTCTTTCGGCACGACGGCGTATCGCACGAAGTCGCTCCAGCTCGAGGTCATATTCAGAGTACTTCGAAGAGCGTATTATTGTGCGCGTAGTCGCATGTTGATACAAATACCTCATATACTATATTCGATACTTTGTGACTATCCTGTATCTTTATCGACATACGTCTCGCAATTAAGACGAGTATCTGTATCTGTATTTTCGTTACATCCGAATAAATATCGCGTATCTTAAGATACAAGGTACTGCGATCGCAAATCTAACAGATAGAAACATTAATCGCTGACTGAACTCCGCTACTAGTAGTACTGGTGCTATAAGCCACCATACAAAAATTGTGGGTCATCTCCCCAAAGGCAACCCTGCTGGGATGCGAAGCAACGGTGGTGCGCGTGGCATTGACCTGGTTGAAACAGGCGTCGACGCGGTTGCTGAAAGAACGTTTCAAAGCGAAACTCGGTGTGGAGTTTACTTGAGTAAACGTTTGTTTAAAACGCAAAGACGCGGGAGGCAAGTTGGGTTTTGTGTAAGTTCAATCGTAGATAAACGAGCCGAACGAGTAGACAGATTTAGTCACGCGTCCGCAGCAGCCTGCTAGCTATTCGCAATGGCAGGCAGCGTCCGTACGGCTGCTGTGGACGCGCAACTAAATCTGTCTTGTGTTGCTTCGACGTGCAATCGAGCGTTGCGTGTGGAGGAGATTGATTGATTGATATGTGGGGTTTAACGTCCCAAAACCACCATATGATTATGAGAGACGCCGTAGTGGAGGGCTCCGGAAATTTAGACCACCTGGGGTTCTTTAACGTGCACCCAAATCTGAGCACACGGGCCTACAACATTTCCGCCTCCATCGGAAACGCAGCCGCCGCAGCCGGGATTCGAACCCGCGACCTGCGGGTGCGTGTGGAGGAGATGGTGAAGCGAGAGAGAAGTGTGTTGCGAGCGGGCGGAAGAGCCGGCAGCTGCTGCGGGGGAGCAAGAAAGTGACGTCAACGCGCAGCTGTGACTTGAGCTACTTGTCACCGGATTCAATGCCTGCGGCGACTGGGTTATGCGTGCACACGGAGGGACAGCGTTACACAGGCTAGTCAAAGAGCTGCTTCGCGTCTAAAAGTCCCCGAATCTGCGCCTCCCATGCACGCTCTCTACTGCAAAGAACGTCCGAAAGTCGGTACTCTTCGGCCTGGATGCGCAACGTGAGATATGGCGCCATCTGGCAGTTATGTGAAAAAACGACAGTTTTTTTAGAACGCAGAGCAACTTGTAGGTGGCAGCCCCATGTCATTTAACCGAAGCGTAGGAAACACCCGCTGTTTCGTTCATAGCCTAGCATTGTGAGCGCAGTGTAATAAACACAACCAAAATCAATTTCGACAGCTATAAAACATGCCTATGTCGCCGTGTTCCTACAACGCGTACTAGAAAACCCTGCAGTGGCTGTGATGTCACGCGATCTTGATAATCTGATTCGAATCAAAGAACCAAGAAAGTAGCCAAAAATTTGCCAAGTGATTGGACATCAACCAGTGTTCATGAAATTCGTAGGGGTTCGTACGACGTCAATACCTTGAAAGCCGTATTCTGGCACAATTGTTCTGAGATTATTTTAGTGTATTGCCTGACTCGCATATGTCTGCAATCAATGTCCGTGTCCTGGTTTCTATCGTTACAGCGCAGACATGTTGTACAGCCGTCGCCTGCAGTTGCACCGTGCACGACACAAAACAGGTATGATTTCGAAATCGAAACGGCGTCGTGCAACAACAAGTATACGTTCATTGCCAGCGCCGAACCCAGTGATAGTCCGTGCGTGTAACGTCCTGCTGTTGGAGTATCGGCGTATGCGATGTGGAAATCGCATCTTCGTGGCGTCAGTTTTGCAACGCCGCCTGTTACAGTTTGCACATTAACATTGAGAAAGATATCGGCGTGTCGTAATTGGCCGTTGCTCTCCAGAAGCCGCCATTATTTATTTCTTTTTTTAGGGGAGAGGTGTAGTCTTACGGGGTCGTCAAGGCCTATTCGGAGCTGTGGTTAACGACTAATGCACTCACGGCTATGCCTTACATCAAGTATAACGCATTGGGGGGCGTGTTGCAGTCAGTCCCGTCATTTACGTTATTTTCCCAACATTTAGCGTTGCCTCATTGTACCGAGCTTGCTCTTAAACAAAAAAAAAACCTAATGAAGAATTGTTTTAATGGCTGAAAAAGAAGCCCTCTGTCTCTTCGTCTGAGCTCAAATGTAGCCTTATTGCAGCGCGTTGACTCAGCCTTCTTTTATAAGGCGTGTATATTTGATATCCTGTGCAATAGCCTTCGTTTATGATCAAGAGTCTTGGGTAGCATAGTTTTAAATGTCATATTTACAGCCGCATCATCGCCCCCCCCCCCTTTGAGAGCAATAACGAAGTGACAAGGTAAATATGTAATTCATAAGTGTGTGTATGTGCACTGGGAGGGGGGGGGGGGGGCTTATCTGCTGAGGAAAGAAGTAAAGGTCTCAAAGTGGGGAGTGGACTGCACGATAACTATCTCTCAAGGGCGGACACCTCCACCGATACAATCGCGAAAGAACGGGAAACGAAGGGACAGTGAGGGGCAAGAAACGAAAGTAAGGTAGAAGAAAAGCTAGTACGCGACCATAAACAAATAAAAAGTATTTTTTCAAAAAGTTAAAGAAATATATAATCTATGCGGCGACAAGCGCGCAGATTTTACTGAAAAAGTAGGCACAACCTTCCCTCCCCACCCCCATTCATTCAGCTACCTCCTTCCTTGTTCTGAATTATTAAAATCTATTCTGAATCATTTCAACGATTTTTTATTATTTTTGTGTTCTAGTTTTTCCTTTTATGACGCCGCTACGAAATAATATACTTAGCCAAACAGAGCAGTCGCATGTTGCTATGTTATGAAGACCTTCGTCATCGTGATAGCTAATGCCAGCTGAAGCAGCATGAAAGGGGGGGGGGGAAGAATTCGAGAGCTTATAGGTGACATTCTATATTTTTTTAGCTGATCATATTCGTTTATGTGCTTGAACTCCGGAAGCTGGAACCTCCTCAGCATAAACTTCTGTTTCATTTATAAGTTTTCAAAATATAAGGATTGATAACTAGGAAAATGCTATGCAATCGATATCAAACACATGAGTTAACATTCAGGTTCAATGAATCTTCACGATATCAATAACCATACTAAATCAGTGTGGAGTCGTGGAATTCTAAGTAAGTTTCATCAAGTGAACACGTCAATAGCGTCAGATATCAAGTTCTTAAAGTTTACAGACGATTGTAATTAGTAACTTTGGAACTAACACAGTCATTCATTTCTCAATTCTGCTATAAGCACAAGCGCTCACGTGCGTTACTGGCCCGTATAGAAAGCGACATTGTATACAATGTCGCGGAGACAACACAACTGACTTTTTTTTAGGAGCGAAGCTCCTTATGGCGTGGCTTGGGCGTCCCTCGTATGTAACCACCAGTGGCACATACCCGAAATAGGTATAACACTTGACCTCCAAGGTGGTGCTAGTGAGAGATTTCTTCTGTGCGTTGTTTAACAATAAAAAATAGTGCTCAATGTACATGCCAATGGCTACTAATGGGGAATGAGAGACATGAGCATTCGGCTTTTAGTCAACGCGCACCCTGCGATCCCCATTAGCAGCCATTGGCATGTACATTGAGCACTATCGGACAAGAAAGGGATGCTACATTATACTCGCTGGGTGTAACCTCCTTAGTTTTAGAAAGGTTTAGCGAGCGTTGAGCCACAGTGCCATGAATACAATGAACTTGTATATACCATGAATGAACTCAAGGTGGTTAAAAATGAGAAGTAGATACGAAGCGCAAGCCGTAGGAAAGTAAAAGCCGAATTCTCCTGTCTCTCATTTCTCATTAGCAGCCATTGGCATGTAAATTGAGCCGTATCTGACAGGGAAAGATTGCTACGTTATACTCGCTGGGCGTAACCTCCTTGGTTTTCGAAAGGTTTAGCGAGCGTTTGGTCGCAGTACCATGAATACAGTGAACTAGAATATACCATGAACTCGAGGTGGTTAAAGGTGGGAAGTGGACCCAAAGCGCAGGCCGTAAGAAAGTGTGCGTGTGCCACCTCTCGTTTAGTCCTTGGAATGTCCGCTGGATGGCGGTGCTTCTATATGGGGAATATATGATAAAAAGATGCGAGATGGTGGGACTTGGAGTGTTGAATAGATGAACGAACGGACACACAAACAGATGCATGGATGGACGCATGAACGGACGCAGGGGCGGATGCATGAAAGAACGCAGGGACGGGCGCACAAACAGACGCATGGACTGGTCACACAGACGGACGCATGGACGGACGAATGCTTCGCCCCACTCTCCATCATTCACTCCGTGGATATGCTGCCATTTTTTCGTTCATACGCTTCTTTTTGACAGTTATTTTTTTTCAGCGCGTCGTCAACACGAGCCCAATTTTCTAGTAAACGCAACTGGTTGAAACTTCTTTCATTTTTCGGTATATACTGCACTCGCCAAACAACGAAACCAGCTATAACTCTCACGAACACCGGAAGTAAAAACCAATAAGTGTGTAAGCGTCATCGATCAATGTTTCCAAAAAAACATAAATGATGAGGTAGCGAAATTTAATCAACGGTGCCGTTTTTTTTTGCTTAAGTTTTTTTGGTGGCACCGTTTATAGTCTGACATGCGCCTGTAATTAACCACGAATCATAACTTTATAACTTCTATCTACGGCGTCAACAATTGGTGATACTTGCAGCTAAGTTTTCGGCTGTGACCCAGTTCGGCTGTGACCCAGCCATGCATGTCTAAGTGACAGAGGTAATGACGGAGTAAGAAAGTTCTCAGTAATAAAATAGAACCAGCTTCTACGGAAGGAGATAAATTGGATATCATTGGTATAGGCCTTCTTGCGGTGCCCCATCAGGAAGCTTGCTCCAGCCTCTCTAATTGGATACTGTTTTAATAACATTAATTGGTGGGGTTCAACTTTCCAAAACATTATGATACGATTATTAGGGATACCGTAGTGGTTGAGCTTGGGAAATTTTGACCACCTTGGGTGTATTGTTCCTGATAGCTAGCATAAAACGAAAACTAACCTTAAGCAAACTGATACCAAATTCTGATAGCAATAATAGACAAACTCTTATTACAAAGTCAGACCACTTTGTCCCTCTCCTCGTTCAATGACAAATAAGAAGCTACGCCGCTGCTCTATAAGATCAATATGAAGATTGCGGATTAGTTAGATATCTAGTTAGTTACATTAATTATTAGATTAAACGGTCCAAAGTACGGGAAAATATAGGCTGCACTGGCTCAAATATACCTTGATTACATGAAGAAAGCTTCGTGATTATTCCTCGGCATCTAGAGCCTGAAGCGAGATTTTTATTATAAACGAAGTGATTTTTAGTCCAGGTTATTCCGCTGACCTGGTTATTCTGCGAAGAAAAAGCGTTAAATGGGCCCCTTTGACACAAAGTAAACGTGTCGTTTTCGTCGCTTCATCTATAACTGCGGAATGCGCCGATTTCATTGCGTGACTGGAAACACGAAACAACCGTGGCTGATACAATTTTATATCAACTGAGACGCCACATTAGCTTCGAATTAGACCGACACACAACGGCTATTTTTGTGATCAGGAGTGACGTTTTATCACGTAGTATACTGACAAGATTGGCCGGACATTTTGATTGGTTTGACGTGACAATTCGCAAGTAATATTCACAAGACCCTAGCTATGCCACATGGTTGTGCGCTAAAAATTATAAAACCACTTCGTGCAACTTCCTCAAATACCAAAATACTTCTGTTTTCAAATATGAAACCTTGAAATTATTCCAAAAGATTACGCTAGGAGCGCTGCACCACTGCCACTTCGAGGCGAGTCTTCTGGTAAGTCTCTGCAAGAGGCGCGCGATGATTGGAACTGCTCCTTGACGTCAGTTGATGGGTGAAATGCGAAATAGAATGTTTTTTTTTCTTATCGTCAGCTGCGACTTCAAATATAGTTTTAGTTTTAAATGGCCTGTCAACAGGCTCCGAAACGCGCATAAAAAGCTTTGTTCATTTTTCCTGCGCGGAACTAACCTCCTTTCCACGCGCAGTGATGTCACTCAGCGAACGGTGACGTTTGTTTGTTGAGACCTGATTTAGACCAATCGACGAGCTGCGTGCTGCGTCACGTCGCCGATCGCCGAGGTGACGTCACTGCGCGTGGAAAGAAGGTTGGTCCCGCGCAGGAAAAATGAAAAAACGCTTTTCCTGCGCGTTTAGGAGCCTGTTGGCTGGCTCTTTAAGACTAATAACTACAGTTACCAAGCACAAATTTTGTTATTTTTTACTGCCTTCATCTCAATATTCAGCACTACACCCACTCCAGCATTGCAAAATGCTGAAAGATAAAACGTCTTTAAAGACAAACAAAAACTGCAAAAACCACGTCGATGGCTTCGGGATAACCAGCGCATAACAATTCAGCGTTTAAATAAGGCGATCAATAGAGACAAGATAGACGCAGCGAAAGCGTGGTTTCGACATCGGAAGTTCTTGGGCAATATTTTTCGCGCTCAGGCGGGTCGTCTTGTTATATCTTTAGTTATGTGTGGCGTAAACTGGCGCCTGTATGCGGCTTTGCCGTATTTTAGGGAATGCTTCTTACAGCTCTCCCATAGTACTGTACGGAGTACTCTGAATCATCTTCTATTTGTTCTAAACGCCCAAGGCTTTTGTTGTGTGGGTGGGCACACGCATGGCGCTCACAAGTTGTTCAATCGAACTGCGAGTGCCAAGTAAGTTAATCCTAAGCATTTTTTTCTTGCTTTTTTGAACTTGTTAGGCGCATGAAGAAAAAGCCAAAACTCATGCCCGCCCAGAAAGTGTGGTCAGATTGGCGGCCGTGACGTGAGCGAACAACTGTCACGAAAGAAACTCGTTCGCCGCGAGTGCTGTGCCAAAAACCACAATCAAAAGGAGATGACGCAGGAAAGGATAGTCCACTAAATAACAGCCCGGTTGATTCGAGGAGCGAATATTGATAACTATGCCAGTGTTTGCTGTTCTAGAAACGTGGTCAGTTCCGTCCTCTGTACGTACCAGCACTAATAATATCTGGGGCTTTACGCCCTGAAACCACGGTATTATTTGAGAAACACCGTAATGAAAGGCTCAGGATATTTTGACCAGCTTGTGTTCTTTAACGTGCGCTGACGTCGGACAGGACACCGCGCCTCTAGCATTGAACGTGCGAACAAACACTCGCTGGATTTCGTGCCGACCAGTTGTGCCCCCGCGATCTCCGACGACGGCGCAGCTCTGGCCGACTGGCTCGCCCTATGCCATCTCGTGACGCCGACAAGAGCTGTCGCTGAGTGGTGCCCCGTCCTCAGACTTCAGCGACCATGTCCATGTTTCCTATTTTCTCCTTACTTCTGTATGTGGCTGTCCTTGTGCCCCTCTCTCCTCCTGCTTCTCCCTCTATCTCCATACCTTTAATTCATATCCTTTCTAATCCCTCGTTACCCCCCCCCCCTTCCTGAGCTACTGTTGAGGTGTTCTTCCCTGAGAGACAGTTGCGGGATTCACTTTTATCTTCTTTTCGTTTAGGGATCACCTCTCCCAAGCCAAAATATTTCGGAGGCACCGTCTTCGCGAAAGAGGCGAATATCTTTCGTGTTTATGCTTGCAGTCCCTAAAAGTGAACTGTGTGAAGAAGAAAGAGCGTCGTTGGCAAGCAACATCGCCACCGCTTGGGTACTGGGTGCTGGGCTTCGCTCGCTCGGCTCGTGCTGATCATCGCCGGCATCTGCTTAACCGTTGCTCTTGCACGATCGTGTTTCTTCGTAGGACCACCGTCGAAACAGTCGTCAATAAACCCTCTTTCAATTGGTGGAAGGTGCTGACATTCCCCGTCGCCTGAACCTGGGTGCTGCCATTCGCCATCGCCTGAACCTGGAGCTGCGCAACCGAACGCTACCTCCCATCATGGCTACCAACAACGCGCAACCTGGCTCTTCCACTCCATCCCCCAGCAACCCGGCGTTCTTCGTTTGCGAGAGCCCAAGGTCTTTAGCGGAGCTGATGAGACCGACGTGGAAGACTGGTTCGCTAACTATGAACTGGTGAGCGCTAACAACAAGTGGGATGACGCGGACAAATTGACTTACGTCATCTTTTACCTCACTGACGTGGCCGAAATGTGGTATAATAACCACAAAAACGACATCACGACGTGGTCCATCTTTAAAACCTTGTTTGCTGACGTTTTTGGCCGACCCGCAGTCCGCAAGTCCAGAGCCGAACAACGCTTGCGGACTCGCGCACAAAAGCCAACGGAATCTTTCACCAGCTACATCGAAGACATTATTAGTCTTTGCAACCGTGTGAACACCACCATGCCCGAGTCGGAGAAGATTCAACACATCCTCAAAGGGATAAATGACGGTGCATATCAGCTGCTCCTGGCCCGTAATCCTGCTACCGTTGCGGAACTTGTCACTTTGTGTCAAAGTTTCGACGAGTTGAGCAAGCAGCGCGCCCTGACTCGCCCATTTTCCTCACACGCCGACTCGCTCTCCAGTCTCACTTCTGTTCCCGACCACTCACCAACCCTGCAAGAGATTAAAGACTTTGTGCGTGAAGAAGTAGCTCGGCAACTGTCGTTGATTCCCTTCACGCAGCAGCCGCCGTCCTCTCGTCTGCCCTCACCACTCCGCGACGTTATTGCCGAAGAGGTAGCTCAGGCTATTCCCGTCGCTGCCCACCAGCAGCCTGTGGCCATACCTGTTGCCCATGCGCCGGCTATGCAGCCCGTGGCCGCACCCCTTACGTATGCCCAGGTGGTACGTAGCAGACCCCGACAGCAGCATTTGCCACCCATGTCTTCAGTCGCTCCCCACTCCGCCCCATTTTCGACACCTTGGGCCGCACCACGAGTCAGCAATTCCTGGCGCACTCTTGACAATCGACCGATCTGCTACGCCTGCGGTACTCCAGGACACGTGGCACGATATTGTCGCCGTCGCTTCCAACCACTCCGCAACGCTACTCGGCCGTTACCGTATGACCCACAGCCCATGCACATACCTGCTCCCTATCCCTCACCGCAGTATGGATGCACTAACTTTCCTGAGTCTCGGTCACACCAGCCTCAAACTAACTCTCCCCGCTCCTCATCTCCTCGCAGGCGATCACTGTCCCCAATGCGCCCTAGACCCGTTTCCTCCAACCGGGAAAACTGAACGCCGCAGTTCCAGAGGCAAGAACTGCGCCGTCGTCGAAGTGCTCAAGTCCTCGCACTTCACCAGCTAACGTCGTCGCTATATCTGTCGATGGTGTTTCTACCTTTGCCCTCGTCGACACAGGTGCTGCCGTTTCTATTATAGCCGCCCAGCTCTGCCGCTCCCTACGCAAAGTGACCACGCCGCTCTCTGGACTATCGCTTCGTACAGCTAGCGCACAACAAGTTCGACCTCTTGGCACCTGTACGGCCCGCATATTCATCCAAGGCTCTATGTACGTTGTCGAGTTCATCGTCCTTTCGGTGTGCTCGCATGACGTTATCCTAGGGTGGGACTTTCTGTCAAATCATCATGCCATCATCGACTGCGCACGCGCTGAAGTTCAATTTTCGCACCTGTGTGACGAACCTTTGCACGAAACCCTTGAGCGGTCGCCAAAACTTGTCGTGCGTGAGGACACTGAAATTCCGCCAGCCTCTCTTGCCGTTGTCCCGGTTTGCTGCGATGACTATAACGATGCTACAGTAATGTTTACACCTTCCGACATTTTCATGAGCCGCAGAGCAGTTTCCTTGCCTTTCGCTACACTCGACGTCACTGCGGGCCGAAGCAATATTTTCGTCCACAACCCCCTTTCTGCACCGCTTACGCTACTTGCCAGCGAATGTCTCGGTCGAGTGGAGTACCTCGATTCCTCTTTATTCCTTAACATGCCAGACGAATCGTGCAGTAGCGCCTCGACCGAACTTCATGCCCTTTCCCCACTGGAGTGCTCATCGAGTGACACCTTCTCAAGTTCCATCGCCGACACCTTAAGTGCCCATGAACGCGCCGAGCTTCTTAATCTCCTCCAGCACTTCGCGAATTCATTCGACGTTTCTCAGCCGCAATTGAGTCGGACTTCCGCAGTGCACCACTACATTGACACCGGTTCGCACCAGCCATTGCGTCAAAGACCGTACCGTGTCTCTGCTGCAGAACGTCACGTCATCAACGACCAGGTCGAAGAGATGCTACGCCGTCGCGTTATTCGACCATCGCACAGTCCTTGGGCATCTCCTGTCGTCCTAGTTCGAAAAAAAGATGGATCGATTCGATTTTGCGTCGACTACTGGCGATTAAACAAGGTGACGCGGAAAGACGTCTATCCATTACCGCGCATAGACGACGCCCTTGACAGCCTACAAGGAGCCGAATTCTTCTCCTCCTTAGACTTACGATCTGGATACTGGCAGGTTCCTATGGCAGAAGCTGATCGCCAGAAAAACTGCGTTCATTACACCAGATGGCCTGTACGAATTTAACGTAATGCCATTTGGTCTTTGTAATGCTCCTGCCACGTTTGAACGGCTCATGAACAACACACTGCGTGGACTGAAGTGGTCTGTGTGTCCATGCTACCTCGACGACATTGTCGTTTTCTCTCCAGATTTTCCTACGCATCTGCTTCGGCTCCAACTGGTTCTGACGTGTTTAACCAACGCTGGGCTCCAACTGAACCTTAAAAAGTGCCGCTTCGCCGCGCGAGAGCTGTCCATCTTAGGGCACATCGTCTCCAAGCATGGTGTTCGACCCGACCCTGCAAAACTGCGAGCAGTCGCTGAGTTCCCGAAACCTACAACACTGAAAGAATTACGCAGTTTTGTCGGACTATGTTCATACTTCCGGCGCTTCGTGCGAAATTTTGCATCGATCATGTCACCACTGACCAACCTCCTACGCGGTGATGCAGACCATTCATCATGGTCTCCTGACTGCGACGTCGCGTTTGCCACGCTCCGTAGTCTGCTAACATCTCCTCCAATTCTTCGGCATTTCGACCCAACAGCTGCAACGGAAGTTCACACAGACGCTAGTGGGGTTGGTCTAGGCGCAGTTCTCGCCCAACGCAAGCCGGGCTACTCCGAATACGTCGTCGCTTATGCGAGTCGCACACTTACTAAAGCTGAGGCCAATTACAGCGTCACTGAAAAAGAGTGCTTGGCGCTAGTGTGAGCGCTTCGCAAGTTCCGCCCTTATTTGTACGGTCGCCCATTCGTCCTGGTAACGGACCACCATGCACTTTGTTGGCTCGCCACATTGAAAGACCCTTCTGGCCGCCTAGCTCGGTGGGCACTGCAAATCCAGGAGTACGACATTCGTGTCATCTATCGCAGCGGACGCAAGCATTCTGACGCCGACGCCCTGTCGCGTTCGCCTTTACCTCCCGACTCGGCCTGCGGAACCACTGGTATCTCCATCGCATCTCTCGACCTCGACTCCTTTACCAGTGAACAACACAAGGACCCGTGGATCGCTTCTCTTTTTAACTGTCTTTCTGGATCGTCAACCACTGCGGTACCACGATCTCTCCGTCGTCAAGCTGCTCATTTCGCCATTCGTGATCGGCTACTACACCGACGCAACTACGCCCCCGAAGGTCGTAAGTGGCTCTTGGTTGTCCCGCGCAGCTTGCGATCACAAATCTGCGCCTCCTTTCACGACGATCCCCAATGTGGTCATGCCGGAGTTTTCAAAACTTACGAACGCATTCGCCATCGCTTCTACTGGCGCGGAATGTATAATTTCGTTCGAAAATTCGTTATGGGCTGTCCTGACTGTCAACGTCGCAAATCACCGCCTTTCCACTCGTCCGGTGCGCTTCAACCACTTCCGTGCCCTGCCAAACCTTTCGATCGGATCGGAATTGATCTCTATGGCCCTCTACCGACAACATCAGATGAAAATCGGTGGATTATAGTCGCTGTGGACCATTTAACACGCTACGCTTAGACCGCCGCCCTTCCAAGTGCCACTGCGCGGGACGTAGCATCCTTCATCCTTCATCGCTTCATATTACGACATGGTGCACCTCGAGAACTACTAAGCGATCGAGGTCGAGCCTTCCTATCAGAAGTCGTCGCGTCTCTGCTTTCTGAATGCCATGTTGTTCATCGCAAGACCACGGCATACCACCCGCAGACTAACGGGCTCACGGAGAGATTTAACCGCACACTTGGCGATATGCTCGCCATGTATGTGACATCCGATCATACTAACTGGGATCGCATTCTTCCATTCATTACGTTCGCATATAACACCGCGGCACAGTCTACCACTGGATTTTCACCTTTCTTTCTTCTTTATGGACGCGAACCATCCCACACCATCGACACTCTCCTTCCATACCGTCCTGACGCATACGAATGCCCATCTGTGTCCGAAGCTGCCCGAAATGCGGAAGAGTGCCGTGAACTCGCACGCACCTTTACGTCTCGAGAACAACAGCGCCAGAAAGAAAACAACGCCGACTCTTCACAAAGCCCCAGCTATTCCCCGGGATCACTTGTATGGCTGGCTGTTCCTTACCAAACCCCCGGCATTTTCTCAAAACTCGTTCCAAAGTACGAGGGCCCATGCCGCGTTTTGGAGCAAACCTCGCCGGTGAATTTTCTCATCGATCCACTTTCCCCATCTGACGACATGCGCCGGCGTGGACGTGACATCGTCCACGTCGCCCGCCTTAAGCCATAATATAGCCCTCTGCCTCCAGACTCTTAGGTCGCCAGGATGGCTCTTTTTCGGCGGGGGCAAATTGTGAAGAAGAAAGAGCGTCGTTGGCAAGCAACATCGCCACCGCTTGGGTACTGGGTGCTGGGCTTTGCTCGCTCGGCTCGTGCTGATCATCGCCGGCATCTGCTTAACCGTTGCTCTTGCACGATCGTGTTTCTTCGTAGGACCACCGTCGCAACAGTCGTCAATAAACCCTCTTTCAACTGCAACAAAACCTCGGAACCACGTGAAAAACCTTAGTTGGTGGAGGCGGGTATTGCCACACAGAAGCGTCGTGGGTCTATCCTCGATTTCCAGTATGATGAATCACGGTATAGTGGGCACTTTTCTACTGCAGTTTCAGTAGGCAAGTATTGTATATAGGAGAGCACTTAACGCGCGCAGGCGTTCTTTTTCGCGTAGCATGTTTGAGGTTGCCGCTGAGGTAACCGCCATGGTGGTCTAGTTCTCATGATGCTCGACTGGTGACCAGAAGGTCACGGAATAAAATCCTGGCTTCGATGGCCGAATTTTCGATGGAGGCCAGAATGCACGAGGCCCATGTACTTTGGTTTAGGTGCATGTTAATGTGCCCTCCTCTACGTCGTTTCTCACAATCATAGCGTGTATTCGGTGCCCTAAAACCCATCACTTATTTTTATTCACGTGAACGCATGATAAATGAAACAGCATATCAGAGATATGCAGCACTGCGCACACAAGGCTTTCATGCACTCGCATACAACGATTACATTATCTCGTTGGGATCTGTGCCTTGAATAAAATTTGAACTCATGTACGTATAAAGTGGAGCTGCACAGGGGGTTCATAATCGACGTGCATGTTCCCGGTCGGAAACTTAGCAATCCGGGACACATGTAGTGTGGTTGTTGTATTGAACACTTCTTTGGAGCGTTGTACGTGCACATGGTGAATGTTCATGTAAGTGAAGGAGTACTTTAGCAAAATTTCACATGTTCATGGTATACGCTTTCGCTTATAAGTTTGCAGGTATAGTCTGTGTGCTTATGGATCAAGCCCCAAGTTGTAAGTAGCAACTGTATTAAACAAAGCACTTCAAATGAAGATGAACAAAGACACAGACAAAACACCAGCGCCATGGAGCACTGTGTTTTGCCGACGCGCAACTTCGTGTTTATTTTCACTGCGACGCTTAGTCATGCACGGTGAATCAATGCCAAGTGGCCCAGTTTTCTATAATCATTGATTAGAACATCTCGTACCCAACTTACTCCAGAACGTTCTTGAATTAGCTGTGCTTATGCACGTGAGTGCTACGTTGAATGACTGCATACCCTTTTAATGCGAGGTTACTACAAATTACTGAGCATTATCTATGCTGTTGTATCGAAAACTATTGACTATAGCTCAATGCGATGCCTAACCACGAAGTTTGAAAACATATACGCAACATCACAAGTACCACAGTGGAGCACTTCATTATGATGTCTCAGACTGAGTCGCTTTAGGGCCTTAAACGTTGTAAACCAAGCCAACTAACCAACTGCCGTATTCGGGGTGTGCTTCGATGTCCACGTCGCTGCACGCGTGTGCTTAGAACTGCAAATGTATCAAACGCGTAGGATATATAACTGCGATGCGGACAGCACGCCATAGCAGGACCTAATACTGACTATACAGTACCGATCCTATCATATATTTATTGCCAACTTAGCATATCTCTTGCCATGATTGCTTTGTTGCCGTCATCTGAATTTACACTAGGCAGATGTAGAGTTTAACTGTATTTTCGCCTGCAGAAACGTGTATGCGCTATCATCACTGTTGCTAATAAAAAGTCTGACGGCCGTGTACCATTTTGTTGAGTCCAGTATGAACGGACGATCGATTACCTCGGACTTTTGTAGTGTTCTAATTGTTACTTTGCACGTTATATCACAGTAAGATTAGCTCAAACCAAGCCGGACTGAAAGAGACGACTGCATAGTCGTGCAGTGTCCATCTTCATTTACACTGATTTGAATTTGTTATAATGCAGGACTGAACTGGCTGAACAGTTTGTTGTACTTGCCTGGTGTGGATTATAATAATTTTTTTTCCTCGCTTAACAACTGTTAGTAAAGCCGCACTGTATTTAAAAGAAGAGGCAATAAACCAGAATGAAGTAGCGTTCATTGAAGTTGGTGATAAGAGTTTTCTTCTTATGTAGTTGACCTATATTTTCTACTTCAGCATAAAGCCCCATACTTAACTGAATACAAAAAAACGTAATGAAAGATAACCTAAACAGTATAGCTTTTGGTGTTCACGTCAGTATTCGGGCTTGAGGCCCAAATAAAACGTTACTTTCTTTTTCGTCTATAGGAGCACCCTTAGCATGGGGCGAGGCCACTTCTCTACTAGCAGGTTAATCAGTTTAACCGGTGAATGTCCTCGAGTTATCTGTATCACAAGGGGATAGAGCTGGATAATGTGGGACGCGTCGCACCGAGAAAACCTCGTTAACTTGCTCTAAACTGGGTCAAAGAGATATAGGGATTAGAGGATTTAAGCAGGATGAAAGAGACGCGTTACAATAAAGAACATACTGCGCGAAACCGCTCGGTTGCAATCTGTTACCGTTATCTCTGAGACGCAAAGCAGCGCGACACTTAATCGGTACGCCTACACTATGCCTCGCAATAACGTATATAATCGTGCAGTAGAAGCTGGTAGGTGACGTCAGCTAATAATGAAAGCGACGCTGCGACTACAAGTACGTGACTGCTCCACTCATCACTCCAACGTCACGAGGACGTAGAATCGTAACCTCAACATCCGGGTCGTTTGTTTTCTCAGGCACAACTATCCCGTTTCGTGTCCCCAGCATCACGAACGCCAGCCAAGTGGTTTCTGGTGAGGTGTACCGATTCACCGAAACATCACCGTCCCACGCGAAGGCGCCTCTTCAACGCAGAATAATCACGCCGTCCAGGATTCCTGACGCCAAAGCACACAACCTTGGTACCGTAGCAAAATTAATTCGGGCAAGAATCCCTTAGGAATCATTTAAGCACAGGTCTGTGGTATATTTTTAAAGACGATAGTCTTTCTTGGGGACCTTCAACGGAAAAAATTTGATCTGTCTGTCTCTCTATCAGTTTGTCCACCCTTAACGTATAACAATACCGCAAACAGTACTTCAAGCGGCACGATACCTCAAACGGTACCTAAACGATACCTTAAACGGCACCAAACGGCCGACCCCATTCGCGGCACCCACCAATATTGCTCAAGAATTACCGTTCATAGTTGGGCGATTGTCAATTAAAAACATATTGCGCATATCTGAGACGCCATAACAACGCGTCGATGTTTTGCATGTCTGCCTTTATACTAGAAGAGGCACACACAAGTAACTATAAGGACTGTAGCGCTTATCGCGCTGCGCTGCGCGGACAGTGCAACGCGATGCTCAAAAAGGTAAGTGTTTCCAACGCTTTGCTACGACGACATGATGGTGGCACCTGCCCGTCACTTTGCGTTCTACACCTTATCACCTCAGAGACAGGCGCGCTTCGAAGATAACTACCAGATGGCGCTCGTGTCTAAGGTGCCTCGATGCGCTCATTCGCCTCCGCTACACGCTCGAGGCACTCTAACGCAGCGCCTCCAGAATACCATTCACCGGTTTTCTTGCGCAGAACATCAAATGAACGTTTTGTTCACTCTTTGCAGGCGCAAGACTATCGTCTTTTGACGACATTTGCAGTGTAACATGCAGATTCGGGGCCAATTTTTTCTCCTCTCTTTTCAGCATTCCTTCTTTCTTGCCCTCTTCTCTTTTTGGTTTTTTTTTTTGTTCCCGATTGCGATTTCCCAAGCGTAGGGCATCCAACCGGACTTGCTTATAGTTAACCAACTTGCCTTCTACCTATCTGTTCTCTTTCCTCTTTTTTTTTCATGCGTAAAACCAGGAAAACATATCAGCTTCCCATTAAAATAATAGTTCTATCTCTTCTCTTTCCTCTTTTGTTATCTCTCCATGGTGAAAATCGCCATATATCTGCTGATTCAGTTTTGTGAACCGAAAATTTCTAATTGGATCACAATACCATATGATGACCATATAGTCCTCAGCTGCCTCTTCGTAATATAGAAGTTTCAGATTTCGACGATCTTCGAGAGACCAGTGTATGTTGCGCGATTTCCGCGCACATTAGAGAACCCCGAGCGGTTTAAGACACCTAAAGCCCTCCTTCATCCCTCATAGCCTGAATCGATCTGACAAGTTCAAGTCCACCACAAAATACCAACCTACTTTTCTATATTGACCATGCTTAGCTCTAATAAAGACGAGGGCAAAAGAGAGTGGCATTATGTTTAGAAAAAAATTATTTACAGCCTGTACAGAACACAAAGGCTACATACCACTCCAGTAACAGGGCATATACACTTCGGCACATCTATATTTCACGACTAACATCACTGTAGTAATTAACATCAGTGTAGTAATTAACAGTATTTTTGCACTGCAGAAAAGCTACAGGACCGTAGTTAAATAGCTTTAATCCGCAGTTCCTTTCCTACTGCGAATATGCCGTACTCGATGACGTTGTGCTTAACGCCATTTTTCCCGCGATTACTTGCGGCGAACGCCCTATCTTAGCGCGCGCCGTGATTTTTATTTCCGACCTCGTGTACTTATTAGATTACAAGGATGCATTTTCCGAGAAACAGGAATGTGTAATACAGCTTTAAGAAAATATGAACAGCCGCGCTTCAAATTTCTGCATCGCTAGTACTTCTCTCTCTCTCTCTCTCTCTCTCTCTCATGTGGACGTCGATAACCATGCTGGAGAGCAGCGCAAACATATTTGCCGAAAAGCGATAAAGACAAGCAACGAAATGCACGCCGTTTGGTATGATGATCGGCACGAGGCAGTCATAAAGCAGGTTACCAAAACGAGAAAGAGAATTCGTGTTCTGAACACGGTGTTGCAGAAATGGGCTTCCTCCGCGTGCACGAAAGAGGCTAAACGAGCCAGCTGTGCGCGCAATTCAAAATAGGGCAGAGTTCAAAGTGGCAGAAAGCGGAATCGATTTGCGGGGGAAGAAAAACTAAACAGTGACAAAGCGAAACATCCGCGCGTCTGCTCTCTCGAATTGAAGGCACGTACGTGGACCGCAAATTGGCGCGAAGATAGTTTCAACCCCTCATCACTTTCGCATGCTCTACACTGGCACACCTATGAGGGTCGTTGGGGGGAGGTGCTTCCGAATCAAAAGGAGAAGGTAAAAACAACGGGAAATTCTGAACAATAACAAATGTAAAAGTGTTTACGCTATCACAAAAAGGCCGACGCCTCGGTGAATGCATTCCGGATGCGAAGAATTCTGACGGTACGAAAAAAAAAGGGTGGGGCCGGAGGGCATATATTGTACACAACCTTGAAAATGGCTCCAATTTGGTGCATGTTGAGCTCGTTTGTTCAAGAAAGGGGCAACGAGCTTCAAACGTAATATTAGCGTGAACAGAGACATGATGCCCCGCAATGCTTCTGGGTAACGATACACACAAGTATGCCTTATGTATCTATATAGATTACAGACGAACAGCAGAAACTCGGAACTCGTGTGCTTTGGTGCATTCCTCATTTTGGGTATCTTCGCCGTGCCCAGAAGTACCTCAAGAGGCCACGTAAATAGAAGCGTGTAGTTGAGATCTTCTCCGCCAGGTGTCGCCAGCTAGATGCAATGAAACACAATATTGACCTACACAATAGACCACTGCGCACAAACGCCGAGGTGAGAGAGGCACTACAAGACACTAAGCAAAGTATTATGGTTTGCTTTTGCTCTTTTTGCTCCTCCTATTTTGCTTTTGTTTTTTTCTTTCCTTTGCATGTCTCGGTTTTTGCGGGATGTGGTTTGTCAAGAGCGCATACCTTCACTCGAGGAGGTGTCCTTAAGGTATGGCACACAGCGAGACGCATCACTTGACTCTCCTCATTAGGAGTATGCTTTAGAGAAAGCCTCACTAAAAGCTGCAGAAGAGAGTCCCGGGTCCACATATAGGCGCGTTTAAGTAGGCCCGACTGTTTCATCCATCCAACCTGTCTGCCCAGAAATGAGATATTCTGTGTCCCCGCAATCGCTGCTGTGTAACTTTCCACCCGCGAGCATATGAAGGCGCACTTACGTAACTACGGACTACCAAGTCCTCGGCCTATACTCACAACACTCGCGCGTAAATTTCCCGAGCAAGTCAAGGAAGTGGACTTGCTCGGGAAACCTCCTCGAGAATCTCACGACTTTCTCGAGAACGACGTAAACGGAATCTAGTGCTGAATTCTCGAGCCTGTCTGCTAACATCGGTGCCTCTTACTCACTCTGAGTTCACTCACTCTAATTTTATTAACAACATGCCGGGTTTTACGTGAAGAAACAGTGATGCAATTATGAGGCAGGCCACACTGGATGACTCCGGAAATTTTGACCACCTAGTCTTCTTTAAAGTGCACGTTACACGGGTCTCTATCATTTCACCCCCGTCGAAGTGCGACCGTTTCGGACGACATCGAACCCGCGATATTTTGGACAGCTGCCAAGCGTCGTTACCGCTATACCACTGTGTCGGACCTCACTCGGACATTGGTTTTGAGTGAACCGTGTTCAGCAGGACGTTAGCGAGCCTAAGTTAATCGAAACTGAGTGAATAGATTACTGGTTAGTACAAGTACGAGTAAGCACTCACCAGAATTTTGTGGTGAGTGGTAGTCCTAGTGAGTTTTGTTCATTTAGCCGACCAGGTAAACAGCTAAGGTAACCGAGCATGAGTAATGAGTTCCGGTGAACACTCTGGCGGCCCAACGAGACGTTATGGCAACGTGATAACCAGCGTTTGACTCCGTAACACCGGTACATAATTTACTCCGTCTTAATATTCATAGGGAAAAAAACGTGTTTGATAACTGACGTGTGTGACGTCTTCGTTTATAAACCGCAATATTGTACAGTTATCTTAATTCTCGAGTAGTTCGAGAATTAAAATAACTTATCAATTTGAATGTCTCAAAAAAGTTGGGCACATTCTTCAATTGGGAGCCGCTCGGTCCCTCTTTTGTCTTTTTTTTGCTATCGAAACATGCCCGTTGCTTCTCCGTATAGTAAACCGCGAAATGCCTGAACGATGGGCTCGAGGTTCGCATGACATAGAAGTACTCTATATGCTACCTTTATGTAGCGTATAGAGAGTTACTGTATATGCTAACTAAATGTAGCCTATAGAGTAACTCTAGCATGACCCATAAGCTTCATAATGCCCTAAGCAATGTTAAATTACTGGCCTATTATTCTTTAATAAGACCTAAATTATAATACGCGAGTGCAGTATGGTACCCATACACTCAAACTAACATCAAGTGCCTCGAAAGAATACAAAGGAAAGCCGTCCGGTTCATTTTGAACAAGTTCTCACGAGTCGACTCTCCTTCTGAAATAATGAAGGCCAATGGCCTTTCCCTTCTTAGCACACGTCGAAAACAGATAAGAATTGACCTTCTTTCTCTTCTTCTGAACCACAAACTTGCGATTGACCGATCGCCGTACCTGAGATCGTTATCAACCAGACCCACAAGGCATCATCACGCCAAATCTCTAACATTCTATTTCTGCAGGACAGACGCTTAAAGGTACTAATATTTTCCACGCACGGTCTCAGATTGAAACGAAACTCGCGCATCCTCATAGAATCTAGTTCTCCTTCGCTCTAAATAGCATTGTCCTGAAAATTCAGGTTCCCGATCTTTTATTACAGCGTTTTTTTTTCTTTTCGTTTTCTTTTTCATCTTGTATGTGCTTTCATCTTGTATATACATAAGTGATGAATACTTATGTATTCATTACTTTCTTGGCTTGAATGGTGAAAATGTGTTTATTGTTTTGCATTTAATATGTACTTATTTTTACTTTATTCGCACAACATATGAAGTATGAATTTGGGGTGTGTTTTTTTTTTCTCTTTTGTCTGGTACATGCGTTATTATGAAATAATTTGCTATGTCGTTCCTTGTGTTCACTATGAGTGTATGAAACACCCCAAAAAATCTTTATGCCACTTATTGTTTCAACTATGTCCCCTTGTAACTGCCCACCTTCTTGGACCTAAGGGTCTGCAGTATGTAATAAATAATAAATAATAAAAAAATAATAATATCAACGATACAGCGATACAACTCTCCTCACAAAGCAATAAATAGTGGCCACACATGCGTTCTTCCGATTGGACGCTTGTGTGTTCCTAGTATGAAAGTTCTAAGTCACTGACACTATTTACTCGTACGATTGCGCAACATGTCCATGTCAACCCCATGCACGGAGCAAATGGTGTCGCCGAGTCAGCGTAGACTGGCCTATAGCGTCGCACACATCACGTCAGCGTGATAACAGACGAGGCCAACGTCCAAAAAACATAGCATAGATGCTGGTCTTCTTCTAATCGCATCGCCTTTCTTCGTAGGCGGAGAAAGCCATCGCTTGTACCGAGGCCTTGCTTTGGCGGGTCGGCTGGTAAACACCCTCTTACGACCGATAGCGTCATAACGCCCCCTTGCGTCGGAAAGCATCTCAATCACACCGCAACCCGTGCCTCTATACGCGAGGCGTATAGAGGCCCTGTTCGTTATCCACGCCTGGCGATTTGTCTCCTGTCCACGAAGGTGCGCTCGCGTCGCTATCTTTGCTCAGAGCGAGAAGGAAATGGTTCGCTATCCTTCGAAAAAAGAGGGTCTAAACTGGAACGATAGTGAACCCCCCGAGTTCGGTAGAAAGCCATATCTCCTCGCCAGCACAGGTGACCCATTTCGATCGTTTACAGGTGACGGGCTGGTGTGCGTGTACGTGTATACGTTAACCCTGAGCTGCATCGATTGGAAAGTCTCGGAAAAGATGGGCACATTCTTCGACTGAGAGCCTCTCGTTTCGCTCTTTTGTCTCTTCTTTTTTTTTTTGTCGATACACGCCCGTTGGTTCTCGGTAGATAAACCGCGAAATGCCTGAACTACGGGCTCGAGGTTCGCATGACCCACATAAATGATACAGCGTGGTTGCCGGGGTATTTTTACGGGGGAGACAGTAACACCTGAACATACCCAAGTTCCGGGATTTCGAAGCTGTCGTCAAGCGGCACACAAGCAAGCCGCGCTACACCGACCGACCACGAATCCCCGGAATTCCGTCTAGGAAATTCTGGAACTGCAGGGCTGTGTGTGAAGTTAGGAGGGGGGAATGTAAGCAGTCTTGTATCTTCCCGAGAAGCCGAGATCTGTATCGATTCGGAGCTCCTCGAAATGCTGGGTGTGCCCTTCGCTCGAGCTCGCTAGAAACGCTTTTCGCTTCGAACGTATTTATTCTTTAACAAAAATTCTTGTTTTCTGACTTTGTAGCATGTCGTTGTAGCTAAGTAGCCTGGTCACAATATTGTTTTCCGACAGAAAAGATAAAACGGGGGGAGAGGGGTTGAACTGCCTTTTATGTGAGTTCGAACGTGCGTTGATACAGACCATTTCAATGGTGATATGGATCACTTTCTTTTTAGGCTGTAGCTCGGTAGTACGAATGCTGTCGCCACACCCACGGCATTGCGTTTTTTTTTTTGTGTGGGGAGGGTGGGAGGCTGGTCACGTATTCTAGCAACAGCCCAGAGAAGTTTGTGGCAGCGCCCATGGACTCTTCGTTGACAAGTTGCGTACGTGCATGTTTATTTATTTATTTACTTGGAAGATTACCCGCAGAGCCATCTTAGGCATTATTGCGGGGGGTTCAGTGCCTCATGGAATATATACGCAGTCTTGCGACCAAATAAATCAGCTGGTAACATATTCTATTCAACATTGGCTTGCGAAAAAAAAAGAATGCTTAAAAAGATCCGTTCTGGGGTTGTACGGTCGTACTTTAAATTTGTGGTCATGACGAGAGGAATGTTTATATATATTACAGTTACAAAAATTGGCAAGATCCAGGAATTGTGGAAAGGGGGTCTTAAATACCATTTCCAAACATCCCATCTCCTCCCTTGGCTACATTGATGTCGTCGTTGACATATATCCGTCATTTCGCTACACTTCGCGATGTAGTGTGGAACACGTGAGCTGGCGTGTTCCCTAGTGCTCTCTGAGACGGCTCGTGTCAGGAAACGGTCAACATTTCCCGGGAGGACCGCGTCACCACCGTACCGACACGGTCAGTAATGACATTTCCTAGTTTCACAGCCGTGTACCTTGGAATCGCGGATGCGCCGCTCTTCTACAGGGACTTGTATCGATTCGAAGTTCGGTGAAACCATAAGCGCATGATTCGATTCGCTTTTCGATCGAACAGCTGCTTGCTTCCACGTATACTGACCATGATGTGTTTCTGTCTCGCTGTTCTTACTTCAGACTAATTCTTCTTGCTACATTTTTCCCCGTAATACGCGTGAACAGCAGATGTCTTAATAACAGTGGGCTTGCTTGCAAAGTATACACTTCGCAATTCTCCAGAAAATCGCGTGCATAAAATTTTGAAGCACCTCGATATGCCCAAGAGTCGAATATCTTCATTTTTCGGCGTGTTTAAATCTTTCCTGGGCCCGAGCTCGAAAAGCTTTTCTCAACGCCATAGACAAGCCGGATACGTTAATGATATTTCTGTAATAGCAGTTACCCACTTTTGTTTTGCGTACATTTTTTCGCGTAAATGCTTCCTGGGCAACACAGATCCATGAGAGAAACAATTATATGAACTGCTACGAAAAAAAAAAAGAATCATTTCACTCTGTTTTATATATATATGACTCCCACGTGTATAACTGACGTGCTTCCTCACGATTATTCAGAATAGAGTAAATGCGTCTATAAAAATAGAGTCATGTTAGAGTCATATATGTGAAAAAGAAAGCGAGTCAAACAACTATTCTATTTCATAAAGGGCAAATAACGTGTGTCGGCACGGACACGTGCACGGGAAAATAGACAGCGCGAACGCCGTTTATCTGAGCCTATTGGCTTGGTCTGCATGCCAAAAATTCATGGGCATAGATTCTTAGAAAACGATGATGATGACGACGACAACGATGATGATGATGATGATGAAAATTTTATTTGGGTCCAGAGAAGAGTCAGGGGAGACCTCGCGCCACCCGCAATGATTGTTAGCGTCGAAGAACGTTTTCTATGGTCCAATGCAAGCGAATCACGCGCGTGTTAATTCACGTTACATGTACCATTCACCTATCCTACCCATACGGGGGACTCACGTGTGCATTTGTGCTTCGTTTTCCCCGTTACGCTTCTATAGCTTCAAGTGCGGAGCTCTTCAAAAGGGCCCGGTCTGTCTGTGCTGTCATCGCTTGGCATAACGCTGGCAAAACCACAAAACGCATAGCCATCTGCAGTATATTGAGGACGCGCTCGGACCTAAAAAAAGCCTTCTTGCTCTTATTTTTTGCGAGTCGTGATGACGATGTTAAGTGCGCAGTGTTTTAGGGACCCGTGTTGTCGCATTCTGTCATTGCTTGGCGTATAGATGGCGCATGAAAAAGCCACGCATAGAACCACGTATAAACATATTTCCAAAAGAAGACCAGGCGAGTGTCACATATAGAGAGAGACGCGAAAAGGGGAATAGGAATAAGATTTGAAATAAATTGAAATGAAGAGAAAGGAACAAGACAGAAAAACTAGCAAATAGAAAAGAGAGATAAAATTAAAGAGAATCAAAGAAGGCTGCCCAGCTCAGCGCTTCTTCCAGGCTTGGCATCACTAGTGCAGGGCTGCCTTAATTTTTTAGATGCGGAAGCATCTTATACTCGCGCCTTGTAGTGCGCCGTCCGCGCCGTCCGCGCCGTCCGCACCGCCTTAGTTGAGCTAATTCATTACGTCTGATACAATAATCACTCGTTCTCTGCTACTGCAATATTCACGCGTTCATCAAGTATAAGGTTATTTGTTGCACTTCAAAAGCATACATGTGTCCGAGTTAGAACGGTCAAAGTTTCACATTAAATGCACCAGGAAGGTAAAGTATTGGTACGGAAACCAGTAACACAAACATGAGCTTGTACGGTAAAGTTAGCTATTTAAAACCTACGCGAGCGTCGGTGCACACTGAACCATGCCTGTGTATTCAGGCATGTGTCTAACTCTGTTACCAGCCACTAAACTGTTTTAGCGGGACGGCTCAGTGCTCTCCCATAGTTGAGTACGAAGTACTCAAAATCGTTCAACATATTAGATGCGGAAGCATCTTATACTCGCGCCTTGTAGTGCGCCGTCCGCACCGCTTCTCGAACATTCGACAGCTGACGCGCGCGCATGCGCCGTCGCGCCGTCGCCCACCATCTGTGCCGCGCGCGCTTCTCCTTCGAGAACATTCGACAGCTGACAGCGCATGCGCCGTCGCGCCGTCGCCATCTGTGCCGCGCGCGCGCTTCTCCTTCGAGAACATTCGACAGCTGACAGCGCATGCACCGTCGCGCTGTATATATACTCAAGGTCGGCGCTCGCTCGCTCAGTTGCCGCTCGTCCATTGGTTCGTCGCAATAAATAAAACACCGCCCTTTCGCATACATGCCGTACGTGTTCACTCATTTAACACCCCATTTCACAACCACGTTAACCAATTTAGCCATCGACCCAAGTAAGTCGCAATTTAACACCCGTTAACCAATTACATGCTTCCGCATCCTCCTCAGTGTTCCCCCGAGGGAAGCTGCGGGCAATTTTTTTTTCTGTATTTTCGCTGAGTCGTTTTTGTGTCAACACTTACTCTTCCGGCATGACCGACATATCCACAATTGTATGGCAGGCTACAAAAGAAAACTTGAGCATCCCGAACCTTAAATTGTATCAGTTCTGGAACCAGGTCCCCCATCGCGAAGCGCTTGTGTCGGGGTTTGAACTAGCCTCGACGCCGACGAAGAAGAAGAGCGAAGCGACGCAGCACGCCAGCGCTGCCGGCGGCAGCCGCCCACAACTTGGGCGCGGAGCGCCGAAAACGTTCGCCTCGAACAACTGCTCGTAGCTGACGGATTTAGTTACAACTGTGTACACATACGCCTCACATGCACCCTAGCGGTGCATGTCACAATACATCGCTGCCGTGCGAGGCGCCGCCTTGCAATTGAAATCGCAAAATGTAACTGAACCGAACAACACAATACAGCAGAAGCCTTGTGGGTGTGCACACACTTGTGAAATGTTGTATTGATTCCAAGGTGGCCGGAAAATAAAAGTCTCGGAGGAGTCTTCGATTGCGACCAACTTCGCTGTGCCGTACGAAATGTTCTTTGCGTTCCTTTCAGCAACCTGCATGGGCGACGTTGAGAGAGAAGAAGGAATGAGAGAGAAGAAGGAATGAGAGAGAAGGAAGAGGATGCCTCCTCTCACAATTCAGAGCTGTGATCGAAGCCCTGGTGTGGGCGCTGTCCGCCTGGTGGTGTGACGGGAAACCTCGTGCCGGAAACTGGATTCCTAGATTGTGCTTTCACTATAAATAGGGCCCCACAAAAATCCGAAAGATTTACGTACCTGGTATCGAATTCTGTCTTACATTCCGTCTTCGGATCGACGAGGTGTAATCCGTAAATATAATCATTATTCAAATCGTTTGCGAATGTTTCGAAGTATTTAGTGCACCAAGTACACAGGTTTTCATGATGAAAAAGTACAATAGATTTCGTTCTGGTGGGCATAGTAAGTGCATACGTTAAGCATGAGAGCTTACAAGATGGCATGCAGGCTACGTTGATCAGGATTCCAACGCTTCACAGGCCTTAGAATGGTCGTTTGCGTTTTGTCAAGAATTCTTTGCTTCGGCAAAGTGAGAGCTTATTTCTTCCTGACACGCCATTTATGTTATCTGTGTTTGAATGGCAGGATGTAGATCATTGATGGATATCGCCTGAAAGACACGTCTGTCCAGTATTATGAATAATATTCAACACATATTCGACATTCGATCCGTGCGCACGATTCTCACTTCGCATTCAGTTCACCCTCAAAAGTCACCATTCACACACTCCTCGCAAATAGGATGATAGATGTATACACATATATATTGCTTAAATTGCTTATACACGATAGTAGTACTAAAGCGTCAGTGGCACTGCGTTTAAGCGCTTTCGCACTTGGCATCGAAGTAGGCTTCGCCTTTTGGATCTATCTTCCAGATGGGGTTGCCGTCTGCATCTTTTTTTCGGACATGCGCCTCTGGTACGCTCAAGAACGCCGCAGAATCTACAAGTAAACTGAGATAACACGAACATACCATTCAGATTCTTCCCAGCGTACTGAGCCATGAAACGATCGAGTACTAGTTGGACAGTTTCCTCCCGTGCGCGTGTGCACAAACATGAAAAGCTCAGGCGCCCGAGAAGAGGGAAGAGCCGTGCACTGTATCAACTCGTAAGGTGCACCGCTCAGAGCACATTGCCATGAACAAATCGCGCGAAAGCACACCGAGACAGCACATGCGCTTGTTGTGTTTATCTTTTTCACCGGACGGCTTAGTGTTTAGATAGATATAATTTATTTTTATCTTTGAGTGGGTCCTTTACGTCAAAAGAAAAAAATAAATCATGAATCTGTACCAAGAAGCCCCTGGCTAGACTATCCTGGCTCACAAAGCCAATCCTTTAAATTCGTCGCTATTAACATATCTACTTCGAACAAACATGTATTACACCACGTGAACCCCGAAAGAATAAAAACATTTGGGGGAAAGACTAAAAAACGCTTGCTCCTCTGAGAACCGTATATGAAGGTAACTGCAGGAAAAATAACGATACCTCGTCTCTTTCTCGGATCTGATGTTTCCTTATTCTTCGACAAAACCTATCTACTAATGCGCGTACGGCATTCTTTTTTTGTATGATTTTGTAAGTTTCCTGAAGAACTTCCTTTGCTTCGTACAAGCAATCAGTGTGACACAGCGTCATCAGTGGTGCCGTGAATGTTGTGTGTGTGGGGGGAGGGGGAGCAATTACGTGGCCCAGGCATTCGAGAGGGGCTAGAGCCGGAAGGATGGCTCCAATAAAACGCCTGGCCTAATTCCGACGGTACACAGACAGGCGCATGCCACATGGAGTTCGAGCGGAGGATTGCCGACCAGGAAAGAACGCCCTCCCGGGACCACGGCGCGAAAGAGGAATCAGGGAGACGCACGAGAGAGCAAGTTTGGCGATGAGAGTGAACGGAAAAAAAAACGGGAAGCGGTGTTTCCACGCGGTATATAGGGAGCCGGAGAAAACAACGCACGCCACACCCTAAACAAACGCCACAACGAGGACGCGAAGAACGTGCAGTCGACAGAACAACAAAAAGCGAAAAAAAAGGGAAATACGACGAAGGTAGTCGCGTGTACATACAAAACGATCTCCGGAAGACACAAATCGGGTCGAAAGGGCGGAATAGGGAGAGGGTCAGGGGAAGCCAGGCACCGAATCCTCCTGGCGTGCTCCGCTACAGTGCCAAGAACGTGCTGCTGCTATACTACCGCTGTGCTACCGCTACGGCGCGATGCACCGACGAAGCGCGACGCTCCGAGAAGGCGGCCGTTTAGGGACGCAGAGGAGGGAAAAATCGGGATGGACGAAGCGGGAGATGCGATGAAGCATGCAGCCCACTTCCCTAATCGCACCCACGGCGACTTTGCAACGCCTCGCAACAGCTCCCCCGGGGAGCCCGAAAAGAGAGAAAGGAATGAGACTGCGACAGGGAAGTCTACACGTTCTCTCGCGCGCTCTCCCTTTCTCACGTAGGAGCGAGAGGGAACGAGATTTGCTAGGATCTCAAGGAAGAGAAACCGTGACTGCTCAGAAGCGAACGTCGGGCAATGGCCTAAGGGAAAAAAATAAGGGACACGGAAAAAGAAGAGGGCGAAAAATAAGTACCACGGGAACAAGAACAAAAAAGGATAGAATTTAAGAAGAAAGAAGGCTAAAGCATGTTCCTTCTTTTGCTTCTTCTCGCCTCCTCCGTGTGCTTTTTGTCGCTTTCTTTCATGCCTGCGAGTGGAGGAGTGCCAATCGATAAATCTCATTTGGAGCAAGTCCTTTCCCGCCGCTTCTCTCTTGTTATTCACCGCGCCTAGTGTTAGGCCAGCGGCGGAAAAGGCATCTTGAAAGAGCACCCTAGCGCGTCAGCAACTTTCGCTGTTAAAGAGAAGTGAGGCCAGCGCCCACTCGTGGCTCCCTCTTTCACTTCCCTTTTCTCTGTTCGCCGCATAGGCGCACCCTCGGACACCGACACCCCGGCGCTAATGACGACAACGCGGGCGACACGAAGTGGAAATTCCTGTCAGACAGATCGCACCCCGCTGGGTTGTGTGGTTGCTGATGGAGCCGTGCCATTACTGATATCTATGCGTTGCTTCGGACCTTTCAGCGAGCTTTCCAGGACATTCAGCGGCTTCGCATTTGGCGTTCCAGCAATCGTAATTTAACAGTGGCGCTGTTCCATGCGGCGTGATATGGCGGAAATGTCAGCATAGATGTCACGTCATTGCCGAGGAAAGGTCGCACCGTGGCCTGGTGCAGCTCTCAGAAAGTAGTCGTAAAGGGCCCTCAAGGGCGCTTTCAGAAACCACATTCTAACGCGGTAAGGATGTCTGATGACCTCTCGCTGTACTTTTCTCTATCTCTCTTTTTCTCTCTAATATATATATATATATATATATATATATCTATATATATATCTATATATATATATATCATATATATATATATATATATATATATATATATATATCTATATATATATATAGAAGATAGATAGACTAGATAGATAGATAGATAGATAGATAGATAGATAGATAGATAGATAGCTAGATAGATAGATAGATAGATATTCAACAGATAGTAACGCCAGGGGAATTATAGGGGAAGTTATTAGACCGAATTGTAATGTAAATGTGAAGAAATAAATGTAGGTGAAAACATAACTTGCCGTGGTTCTTGCCCACGCCAAGTTATCTTTTCACCCACTTTTATTTCTTCACATTTACATTACAATTCGGTCTAATAACTTCCCCTATACGTTCCTTGGCATTATTGTCTGTTATATCTCATTATTATTGTGTCAGCACGGAAAAAAACGAGCCCTTAAGTATACACTTCTTTCCCTATTCATTAACGAGAGTCTCGTACTGGCAGGCAGTGGTGCCTTTAGGTTGTATACGAGAACTATCGGTCAGCTGCCCACTCGTAATAAATTTATGTGCTATATGACGCCAAACAGGCTCATAAAGAGTGTACCCCACTCGACGCCATCGCTACTGGTGGCGCTGACTGATACTCCTACATTTAATATATTCACATAGATACCCAACAAAGTGGCTGGGGTGATGGCTGCCGCGGTAGCTCAGTGGTAGAGCATCGAACGTGTTATTCGTAGGTTGCAGGGGCGGTTCCTGCCCACGGCAAGTTATCTTTTCACCCACTTTTATTTCTTCATATTTACATTACAATTCGGTCTAATAATTTCCCCTATACTTCCTATTATAAAGCTTTGAAAATAAAACGAACAATTATTATCATAGGAACGAATAGGCAAAAAGCAAGATTGCTTCAGAGCTTGAGAAAGTAATTTTTTTCGTGAAAGGAGATCAATAGGCAGTGTTGTTTCAGCAAGTACATTCAAGGAAATGAATATAACGGCTAAACGGCACATCTGTAGCGCACAAGGATTATTCGCAATCCGTTAGTTGTCAGGGAGAGTGCGCAAGCGCCACCATATGACTGGCGACTGTTGTCGTCGTCTCTTGCAGACGTCACAAACAGAGCACAGTCGGTCAAGAAGAAATCGCCGGATCTCAATCGCGAACCTCTGACACACACACAGCGAGCGTAAATCTTCACACACATCGGAGCTCTCACTCGACAGCACATACATCTCGAGAGCAGCATCAATTAGGCGTTTAGAAACGGATGCGCTTAACACAACCTTCTTGGCGGTGTTGACGTGAGAGTGCACGTTGCTGGCATCAGCGCCTTTGTGCAGACTCGGAAAAGTTCATCCGTCAAGAAAACGGGCGCGAGAATAAAAAGTTATGCGCTTTTAACTATGTTTTAGTGCATACCGTTTCTGAAGAGCTTCCTAACTGGACTTGCTTTGGCGAATCGGCTGAAAAAAGCAATTAAGGAAAGAAGACGAACGGCACGCGTTAGTTATGCGAGCATGTGGCGCTGGCAGCGGAACAAGCGGAACCGTTTAACCTTCCCCCCACCAAATTTTAACGACTAGGGAGCTGCAGGGTTCGCAGGGAGCGCGAGGCTGTGTGCCACTCGGCGAGCGAGTTCCCTTCGGGCGATCGCTCCGGAGTGTGGGGCGCCGCGGTCTCTCAAGTGTCGGCACGGTGACGCCGCTCATTTGCGCGCTGTTCCTCTTCCTCACCCCCGCGCAACCACCACGGTGCGTGGTAGTCGGGAGCGAGACAAGCGCAATGGCCTCCTCGGGAAGCGAAGCCTGCTAGGCCTAAGCTCGCAGACGAGGCGAACGCCCTGTACCGCTCCGGTATCTCGAGGGCTCTTATACGTTCGCGAGACTGTTGTTCCGCATTCTTTGTTTCTCATTTTCAATGCGAAACGACCTGAGGGAAGTGGCAATGTTTCAGACACAGTCCATGAGTTGGAGTGAAGAGAATTGGTATCAGGCTTTTATGTGTAATACTGATTTCAAAGCGAAATGTGCTTCAGACTATCGAGCAAAAATGTGCTTCAGACTATCGAATAGTTTAAAAAAGGCGAATAGTTTCTGTGAAGCCTATCGCATTCACTGGCATAACGCCAGCATTCACAAGCTTTTCATTATATATCGATGTCTTACGTTTTGTTACTGTTACCTAATGAAGGGCTTCCACGTTTATAATAAAGTAATAAAGTAATGCATATTTACCTTTACGCCACTACCTCACTCAGTAATATGCTTCGCACACTATGGTTGTTCCCGCCAAGGAAAACAAAAAACGCTACAAAAAATTCACACCATCTTCCCAAAGGGAACCCTGATGAGATGTGAAGCAGCACTGTTGCACACGGGTGGTGTCACGGGTTGAACGGCACTAACGAGGGTGCTGCGGTGAGCGTTAGTGTAGATGGTGCTGATGGAAAGTCGGCAGTATAGCGAGCGGCGGTCGCGGTAGCGACAGGTGTTGCGGGCGAACAGATGAGGTGGCAGCTGCGGGCGCTGCGGTGAGTGCGTGGCAGGCGAGGGAGAGAGTGATGTAAGCACGCACTGTGGTGCAACCCACTTGGCACCACTCCAATACCTGCGGAGAAGGGAGCACGTTGCGGCGTGTTCGTATGGACGCACGGAGGCACTTCGTTACACAGGCTAGTCAATGGGCGGCTTCGCACCTAATATGTGGCTTCTTTCAAATTATAAACATAAACGCACCACGTGCGTCGTCGTTATTCCGGAAACTACGCTTGTTTCACTGGACAGCGGGAAAGCAAAAGGAAACATTATGAGGGGCATACCAAAAACAGTAACAAGCCCGTTGCACAAGCAGCTTTACAACGCGATAAAGCCTCATAATGTGTAGAAATTTCCTGCTCTAAATACTGCCAATTTAGGCTTCCTGAAATATTCTGTCATCACGAATGGCTCCCTTCTCCTGCGGGCTCAAGGAAGCCAATCTCGATCCAAATTTTCAATCCCTATTCGGCTTGAATAGATAGATAGATAGATAGATAGATAGATAGATAGATAGATAGATAGATAGATAGATAGATAGATAGATAGATAGATAGATAGATAGATAGATAGATAGATAGATATAGATAGATAGATAGATAGATAGATAGATAGATAGATAGATAGATAGATAGATAGATAGATAGATAGATAGATAGATAGATAGATAGATAGATAGATAGATAGATAGATAGATAGATAGATAGATAGATAGATAGATTAGAATAAGAGAAAGGCAAAGAATAGCGCACAAAAATGGTGCAGTGGAAGTGATCTATGCTGTTGCTATACAGGCGAAGGGTTGGTCTGGTAGGCCTGGCCAAGAAATGCTTTGTCTGAGAGTCTCCCTCAACGTAGCATATTTCATCACGTGTCACTTAAGCCGGTCTCCCGCTGGAAAGTAGGAAGAAAGCAAGGCTCCCCTTCACGTCCCATCCTCGGAAGACAATCTCATCAACGCCCTCATGGAGAAACATTTCTTTTTCTCGTGTTGTCCATAATCCTACCCTTTTCAGGACGGAATCACCTACAAGACAAGATCAACTGTTCTATATCACCCAATTCATCGAACTCTGTACGAGGTGGAGAAGTAACAGCTCCAACCTTGATTTGCCGGGCCGTAGTATCGGCCAATATTGCCTTTGTTCCTTGCATATAAGGTTCGCTTCAGCCGTGCTAAAATCCCTTAGAACACAGTGCATATGCGACAATTTTTGTAACGAGTGATAAATCGCCTCCTTCAGTGCCTCTCGAAAGCGGTTCCCTTGCTGTATTCGCGAATAATATCTTCTCTGAAAATGAATAGAAGATTCCGGTGTACTGTCCCACCGTTGTTACGGATGCTGAGAGACGGCACGTGGATGATTCTCGCACAATATTCAGCCAACTTTTCCACACCAGTTTTAAAATCTCCTGAAAGCGCATTTGAAGTCAGGCATTGGTTCCACCTGCGACTATATTGCATTCTGCCAAAAGCGGGAGATAAATGCCTAAAAATGAGTAAAACTTAGCGTTCAAAGTCCTACCTTTATCCTATCTTTTTTTTCTATTATTATGGCCTAAGCATTGTTTTCTTTGTTTTGTGTAAATTAGGACAAATTATGTCTTCTACATATGCCGGGCACGTCCGTTCGAGACAGCACCTACCAATCACCGCTTTGTACGTCGTGCATTGCGATCGTAAACACAGAACGCTTTCAGCGGTCGTGTTCGTACCTCATGCTGGTGAAAACGAGGTATACTTCATGCACATTTTTCCAAGAACCTACACAAAACAAAAGGCATTCTATGTACGTGCCTGCAACAGTTTTTCCGGAGAGGTTGGGATGCATTCAAATAAGAAATGTCGCGCCTTCCTACGTTTAGAAGAGGCACGTGGTAAATTCGGTGGTTGCGGTATTTTTACATTTCTATTATGGGCCGACCGTTCATGTGTAGCCACAGGGGGAAAAAATGAACTTGTTTTCCCATGCATTGAGGCGCTGGTCTGTGACATAAGAACCTTCCCGCCATCATCGTCGGCATATAAAATTTCTTGCAGCGGTCTTTTTGTGTCTGTATGTGTGTGCATTCGACGTCGACATCACTGTTTCCATCGTCTATATACAAACGTTCACTCATCACTCAAGTGGATGACACTTCTCGTCTGAGCGAGCATCGACTGTCTCTCTTTTATTGCTGCTCTGTTCTGTTTCTTCACCAAAAGTTACGGGGTCCTTTTTTTTTAAAATTCTGTAGCAATGCAAAGGGAACGGAAACAATTCATTATCCTGCAATCGTATTTCATTCTGCGCTGTGCGCCCACGTCCCCCATCTATAACCGCCCACGCCGGATCGTCGCTGACCAATGATAGTGCAGGCTATCATCTCTCTCTCTCTCTCTCTCTCTCTCTCTCTCTCTCTCTCTCTCTTTCTTTCTTTCTTTCTTTCTTTTCAGTAGAAGTTGCGCCACGTTCCCATCAGCGAACCGGAGTCCGTGCAAAGCGGCCTTCCAGCTACGTTACCTAACCCCTCAGAGCCGCCATGTCCGTATTCCGCGAACACGCCAATGACCCTTGCACAAACGGAGCAAGCAAGAAAACGCAGAAACCTCAGCGTTAAGCCGACTTGTCCGTTGAAAAATGTCCATCGCGCGACACCAGAAATAAGAGGAAAGACGAAAAGGGAAGCGTTCCGCTCGAATAAACGCCACTTTGTCACAGACTTGACCGGTAAGAAGTATAAAAAGGATTGCTGGAGAGAAAAACAAAACAAAAGTAAGTGAACATGCGAGGAATAAAGTGATTCGCCCCTCGCCGTAGTGCTGGTAGCTGCTCGCTAGGCCTTCTAAAGCTCTTATTACTTCGCGAAATAGCTGCCCTTCTGGAGGTATAAGCAAACCGGAGGTAGACTTTATGGCCACTGCCCTTTTCATCCTTTCTCTCTCCCTTTCTCATCCTTCTCGCTTTCGTTTTGAAGTGGATTTAACGACGCGGAGGGATTTTCTTGTCGTCATCGGCCCGTTTATGTCGCTTGAGTGCTGCGGCACTTTTTTCAAAGGTCGCTATAGCATGGTCACGAAACAAGAGATGATGATGGGGAGGAGAGTCGCGTGGTCGGCGGAGCAAGAAGGCAATAACGCCGGAGGAACACGAACCCCGCATCAAAGCCCCTCTCCCGTCTGTGCAGACCGCTTGGAGCGACGAGCTCCCGCTATAATATTTATTCAGTCACTAGGCATCTAAGTAATGAGCGACGCATTGTACGAGAACTTCTTACCGTGTCTCTCATAACCTCCACACCCCAGTCTCGTATATATTTCAGGTTTCGCAAGAATCTGGAAAACGGCGAACGGAGAGCGGGGTAATTGAGCGGAAATTTTGTTGTTCGAAACGATGGACGCTTACGGCGGGGTCTTCGTCGATTTGAACTCAATCTTTTAAACGTGACTGACTCGTATTATAACGTTGCGACAGTTGAAGAAACAAAGGAAAGCTAGTATCTCCCGGGTAACGAACCAGCTGCTTCGTTAATGCGAGGAAAAACGATATCGCATTTTAATCTTTCAGGGAGCCGTTGCGCAAACTTTATTCGTCGCAACCTTTCTTCGTAGGTGCAAGAGAATTGGTCGCTTACTTCTTTTTAGCAAAGGAACATTACACGTAAGCGCAGTGCAAAAGTTTTTAGCCCCTTAAAGCGGCACACGCTCGACCCTCATAGTAGTCGTAGTCGTAGTGTGTAACCAGTCTTATGTTTTGACCTGCAAGTTGGTGCTGGTGGGATAAATTTCAATAAAGGATTCGCAGCGTGTGCGTTAACTAAAAGCCAAATTCTCCTGTCTATCATTCCCAATTAGCAGCCATTGGCATGTACATTGATCACTGTCTGACAAAAAAGGTTTGCTACGTCATACTCGCTGGGCGTAACCTCCTTGGTTTTAAAAAGATTTAGCGAGCGTTGGCCCACAGTGCCATGAAAACAGTGAACTATAGTATATACCATGAATGCGAGGTGGTTAAAGGTGGGAAGTAGATATGAATCACAAGCCGTAAGAAAGTAAAAGCCGAATTCTCCTGTCTCTCATACCCCATTAGCAGCCATTGGCATGTGCATTGAGCACTATCTGACAAAAAAGGGTTGCTACGTTGTACTCGCTGGGTGTAACCTCCTTGGTTTTAGAAAGGTTTAGCGAGCTTTGGGGCGCAGTGCCATGAATACAGTGAACTAGTATATACCATGAACTCGAGGAGGTTAAAGGTGGGAAGCAGATACGAAGCGCAAGCCGTAAGAAAGTGTGCGTGTGCCACCTCTCGTTTAGCCCTTGGAATGTCTTCTGGATGGCGGTGCTTCTATACGGGGTATATATAATGAAAAGATGTGAGATGGTGGTACTTGGAGTGTTCAATAGATGGACGAACGGTCGCACAGACAGATGCATCGACGGACGCGCGGATGGCTGCACGGACGAATGGACGCATGGGCGGACGCAGGGGCGGATGCATGGACGAACGCAGGGACGGACGCACAGATGGACGTGCAGACGCACGAACAGACGCACGAACGGGCTGGCGGATGCACACAAGGACGGTCACGCAGACGTACGCATGGACGGACGGAAGCAAGAACGAATAGACGGACGGATGCTTCGCCCCACTCTCCATCATTCACTCCGTGGATATGCTGCCATTTTTAACAAGTAATTACATATAAGTACTCTATGCAGATATCCGTAAATTTGGAAAGGAAAAAAGATGCAATGGCACGCGTCTACTTACGGATCTCATACGGGGCAGGAGAACACAGTTTTGGTCTTGCTAGAACGTTTCCAGGGTAATATGCAGTCTATTGCGCAGGCCTTTTGCATTAGGCTACTGCATAATAATTGACAAGCAAAAAAGAAGTCACAGCTTTGCCTCAAAGACGAGGCAATGAACACAATAGCAATAAAGGGAAAGGTCACACGCAGAATGGCAAGCAGATAGAAACGCGCCCCCCGTTTCTCACGCACAAAGTACGCACGAAACGTACACACAGGTACGGATTAACGCGAATAAGCGTGTCATTTGTTACTTCGCTGTGTCTCAAAGGCACGCCCTTTTCGCAAAGAGAGGCTGTGGAACAATAGCAGTGACCTTCGTGCACCCGGCAACTACAACAGAATCGTTCCGACCAAACTCAGAAGCTAACCAAGATCTACGATTCTCCCCACTGCGAGATAGGGCGCGCGATCGAGCGTACACCCCCTTATTCTTTACGCGGGCCAAAGTACGCGTGAGATATGAAAGCCACCACGTGCTCACTGCGCCATCTTGCTGATAATGCTGAAAACACGATAGTTCCCTCCAGAGATGCCTGCCAACAGCGGTAAGTGGTAGATATGAATAGCTTGCCGTTGGAACGTTGAAGGGGGTACCTCTCGGTGGCTCAGTGGTTAACGCCTCGTATTCACGACGCGGAAGTTTTCAAGTTCAATTCCACACGCCAGAGTCTTCTTTCTTGATTTTTTCCTTGCGTTTTCATATATATAGATGCTTATACATGTACAGTGCATCACATCGACGCCGACGCCGGCGGCGAGATCCAGCCGTAAATGTCCATGTAACTGCTATCGCAATAAAACACACAATCAACACAACGCAGAGCCGTGTTGTGTCGAATGTGTCTTTCTTTTGTCTTTTTCTTAATGTGTCTTGTTTTGTCTTTGCTACCATCAATTATCTAGCTGTACCAAACAAGCCCAATTTCTCTCTGTACCAGCTACTCAGGATGTACTTGGCATGGGGCTGGCCACCGCACGAACACGGGGCAGGAACGAGGGTGAGGGGACAAGGTTGCTGGCTATATAGTGTCGTATTTAGGCCTGTATATGTAGATTTCCACTATCGCTCAAGAAGAAGATATATAACAGCTGCATATTGCCAGTACTTTGCTATGGAGCAGAAACCTTGAGGTACACAGATGGCTCAAGAACTACAACGTCTTCAACATCGGCATTTATCGTACCACAGCTCAATATTCAGGAATCGTTTAAATTATGTCGAATGACGTCATCTACTACATCTCAGCTCTTCGCTATTCTGTATGCTTCAAAGTTTATAAACTCGGTAGCAGACGCTAGAAAATGGCTACTTTTCAGTGACTCACAGGCCGCATTAAGATCACTCTTCAGTACAAACAGGACAGTAATAAGTGATAGTATGACATACGAAACGCTGAAAGAGCTCACCAAAGCAAAGAAGGCGCAACATGAGATGAAATTCCAGTGGATACCTGGCCATTGCAACATTCCTGGAAACACAGCTGCCGATGAAGCAGCACGACAAGCACATCGTAAAGACGTTACTGTTTGTTTACCAATTTCGAAAAATGAATTGCGTAGTGTTATAAAGAATACAAATTTCAGAATGAGCAAAGTACAAAGAGCTGCGATTTATACCACATCGATTCATTTAATAAATTCAAAATTACGCTGGCAATAAATAGAAGTATGGAAACTCTAATTCACCGATTGAGGCTAGTCACCGCATACACAAAACATTTTTTGCACAGAATCGGCAGAGCTGAAACTGCCGAATGCGAATGTGGATTTATAGATAAAGACGTATGTCACCTTCTCATAGACTGTTCACATCATGACATGCCGAGACGCCGTCTTAAAAGCGAACTGTTCGCATTGAACCGCAGACCATTTAGCATGAAAAAACTTCTGGGCCCGTGGCCAACTGGAGTTTTAGAGTCACACGCTTTAAAAGCATTAACACGTTTTTCACAAGACAGCGGGATTGCTGACAAGTATTAAGAAAGAACAAACTTTCATTTGTAACACATGTACTTATTATGTACAGTGTGACACCTATCACGTGTGTGTTGTGAAATGAATGACGTGTTGACTATTATGTACATACGAGCGAATGCATCTTATAAGGACCAGACGTATACTCTGCTCTTTTGTGCTGGTGGAAAGAATATTAACGAGGGACATTTCCAGAGACTTATTTCATTGACTTTCGAACATTCACTCACCATGATGTTGTGATATGTGTGCGTATAAGTGCGTCTTTGCATATCTGTGCCCGAGCTTTCCATTTTCCATGCACTGCTTTGTAGGTTTTGCTTTAAGATACGTGTTCAAGTTTCAACCAACGGCTAAGGAGTAGCCGGTGCCATAATGGTGCGCCAACATCTCCTTATATATCATAACAATAAAAAAAACCTTGAGAATTACAAAGAAGGTTCAACTTGAATTGAGGACGACGCAGCGAGCAATGGAAAAAGATGGTAGGTGTAACCTTAAAAGACAAGAAGAGAGCAGAGTGGATTAGGGAACAAACGGGGGTTAAGAATATCATAGTTGAAATCAAGAAGAGGAAATGGACATGGGCCGGGCATATAGCGCGTAGACAGGATAACCGCAGGTCATTAAGGGTAACTGGATTCCCAGAGAAGGCAAGCGGGTTAGGGGGAGACAGAAGGTTAGGTGGGCAGATGAGATTAAGAAGTTTGCGGGTATATATTGGCAGCAGCAAGCACAGGACCAAGTTGACTGGCGGAACATGGGAGAGGCCTTTGTCCTTCGGTGGACGTTGTCAGGCTGATGATGATGATGATTGTGGTGATGATGATGGTGATTATGATTATGATGATGATGCAAAATACCATTGTGCAGTCGTTCTTACGGCGATCATAATTGTTGAGGTTTAACGTCCGAAAACCACCATATGACTATGAGAGACGCCGTGGAGGGCTCGAGAAATTTAGACCTTTTGGGGTGCTTGAACGAGCACCCAAATCTAAGCACACGGGCCTCAAGCATTTTCCTCTCTATCGAAAATGCAGCGCCACGGCCGGGATTCAATCCCGCGACCTGCGGGTCAGCAGCCCAGTGCCTTAGCCACTAAACACCACCGTGGCGGTTCAAGAGTTCTTGCGAAATTGCATCACTCAAGAGACACGTCGGCTACAGATACATCTCGTGTTCAAGGATGTTTCTTTCCTGTTATGTGCAAACGCACGTACGTTATAGAGTACCCAGTGTTCTAGCAACGTAACTTAATTTAAGCCCATGATGACACAATTGAACGAATCGCGTCCGTGACGCCATTTCTCAGGCTTCTCGCTGACGTGCGCGACCCGAATAGCCGATATGTGCTTCGCTTCTATCCTAATTTAACTAGATCACTTGTGCAGTAGCGCGACGAGAGCTATTTCTTCGAGCACTTCCAAAGCGTTCGAGACGGAAAGTGGAAAAAAATGAGAAGAAAGAAAGTATACTTGTAAAAGACAATGCATCCAATTCGAGGCGACTTGTTCGACCTTCAAACTTTAATTCGGGCTCGGAGCTGCGCACGCTCTCAAGTCTCCGGAAAACCTCGTTTAGTTCTCGCTTCATAATTTATCACTCTCCAGGGCTAGCGCAACGCCGCATGACAGCGGGGCTGCACGCGAAGCTCTCCACCCGCACTGCAGAACGTCGTGGGAAGAAAAATAAACGATAATAATGAAAGAAAGAGAAAGAAAATAAAACAAAGATAGAAATGCCAAGGAAAAATTGGTGAAGAACGAGAAAAAAATGTGCTTCGTATTCTTCTAGGAGCGACCATATTAGGTAAACTTTCGACGGGAAAATATTAAATATTCACGTATTACCGCCCGCGACGCGAGGAGTCATCTATCTGGCTTCTGTGTTACGTGGTTTGCGAAAGCGAAGTCACACAGCCGCAGCCACGCTCCCTGTTCGCCCGAGATTCCCTGAGGAATAAAATTAATAAATACAAAACTCGTCAGCCGCACCCGCCTCCACCACGGGAGCCCGTTTTGTAACAGTGTAGTAGAGAGAAGATGTACGACCACAGTTCGAAGAAACACGCACTCTCATTTGAGCGCGCGTCTTATAGGCTGTGCTGCAGCGTTTTGTCGCTGTTTATCAGTGAGCTGCGTCATTTATTGCGCCGATACAGTCATTCTTTCTTTCTTCCCCGTGCCCAAGATAGTATACCCCCCCCCCCTCTTCCCCATATACAGGCACGCGCGCCATTTCCAGAATTCCTGGCTCCCGGGGGAGGCGATTGCGTCATCTACGTACCTGCTACGTGAATTGGGCTAGGCTGCACATCGCAGCCAAAGCCCGACGTAAAAAACGGTTTTTTTATTGATAGAATATCTAAAAAGACTTTACGGGTGGAAAAATTTCACACTGTGATCTTCCAGAGACTGTATGAATGGTTTTTTCTATTATATGTGATATACATGACTACGAAAATGCGGCGGCGTTATCGATTCAATGTCATGTTCCTAAAGATCCGGCTGTACACTCGTGTTTTTTTTGAAAAACATCAAATCAATGACAATCTGCTAGTATGTGTAATAAATGCAAATTGTTGGTTTTTAATTATATATGCGTTGTTTTTGTGATAGGTAACCAAGATATTTTGCAGAAATTTCACTATGAAGTGGCTGCTTCATTCACGAGCTCTGGGTCTAATGTTTAGTTATTGGAATGCGACGGTCCGCTGGAGCAGACAGCGCCAGCAGACTCTTTATTCCGCAGTGACTGCCTCGGCTCAAAACAAGAAGAAGAAGAAGAAGAAAAATAATTGATTATGATGATTACTTACAAATGAGAGCGATGAAGTACACTGAATGTGTTTACATTCAAATATGCTCCATCGTGATGTCGACATATTTGTCCCCTTGCTCTCTGTGTCTCGGTTGCTTGCGCCGCTCCTAATCATAACGTTCCCTGTCGCTTCAGCAAGAAATGATGTTCAATTTACTCTTGTACAATTGTTTCATATTCTTCGAAATTGTTGCCTTTGTCCGTGAATAACGCCTCTGTAGGCGGTATTGTATAATGGAATGCTCGCAGACAGAAACAAGGAACAAAATAGATATATCAGTAAGCCGTAACAATATATCAATACCAGTGTAATTGATGTTCTTAGTCGTTTATCTGAGGAACGTATGAATTCCTTTGATAATTCATGCAACCATTATCGCAACCATCATAACCTCCTTGTCCTTTACTATAACCTTGCATCAATGCCTGACGAAGAAGCTTGGCTGATACCGTAGTCTATTGACCTCACCTTGCACTCGTCCATTGCAATTGCTCATACATATCAATGGTTATCTTATTATCAGTTCAATCGATCCTATCGCCATGACACTTGTCGCTGAAGCATTTGTATTTATTATTATTTTTGAACTTCGGTGTGTGTGTTTCTGAATAGCAAATAATTGCGCCCACTTTTCTTTTTATTTCTTAAGTCTGTTATCGCGTACTATACCTGTCCATCTTACCTCCGGCGCACGGCTGAAAGGTCTGACGTGTTTATGGCGAAGCTTCCATCACTCGAACTTTAAATACACTCCCGCTACACTTTAAAACAAGTACGCCAACGATCAGCTCATGCATCACTCTCCAGAAGGTTTTGAAACCGACCGCACGAACTCTTCTGTCCCGAAACCGCACAACACTGACGCAATACCGCCGAGGACTGTATCTTGGTAAACAAATCCGAGCGCCACGAACGCTGCGCCGCAGCAGATCCCGCGGGAAATACCGGGAACAGATGAGGGAGCTTTGCCTCCGACGGTCAAAACACTAGAGTCGCGATAAACAAACAGCCCGGGATAGACCCTCGGTTCGGCGACGGGTCAGCAATGTTTCAGCGTCCTCGTACACAGAAGCCACCAGTCCGACTCCAGGATGGAGACGTCGAAGAACGGAAGACGGGAAGGAATCGGAAACACCACTCGCTTTCTCTCGTTGTACTCCGCGTTCCTCACATCCACCCACACCCCGCCTCCGCGGCGTTTGCTCTGACCTGTTACGCAATGAAGCGGGCCGAAGCGGCATCGCGGTCGATAACGTGCTTCGGCGTCACTGTTTCTCCGTGGGCGGTGGGGAAAAAAAGGGTTTCCTCACCCGACTCCTGGCACCCTCGTCGCAACACCCTTCCATACGGCGCACTATACCAGTGACCTCGTATCTGGGACCAGATGCTCGCGCAGCGCTGACCGTTCCGCACGCTTGCCTGCAGATCTTGGCGCTCGTGCGGAGAAGCCAAAATAACAAGGGGAACGAATGAATGCGATGGCGAGCCGGGGCTGACGGGGGGCCTCGAGAGAAAGAGAGTGGTCAACGCGGCAGGCGGTCAGGGAGATTGAACCGGCAGCTAGAAGGCAGGCAGGCCTGGCTGCCCTCTTCTGTCACCCTCTGCGATGCATTTCTCGTCGCCTAATGGTTAGTTGTGCCCTGGCGTAGCTGTGTAAGTCAGTGAGGAGAACGAGGGGGACGCAGCGGGAGTCCGCGATACTTCGGGAATGTACTCGAATGTTTTCTGCCCCTTTCTTATTACGTTCTTTCTTGCTGTTTCCTTTATTCTCTCTCTGTTTCTCTTCTTTGCTTGCACGCTGCTCAGTATTTAACAGCTGGCTACACTGACTCCTTATTGGTAGCGCCCAAGAAACTATAGCATGTACTATTAAGGAGAATGCATTTTTCTCTGCCATTGGCTGCTGTTTTGGGTGCAGTGTCCTATGTTTGCATAGTTTACTGGCACGTTTCGATCCTGCGTTGCTGAAACAAACTTTTCTCTGTTACTTAAAACATCTTAAGGAACCACGTAGTTGAATTCACTGCGTTGGGAAAGGGGATCCGCAAATTGAACGCACTAGCTGTGTGTACCTGCACGAGAAACATTCAGGTAAGGCTAAAGCGTATCGGGAGCATGTCAATTGCATCTCGTTCGTTCGAGCTCTCCCGCGGGCAGGCACCATGCCGCGAAAACAGCAGTGTAACGATGTGGCCGAGTTGGTGCGCGTCTTGACTCCAATTACGCAGTCAGCGATAAAAGTATGGAATAGGGAAAAGCACTGCGGTGCTTATTGCTGCGATAGAAATTACACGAATACTAAATGTGCATCTTTGCCGTCGCCGTCACGTTCCTTATGAAGTCTAAATCATTAACGCCGCCCCACCTGTCGTATGTTTTATGTGCGAGCGTACGCTTGCAAGGCTACAGACCGGCGCGAAAAAAATCAGAAACAGAACCGGCCGGCCGGCTCGGTTGGACGAAGAACCATGACGGGCTGCTGGTGTAGGGTGTATAGGATTGCGTTGTTTGTGCTACAACTGGGAATTTGAAATATGACGTGGTTGAACCAGTAATGCTTGACGGGCATTAGAAGACTGCTCCTACCCTTGGACACACTGTGGTCTCACCACTTACTTTGGCTTGACGTGATAGAGAACACGAAAACGACCTCACTGCTTGAAGCGGCTGTGTTCAGTTAAGCTGGTGTTTTGTTGAGTTGCGCTAGATCCAATACTGATAATATTAATTGATGAGATTTAACGTCCCAGAACCACGATATGATTGTGGAAGACGCCGTAGAGGGAGATCAGATCCTAAAGGAGTTATCTGATATAGCTTCGCCTTGCAAAGCTATTGCATTTATTGATAGGTACCTTGTAACAAAACTGTGGATATTTTCACTCTCTCCCTCTCAGTCAGTTGTCCATGGTTACCGTGTGCAATACCTTTCTTTCCCGAATAGTTTTCGAACTACGGAAAAAGTCAATATCTTTTTTGAAATGATGGAGCGCAATTGAGGAACCATCATCAGTCAGTCATCAGAAGCAAGACCCGACATAATAGTGGTAACGACCACACAGTGAGACATTTAAATGAAACATGTGTGAGGGTTTAGTCTCATTACCAAAGCGCTCGATAGAGTGCCTATATGCAGCAAGCTTTCAAAGGCGTCGAACCTCGCGAGCAGGGGGCAAGAACTTCAGAATAGTTTCTCGTAAAGACCAACCTCGCGACTATGAATTTGGAAGACTTTTTTTAGATGCGGAAGCATCTTATACTCGCGCCTTGTAGTGCGCCGTCCGCGCCGTCCGCGCCGTCCGCACCGGCTTAGTTGAGCTAATTCATTACGTCTGATACAATAATCACTCGTTCTCTGCTACTGCAATATTCACGCGTTCATCAAGTATAAGGTTATTTGTTGCACTTCAAAAGCATACATGTGTCCGAGTTAAAACGGTCAAAGTTTCACATTAAATGCACCAGGAAGGTAAAGTATTGGTACGGAAACCAGTAACACAAACATGAGCTTGTACGGTAAAGTTAGCTATTTAAACCCTACGCGAGCGTCGGTGCACACTGAACCATGCCTGTGTATTCAGGCATGTGGGACGGCTTTAAGCTCTCCCCTAGTAGAGTACCCTGTGCTCTAAATCGTTACCCCCTTTTTCTAACCCCCCCCCCCTGTGTCTAACTCTGTTACCAGCCGCTAAACTGTTTTAGCGGGACGGCTCAGTGCTCTCCCATAGTTGAGTACGAAGTACTCAAAATCGTTCAACATATTAGATGCGGAAGCATCTTATACTCGCGCCTTGTAGTGCGCCGTCCGCGCCGTCCGCACCGCTTCTCGAACATTCGACAGCTGACGCGCGCGCATGCGCCGTCGCCCACCATCTGTGCCGCGCGCGCTTCTCCTTCGAGAACATTCGACAGCTGACAGCGCATGCGCCGTCGCGCCGTCGCCATCTGTGCCGCGCGCGCGCTTCTCCTTCGAGAACATTCGACAGCTGACAGCGCATGCACCGTCGCGCTGTATATATACTCAAGGTCGGCGCTCGCTCGCTCAGTTGCCGCTCGTCCGTTGGTTCGTCGCAATAAATAAAACACCGCCTTTTCGCATACGTGCCGTACGTGTTCACTCATTTAACACCCCATTTCACAACCACGTTAACCAATTTAGCCATCGACCCAAGTAAGTCGCAATTTAACACCCGTTAACCAATTACATGCTTCCGCATCCTCCTCAGTGTTCCCCCGAGGGAAGCTGCGGGCAATTTTTTTTTCTAATGGCACGCAAGCTCGCATCTACTATTCGCAACTATGTCATTTTTTAGAGATCCCCAATCAATAAATCAATAAATCAATCGATCGAACGATTTATCGATCGATCAGTTTGTCGGTCACGACCATTTATGCTCTGAACTGAACGGACCGAGGTATAAACGAAAATCACAGGGTCAGTTCGCAGAAGCCAGCAAAAGTTAAAAGTCACCGCCTTCCCTGAAACCACGCGAGGATTTCCCAATACCAACGGAACGACAGTTCTTTTAAGAGATACTCACGACAGGTGTGGTTGAGTATAGAAATTGCGCAAACGGGAGGGGATTCGGGCAACAGTAACGACTCACCATGAGGTCATGTTTATGTTATACGTACCTAAAGTAACAACCTATATAGGTGTATAGTTTCTCTCATCGCGCGTACTTTGCGTGCAAAGTCCGGAGAATTCACGCACTATTCGCTGCACAGACGTGTGCGGACAGCAACAGGCATGGCAAGCGCGTCAGTGTGGACGATTCGTTTGTCTCTTAATCGACGCCGCGACGATCTTTGCGAAACCGTGTGGGAAAATTATCTCGCTGTGACCATGGGCAAGGTTGACGCTCCTTAAGTTATACGTTCGCTTGCCGCTGTTTCCTGACGGGTCGATGGAGTATACCCGCGCGAAACATTCATCTGGAACCTTTGAATAGTTGGCCAATCATCTCACTGAACTCTCCCTAAGCCTAGAACTTGGAGACTTGATATGTGGGCTTTAACGTCCCAAAACCACTATATGATTATGAGAGACGCCGTAGTGGAGGGCTCCGGAAATTTAGACCACCTGGGGTTCTTTAACGTGCACCCAAATCTGAGCACACGGGCCTACAACATTTCCGCCTCCATCGGAAATGCAGCCGCCGCAGCCGGGATTCGAACCCGCGCCCTGCGAGTCAGCAGCCGAGTACCTTAGCCACTAGACCACCACGGCGGGGCAGAACTTGGAGTCTGTATATGCGTATGTTCCGCAGGTAGTTTACATACAAACGTTGCCGAATACAGCTCTAACTTTATTGTCTTTGTTTTCGTTCATTCCATACCACCTCGTTGTCGACTCCCTTTTTCTCTCTCGGCATTTGATTAATGCGCGCCGCACAGAACCAGTATGCAAAGCGTCGCTCAACTATCTAAGCGAGCGTGCAAATAACGTATCTATGGAATGGGGGACATGCGGCATCATTGCGCGAGCTCAGACAAGGCATTGAACTTTCTTTCAAATTATGTTCGTAATTTTTTTTACAATTTTCATTTTACCTTTTCTTTATTCACCCGACTCGTTTGTAACGACGTGAAAATGGCCGGGACAACGGCCCAGCATCTGGTGCCGTATTTCCCAATCCCTATATATTTCAAGCAGCCTAATCGAGAAGTTCAGTAAATGCGTTGGGCGTGCTCTTTTTATTCGGCATGCACGGCACGAAAGATATGCAGACGCTCTGCTGTGAAGCGCCGGCAAACCTTAAAGGTGTCGGGTTTATTGCCATGTTTTCGCGATCCGGTAAGACGGAGCAACGTACGACGGCAGAACTTGGCATGCCTGGTGGATTCATACGCTATTCGCGTGCAGGCTTGCGTGGGGGTGCGCACCTATTAGCGTACGACTAGAAGAACAAATCATGAAACGAGAAAAAAAAGAGAAAGAAAGAGAAAAGGAAAGGCAATACAGGGAGATGAACCAAGTTGAACCCGGTTTGCTACTCTAACTGAAAGGGGTTAAGGGAAGGAAAAGATAAGAGAAAAGGAGAAGGAAAGAGAAAACGATTGATAGGCACGCACACACAGCAGCGCTCCCCGCATGTACCCAAGAGGTCATCAAGAAGGAATTGTTTTAAAGTCCCGTTTGTCTGCGATTGTCTCAAACGAGGTACACTGCAATCCATGATGGTAGTGAAGATATCCAGAAGTCTCCCTACGTTGAGTAGTGTGCATGTTTTGCTTACGACTCATATAAACTCAAAAAGGACACTCAAATCTCTCTCGCTGAGATCATCAGTGAAGGACGCCAAGTTTCGGTTTAAGAAAATACAGTGCGAGGTACATTTCATTTCTGCGAACGTATTTTGTGACACCAACCCCTCCTACGTTGTATTGATCGCACGTACAACCACACCTTCTGTAGCATAACTTTATCGCGGCCTTCGTGATAAGTTGCGCCAGTGACGTCCACCAAGGAAACCATTATATTACTCTATTAATGGCGTTTCATACCTCTAAACGGGAATTTTTGCCAATAATGGAGAATCAGCGTGAAGCAATTGAGGCCGCCGACTTGGACGGGTGCACAAGAGACTGTGCTATAAGGATAGTCTACGGCACAGCAGACATTTCTTCCGAAGGAGCTTCATGAGAGCTTTGACGCGGTCACTCAATTCATGATCAATGCAGTCCTAAGTGCACAAGTGCAGGAAAAAAAAGGTGCAGATATTTGAAAACATCAGTTCACAATAAAAAATAAGCAGAATCGTAATAAAGGGTTTCAATGTATTGTTCTTTTCTTCGCTCCGGACAAGTTGCAACATGGCTGATATATATATATATATATATATATATATATCATGAGATCTAATAGACAATAATGCCAAGGAATGTATAGGGGAAGTTATTGGAACCAATGTAATGTAAATAAGAAGAAAAAAAAAGCGGGGTGAAAAATAACTTGCCGTAAGCAGGAATTGAACCTATATATAGATATATATATATATATATATATATATATATATATATATATATATATATATATATATATATATATATATATATATATATTATATATATATATATATATATATATATTATATATATGTGTGTGTGTGTGTGTGTGTGTGTGTGATAATAATCGTTTGTACGTGCGTATCTAAGCCTACTCACACATAGGCCCCCCCATGGCGACAGACACAGACTGTATAAAAAAGAGGTACTGCAACACGTTGGCAATATGGCCTGCGCCTTTTCTTGAATCTTCACATTATTTGTAAGAATGTTTGTAAGTTGCATTTTTTTATTAAAATTCATTGCCTCCTCGTTTCTCTCTTAATTAACAATGAACTTCGTGTGATGGAAGATATACTGACCTCAATAATATAGGTATAGTGAGAGCATTACGAAACAAGCAGCATCGCTAAATTAAGTTGAAAGCGATGTCGGTTTGCTTGTGGGCGTTATTGAAAATTGCCGCGGGGGGTTCTCGTCTTTTCAAATATTATTTAACGGGGAGCCTTTCAGATGCATGAACGATAATCTCAAGCATCTGTATTATTAGAGAGCGTGGTAATTCAAAAGGTATTTGGTAGATGGCGCGCTGGTTAACGAGTTTTTCGTATCTCATAAACGAGCAAAATACGTTACTTATGTAGTAAATTTGTCAAATGGTATTCTCCACAACGCGCTTAAGATTTTCGCAAACGCTGCTATATAGACTGGCCGAACAGGCATAATTTTCAGAGACTAAACGGGGCTAAACAAAAAAAGATAATTTTTATAATGCTTCTGCCTCGCTGGCTCACTTGTGTTGCGTTAGTAGTAAGATCACGCAAAGAAGTGAGCGAAGGATCTCAATCGCATTTTTTCTATTATCTCAATTTTCTGTGAACTCCCGCCTACAAGAGTCGTGATACCTTTATAACGTAACCAGCCTTAATTGCAGTATTCTAAAAAAATGAAGCACTTTGGTATTGTTTCGCTATTTTTAAATCACATCTGGTTGAGACGCGAGTTTCAGTTAAAGCAACGATGGACGCAAAACTATTTTTCGCGTCATTTTATTCGCACAGCGCACCTCACTTCACAGTGCTCACTTTAAACTTCCCGAAAAGCTAGACAAATTGTCGGCTTGCTCGAGAAACAGCCATACCATGGTAAAAAAAAAACAACAGCGCATGCAAATGGTGCGCTTTGGTGGGGGTCATTTTTTTAAGAATAATGACTTCATTTATATCGCTTAAGTCACTTCCAACCCAACACTGGTGGTGTGTTCAAAATGTCCATAATTATGCGCTTGAAAATAACACAAAGTAAAGGCAAAAGCTGTTATACGTAACGCTGCTCAACCTGGAAAACCCAGACGCAACAAAATCCAGGATAATACGAGTTTCCCTCGCAAGAAATTCAGGCATGGGAAACTGGAAGGCCTATTCCATCGCACGTCATTGTAATCTTCTCTGGCTACGCGGAGATTTATTTCGTGGCTCTTCTTCCTCTGGGGCCTACCAACAAGCAGCACCAGAAATCAATAAAAAGCCAACCATGCCTAGCATTATTATCTCATTTCCTTCACATTATATAAAAAAGCATGACGGTGGCGTAATGTCACTGCATGCGTACGTACAACGACGGCTGTTTGATTTGGAGATAGCCGGCCGTATATTTTCTGTTTCTCTTATCTCGCTTCTTTTTTCTGAATTTCACTTCATTTAGACGCGAAAACGTGGGACGGTAAACAGCGTCACAGCCGGTTCTCGTCCCCGCTCTCAACATTGAGAATATGATATCGAAATAACGAACGAATAAAAAATGAAAGAAAAAAAAAGAGATTGGCGAAGCTTGCATAAAGCCACGCTAGGCTTGCAACGGTGAAACAGGATGATTCTGAAGAATTATCTCGTTGCTTCTATGTTGCTTGTATGTCCCTTATAAATAGGTGACGCAGGTTGTTTCTAGGCAGCTTCTAGGTTGCTGCGAGGCTTTAGCTAGATGATAATCGGTGGTTTATACGTTGAATCTCAGTGCAGAGTGAGGTTGGAGTTAAACTAGAGCCAGAGACACGACATGGATGTCCAAACTGCATAGACATAACCTCCCGCTGAAACCTAGCCTTCGTGCCTCTCATAGACGTGTGGCCACGTTGTCGTTGTTTTAGGCCTTCGATAGCTTCGGCTTCTTCTCGCAGCCGTCGTTGCCTTTCTCGGTGTTTGTCTAACTATTGGCTTCTTCGTATTTAGTGGACCAGTGGTGATGTAGGAGGTTTCCACAATTTCTGTGGTACATACTGGTTTACGATAGTTCTCGCGCAGGCCACATGGCACGTTCGCGCAGGTCGCACCAGTTACGTCTAGCTTAAACGACTTCGCTGTTAGAAGAAGAGTGAAATAGGGGCGTGAAAAAGAAAAAAGAATTCTGACCTGGGGTGCTATAGCTTATTCAATGGGCCTCTACCACGCAAAAAGTTCAATAAAAAGCCTTCATTGATTTTCTGTGCGAAGACAGATCATGTCGCCTTTCAAGTACTGATCGTTCTGACAAAGGTCTGTCGTCAAGACGAGCTCACGCAGCAGCTAACTGCCGTCTTTGCACGCTGTAACAAGAGCAGTGACAGAGAACGTGCTCTATCGTGTCATCGCTGCCGCAATGATCGAAAGAAGTAATCAAAGGTAATATCTACGCAGACAAACGCCAGCGTACGGAGAACGTCATTGATGAAGAGTGCGAAACTTATAGACTTATTGCGTGTTCGTAAACAGTGGTAAGTGCCGTGCGACATACTGAGGCGCATGTAGTGACGTCACGGCGCGTAGGCACCATCCCATAGAGTTTCTCAAAATTAACTTGAAGGCACTCTGGCGCTGCGATCGTTCAGCGACCATGGGAATGACAGGTAGTACACACATTTGCCTAGTCTTCGTACTTGCAGGCGGCGAATCATACTTGCGGCTTTGTTTAATGCTGTGTTTCGATTTTGTTTTGAAAGAAAGATTCAACCCTTTTGAACTTCGTGACCCAATTTGTAAAGGTAATTCGAAAAAAATAGGGCGGTGAAGCGCAATTGCTAAACATTTGCTGATTATTGTTTCGTGATAAAACAGCTTTAATCCACACGAACACACACGGAGCCAAAAGCAGGCCAAAAGTACGAAGTTCAGACAAATGTGTGTTCTACCCATCATTCCCATGCTCACTGAAGCACCGTGCGTTGCAGCTCTCATAGACACTAGCGCCAGAGTTCCCTCTAGTGTATATTGGGAAACTCTATGCACCACCCAGCCCAAAGCATGTCGCCCTACGATCCCGTGACGACTGCCACAGCAACTGCAGAGCTGCCTCCCACCACAAGGAGCCTTTCGCATGCAGAACGCTTCCCCGACAGGAAAAGCCAGGACTACACAGACGTCCATCAGATCCGCTGCATCTTCCACATCATGCGTCCAGTACTATAGTTGCTTTTTGTTTTGTTTTGTTTTGAGCGGAGGACCGATCTCAACGCTAATGTGCGATGCGACTAAGGTTCTCGTTTTCAGTGTACATAGTGCACCGCATTAGCTAGACGTGCCCATGGCCTCAGCACGTATACCGCTTGCGCAAAAAGCTGCCGATAGTAATGTGCTCTATATATATGCAGTATCGTATTTAAACAACTGCAGATTGAGTGACCTGCTTTTACTGAAGTAGGAAGCTTTAAACCGAAGCAGAAATGCATGGAAAGTCAATTACTCGTGAAATAAACCTTGTTGTAGCTGTACAGGTGCTACCGGCTCCCGATTTCAGTGTGAAACTATCTTCAGGAAACGACGGCTCATTGTGCTTAGGCCCGCATTTCAGTGATCACATTTGCTTCGCTGTTGTTCGGTATAGTGTCGCGGTCCCGACGGATATCGGCGTTCCTCGGGAATCGTTTTTTGGCGTGACCGGATACGTAGTGATACAGATAGGTGCATATAGCATACCGTGACGGCACGCGCGTCAAAGCTATGCACAGGTAGAACATTCGCTTTCTATATGCACACCTGGGCGTATATATATGCGTGAACATGCAATCTTGCATGTCAATTACCATAAAATATATTTTCGAGCGTGTTGGCCTACATTAAAATGATTCTATTCAAACGCGTTAGAGGTGAATAGCTCGATTCGCAAAAATAGCGGTGCCGGCGTCATTGGCGTGAGCGAAAAATCAGCGTTCGCCACGAATGAAAATTTTAAATAGATGCAAATAAATAAATAAATAAATATTTTGTTTGATAGGCTAGCGAACCCAGGACTACTGTTTGGTGAGCAGCTGTTCTACAACACAGCCAACTCTATGCCTTTTTTAAATATCGCCTGACTTAAGCAATGTACAGATGATTTATATCACGCACAAAAAACAAACACAATCACAAAAAATTAACAAAAAATGCTACGAGTCCTATTGGGACTGGTGTTGTCAAGTATAAATATTTACAGTGCCGTCAGAGGTTATATCCTCGGCAACCATCATGGTACGCATCCTTGAATTTTCAGAATGTCAGTGAATGCGGACATGATTCGCCTGAATTGAATTCTTGCTGGCTTGTCGTCCTGGTTGAAGTGGTATTCTACCATTCGCACCAGCTACGTACAGTGGAGACCAGCCAACATAAATGCATCAAATGAGACTTGCCACCCTGTTGCAAGGAATAGTGCTGAGAAAAAAATAATAACCAGCACGAATTTTATTTAGAGCAGGGGGTCTCCTAAACGCATGTAATATAGCGTGGTGAAAAGGCAGAATAGCACCAAGCATCGTCAATTGGGCAAAGAGTGGTTGGTTCAAAAGTCCACCAATCACAAAGCGCACTGGCGTAATTAATCATCATTGTCAGCAACACTGCGTAGCTGTGCAGTTGCGCCTGTTGCGTTGTGTATTGGGTTCTTCGCCTTTCGCAAAAGGAAGCATTATGGTGTAGTGAGAAATCTGCAGCAGTACTTGCAGTGAATGTTTTACAACAGTTTGAAAACTGCAGGTATTACGCCCACAAGCGTTCCTATTGCGCCACTTACAATGGGAGAACAACAACAACTTTCCTTTCGCACGGTAGAATCGAATCTAGAATAGCAATTGAGGAGGCCGTTCGAATGCGTCCTTCAAGTTTTTTTTTTTTTGCACGGTGTTCGCGCGTCAGCATATATCTTGCAGAAAAGTGTAACTAACGTTCATCGTTACCGGCTACAGCGGTATTATATACATGGCTTCATACAAGTCTCGATAGGAAATCACGTTTCTTTGTGAGTGCATTCGCATCAAATCCGAAAGAACTAGCCTCTCAGCCAAGCTCGGACAGCTGGAAAGCAACCCCCTCACGGAGAAAAAAAAAATCCTGGGGCCCTGGCGTATACCCGGTGTTGAATACGAGCCGCTCTGAGGGTGTTGTTGCGATTTCCTCAAGCAACCAGACAGAGTGATAAACTGTGACTGTTTGCCCACTATGCTGCTGTGTACTATAGGATGGTTATGCAGCCACTTTTTTTTTTGAGTACTTTCAAAAACGCTTCTTCTCGTTCTTTTGTTACATTATTCTTTCGGTGTTGCAAACTGGACAGTCTTTCATTGGTTAACCTCCCTGTCTTTCCCTTCTTTCTTTCCCTCCCTTATTGATTGATTGAGAGATATTAAGTCTTGAACTATGTCTTGTATAATTTAAATAAAACCACTTCTACGGGCTTTTCTTCGAGACTCCGTTTCTTCAATTCAACAAAAGCTGGCAAACACAGTTCGAGATCATGTTTTTTTTTTTAACGACGTGATGTAGCATGGTGAACTAGGCGGCACATAAAACCAATTTGTTCGCAACCTGAATATTACAGTTCATCATTTTTAGCCACTGCTATGAGCCTGGACTGTCAAAAAATACCGTAATAAGGCGCGAAGTACGAGTTTGCGTGATTTATCGTTTGTAGTTTGCGTCGTATGTTCCACGTTTTGTGTGATTTTCTTTCATCAATCAACTGTGTATTTTCTGCAATGGAAGCGTTCGAATGGCTCTTCCCTTTCAAACCACAGTTGCACGCCCACAAAACGAAGGTAATTGATTCCACTACCTTTTACTTTCATATATTTTTTTATATTTGCGTAAATCTGTCGTCGCTCAGACATCGTTATACGGTTTCAGAGCCCCAAAGGTCACGCACGAGTTTCTGCGTGGGAGTCCACATGACGCGCAAAATGAAATTAAACTCTACTGTCTCTTAAAAACACACGGCGAAACTCCCAACCTTCAACTTCGTTGCTAGGGCAAACTGAATCTCTGTTAACCGCCCATGTGATCACGACCCACCTTTGTTTTTGTTTTTTTATTGTCTTGTTCAAGTTGTAACCGGAGGAATTGAATCAATCAGCCTGTCTCCATTGAAACGGAAGAAAAACGTGGAAACAAGCTTGACCTTTCTCAATGCGCTCCAGTTTCACAAAACAGACAGGGAAAGAAAGTAGCCTACGTCTTTCTTTTCTTTCTTTTTCACTCTCGCGCTTATCGATAGTGTTTCGCGGCTTCAAACCAAGAATAAAACAGGGCATTTCTATCCACCTATGCCGAGACCTGAACACGAAAGGAAAGAACAACAAAATTTTTAATCAATGGCGTCGTGGGAAAGCATATCCGTGCTTCTGGAAATAAAACGATGGGATGAGGAAAGACATTAGAGAGAACTCAGACAAGTCGACTACAAGCCCGGCAGAAAAGCGAAAAGAGCTTTTGCGGCAGCGCTTAATGGCTGCCGGGCAAAATGCAAATGCGTTTTCGATGCCTGGCGCCCATTTAACCAGTCCGCCTACCTTCCCTCTTCCTCTCTCATTATTTCTCTTTCATCTTCGACCCGGTGCAGGGGAAGCGCGATTTTCATCTGCTGCTCGACTTTCCTTGCACGAATGAACGCTCTGCCACTCACTCCACCCTTGGGGTGCGTATGTCCCCACTTCCTCTTGCCTCCTCCCACCCCTCAACCTCCAGCGTTCTATTTATATCTTTCAGAGACTGTACTTTCATCCGGAAAAGAAGAGGGATGCCGGAAGACACACGTGGAATTGCGAGCCCGCTGATTACGTTGCCTCGCTTTTCAATCTTTCTACGCGTCGCATAATATCAAGTTGATGCTCGGTGTCAGTGCCGCAGCGTGTCGGTTCCGTTTGCGTCGGCAGACTTGCGAAGGAACGAAAGAAACATAAATAATGAGGGATGTCGTAGAGCACGGGTTCGAGTGGCACCGCACCTCACCTCCCCCCAAAGCGCTCGCAATGATCACGTGACAGATGCCCACTAGCTCGTTTATGGCAGTGCCCGTATAGCGGCGGCAATTACAGATTTAGGTTCTTCGCTCCACGTATCAGTGCTTGTTCTGGCCGTGAATCTTCTCGGAAAGATGATAAAGCAAAAGAGTGCAATTTGAAACGGCCTCCAAGGAAAACAACGATACAAACGGAACTTTGTTTGAAGTGCATAGAATACACACGCAGACAGAGCTACTATTAGACGCTACAGAACTGTGCGAGACATATTAAAACTGGTGTTTGAAGAAAGCAAGAATCAACTAAGAAATTTTCATTGTAGTTCGTTGTTATAACGAGAGGTCACTGCCCTTTCTAGTAAAATCTCGTTAATCCAAGGTCTCTTTCTTTTGTTATGTGTTCACCCACAAGAATAAGTTATGTATGCTGTTGGCCTTTCAGGACGTTTGGGTCCTCTCAAGTATTTCTGTTCTTCCTTTAACGATTTCTTACATCTCTTTTCTTACAAACTGCGCCTTGCAGACTTCGTGCGCACGGTCTCTTAATGTTGTTCTTCGTTCCTTTCTAGACGAGCGTCTCGCGTTGTCGGGAATATCTCCGAAGGTTTTTTTTTTTTTTTCCGGCTGGAGCTCACATCAATTTGTTACCATACGATAGAAACAATTCCATTTGCTTTAAACTGCTCACTCGAGAAACTGCCCTTTTAATCATTGTTCACTCTTTCACGCTTGCTTTTTTTTCTTTCTTGTTACTTTGCAAGCATGATTATACAGTTTACGATTGTTAGAACAGCCGATCTCTCTACCTTGCAGTGTCTTGCACACGACTCATCTGTTTAAATCAGCCACTAAAAAGAAATTATCCACAGGAAATTGGTGGTTCAGAATTATCAATCATCATCATCATCATCATCATCATCATCATCATCATCACCAGCCTGACTAGGCCCACTGCAGTTCAGAGGCATTTTTCATGTTCGCCAATTTGATAGGTCCTGGGTTCACGGCTTTCATGCACGTTATTCTCATGCGCATCCTAATTTGACTTGGACACCTCACTTTCTGTCACTCTCTCTCTGTGTCTGCTTGCCTTCACTTGTAATTCATTTTGTAACTCACTGGATTCCAAAAAAGTTAACCAGAACTGAGCCTGGCTGATTACACCTTCCTGCATTTTTCGTCACCTTTGATATATCTGCTTTCTTGTTACGACAATTGACAATGTGTCACAATATCCCCGGAGCGGTGATTTGTCGTCGACGCTTTCTGGCAGACAAAGGCACTCAGCGACACCCCGGAAATTTCAGGACCACATTCAGTGCCTCCAATCCTGAACTTTCTTTCATGACTGGGCAACTTTGGTCCCGACAGTCTGACGCCCAATGGATGAAGAAGTCAGAGCTGCCCACTCCACTTGTGCCAGAATGTGACGTACGTACCTGCGACAGTCAGTCCGTTTCCCGAATTGTTTGTTTGACTGAGGCGTCGGTTCATGGCAGCAAACACATACTGAATGTACGCCGCGTGGGGCCAGCCCCTGATTTCCTCGGGGAAACGGCACGCGCGCCCGAAAGAAACAATGCCACTTCATGCGTTAATTACGCCGTGAGGACAAAGGCGTCGCCTCGACAGCCCGGTGAATGCAATGTCAGTGCCGGAACGTGTGACGAAAGGCGTTTGCTTTGGTGTGTGTGTCGGGTGATTCGCTTTTCTGTTCCTATAGCACTCTGCTGTACGCTGAATCCTTTGCGTACACCATTATACCGGGTGTCAACTGTGCATGCACTGCCCGAAAGACATGGCCGCACCACCGAAAGCATGGCCGAAAGCAATTGCCGTCCTTCTCGGATCTAAAAAGTGGCTGCCGGGCTCTGTTTGCTTGTTAGTTCCGAAATGACCTTTTACTTGCTTTGGATTCGTGTCTTTGAGCTTCTACAGCGAAGTCTCGTGTCGATTAAGCTCATAGCCATGCTCAGATGATCGATGCTGCGGGCTTAGCGAGTGGCGATGGGTGCTCCAGAAATCTCTGAGGACATAAAATACGCTTTTTCTGGTTGTTCTTTATTTTCCATGCAGCGAAAAGAGCATTTGGCTATAGCTCGCTTGGGTTCATATTGGAACAGCGCCGAGACGAATTATGGAGGAAGGCTAAGCAACACGATCACTGGCTGACAACTGGTTCCTTTATTCAAGCAAAACAGAAAAGGAAATAAAGAAGAACAAAACATGAGCGACACCCGATGTGGCGGCAGCACACGATATCCGGTTTACGTACGCAACTATCGTACAGGAATGCCGGACAGACTGAAAAACATTAAAAGATCAGGGTTTGCTTCTATCTTACGGCCACACGACCACTTTAGATATGTGCTTTGTCACTCAAAACGATAACCTGTTCGTGGCCTACGGGTAAAATAATACTATCTCCTTGGGAGTTTCCTGATTAAGTCATTGTCACCGGGATATCTGGTGTGTTGTAGAAAGATTTTTAATAGAATCAAGACGGTTTTGATTGCAAACCTCTCAATTAGTAAAATTTATTTTCTCATGACCATTTTATAATTCATTAGATTCACAAGTAAAATATGCAATCCCCTCTACCTAATTACTCATTTTTTGGCTGATCCCCCAGAGTGGATGTGAGCCATGCGTTTAGGCCTTCATCATCATTTCTTTTCTAACAGCATTATGTACTACGAAATTCGAGGGAAAGAAATGTCGATGAGTGAATGCAAGTTTCATTGTGTGTTTCATTGTTTGTTTCGTTGTGTTCGACCGTACGTGAAAAGCTCAACTGCGTTTTATTAACAAAGAACCAATTCCAAAAAAAAATTTTTCTTTCATTCATTCAACGTTACCAGTGCATCTGAAGGATGGTGTAATTATAATTCGATGCCCTAACCACTGACAGTGTGTCTTTTTTTTTTCATTTTGTTTGTGCGGCTACATGCCCAGTAGTATGTTACTACATCTCCTCTACCATTCACAACCGTGTTCACAACTGGCGTCAGGAAGGTTGAAAAGGACGGATGAGGAGGCGTGGTAGATGCTGAAAGAGAAATAAATAGCCTCTCACCAATCTTTGAGCGCGTTTGCTTTATACATGTTAGGGCTAAAAGTGCTAGTTTAGAAGAGCTAGTGTAGAAGAAGAGACAATATTTATTTTTGAGGTGGTTTATCGTGGATGGGGCTCTTCTTCTAAGATTCCACTGGCTATAGCAGCTCGGTGGGCCTGACCCAGGGTCACCAGTTGGCCTCCCAGGTTCTGTACGGAGACCCTCCGATATGTGGCGTGTACCAGCCTTGTTTTATTATTACAGTCTCTGCGCACTCACGATCCGCGAAATTTTTCGAAGTCGTAGTCATGCACAGCTTCACTTAGAAGCTCTTTCTACCTCTTTCTCTATGTCTCTCTGTTTTCTAAACTTTTCACGCTTTCTTTTGCCTTCCAACAACGTCTTTGTAACCGACGAGCTGTGTTTAAATTCCAACGTGGCTGCCAAGTATTTCAACCACTTTCTCAACTCGAACGCATCGCATACCTCTTGACTGCGGAAATCGTAACCCGCTCTTACAAACAAACCGCGGCCAACCACGCCGTTAAATGTTCAGGTTTAGGCACCCCGAGCTCCTCTACACTGGAGCATCGAAGCAGCAGCAGTAGCAGCATCCACGTACGACCTGCATACTCTACGGGCAAGGAGGACGGCAGTGGCGTGCCGCGCAGTCTCTGTTTACGCCATTCTTGCTCAGCCGTTTACATCGCCGTCGCGTGGTGCGGAATAAGGCAGTGTGTGTTTATATGCTTCCGCAATGAAAACAGCCTCAAGCCTGCCCCGCCACCGCAACCATGCGGGCAATGTTTGCGGAAGCGCTCCGGCATCGCCCTTTCTGTACCGATTACTTTGACCCGCTTCCTTGCGCCGAGATCGCTACAAGTCAGCCGGCAATTTTCTCATGCAGCCTCACTACGACAGCTCAGCGTCACGACGAGTTCCGGATATCGCCGGAAAGTGCGAAAAGGTAAACAGAAAATGGGATCCTGGGTGACAAATATTTGCGGCACAGGAATTCTAACTACATGTAATTGTTTTTCATGTTATCATAAACGTAATTCTATAGCTGAAAATTATTTTTAAATACTACCCTATATTCGCAATGCCTATAGACTTTCGCGCCGCCAAGCGCAATTCAAGAGCGTCCTCTCAAGAAGAGTCAGTAGGCAAACGCTCTGTTGTACGGCTGTGCTAGCCTCGGTCACCTCAATGTTAACGCATTAGCAAGAAACGAACGCCAACCACTTCGTATGTATAGTGAATCAGTGAATAATTCGAACCATCCGTGACGCGATAAGTCTGATTCCTTCTTGCGAGACACGAAGTTTCCGTGAAAATACGTTGCTATTCGCGCTTTGGATGATAGCCCGCAGAGTACACAAATGAGCTTAGCAAGGTTTTCTGTAGCCATGTAGTTTAGTCAAATGTTATCATCTGACCTTTGAAACAGATCTTGTTTTACGTGCGTTTAGTACTCTTTGGTGCGTTTGTAGTGCTCACGATTCCCAAGGCATGGTATACGCGGAAAGGCACATGGGCTCGCGATTCGCTCTTCCAAAACTTGGCCAACGCTGCGTCGCTTGTTTCTGTACGTTTCATGACACACTACAAGCGATTTACTTGTTGACGGGGTGGCAGAATGTTCTCCGCTCTCAGATAAACGTGGTAAGTGATGCAGTGTTTGTGTTGTCGAAATCGTTCGGCGGAAGGAATCCCCCAGATTGCTTTCAGCAGTGGTGTTCCATCTTTATGACAAGGATTTTTCACTCGGCGTAGCAGGCTGTCAACGCACCTAGAGTGGTAGCGATGGGGAACAATCAGCTGCCAACTCAAGAGGACAAGTTGCACTTGACGTCCCCTGGTACATTTTTTTTGACGTTTGTAAGTCATTTTGACTGTAATTAATGCATCACATCATTCATCAAGGTCTAAATAAAAGCATGTTTTTATTGTGCATTGCATTACTGTGGATATTATGGAGCTCGTATGCCGCCAACATGCTCGAGCTCGACCAGCGAAGCGATCGATGAAACGTGCAGCGCGGGTACTGCTACAATCCACGCGTCTCCGCTAACTTCTCCGGCACTTCACTGGTACCTTGCGAACGGCGTCGTTCTTCGACGAAATTTCGCGATTCCGACGTTGCGAAAACATACATGTGTATTCTTTTCGATATTCATGTGTTGATAGCGCTGATGGAACCTGAAACATTCAAGTGCAGTGAATTGCACATGGCTAAGTCTGAGCATGACTGTGACACAAGCGCTACTTAATGGGGTGTTACATCCTTGTGTTCCGTTGAAGAAGCAATTCCATGTTCCTGACAGCGCAAGTAATTACGGTGGCGTAATATGTTTGCAAACCATCGCCAGATCCCACATTCGGTCCCGTGCAGCCGCGATGGAGCTACTCGTTAGCGGCCTACTCTGCGGCAAGTCCATCAGGTAGGCTCGGTATCTACTAACTGGGAGCATAGGTCGGCGAAATTTTGGTGCGTCTGAGTTAGTCCTAAGTGCAAGATATATTTATTTGGTGAGTATGAGTGAGCTCCTAAGTTTTTTGTACGCTTCGAAGTGTCCTTGGTCTCATGTATATATATATATATATATATATATATATATATATATATATATATATATATATATATATATATATATATATATATAGATATATATATATATATATATACTTATATACTATATATATATATATATATATATATATACTTTATATATAATATTATATATATATATATATATATATATATATATATATATATATATATATATATATATATGTCGTGGGTTCGATTTCTGCTCACAGCTGGTAATTTTTTCATCCACTTTTCTTTCTTCTTTCTTCTTATTTACATTCCATTTGTTCTAATAACTTCCCCTGTACATTCCTTGGCATTACTGTCTGTTATATCTCATTATTATTGTGTTAAAACACGGAAATACGAGCCCTTAGGTATACACTTCTCTCCCTTATTTCATTGAACGAGGGTCTCGTACTGGCAGACTTGGTGTGTTTAGGTTGTATAAGAGGGACAATTAATCAGCTGCCCGCTCATAATAAGTTCACGGGCTACGTGACGCCAAACATGCGAATAAGAGTGTTTTCACACTCGTTGTTTGGCTTATAGATGGCGCTGACTGTCACTCCTACTTCTAAATTCACATATAAACCCCAAAAAGTGGATGGAGGGACGGCCGCTGTGATAACTCAGTGGTTAGAGCATCGAACGCGTTATTCAAAGGTCGTGGGTTCGATTCCTGCTCACAGCTGGTAATTTTTTCATCCACTTTTCTTTCTTCTTTCTTCTTATTTACATTCCATTGGTTCTAATAACTTCCCCTGTACATTCCCTGGCATTACTGTCTGTTATATCTCATTAATATTGTGTTAAAACACGGAAATACGAGCCCTTAGGTATACACTTCTCTCCCTTATTATATATATATATATATATATATATATATATATATATATATATATATATATATATATATATATATATATATATATATATATATTAGTGCAGCTTATGCTTTTATTCGGTGAAAATGGAAGGGCCCGTACATGCGCACGTCCTATCTGTTCTTAGGCTAACGAAAGGGTTGACCCTCCTCCGGGCGCCATCTTGAATTGGACAGGGCGCCACCTATTGTTCGTGGGCATTGCAAGTACGGTTGGGATTATAAATATAACCTAAAGATTGGAGGAATTAGGAGGAAGGACAACAACAGAGACGGCAGGGAAGTTAACCATGCAGACACATGCCTGGTCCTCTACCCTAGGCTGGTGGAACGGGAAAGAAGAGTATAGATAAGAGGGTGAGAGAGAACGGAGAGAGACGAGCAAATTGGCAGGAGATGGGCTGACGTGCAGGCAGCGGTGGCACTACACAAAAGTGAAAGACGTTCACACAGGCTGGTAGTCCTCAGAAAGCACAAGAGGGCTTTGACTTCTTGTCAGCCGACGAAAGACGAGGACGGTGCTCCAGTATCATCTGTACGGAGAGTAGGTAGCCAATCGTCCAATTGCCGCAACGCGTCGGAAACTTTTCGTCTCTCAGAGGCAAGTCAAAGGCAATGGCGTAGCAGATGGTTGATGCCATTTTTGGTGAATCCGACCTCGCGTGCCGCACTGTGAGTCACTCCTATTATAGAGTTGTATATGCCTTCGTGGAAATCGGTATCGACAAATATCGAGAGACCTTGCAGAAACCAGCATAACGACAGAAACCTATCGTACGATTCGACAAGGAGGATTTCCATCCTGTATTGTATACTAGCCCTTGTTCATCAATTCTTGGTAAATAATTCCACCACCACTGTCAGCGTAATGTGCCCGTACATAAATGGGGGAGGGGGATGCATGGGCAGTGGTGTGCTCGAGTAAAGCGTTCGCTAACTCACAGGTTTATTCACCTGCGTCGTAGCGCATCCTTCACGGAATTGTTGTTCGGCCAATCAGGTCGGTCTCTCATTACAATAAAATACTCTAAAAAATGGTTACCCAGGCCTTGAGCTTGTCGAGGTTGTTGAAGCGTGGGCGTAAATGATTTAACCTACAACAAGGTTTTCTTTCCGTGAGCACAGAGGCAAGGTAATTGGGCTCGGGCGCTCCTGAGTTCAAAGAAATGCAATTTTGGGGGTGACGTTGGTGCGTGCGCTAATTTTTTTTTAATAAGGGCGTGAACGCCTACTCAAAAAGCTGTTAGTGCATGACGCATGCGCATTGGTTACGTCCCCAGAAGACTGCATGTGCAAAGCTATGGGTACATTATTCTAAAATGGTCTATTAAGTTGGTCAGCTCTGACAGGAGAATGGAAAAACAATGTACTCTTCGTGTTCTGCGCACGATGACTTGTTCATCCCTATGGGGTCGTTAAGGTTCAGACTGGTCAAAGGAAGTGGGTTGTGCTGCCATGTTGTTCCACGAAAATGGTGTTGCTGAACCTTCCGTTTCATTGTAAAACTCACAATCCAGCTCTGAAAGTGGAAACAATTGTGTTCGTGTAACGATCTTTATATCCGAGGAAAACTGTCCCTTCCATCTCGTCAACACTACCTCCAAGCGAGGCATGCGTAGTGACACTTGACTAAACTACGCATTCTGGATCGAAGTACGAGCTTGTAGTCTCGTCATTGCCTGGAATTTCAGAGAAAAAACATCAGTGTGTGTGTGTGTGTGTGTGTGTGTGTGTGTGTGTGTGTGTGTGTGTGTGTGTGTGTGTGTGTGTGTGTGTGTGTGTGTGTGAGGGGAGAGTGGTGAGGGGATAGCATTGGCAGATTTTCTATAATTCATGAACTTGTACATTCTCCTTCGCCAGGCCACGAAAGCCATGAGTTGCCATTACTTTTTCATTACAATAGACGCTGTAGCTTTCTGTTTACTCCATAGAGGTCGTTAGCTACACAAAAGCAGTGCTTCGGTTCGCGGTGCCACGCGCGATGCCCGCCAAGCAAACGGCCATCCATGCACTGTAACTTCTTTCTGGTAAACCTTTTCAGTCAACAAATCGATCAGTGAAAGCATCTGAGTGGGCCTGGTTCGCTATACTTCAGGTCGCAGTACCGTTCCTATCGAACCTGTCGTTTCTGACGGAGCCACGTATAACATTGAACTCATAAGCGATATCGACCGGCTTGGATGGAGCACCGAGCATCACTCATGGTGAGTTTGCTGAACGCTCTGGTCCACAGAATCGAAGTTGTTATCGACGGCCGCATTGTTAAGCACCCGCCGAGAGACAACATGGATGTTCTCATAATGTTCTCTCTACCAACAGCCAAGTAACGTCCACCTTTTTTTTTCTTCCAGAGTTATTTCTATAATCTTGACCCACTCTATACATACGACCGAGTAGGAGATGAGAAAAAGTTGTCTTTGGCTCGAGGTTGAAAAGTTCTGAAGTAACTTCCGTGTTCGGTCTTATAAAAAAATAAAGTACCGTTTGTGCTAAAACGCTGGTTTTCTAGTGACTGACAACGGCGCACAATAAGATGACTGTAGTGAGCATGTAACGGCTCTCGCTAACTTAGTAATGATCTCTATATTGAACAAGAGTCATTGAGTGTTTGAACTAAATGACTTCTTTTTTTTGCAGTTTTCCTCTACGGCATCAATACACTTTACAGAAATTGTGCAAGTTTGTTTGCTTCATAACAACTACTGAACGTATGATCAGTACGCAAGCTAAATACGCATTAAACATCTCGTCGTAGAGCGATCTAGGCGAAGTTTTGCTAGTTAGTTAGTTAGTTATTAATAATTCAACAGTTACCTCATTATTAGTTAGTTATTTAGTTAGTTAGTTAGTTAGTTAGTTAGTTAGTTAGTTAGTTAGTTAGTTAGTTAGTTAGTTAGTTAGTTAGTTAGTTAGTTAGTTAGTTAGTTAGTTAGTTAGTTAGTTAGTTAGTTAGTTAGTTAGTTAGTTAGTTCCACCGACGCCTGTCTATGCGAGTCCCTATATAGTTTGTTCTCCTTTGTCTTCGTAAGATTTTTCATGCTAATCAGTTTTTCTTTGGAGGTATTGATCACTCGCACCTCTCAGGCCTACACACAGGTACACAAGGTACATAAGCATTGTCATAAATCATGCGGTCAGAAACAATCCATTCAATTCCCCGTGGCAGAATTCATCTCATAAAGACAAATAGTCTTGCAAAGCGAATACACGTTCATTAGGCATATACATTGATTTTTGTTTCTTTCTAGCGTATGTGCTCCTTTCACAACCCGCCCCTACACCGCGTTCCATTCATCATTCTGTCTACATATAACCCAGATCCGTGGCCACATGGCCCCACCTGTATTGCACAAATAGCGCTGTAGGCACGATGCCGCGCTGTAGTATTATACGTGGTTCACTGAAGGCAGAGGCATAGTTGGGAGATACTCGGAATCGATATCTATGTACCTCAACAGCAACGAACGTCGTCGCCAACGCAACACGTTCATCTACTCGAGGCGGCACAGCATATAGCCGTAGCCTACTGGTCGCAGACAATGTGGGTGTTATGTACCGAGCTCACTCATACAGCGCTTTCGTAATCCCGGGAAATGAAGCGGCGCGACAACTCCAATATCCTGCATTGGCCGATCGCACTAACTATACGTGTTGTAGCACTTTGGCGTGATCACGCGGCTAGTGCTCATCGCGGTGGGAGGTAGCGTCCAACAAAGCACACAGATAATTGAACATGCACGCCGTGTTGCGTCGGCGACCACGCGCCTATAAGAGTATAAGTATACGGCTCGTAGTGAGCCGTGGTTGCGTAACTCGTGTTCGCATTCTTCGCTACTTGGAGCAGTGTCTGATCAAGTAACCGAGGTTGAAAAGAGCCATGGTTCGAACCTGGCTTCGCGCAGGTTACGGTGTCGTTAACCGTAAGAGCCCCCTACTGCGCCTTAGTTGGCGCATTAGTGGGACACTTACGTCAAAAAAGCGTTGCTTTCTCTGTCTCACTTCGCTCCATCGCAGCGGGGTTATTATTCGGGTATCTCGAGTGGATCATGTGAAAGAAACCGTCGGTGAACTTCTCCAGTGACCAGAACAGCCACATTTTAGGGGCGAAGCTTCTTATAGAGGCACCCGTTCGTCCCTCGTAGTCGTAGTGTGTAACAATTGTTACATTTTGACCTCCAAGGTGGTGCCGGTAAGAGATTTCTTCTGTGCGTTGTTAAGCAGTAAAAGATAGTGATCAATGTGCATGTCAATGGCTGCTAATGGGGAATGAGAGACATGAGCATTCGGCTTTCAGTTTACGCGCACGCTGCAATCCCCATTAGCAGCCATTGGCATGTACATTGAGCACTATCTGACAAGAAATGGTTGCTACGTTATACTCGCTGGATGTAACCTCCTTAGTTTTAGAAAGATTTAGCGAGCGTTGAGCCGCAGTGCCATGAATACAATGAACTAGTATATACCATGAACTCGAGGTGGTTAAAGATGGGAAGTAGTTACGAAGCGCAAGCCGTAAGAAAGTAAAAGCCGAATTCTCCTGTCTCTCATTTCCCATTAGAAGCCATTGGCATGTACATTGAGCACTATCTGACAGGAAAAGGTTGCTACGTTATACTCGCTGGGCGTAACCTCCTTGGTTTTAGAAAGGTTTAGCGAGCGTTGGGCAGCAGTGCCATGAATACAGTGTATATACCATGAACTCGAGGTGGTTAAAAGTGGCAAATAGACCAGAAGCGCAAGCCCTAAGAAAGTGTGCGTGTGCCTCTTCTCGTTCAGTCCTTGGAATGTCCGCTGGATGGCAGTGCTTCTATATGGGAAATATATGATGAAAAGATGCGAGATGGGGGTAGTTGGAGTGTTGAATAGATGGATGAACGGACGCAAAGACATATGCATGGATGGACGCATGAGCGGACGCAGGAGCGGATGCATGGACGAACGCAGGGACGGACGCACGAACAGACGCACGCGCGGACGAGCAGATGGACGCATGGACGGTCACACAGACGGACACATGGACGGACAGAAGCAAGAACGAATGGACGGACGAATGCTTCGCCCCACTTTCCATCATTCACTCCGTGAATATGCTGGCAATTTTTTCCCCTCTGGACGCTTTATATTGTACACGCCAAATTCGTTTTTGTTTTCAATGCAGCTTTTTCTGTACGCTTAATGAACATTGCACAGCTGATCAAACGTTGATGTATTTTTGTTCGTTTATTTAACACATTAAAACGTGTACCTGTTTCATAAGCGTTCGTTACTGTCTAGATGTGTTTTAATAAGGAAAAAAACTAGAGGTTTTGGGAGATAAAGAGGCCTGAAACTATGATTTATGTTGTAACAAAGCAGTGAAAAACATAGATACAGGAATCAGAATTTCTAGGGTTACAACTCATGAGCGGGACTGTAAGAGGTATATAGACTGCTAGCCTATCGCTAGTGCATGTCGATCACCATTGCCGCCTTATTAGATACAAGTGTGTGTGTGACAGAGAGAGAAAAAAAATATCAGAAAGGTAGAGAGGTTGAACAAGTGTGTGAACACTTATAATTAGATCTATAGCAAGCCAATCGCACCGCTTCGTCTGTCGTCTGTATTTTTCGTCCTATACACAGTCATTTCCGCATTTAGTCTTAGACATGTACTACATTAACTTGCCTGAAACTTTGCTCATCTGATGCGAAAGTATTACAGAAACTAACAGATGGTCAGCATCACCCTGATAATGACCAGTACTCTTTTGTACAAAGCGCTTTGATATCGCATTGTGGAAGTACTAAGACACTGCATGCGAAGAGCGAGTGAATTACCGGGAGACGTTCAAAGCAAAGTGCAAATAAAAAAAGTGGCCGCCGCGATGGATGCACCTGGCGCATGAAGCCCGTGCCCCCCCCCCCCAAGTTTTTTCTGCCATGGCATATTGAGAGAAAAATGACCATTTCATTGAGTACCCACCCCCCCTCTTTCTGCCTATGCCTCTGACCACAGTTCAATATTCGGTCTTCATTGCCACACTCCTGCGATGGTCTCTACATGCAATCCTTACGCAACAGTTCAGAATGATAAGACTGTAGAGAGCGCATTTCTTTCGTACATCCATACAGTATGTAAAAACGTTGCGTTTTCCTATCAAACTCCATGGTGTTAAAATTTCAGTCGTGGCTCATTGAACCAGTTCAGGCGTTCGCTCGCCAACCGCGCTCTATTTGGAGGCTACTGGAGTGTTCTCTGTCAAACTAGACACGTTGCCTCAAAAAAGTGGCCCGCACCGAAAAGCTCGTTCAATATAGATGTGGGTCCCCCACCCCGTACGCGTGCATAATGTTGGGAATTCGCTGTATATACGGATATTCTCGCTCGGTAGTTATGGGATTTGCAGAGGTCGAGGACTGTCGAATGCGGCGCTTGTTTTGGCGCGCTACTATAGTCTATGTACCGCAATTCATGCCGTATGGCACCGTATGCGCTGCCTTTGGCGTCGTCCTACGGTTTCCTTGACCTTCGGTGGTCACATGCTGGCGGCGGGACTTTATGTCTCGCGCCCGGGCTTTCTTTTACGACCCTTATTCGCAATTCCTCGAGCGATCTGTTGCACTGGTTTCTGCTCGAAAGCTCGCGGTTTATGACCATCCTTACCGACCGCAATCATCTCTCATGATGCGAACAGCGCAGTCCTCGAAATGGCAGCGGTCTCGCAATGCTCGACTGCGAAGGTTACGTTCTGACGTGAGCTTGCATGGCGGCGACCTTCAAGAGGAAGACGGGGAGGATGTCTGGTATTGGTGCGACCCGAGCAGGAGCAACGCGGCGCCGTAATTTACTCGCGCCTTTTGTGAACGTGCGGGAGAATACGAGCCTGCCACTTGGACTGACGCGGGATATGCGGCAATTCCAGGTCGTGGCTCGGGGTCTGAACTGTGCCTCTGAACATAATGCGGCTTTGCAATACGTCATTGAGGCGGCCTCAGAATGTCGAAAGAAATGTCCTAAGGCCCGCGCAGTCCTGACCATCTGTAACTCTATGCACGAGTATGAGTACACGTTCATTCTTGCACTGATGTGCAATAGATGCATTTAAAGCGCCCACTTTATTTCTTGGGTGATCATGCGGGTGATTGCGTTTATTTTGACATACACTGCGCGAATTCCTAGGACGAAATCTCCGCAATCCAGAGGGCGTATTACCAAGTAATGGGAGCCATAGCACCTCGTGAGGGCATCTTGTTGGCTTTTCGGTTGTAAATCTCAGATCGCTGCCCTTTCGCGTTGTAATGGTTAAACAAGCGTACAAACACGTCTATGATACTTGTGTGATGTGGTTCTCGCAAATGACAGTTGGTCAGTTGTGTTTAAGCATTTATGTTATACTAAGAGAGAGAGAGAGATAAATAGAGAGCAAAGGCAGGGAGGTTAACCAAGCTTGGCTCGGTTGGCTACCCTACACTTGGGGTGGGGGAAAAGGGGAATAATAGAACGAAAAGTGACAGAAAAGAAGAGGAGTAAGAAAGAGAAGCATAAATAGTCAGCTCGAAACTACACAGCACGGCCTCGCACAGTTCTTTCACAAGTGGTCGTGAAGTTTGGTGTTCCTTAAAAAGTACAAGAGGGCTTTCGTGGCTTTGCGCGTATGGGAAGCCGTCGGCCAAGGTCCCAGGATCTTCTCTTCTGTAAGCGGCCGTGAATCCAGCTGACAGAGCTTGGCTTCAATAATACGTCGTTCGGTCTGGTATGCTGGGCAATGACATAGAATGTTATACTAAACTTGCTATGCAGAGAGTATACATGTGACTACATGCAATACATGAGACAACTAAGGTGCCAAGAACGGCTGTTGCTGTGATCTCGTAACAGATTTCGCTGTAAAGAAAAAAAAGAAGAAGAAATCGTCATCCGTGCAAGCTGTGAACAGAGTCACTCGTTCCTCGTACACTCCATATACCATTGGATGTGATAGGTGATAGTAAACGGCGATAAGTGACAGTAAACGAATACTGCTGGATTGTATATAGACACGGTAAACGCCTACAACCAGCGGCATGCACGTCCTTATAGGCAGGAAGACGCTGTTGCCGTTCACTGCTTGTCACAGCTGCGGTTCCACGGTGTACCCGCGCGACCCACTCGGCTCACAAGCCGCAGGTGACACGAAATTGACGACGGTGCCTTTCACCAGCTGCCGCGGACAGAGGAGTGATGTGTCGGCTGTGTCGCCCGCTGGCGACAGCGAGCCGTCCCACAACACGTAGCGCCGCCTATCTCCTGATATAGAAGCTCACCGAAAACGACTGCCGCAATTAATTATCCATCAGCGTCGCTAAACGGCAGCCGCGCGTCCCTCTCTTTCGCAGCGCGAGAGGGCGGCTTCATCAGTGGAAAGCCTGCGGGAATGCGCCCGTCGTTAACGTGCGATGCGCAGCTATACGTATACACCGTACACCATCCCTGCTGCGTAACTAACTTTGGGACCTGACTGGCGGGCAGCGCCGTGCTACCGCGTAGCCGCGCAGCGCATCCCTTTCGCAGCGCATTCGTTCCACCTGCGTCCTATGACACACACGCGTTGCGTCCTATATACCGTACGCGGGTAACTTCGGAGATTCCTGCTTGTTTCCAGTGTCGTCTGATATACACTGATGATCCCTGAACGAATGGTCGCGTTGTAAAAGGCTAATCGTGGCCACCCATTCACAATATGTACCTTGAGTACGCGTTCCTTTCGAGGCCGATGAGGCCACTGTACGATAGTGCCCGCAGCGAGTGAGAAACACCTCGGTAATTAGGGCGCATGATGCCATCACCGAATACTGGATATTTGCAACCTCACCTCGACCGCGCCTTTAGTTGCCATATTGTTACGGCCTCTCTCAGTTTTTACATGGGCCTCTCGCTTTCTGGGTGTTCTTACGGCTAAGTGTGACGTGGAGGCATAGTTTTGAGACTTGCCCGGAGTGACGGGACTACGTGTCGTCACACTGGGGAGCTATGCGATGAGGAAAAGTCGTGTTCTTTTTCTCCCCATCCCGTCTTTGTGAATCGATCCAATTCAAGAGGTTACACGATCACCAAAGTGGTGTCGATCGTCTTGCATGTCATTCTTGCTCAGTTATAGTTTCTATCTGTTATGCTTACCGATACTTTCTCTTCATTACTTTTGCACCATGGCGTGGCCAGGAAATGGTTGAATTGGCACACCACTGCTCGAGAGAAAGTCGTACGTCTTTCTGTCCGTATCCGACGCAAAGGTATATTCCTGTTATTATCTGTTTCAAAATATTATTGGTGGCCTTGGTCACTAGTAATCAATACGGTAAAACTTGAACAGCCGAAGTTTTCTAATCTAATTAGAAATGAATGCGCGAATCACTTCTATCGAGAACGATAAAGGGGAAAAAGGGTTTACGAAAATAAAAAACTACTCAGCTGTTTCGAGCAGGAAGCTACGAAGAAAATCGATACGAATTTCTCATGACTCGCCTGTGTGGATCCGTACGGTTTTTTCTCGCTTTTTCCTGTTCATTGTCGGCGTGCTTTGAATTCTCGATTCATTCTCTTTCGCGATGAGGTCTGCAGAACTCCGAGAAGAAAGAACTATCGCCTCGAAAAGTGCTGGGCTCGATTCAGAATTCTAAACTACTGTGAATTTCTGGTCTACCGTAAGGGGCTATTTTTCTGGGGAAATTTGTATTTATTTTCCATATGCACAGATTTTTGAACTTGTTGAATAATAACAAAAAGCGGCTTACAAATTCGAAATCAATCATAAAAAGGCGCCACTTTCATAAAAAAAACTTTCAGAAGCCCTTGTCCTCGAAAAATGGAGGCAAGTTTGGCGTGTGAGTGCGTGAACTGAAACTTTTTCTTTCTTCTTTTTTTCTTTCTTTCTTTATTTCTTTCTTTCCTTCTTTCTCCCTTTAACTTTCTTAGGCTTAACTCACACGCATGCATGTGGTCATGCTTTCGTATCTAGGCAACAATTATTGCGGCAGTGTGAGATGACAAGTCAATTGGAAAGCCCCAATAAAAATTAAGATAAAAAGGTCGTATCAATTGATCATACTATCAGAAACGGGATGGTTGCGGAAAACTGCACAATCGATACAGCATTAATTATTGGAAATCGTCGGCCAAAAGTATGCTTCAGACCGGGGCACCTTCAAGGGCAGCATGTCTTCGCGCTCTTTTTTTTGTTTTTGGTTTCTATTTTTGCAGTCACAACTACAACGTCAATGACCGTTGTGAGCCAGTACAGGATTCACTTGAACACTTCTATCTTTACGTCATGCTTTAAGGCGACAGCTTTATGTGCCTCATCGCACGCTAAATGTCAGAGGCGAGTGACGCGAAAGCGATGACGTCATCGTGTAATGTCTTGGTGACATCAAAAAGAACCCAATTTTGTGACGTCGTCGTGACGTCACCTTGTCATGGTTATGTCACCTTGACCAAGCTAAAGTGACTTGTGAGGACTTCATCATGTGACGTTACGTCGTTGTGAAGTCACGACGTCACTGTGACGTTACGTCGTATGACGTCGTCATCACGAGACACCGTATCTAGGTCAAAGGGGATCCGATCATGGAGGCAATGCAAAACCAGGTTCCTCTGATCTTGTAGGTGGTGCAAAAAAAGCACGTTAGGTGCAGAGAGCTTTCGAAGGGTGGCGGGAGCTGGATCGATACAATGACTGAGACAAAAATGAAGACTCTGTGGCCTTCCCCACCGAGAAGTCTTAAGTGAAAGTAGACCCTTTGAGTTTTCATGTGATTCATTACGGAACATTCTCCGATATCCTGGGCAAGTAATTGAAAAACAACAGCACGTTATCGCGTCCGGCGCCCCTTGACAATAGGCACTAAGGGAACGGGAGCCGTGTTCGGGGGGGGAGGATCGCTTTCTTTCGGTGCTCCCATTACCACTTTCGCGAGATTTCGCGTGACTCACACAGTATACGTGGGTGGCTGCGTTTGCGGCCGACAACGCTTCTGGCGTTGCGCCAACGTCTTTTGTCTTCGCGCAGTGCAAGAGACGCCGTCTACCGCGAACTTCCGGGTATCTCTGATGCCGCGTCACAAGAAACCTCGTGTGAAACAGTGCTCCGTAAGAAATAGTACCTCCCAGTTTGGTAGCTTGATTATACCAACCCAGGAACAGCATCTCGGTGGGTGTAGATGGAACGATGCTGCAGCACACGTTGAAATTCGATTAAATTGCATACCCTATGTATTTTTATAGAACGATTAACCAAAGTGTCGGTTACAAATAGCTCCTCCAGCTATGAAATAGCTGTAGCAGCTATTTTAAGCGCATGCAAACGTGGTGTCATTGAGGTGAGTATCGTCTCACTGCGGTGGCCTAGTGGTTATATCGCTCGATTGCTAACTCTAAGGTTGCGGGATCGAATCCCGGTGGTGGCGGCTGCATTTTCGATGGAGGTGAAAATGTTTGGTGCCTGTATACTTACATTTAGAAGCGCGTTAAAGATCCCCAGTTGGTCGAAATTTCCAGAGCCCTTCACTACGTACGGCGTCTTACATAATCATATTGTTACGTTTGAAAGAGACTGGTAGACGTTGAAAGGGGCCGTTTATTAGGTCGTGAGGGGCAGCTCAGAAGCGGCCGACTGGTTAAAGATCCTCTTGATCCTCTTCTTCCTCTCTCGCTCTGGGCGACAAGTGCGTTCACCGTATACGCTTCTTTTCTTCGTGCATGTACGCAACAATATTATGGTTTTGAGACGTCTAACCCCAGATAGTATTATTGTAGCTATGTGATAGAATAATAAAAAAACCTGGCCTAAACCGGGGGTTTCGTCCAGAGATAAGTCTCAAACGGTTGCACTGTTGCCCTTGCTAAGGGTGCAGCGATATTTAGAGCCCTTGTGGGCCCTTATATTACGCAGTGTCCTGTAGCATATCGACCGCCCTTCTTCGGTGTTAACGTATAAAAACACGTACCTGGTTTCTTCTTGTGGATCACAGCCTCAGCTATTTCCTTTTCCCTTTAGTTAGACATTTATCTTTTGTCCAAGCTCTTAATTCAGCGCCAATTAACGCAATCTCAAAAGAACATTATTTCATTTTACGAGTGTAGCCGTGAGCCATTACTGCAGACTCTGCGGCAGCAGCTCCTCAGATAAAGAAAGACAAAAAAGCGAAAAACTTTTAGTTACAAAATCCTCGCAATACCGTCCCTCCCATACGTATATGTGCGTAGTCGCAGCAACGTTTCTAAAGCACGATGCGAAAAAAAAAAAAAACGAAGAAGTGGTCCGTATATGCGCCGAGACCGATCCCGCTCTGCCTTAGATTTGAGTTTTATAAGCTCGGGTATTTCTAGCGTATCTTGGACTACTCTAGACTGCGCCACCAACAGTGACCATTTACCAGTACTGTTTGAAATTTCTTGCCCCATTATTCCATCTTGCTCCCAAGCTCGAACCTTTATCAATTATTCCAAATTTAAAAATGACCTAGAAGTTGCTTTGACTACTCCCACTGAAGACAACGATGAAAATAAAGCCATGAAATTAAGTGCGGTAATTAAAAGAACGTTCAAAAAAGCAGAATTTTCTATTGAGTCTGATACGAGAAAGCCTTGTAGCCAGTGGTGGAATTCTGAGTGCTCTCGTGATCATAGACGACGACAAGCAGCTTGGAAGCAGCTAATTCATAATCAGTCCCCCAAAAATTGGGCAGATTACAAGTTTATTGCTGCTACATTTAAGCGCACCGTGGCTAAAGCTAAAGAAGACTATGACAAAAAACATTTCGACTTTCTTTCCAAACCTAGAAATAAGAAAGCGTTATTCCGATATATGAGATCGCGCAAAATTCTGCCGTCTCTAGCTAACTCTGATTATGACAGGTTATCGACGGAAGAAATGACTAATTCGTTGGAGACAATCGGAAGAGGTCTAGCTAACAGATTTTCGTCGACTTTGACAATCAACTGGCAAAAGTCCTCTATAAAGACTGACTACGAAAAAGTGACATTGTCCGAAATGTCAAGCGTAATTAGAAACTTACCCTCTTCGGCTCCTGGTCCTGACGGTATAACAGTTCCTATGATTAAAATTTTATTCCAGATATCACCCGGCGACGTCCTCAACCTTATAAACTATTCCTTAAGCAATGCCTGGATACCACATGACTGGAAAATAGCTAGAGTGATTCCCATATTAAAAAAACAAGGGTCAGGTTTTAACATTGACAACATCAGACCAATCTCTCTAACATCTCACCTGATCAAAATTATAGAGAGAGTTCTCAATAATAGAATAAAAGTTTGGATGGCTAACAAGCTAATATTGAAACCATTTCAAATAGGTTTTCGTAGCGAATGCTCAATTTGGTGTGCTCATGCCGACTTAGAGAGCCGAATACAGCTTGCCCGAAAAAGACGACAATACGCGGTACTAGTAACACTAGACATAGCTAAAGCTTATGATAGCGTTGAGCACTCAATTTTATTGAACTCGTTACACGAATGTGACTTTCCGCGATATATTGTTGATTGGGTAGCAGAGTTTCTAAAATCGAGAGAATTTTATTGTGCAAAGGATGGATGTCACTCATCTAAATTCAAACAGCAACGTGGAGTACCTCAAGGGGCGGTCCTATCTCCGCTGTTATTCAATGTGTTGATGAGCTCAATTCCCATTGAACGAGATATCACTGTCTACATTTATGCAGACGACATTGCATTTTTCGTTGCAGACAGTGACATTTATTCTTTGCATCAAAAATTGCAAAAGTACATGTATTCTCTTGAAATTTGGCTGCATTCAATTTCATTGTCTCTAAACATCAGTAAAAGTGCGCTCCTGGTGTTCCCTATAGCAGATTCTATTCAAATTTCAGTACTTTATAATCAGGAACCGATTCCACAAGTAGAGTCTATCAAATATTTGGGCATTATTTATAACGAGAAACTTAACTGGAGCCCTCACATAGACTATATCGTGGCAAAGGCACAACGAGCATCAGGCTTATTGCGAAGGTTGAGCAACAGAAAATATGGGTTACGTAGACACACCTTATTAATGATATATAAAATGTACATGCGCCCAATACTAGAATTTGGGTGTATATTATTTTCGGGTGGCCCTACGTACAAAATTAAACCGTTAGTTCTATTAGAGCGAGAAGCGTTACGTTTGTGTTTGCGACTCCCCAGGTATGTCGCTATTAATGTACTATATCAGGAAGCTCGCATACCAACTATTCTTTGCCGATTCCGTATCCTAACTGTACAAACATACTTGAAATTTTACGGCTTATCAGCGAGACGGTCTGCATATGCCTTTATTAGTGAACCCGACGCCTTCTTCCTCGCTCACTGGCCACGCTTTCGTACTCCCCAGATTATTTTTGTACAAAAGAAACTGGAAAGCATAAAGGTGGATATCAGATCGGTAATTGGAACCAAAGCATTAAATCACAATATTACGATAGAATGTGATGAAATTTTTCCCCCACTATCTAAGTTTCAATCTTCGAGTTACTTAAATGACAGGTTAGAAGATTACATAGCTCATGCGGAAATAAAGAACATAATAGCCACAGACGCTTCTGTGAATAAAGAAAAGGCAGCAGTAGGAATCGTCTCAGATTACCTCGGTTGGTCATTCTCGGTAAGACTACCAGACTTCACTCCGGTTTTCGAAGCTGAGCTCTTGGCTATTATTTTAGCGCTACGAAAACTTCCTTCAAACGAAGAGAGTGCAATGATAATTACTGATTCTCTTTCGCTGTGTACTACTCTCACAGCTTCAGAACAATCAAGAGCTCTAGCGACATTACAAACATTAGTTCCACCTCATGTGAAGTTCCTGAAGTTAGTCTGGGTCCCGGGACACTGTGGCATACGGTTGAATGAAATGGCCGATTCACTATCTCGAGCCACACTTGATGGCCCTGTGATCTCGGTACTACCAGAATCGGAACACATAGTGTCGATCAGATATAGAAAATTGGCTATTTATACGGATATGATGGAAAATATTACTAAATATACGGACTATCAGCACCTTACATATCCCTGGAAACCTCAGTGGAGTCAATCTAAAAAGTTAGAAGTTATTTTAACCAAATTTCGATGTCGTGTCCCTCCATTAAACTTTTACTTGCACAGAGCTGGTCTGGCGATATCCCCCCTGTGTCCATTTTGTGAAGAAACGGAAACAATAGAGCATTACTTTATAACATGTAAAAACTATTCATTAATTAGGAAAAGACTTTTAATTGTTCCGTTTCACGCAGTAGGATTAAATTTAACTGCAGATAATGTTCTAAGTTTCGGTGCCTTTAGCTTGGGACATTGCCACAGGAGCGTATTCGATGCTGTATGCAATTTCATTCGAGAATCAAAGCGCATGTCATAATAATGCCTGCTTAAATATATTTCTGACGACATTTGTCTAATTTTGAATGAAATTTGCATATTCATTTGATTGTGACCGGGTGAGATAAGCTCGATTGTCTGGTCTACTCAAAATTTCTGTCTTACACTGTAGTATTACCTCACCTTTACTCTTCTTGATTCAATCTTCAATTATTTGTTTAGTTTAATATTCTTTTTCTAGTTAATTATTCTTTTCTATTATATCATTAGTTTTTCATTTAGGATAAACCTTTTAGTAGATCTCATATAGGCTACTTCTAGATTTCATGGCCAATCCCCCATAGTGGGTATGTGCCAGTGCGAAGGGGCAACAACAACAACAACAATGCGCCGACTGTGAGGACATGGTTCAGCGGCTGCTTCAGTGCACGGGCAGAGGGAGGGGCCTAATACAATTACCGCCGCTTTCGCGTGTAAGTTATAATATCCAGCTACGGCATTTTTTTTCGCAGAACGGGCATTGTATCAGCCCGTATAGTAAGGCTGAATCTATTGTTTGTTTTAGATGCGGAAGCATCTTATACTCGCGCCTTGTAGTGCGCCGTCCGCACCGCTTCTCGAACATTCGACAGCTGACGCGCGCGCATGCGCCGTCGCGCCGTCGCCCACCATCTGTGCCGCGCGCGCTTCTCCTTCGAGAACATTCGACAGCTGACAGCGCATGCGCCGTCGCGCCGTTGCCATCTGTGCCGCGCGCGCGCTTCTCCTTCGAGAACATTCGACAGCTGACAGCGCATGCGCCGTCGCGCTGTATATATACTCAAGGTCGGCGCTCGCTCGCTCAGTTGCCGCTCGTCCGTTGGTTTGTACGGCGCGTCGACGTCCGAAATCGCCGTGAAATAAATTCCAACGAATCCACAAACAGAATGATCGACGTCCCTTCGACCAGCGCCGCCCTTTCGCATACGTGTGTACGTGTTCGCTCATTTAACACCCCCTCCTACAACCACATTAACCAATTTAGCCATCGACCCAAGTAAGTCGCAATTTAACACCCCATTTCACAACCACGTTAACCAATTTAGCCATCGACCCAAGTAAGTCGCACTTTAACACCCCGTTAATCAATTATATGCTCCGCATCCTCCTCAGTGTTCCCCCGAGGGAAGCTGCGGGCATTTTTTTCTTTTGTGTTATCCTTTGAATCACCGGGTGTATATTATGCACAAATAAAGCCTGCCTAAAGAAAACGAAAAAACGGGTCACGTCACTCGCAATCACTGCCAATCGAAGCGGTGGCACCAGAAAAAAGAAAGTGGACAACGCAGGCAATCTACACCATTCGCCTTATCTCTTTTATCTCTCTTCCTTTTTTTCTTCTCTTTCTTCCAATCAATGCGTACTACGAACGTCAGCGCATAACAGGCGGTATCCTGAGATTCATTACCGCAAAGCGGAGTGCGAGTGTAGATAAAAATCAATCTTTTATTTACTAGCTCATTTGTTGGCGTATATTATTTTCGTGAAAATAGGTACGTATCTCTATCGTTCGGAAATTGACTTTATTTTATCTCTATTGTTCGGAATTGACCCGCATTTGTTTTGTTCCCTTGTTTCTTTCCTCGTCGCCATTAACTTGGCCGATGTTTATACAACAGCCTGTGGAACCAGCGCGTATATGCTTTAAACATTAGTTTGATATAACATTAAAAAGAAAACGGGACAAATGCCTGCAAATCACGCAAGCCTAGATACGTCGGTAAGCTACAACAACTACATCATCGTTATCATCATCATATTTGATGTCGATGTTTATGTATGCGCGTGGAATAAGAACATTAAAAATCCACGCATCTCTGCAAAGTGAATAATGACGAGCAACCCATAGCGTGGTGGGGGTCGATAACGTCTACGTTGAAGGGCTATATATTCTCCTGCACTATTTATGATTAATATTAGTCTATCGTTAAAACATTTTATGTGCGTGTGTCTCACATATATGTCATCCGAGCACTGCCCCATATAATGTAAATTGAGGGACATCAAGTAGCATAAAGTAACATAAAGGGTTGACGATAAATCTAGTGAGATTGCTTTAGCGCAGCTCAGTTTGAGCGTGCAAGAAAGATACTATACAGTCAAGAAGGGGAAAAAACAAACCACAGTGTGAGTGCTCATGGCGGGTAGCGCTCACACTGTCGTTTGTTTTTTCGCCTTCTTGACTGTATAGTATTTTTCCTGCACGCTCAAACTGAGCTGCGCTAAAGCAATATCGTTTTATCATGCACCGACTCGCCCAGTCAGCAGTGCTTGTCGATAAATCTAGGTGCTAACGTGGACCCATAAAGTCAGCGATTCATTCGCCGACTAGTATAAAGGGTTCATGCATGGAGCTGTTTTATACTGCTTCCCCTCACAATTATGATTCGTATTAGTCTATTGTTAAATACTTTGTGTGCCTCACATATGTCTCGACTGCAGCTGTGCGCACGGACGCCCAACAGATGGACAAGCATCGCCCTTAATCTGCTTCGGCCCTAACATATACGGAGCGAAAGCTGACCATTTTGGTCGTTCTATATATGTCTTGTGTCGCCATTACACTGCAGAATAGGCATTGCCGAATCCCGTAACATGCATACTAATGCGATTCGCTGTATACGTGCCCTGCACTCCCTCCCCTCACCGCAGTGGTACAATGTTTTTGGTGCTCGGCTACTAAACCGAAAATTGTGGGCTCTATCGTGGCCGCGATTGTCTCATTTAAGATGAGAGAGTTCTAGCGGCCCATGCACTTATATTCAGGTGCACTTAAAATAACTCCGGGTGATCCAAATTTCCGGAGCACTCCTTTACGTTATCCTTCAGCTACAGCTGTTATTATTATAATCATTAATCACATTCTGCCTGTTCTTCGAGCAAGAATGATGGCGGTTTGATGGGAAAGCATCGCCACCGTGAGTGGCATCAAAGGACTTTATTTACGGATGTATTGCCGTGGGAGTGCAGTTTATCTAATTTCTACTTAATTTATCTCTTCAGCTCCATGGATCATTGGCCGGTAGTTTTGTATTCAGAAGCTATTCAAAAAGAAATATTCATGCTTAGGAATACCGGTCACAGTTTCAAAAACCAGAGTCGAATTTTATAAATCTCGGTTCGTTATTTGATTGCTTTTTAACATGCGCATGTCCCTGTGTAAATACGAAGTATAAGCTTCTGTCTAAGCGTCAAATTTGGAAATAAAAACATGGACCAAGAGAGCCCACACGTGGTCATTATGTAAGTTGCAGCAAACGGTATGTGCAAAACGTTAAAAAACTTTACAGCTGTCAGAACTACTTTAGCCGCTTCGGGAGATGAGCTGCATCTTTTCTTACTTTCCACTGAAACATCGCCATGTTTTGTTTTGTTTTGTTTTCATCGGGTCATTGAACAATCGTCGAATGCTTTGAGCGCCGCCAAGAGTTTTTCTTGGCACAGTAACCTACCAGGAAGCGTGTAAGCTATTCTCAATGGAGGTCAAGTTTATGAAAAAACGGCACCGTTATTCCTCTTAGCCTGACTTGACCTGATAGCATTTTCGGTTGCGGTAAAACTCTGGCACAATTCTCGAAATAGGTAGCACAAACCGTTAACAGCCTCGCTTTTAAATAGCAGTGCTGCGTTTATTTTGCGATGTCTCTTTTGCTTCAGAGTCGAAGCAGGGCGTTCACGTTCTGACTGTGAAAACAAACTACATTCGAAGCTGCGAGCACGCATTCGGAAACAAGGGCTTAGGAATTCCCATATAGCTTTTCTTTTTTTTTTCTTTATCTTTTTCTCGAAAGCGACTGTTTCGAAGCCATCAAAGCTAAGCCCGGGGCTCAGCATGCGCGAAAGTGTGGCGTTTCTCATAGTTCGCAAATGCGTAAAAACAAAATAAAACACGCCGCTTTCAATTTGCACTTTGGCTCGCGATGTCTGCGGCGTGGCAGTATAGGGCGTGATATAGATATCGACCGTTGTCATCCTCTTGTACCGGTCGCCAACAGTTCTCTCTGTGGAGTTGTATGATGAGCCCGATGCATTGGGTCATCGACCTGTCCAGGACACGCCCACAGGTCCATTTGGACAAGGCACAGGAAAAAAGCCCTACTATCACTCATCGTTGACACCCAACCGCGCACCATTCCTCTTTTTATCTTACATGATCCCATTCGTTCCGACACATTGAAAAGGCACGTAAGAGTTCTTCTGTTTTGCTTACGATTCCAAGACGTGTTGTGGTGGCATGCAATACATCGTCCGTGGACGTCGCAGACGTGAGACAGGAGCATTGTATGGTAATGTATGTATGGGTAGTGTAGAGTACAAGTATGCGTCAACAGTGAGTGATTCGGTAAGTTTCTGAGCGGACTAAGAAGATATCCCTTGAAGAGGAAGTGATGTATTCGTGGTTCAGCCACCTTCTGCACGAAGTATTCGAGAGTTCGCTAGAGTAAATGCACGTGGCTTCCGGCTGTATACTGTTGTTGCGACCAATGGCACTCGTGGGCTCGACGAGCTAGCGAGTACCTTAATTTATTGCATTGGTTTGGCCGGTGATCGTTCTTCTCCCAGCTATTCTTTTTTTCTTATGCGATGTGTAAATGAGTTCCGTGAAAGTAAGCTTCCGCCAGCTAATCTGGTGGCTGTGTTAAAGTGCTGAATGAAAGTGCCTAAGCCAACAAACAGACGTCGGGATGCGAGCTTTTTTGACAGACGTTGTATACGGGACAGTTGGTTCAGTAGATTAGTTGATTGATCAGATAGAACGCTACTTTGGGATAAATATTAAATTGTTTTCAAGTAACCAAGTTCTCTTAGTGATCACACCGTGCCTTTCTGCGCACTGGCTCGAAGTATGTACGAGGTGAATGAATTGAGCAATATAGAGAGTAAAAGCATCAGTTTCACCAGCGAAAATTGGTCTACGTTCATCACCTGCAAAATAAATATTAAGAACTACAAAAATAGCTTTTTGTGGTGAATCAGGGCGGCTGCATTTCCGATGGAGGCGGAAATGTTGTAGGCCCGTGTGCTCAGATTTGGGTGCACGTTAAAGAACCCCAGGTGGTCTAAATTTCCGGAGCCCTCCACTACGGCGTCTCTCATAATCATATAGTGGTTTTGGGACGTTAAACCCCACATATCAATCAATCAATTGTGGTGAATCAGTAAGCATGGTCAATAATTTAATTTGAGCGATGAACGAATGAATGAATCATAATATTATGTTCCCTTCCTTGACAGCTGATTCTTACGCCGGAAGCGTTTGAGATGTCTTCATGTCGATTAGCCGTTACAGTAAACAGATCAGGTAACAAGGAAACATATACGAATGAGTTTAGACATACGCAAAAAGCTAGTTTTTTTTACAAGCTTTCTCTGTACCACTTGTTGTTATGTCTTGCCAACGCGGCCAGATTTCTGCCCTTGTGAACGGGCCCTAGTCTCAGACACATACAAACAATACATCAATCAGCTTATCACCTCTAACCAAGCAGTTTGAAGGAGCAGATATTTCCGGTAAATCTAGCGTACTATGTCGAAACGATATTTGCATAACTTTAACCAAAGTCTAGCGAATGTACAATCACCTTGGCGGTGAACGAAAAGTTATCTCGCTAACACAACGCTTGTGGCATATGTCTTATAGTTATGGCCAGATGAATGCTAAGTGTAAAATTTCCTACGCAGCATCAAGGTCGGTATATACAGGGAGACAAAAGGGTGTTAACAGTGCCTTTATTTTATGAAGCCACTCCTTTAAATGTCAATGAACTGTTTGGTGTTATTGTTGCTGTTATTGTTGTTGTTGCTGCTGCTGTTTTTGTTGTTGTTGTTGTTGTTGTTGTTGTTGTTGTTGTTGTTGTTGTTGTTGTTGTTGTTGTTGTTGTTGTTGTTGTTGTTACTTGGAATTTCATTTTGTAGCGCCGGCGCCTTAGAAGAGCGAAGTAGTAATACATATTCAGCAAATAGTTGCGTTGGCCGCAGCGAATTCATGGACGCCAAACGCATAACATGTGTAATCTCAACGTGTATAATCACACAATTTTATTCATTGCGTAATATGAAGAACCAATTGTTCGAAATCGCTGTCATAAGTGTTGGCACTATAATCACGTGGTCTTGCGCGATACCTATTCGAGGTAACTACCACTTCCCCCATACCCTCGATTACTTTCCACCATGTCATTTCCTGGGGAAAGGCTAATGATCGTTTCGACGGTTTGGTTGCCGAGGCAACTCTGCTACGGGCCTCCCCATAGCGGAATTTCCAGACACCTTCTAACTAACAATAAATAATCATTCAGTTGAAAGAAGCCCCAAAGAGAGCGGCGCAACTTTTTGCGAAGCCCGAAAGGAGCGGAAGTTTAACCAATCACTTCATCGATGAATCAAGCAATCATTCAGGCAAAAAATGAACAAATACATAAAACGTCTACAAATAAATTAAGCGATCGATCAATCAATAACAAATCATTGAATCAATCAATAAATCAGTTTATTGCTTATTGTGTGTAATTAATTGTCTCATTCCTGAAATATTGTGAATTATGATAAAAGCACCGCCCAAATCTGAAGGGAGCGCCATAAAGTGGCCGTAATCATATTGTGCAACGCAAATCCATGAGAAATTAGACGTACACACACTGTTGAGTAAACAGCGTTCAGCAAACGCTTGCCAATGCGTGAATAACTTGCTGACAACAAACGACTAAGCATTGATTTCAACACTGAAGTACTCAAAGTCATCCGCGAACGGGCGACGAGCACTGCCATCATTTTACTTGCAGGAAAAAGGCAAGTAAGCCGAAGATCACGCCAAGTAACTGGCAAAATTCTACAACCGACTTGGTGAACAAGGAAGCCCAAATCTGATTATTATAAGCGGCAGTGACATCTCTTATCTAGCAGGTAACTGAAGTTTAATGTTCTACGCAAGCCCACCTAGTCGGGATGATACATTGTGAAGGCAGAAAATCCAAGGCACGTGCTCCGCCAACCAAAGTATGTTTTATAGTTTCACTTTGGTTGGCGTATCGATTGACATGTGGGGTTTAAGTTCCCAAAACCACTATATGATTATGAGAGACGCCGTAGTGAAGGGCTCCGGAAGTTTCGACCACCTGGGGTTCTTTAACGTGCACCCAAATCTAAGCACACGGGCCTACATCATTTCGCCTCCATCGGAAATGCAGCCGCCGCAGCCGGGGGATTCGCTCCCGCGACCTGCGGGTCAGCAGCCCAGTACCTTAGCCACTAGACCACCGCGGCGGGGCTTTGGTCAGCGCATTGTCTCAAGCTTTCTACCTTCACCGCGAATGGTAAGTCTGTCGGCTGGCTCTTAAATCTTTTCGCGTGCATAATGAAACGGCTCGTGAATCGCTCAAAGGCACTTGTAACGACTGTCTGGGGGCACCTGCACGAAATTGCACGCACAGTTAGGCAGCAAGCACGTGCACGACTTCCGGGTATGGCATCGCCGTCGCGTCGAAGCCTCACAAAAGGGTGGCAGCTTGGGCTAGTTGGTATGGCATGACAACAATTATAGCGCGAGAACAAAACGACAACACAGAGACAAGAAGTGTACTTCTTGTCTCTGTGTCGTCATTTTGTTCTCGCGCTATAACTATCCTCACAAAAGGATCGACGGTGAAATGACATTCACCTGTCAATGATCTTCTCGTGAATAAAAAGCTATACCAAACCAAAGTCACATGCCCGTAGGATTCATCCTTTTGGCACCGCTTATGCTGTGCTTCCAGCTTTCTTGTACTCTGGAGAATACAGCCGACTTAAACAAAAAACACTTGCATTCTGACTCGCTCCGGTTCACCTTGGAGGAAGTGAAGAAAATAAAAGAAAAGGGCTATTGTTCAAAAAAAAAAGGGGGGGGGGGGAGGGGGAGAGGGCGAACAAAGTAATCCTTGGCAGTCATTTGGCTCTCTTTTCCGTCTAGATGACGGAAGTGGCCTAAACATGAACACGTTCCTTTCGGCTCCTACGCGGCTGTCGTCGAGGCAGAGATATGCGATGAAGAAGCGCGGTATACCTCAAACCACTACATATTCAGGATAACATATATGCATGTGCTACCGCTAGTTTATGGGCAGTCGCACTGACGTAGAAAATTTCCAGCGGTTTTTGAATGCCACGTGGTACTTGTGATTTTCTCTGAAAGGCAATAATGTCGTTACCTGTCAGCGGGCATTGACTGTCTGACCCATCACTTATGTTTATTTATTTATCTATTTATTTACTTGCATATTTATTTATTTTACGCTTCGAATTGCGCTGTATTCATCACAGATACCCCGACAAATTAAGAAAATTGTCGCAATACTATAAGCTTAAAAATTTATTCTTGAAAGCCAGCAAGTGCAATACTGGGTACTATATTTTGACTCCAAAGGAGCGCTGCAAATAGTTAAAGATTTTTATTTTCATATAGATGATAGCATCATATATGAAATATTCAAAACAATTATTATCGGTTATCTGGATGGCCACAGTATATTTTTTTCAGTGGCTTCCAAGTCACGTAGGAGTGATAGAAAACAAAATTCCTGACAAATTAGCCATTGCAGCACACACAAAAGTTCACATGACACCAGCGCCTGTTTATTTCTCAGTAAACAAAAATGTTGGAGGCCCGTGTACTCAGATTTGGGTGCACGTTAAAGAACCCCAGGTGGTCAAAATTTCCGGAGTCCTCCACTACGGCGTCTCTCATAATCAAATGGTGGTTTTGAGACGTTAATCCCCACAAATCAATCAATTTCTCAGTAAACAAGAAGTTTCTTTCTGAACTGTGCCACAAATTATGCACGCACGGTTGGTTTGACGAAGATACAAAGTTTTCACTCTTATATCAAATAGATCCGTCTCTCCGATTTTCACCTGATTAAAAGATCAATGGACCATTTGACAACTACTGCACCGTCGACGATTAGGTGTTGCATACACACCTCACTTCCTATACCGCATAAAAAGAAGAACGTCCCCGTACTGCGACCGCTGTGATCACGTCGATGCGTCAGAGGAGAATGTTCTTATAGAATGTCCGCAATATGGTCAACAACGCGCTGAACTGAGCGATCGCTTGAACCGACTCGACAGACTACCATTTACGATTAGAAAAATACTTGGACCGCTGCCACATTCCTATAATCAAAGGCGTGCAGTCGGCGCCTTTCAATATTTTTAATGGACACAAATCTAATTAACTTGTCTTTATAGTTCATATTATACCTTGCCACAATTCGTACGGACTCTATTCGCAATGTGATCCCGATATATGAACTGGACTATGCCTTTACATACTGTGCTCATTAATGCATTATAAGCCCTATAATGTATATAGTATGTGTATGGTGTCTCTGATTAGTTTTTTTTTCATTCATTCTTAATTTTTCTTGTTTGTGTGTTTATCTTGTACATTACTGTCATTATGTTGAGATAGCCGGCGCTAACATAGCCTACCTTTCCATATTTCGCCAAATATAAATAGAAAACATTAACAAAAATTATCTTTCGTAATTACGTTTTGCCATTGGTCAGCCGGGTTTGCTAATGTTTACGTCCCGCATCGCGATTGGCTGAAATATTATGCGACAAAAAATTTTAACTTAAGATATTTTTGTGAATACGGGCTATGGTTTTTACACTTAGTCCCAATCGGCAATATATCGAAGAACCATTGTTTATAACCTCTACGACCCTATGTTTAGCCTATTTCAGTCGTAAACGTCTCGCTAATCGAACAAGAAAAGATGGTCTCTCTCCTTCAAAAAGAAAAATTGCTTTTTCCGATTGTACAGGCTCACACAACTGTTCCGTTTTGTCGTGTGAAAGAGGGAAGTCATCAGTAAACTTCGTGGAAAAGCTTAATCTATACTTGAAGAGAAAAAATATAGTCGATTCCAGCGTAATATGAACCAGCGTAACACGACAGTAAAACGTGTCCCTATAAAAGGGTATGAATGTTTACTGTACGGTTATTAAAAGAGAGTTCGTGAGTAGTCGCGGGTTCAACTCCCATTGTCGGAGCTTTTTTGTCACGTGATAGTGTGCATTATTAACGTCACTTCCGTGACGGAAATACGTCACTGAAGTCTTGGTGAACTCCGGCATAAAACACTTTTGCGTTAAAAAGAAACGTCCGCACATGAGCCGCTAGCAAGCAGGGACACGAACGAACCGCGTTGCCTTCCTGGAGTGCCACGATGTTTTCTCGCTGCTTCTCGGAGGAATGGAAAACTTCTCGCGCCGACTCAAAAACGATGAGCCAACTTCAGAGGCCACGCGTGGACTTCCGCATAACAATATAAAGAAAAATGCGATCAGTACGCCACGCGCCGTCCTCATCGCGCCAAGCGGAGCGTCCGCTTCAGTTTTTCGTACGCGGTACACACGCATCTCCAGCATCGCAGGCGAGCGCACGGAGACGCGACGCGGATGCTGCGCGGGGGATCATTTATGCAGCGCGGTCGCCCCTAATAACGCATCCGCGCGTCTCTCGTGCCCGGTCGCCGCTGGGTGGATAATCATGGCAAACGAGGGCGAAGTGCACGGTGGAGAAGGAAAAGAGGCACGAAAACGCACTCTCTCTCTCTGCAGTTTTGCACGTCTCCCATGCTGGGGTCACTAACGAGCATGGGGAGGCTAACGAGGCGACTCGAACGACACGCGGCGGCTACGGAAGTCGAGAAACGCACAAGCAAAAAAAAGAGAAAAAAAAATGAACGCGCCTGTGTGATTCGTCGATCGATGCATACAAACTTCTGAGCTATACTGCTTTGTGTTTGTGTTCTTTTTCTTTCTTTTTTTTGAATCGTCAACGTGTCCTTTTCATGGCGAATGACATGCTCGTGTCGTCCTTTTTTGAAGCGACTTGCACGTGGCGCTGACAGCGACATCCATTTGTCCTCGGCCGTGTACAATTCATCAGATAATATGTACAGTTCTACGCAACGCTTTTCTTTCTTTCTTTATTTTGAAGCTGTAATCATACCCGCAATAAGCATCGACCGACTGTGCAGACGTGAGACACAGGACGCGCAGTCTTGCTGTTGATGCGTCGCCTGGCCACGGATACCGAGACCCCGTAATTAAACGTTGGAGAACTTCTATTACCGCGAAACGAATGCTTCCGCGCACAAATATCTATGGATGAATATGTTCCAGTACGTTTTGCTTAGTTACAGAGCAAAGCCGTCTCCCTTCTGTATGAACCAATCGCCGTTCAAATATTATGCAGCCAACCCTGTCTTATGTCCGCTGCGACCTCCGCGCTAATCGAGTGTCTTCCCAGCCTCTCATTGTAACCGCTCATTTGGAGTTGGTCAATAACGCCGCCAGCTAGATCAAACTATATGCGTCGTCCTTATGCGTATCTTTATGTCGGGCGATGCTGTATACGAACAAAAAGCATAGCTTGGAATGATTTGCACTTCAAAGTGACAGCGCTATCAATGGCTAAAACAGTCACCCCAGTTGCACCCATGGTACGTCATTTTTCTCAGCGTATACCTTTCCCGGTTTCCACTGTAGTGAAAGCATCATTGTACAGTGAAGACAGCAAGCCTCATCTTAATCTAAGACAGGGAATATAAGTCGTACACTGGGCTCAGGAGATACGTTAGATGTTTAGATTTACAGAGTAGCATAAAACTTGTTAAGGGAGTTCATAGCCTACGCCATTTTCTGTTATGTCGAGTTCTTGGTTGATTGTAGGCATTTTTAAACACGATAGTCTTTCTTGGGATATTCAACACAAAAATTTTGGTCTCTGTCTGTCTGTCTGTCTGTCTGTCTGTCTGTCTGTCTGTCTGTCTGTCTGTCTGTCTGTCTGTCAACCACAACGGCCTAAATTCAACCACATCCGCAGCGCCCATCAATATTGATCTGGTTTCTTTGTTCATAATGGTGTGATGGTCAATTGAAAAGCAAATAGTGCACATGTCTGGGGCACAATATCAACACGTCATGATTCTGTGGTGTGTTTCTTTATACTAGAAAATGAACACATAAGTAATTCTGAGGAGTGTATAGGGTTTATTACAGTGCGCAGACAATGCAACGCAATGCATGCAAAGGCGGGTGTTTCCTGAGCTTTGCTAAAACAATATGGGGGCGACACCTACCCGTCGTCTTGATTTCTGCAAATTAAGGCCTCCGAGATGGCGCGCGCACGCCACATGCTCTCTATATCTAAGGCCATCTTTCACTTTTCCAAGATCACTGCCAGATGGCGCTCACGTTTCACGCAGCACAGAATCCAATTCACTGATTTGCTCGCGCAAAACATCAAATATACATTTTATTCACTCTCTCTTTATGAAAGACTCTCGTCTTTCGACGACATTTGCAGTCAAACATGCAGTTACGGTGCTAATTGTTTTATATTTCACTTGGTATTTTACGTTGCGTGTTATCGCGTGCGCTATGTGCATGTTTTGTGGTTGGGATTTGAGTGCACCTTGGATATTATTTCGTTTCACGTTATTTGCCGCTTGAAATGGCATGCTAGAAAGGTCGTCCGGCAAAGCCTTCTTGCATTTATTGACAAACTTCTCAAGAATGCAACATGTATCGCACAGCTTGCTGAGCGACGTTGTTTCGCGACCACTAGTGAAGAACGACGCTAACAAATCGGCATTACTGTGTTTGCTTATCACACGTCAAGTATATAACATATACATTTAGTGATAATAATAATCAACATCAAATTACTCGTTTTCGCCGTCATTGTTAACCTGTAAGCTAATGGCCATACCCGTCTCTCTGCGGCACTGGTACCTCGCCACTTAAGGTACAACCTGCATTCTCTGGATGAAAAAAAAATACAGTTTGGGATGAGTGTGCTACCAAAATAACATGAATATATCGTACTGCGTTGGCTGGTGCAAGTGCCACCGATGTGGTGCATCATACGTCGTTGTGGATACCCGTAATGTCTCCAAACTACAGGTGTGTAACGATATGAATATCAGTAAATGCATGGCTCAAAAGTTGTGACGTCTGCGCCAGCTGGATGCGAAGTACGGCGAGTGCAGACGCAGAACACGAATGCAGAACAAACTCGAGGGCGACACCAACATCGTGGACAAAAGCGTGGTGGATTTTAAGTAGGTAGCCAGCGGTTCACCATGAATGCTTTCGGGGGAAGGTGAGAGAACGCACTTTTACCCACCAGTAGTAAGCAGCGTGTCTCTGTTAGTAGAGCAGGCAATACGGTAGTTTACATTAATAAACTGTAGAAAAAGAAATTGGGGCTTACGATCTTTAAAATTGCCTGGGTTTATTGGTGACGATTGTAGTGATCACATACCTATATACGAAGGAAGTAATAAGTAAAAGTCTTCTATTGACCGCCTGCTGATTGTCTTAGTCTAATACCTTTGCAAGTTGCGTAACTAAACGTTTGATTACGAAGAAGCCCACACAATCATTTCGAGGAAGCGTGCATCCTAAGCAACCATTATTGCCTTGAGTACGTTATATTCAGATGAATACAAACATAAGCAGATTCCTGGTGCCTTAATTCAAGAATAATTGTATACGCTTGCACTCAAAAGGCTCATCTGGCCGGCAGCTTTTGAGTGATCCAGAGCACTCTCGTGGCACGGTTTGCCACATTTCACGAACATAATTCAAGCGCTGGAACACGCAACTTTATATTGTACGAGCAGGCCGTCCAAGCTCTACCTCAGGTTCCCAAAAAAGTGCCTCGGAGCGTGACCGAGCTCCGAAAAAACCTGGATCACGTCACACAACAGTGGATCGTTTGTGTCAATTATGTTTTCTCGTTTCTTACTGTTGAGGATCTTCACTATCGCTGCAAATCACGTTGCAGTGAGACAGTGAGACGAGTCAAATCTGCAGCGTAAGTCCGATAAAACTCGCGACTTGAGTGAGATTTCAGTTTTCAATGTTCTGCATAGGCACGTTGCGTGCTCAACTTGGAATCATTTTTGACGGAAGCAGTGTTTGTGCACGTTATGATTTTTGTATTAGATGCAGCAACTTTATTGCATCGAACTCTTGGCTGATGGACCAGCACTTACACCGCTTATATCGGCCAGTGCAGCCAGTCCGCACACCGAGGCATTAATCCTGCTCTGATTTCATTCAAATCGATCTGAACCAAAAAACTCACCCGAGCAGACGGGGCAGGAGCCGAGGAGGCAGACGAGGACTGCGCCGCTGAGCAAGAGCCTCCCCGGAAAGCGGCGCATGGTCCGCCGCTCAACGCATCGCCGTACAGAGTCCGCACGCGAGCGCGCAGCCGGACGATTCCTCCGGGACAACAAGGTCAGAGGTTCGACTACCGCCGACGGCGACGCAAGGACTCCGACACATCCCCAATCCCACGCTACCGCCACCGCCGGCGGCAAACCCGCGCTGCCGGCATCCTCCTGCGACCACACTCCGGACGGCGAAGGCACGCTGCCGCCGAGTTCTGTGGGGCTCGAGCTTCGACCGCGGCTCTGCGATGCGTTGCCACCACTGGACGAGACGTGCCCGTGTTTCAGGGCAGCCACTGCTGGGAGACTCGCCGCACTATTCGACAAGGGCACTTTCTTCCTCCGGGCACCATGGGAGAGCCGTCACGGCGGTAGCCTGTCTGCGAGACACAAGGGAGCAACCGAAGATTGAGCCATCTGAGTATTAACTTCAATCCAACCAACATTCGATGGTGATTCAACGTAAACAGTGGGTATGACTTCGACTCAAACACAGCATCTCTGGAGTCAGAAATGCATTTGTATTGACCAGAACAGTGTGTGACTGCTGAAAACAGAGGTTACAGGCAAAAAAATGATAATCACATCGTAAGCATGCTCCAGTCTTATTACTGAAGGCTTCTGTCATACACCAGCTAAGAAAGCAATTGTCGATGTCACGTCACCGTGCTCTGGCGCAGAATTGCGTTGCACGTTCTAAAAGTAACATCCTTTAGCAAAATCACCAAACACCACTCTCAAGGCACAGCGTCGTACCTAACTACACCTAAAACTAGCTTACACAGTGTTTCGTAAGGTTCCCATTTTACAGGATTGAAAACCACAAGCCAAAACAAGAGACAGCCTGTTGCACTAATCAGACGCTTCTAGCATCAGGTATGAGAAGTTACTGACCGGGTCACTATCACCAAGGCGGCGTAGGCTGCTCGACCAGTGCGATTCGTCGATATCCGAATGGCACTCTGAGCACAACAGAATCGCAGGCTTGAAAGAGGGAACCGCAAGGAAAGCGCGGGCTTTACAGAGAAGAGCGTCCAAAATGGGTGCCGTCGCGCGGCGGAGGAGCGCTCTCGTCAGCTGGCTGGCCGAACGACATCTGGCGATGGCCACGCAGCGAGCGTAGGCTGCTACGATAACTACCAGCTGGTCCGGGGCGCCAGTGGTTAGTTGCGTACGGTGATCATGGCAGCCACTGTCGGGGTCTTGGCGGTACAGAGGCGATAGTGACGACGAGGACGGCTATTATATGCGCCGGGTGGGCTAAGTTCGGAGAAACGTAGGCGGGTTTGGCCGTCCTGCGCCAGAGCGCCGCGTGGCTCTGTCTTGTAAAGATCGACAGTCAGATGTGAAACCGTTCTATCGAACGGACCGTGCCCAATGCGCGGCCCGGAGGGATGGAGCCGCCGACAGCACCTGCGCCACGCCGGTGGCGCTCGATCCCAGCTTGGCGAGAGTGCCTGCTTCTTTTCCCAGCGGCCAACAGCGATACGCGCTGTTGAGAAAAACCCCGCTGGCGCACGCCGCGCGCACAAGCGATCGCGGTCTTTCGGTCGTAACGTTTTTTTTTTGTTTTTTTATCTGTTGCTTCCTTGAGCGAATTGCCCCTGTGATCAGCCTGCCAACTTCACAGGGCGCAGCCCCCCCTGCCGAAGACCAAACCACCGCGAAGGCGAACATCACAGAGATGCACGGATTGCTGTTTGACCCTTTTCCTCTTCCGAACCGCGCTCTCTTCACTCACTTCCATACTAGTGTGCGGCCAAAAAGAACCAGGGGTGCACGCTTGAAGCGCCTCTTTCACTCGCTTCACTGTTTCATTTAAAGAACGAAAAAGAGAGAAATAAACGCCCTCTCCAAGCTTCCGACACATTGACTACATTCAACACTTCGCAATTACCGGAGAGAGGAGAGTTAATTTCAAGAAGGCGGCCCCTCGCAACAGCGCGAGCGCACTGCAGCTGTGGCTTCACCGCAAGCAAGCGGGTCATGGGTGAAGGCATGCTTTCAGTGACGACTCTCCATTGTAAACACAAGATCACCGGCGATACCGCACTGGTCCGCTTTCAAGTACGAACAAGTGGCACCCAAGGCACACGCTCACTACGCTTCTTTTCATTTTACTCTGCGCAAGTTACGAAGGGAAGGCTTTCGGTTTCAGATGCGAAAATTCCCTCGTCAACTGGACCCAGCGCAGATTGTGTTGATACACCTGCTTTCCGTTTTCCCTCTAGGCAGACACTTTCAGAAGCGCCCGTGCAGGGCGTCGACAGCGGGGACGCTCGTTCTCGCGATAAACAGTAGCCGTGGCTGGGAGAAAGGCCGTGGGGATGCTTACGGAGAATGTCTGGAAGCTCTTACCATGAGAGAGGCCCTCCTGAAGGGATGTTTTCTTGCAAGACGCGGGCGGTTAGCGACAGCACTTATAGAGGAGGGCGCAGGCGGAGGAAGGAGAAGCGGAGGAGGTGGCAGCGCAGCTTTGCCGTTTCGATGGCAGGTGCCGCTAGTTGTCAAGAAAGCGCCCTTTCGTGGAGTGGTCACGAGAGTAAGACGAGTGGAGCGCGGAGATCCCATAAGGGGCGTGGCTGTCGGGAGTGGTGGCAGATTTCGAAAGCGTCGGAGTGCTTGCTTCGTAACATTTTTTTTTCTTTTTATGTCCGGTGACAGTTGATATTGAGTACAGCTACTTTTGCGAATTGCGAAAGTTTCCAGTCAGATTCTTGGCATTCTAAGCGTCCGCATCAGACCAGCGAGGCAATGTGAGTTCGTTTGAAGTTTCTCGTGTTTGCTTCATTGTCGTTCTCACATTCAAGCACGACTAGTGAACAAAAAAAAGAAAGAAAGCAAATGCAAAAAAACTTCGTTGGAACCATGTGGCTGTTAGATGGTGCAGGTGGAAACGTGTGCAGTCGATTCCTCTTGGACCTCTTATCTTGCGACATGTGAGAATGTTAGAACCTGTGACAAAGCTAAGTCTGTCGCTGACTTGATCGATGTATGCTGCGTGGTAGAGAACATGGACGGCAAGCAGACAAGGACAAGTGCTCACTATCCACTGACGACTTATTACGTGCCACACATGTATTTGACAAACTGGAAAAAGAGAAAGAAAATTTTAGCGTTTCAACAAACACCGAATTTTCGTACGCCTGATGCACAACGCACAAAAGCAGATTCATAATCCATGCACCCTATTGGCCAGTAATTGAAGCTTTCTTTTTTGAAGCACTTTGATTAGCTGACGTGAAAACCAAAATCTTAATCTCTGCTGAAGGATGCCATAGTTTCCAGCTGATAACTTACCTAAATCTTTTTTTCTTCGTTCATTATTTTTTATATGAAGTAGTTTGTAGCAAACTAAATGCACCTTGACTTTTTCTTTAGAATCATCATGGATGTTGACTGTGGAGAGACCCGCACTCTCCACCAAAATGTTACGGAGAGAAGGCGTCTGAAAAATACATTTACTTTAGATAAACAGGAAGGGATACATTATGAAGCCCAGTCTGCACGAGTTGGCAATAAACATCGTCATCTTTCCTATTATGTACATTTGTGGCGCGCCGTAGCAATATCTAGCTGCCTACGTCAGGTTGCTCTCCTGATGACTCTTCAAACTTGCTGCATAGGAACGCTTACATTTTGGCCAAGGCGCAGACAGAAATGTTCTTTTTTTTTGTGAGGGGTAGGAGTTGGAGGCGCCGCTTTATTATGAAGTGGAGGCCGGGCAGGCAAATTTAATCAAATGTCATTTATTTTCTGTTTGTTGTAGCGAAAAAAAATTAAGGCGGGAGGGGGGTGAGGGGAAGGCTGTGTTGTACCCACTCTATACGCCATAATTTTTGCTTCTGCGAATTGCCGAATTGCCTCACGCAGCTTGACAGCTACACACATTGTAATGGGTGGGCAGCTTTAAATCATCCCCTATTTGCACAACTCACATGTTTGGATGCTTGAGGCTTTTCTACGAATCTGCTCCGCAATATTACATGCGTTAAGAAGGCACCTCTCATTATGTAGGTTTCTTTAGTTCAGACTTTTTTTCTGAAGTTTCCGGCATTTACTTGGCTCCGTGGTAGAACTCCTGCTTCCCATGCAGAATACCTGCGTTCGAATATCACCCGCACTGAAGATTTTGCTATTGCCTTTTATTTGAATTCATCCAGAATTTCATCATCGACATTGCTGATTTTTCACTTACAGCTAACGGCATCGAAGCCAACGCCGACATTTCTGTGAAACGGGCTCTTTGAGGCTACTGCATTAGAAAAGCGAGAATTGGCAGAACAAGTTTTATATGACATTAATAACATTAATGACCCTCCACGGTGGTCTAATGGTTGACATTCAACAGCTAACACAAAGGTCACGGGATCAAATCCCGGCTGCGGTGGCTGCATGTTTGACGGAGGTGAAAGTTTGTAAGGCCCGTGTACATAGATTCAGATGCAGGTCAAACAACCCCAGGTGGTCGATATTTTCGGAGCCCTCCAGTATGGCCTCTCTCATAATCTTATCGTGGTTTTAGGAAGTTAAACCCCACATATTAAACAATCAATCAATAATTTATTTAACATGCCCAGAAACAATCATAAGGTCCTTGGGGAGACGCACACAAAAATAAACAATAGAATACACAGTCCACAGAAAAAAATAATACGGGCGAGAACGTACAGTCAAAAATGAATGCGCTAAAATTGGGAATAATAAAATACAAGACGAGAACCATATATTGCCAGTGGAAAATAAAAGAAAATACACGGAACTATGTGGAAGCTTCTTCCAGATAAAAAAAGGGGGAGGGTAAGAATCTTTACATTGTGGAAAACTATCATAAGACAGTGCGAATTCGAGATGAAAACAATGACACCGGACTGTTAAAAACTATAAGTTAATGAAAGTTAACATTATAAAACCTTTGCTTTCTGTGAGCAGAGCCGTGTTGAAAGAAGCTGGCAGGTACAGATGGTCGATTCTCTCTGGTTAACTTACGCGGAATTCGACAATCTACACAACTGAGAAGCAAATGCCGGGGTACGCGTGGACCAGTTAGTAAAGAAATAAGAGGTCAGCGTGATTTCATTGGCAGTGAAGCGATGGCAATGATAATATTATCTGACAGTGTTAGAACCATATCCAGAGTCATTTCTAGCAAAAAGATTGTTGTAATTTCTTATTATTGTTTTCTGAACTCGCTCAATGGCGCCATTGCCACATTTAGTTATTTCATTCCAGATCTCAGAAGCATACTCAAGTTGAGGAAAACGTACTGTGCTGCAAAATTTCTGAAAGGCTGTAGGAGAACTGAATCGTCGAGAAATTCTGCAAACACAAGCGAGAGAACGAAGAGCCTCGCGCAGCAGTACGTTTAGTGTGGGCAGAAAAATGGAGCATGCTATCAAAAAGAACACGATCAGAGACATCATAAACCTTACGTAACCACACAGCATCGATAAAGTGGAAATGATGCGATAGATGCTTTGAAATATATGCTCACGAATTTGGTCTTTGAGGTACTCGGTCAGGAAAAGTATTTTGTTGTCACACCATTCAGAGAACCAACACAAATGTGACTGACGCAAGCGACAGTCGTTAACTGAATTACTTTCTTTCAATATCGTGATGTCATCGGCATAGAAGAAAAATGAAGATTAACGGATTGCAAATGAAACATCGTTAAGGCAAATTAAAAACAAGAGTGGGCCGAGAACCGATTCCTGAGGGACCCCACTAGTAACTGTCTACAAGGAAGACGTTTGACTATTTACGCCAACATAACATGATCTATTAAGCAGATAGCTGTGCAAGAGATTCACAATGGACGAGTCAACATCGAAGCTCGCAAGTTTAACCAGAAACAGAGAGTGACTGACTACGTCAAAGCCTTGCTGAGGTCACAGTAGACTACGTCAACCTTTCCTCTGAAAAACATGAACCGGGGGGGGGGGGGGGGGTTATGTTATGAAACTAGCAAGATTTGTGGTAGCTGAGTGCCAGGAAGAAACCTTGGCTGATTAAGAATTAATGAGTTTATTCACACTAACATACAATATGTTGTGAAGAGTCAGCTCAAGATCTTTGATGTGGCAGACAGTAGAGAAATAGCGCGATAATTCGAAACATAAGTTTTGCAGCCGGGCATATATGCTGAAAAAACACGGGCAGTTTTCCGCGTGCTGGGAATGTGGAAGCGTTCAGACAGTTGTTAAATATTGTAATTAGTATTGGGTTAAATATACTACTATAAGTCTTTAGCATGGTGGAAAGGAAGCCATCTGATCCACATGATTATGGATGGTTTTTAGCACCTAATGCATGAACTTACTAGCTTTTCATCCAGCGACAGACCACTAGAAGTGCTAATAGTGCTGTGCTGTTGTCCTATATGAGGCCATAAAACGTATGTAAAATGTGTGGCAAAACAATCTGCAATGGCGTCCACTTCGACACCGTCGGAGTCCACCGGACTCTTCAATTTTGCTTGACCGTTTGTGCACATGCTTTCAAAACTAAGCTGGCCTGTCAGATGCCTGTTGTTCTAATAGTGCAATACATGAACCGTGGTCCCCTTTGTATAGGCGTTTAGAGAGACTTCTGAAAGAACTGAATTCCTCTTTCAAGTTGCTGAACGGAGAACATTTAGCCTGCTTGTGTGCGCGATCTTTATGCGTCAGTGCACTTATAGGTTAAGAAAAGAATCAGTGGAAATATTTACAATGTTTAGGTTTATATTACAGAATAAAGTTACGCATGCTGCTTAATACAAGCTCCGGGAACTCAACTTGTTCATTAACATTTGGTTTTTCAGTAGCCTGTGACTAACCAACAAGTGGCAAGTAATGATAAAAGCCCGTGTAGTCCCCTCTCTTGAAAACAAATAGTGGAGATCGGTTAAATGATTACTGTAGCTTGTTGTTTCAGCACATACAGATAATCTTACATTGAGTGGTGGGTGTAATCGGTCAGGATGAACAAGAGAGATGTGGGAGCGTTAAACTTGAACAGGTTGATCGTTTGACAGACAGAGGTCTGAGACATTGTATTTGCAGTTGACGACTGTGTTATGTTGCAGTAGCGAATTAAACAAGACAAAATCAAAGAGTGGGCAGCACTTTCGCACAATGAAATAACTATGACGAGAAAAAGTAAGCGTGCTCCAGTCAAATCTAAGCACTTTGAAGTGACCAAGAACAGTGATTTTGTGCCCACTATATGAGGCGATATCACATGTTCCCCAGAAGATATGAAAACACAAAACGTGGCAGAGGAAATGCTGTGCGGTAAATAAAAACATCCAGTCAACATTGATTTCATGGCATTCAATACTTATTTTTAACCAGATCGATTCTTTGAAAGATTCTAGGTTTTTTCGTCTAATTGATTTCAAAGAAATGGCAACCAGCACGCCACTGCCTTTCTCTTTCATTGCACTCAAATTTCAGTCGCTGGGGAAGGTAGTGAAAGGCGAAGGAAAAAACGTCAGATGGGGAATTTCAGAGTCCAGCCTGGTTTCAGTAATAGCAATAATAGGAGAAGTAATAATATTTATAATTGCTTTAGTTTTACCTCCCGAGACTACATTGTGGTTATGGGGAAAATCATAACAGGGCACTCCTGAATCTTTTCGACCATCTGGGGCTCTGTAACAACCACTTGGATGTTACTGGCAATTTCTATAGGTTTCGCCTGCATCGAAATTCAGCCGCACTTACTGGGAATCGAACCCACGCCCTCAAACTCAGCACAGTGACACCTCACTTACTAGGCTGCAAAGGCGGAAAATTTTCAGGATGGGCGAATAGTCAGTAGGATAACTTAAAGTTGTTTAGTCCGAGTAGTATATGTGTAGTACTAAAATGAGCATTTTTGTCATCAGCCAACTAACTTATACAATTGTTTTAGAAATTGTAACTAAGCATCTGTGGATGTCACTTTTTGGTCCGAAGTAAACTGGAAGCAACATTGAAAGTAGGATGCAAGTTATAACTGGCACAGTGTATCAAAATTTAAGAATTGCTATGCTTAGACAATGTACACCCGTATAAAACGCATTCATACTGAAAAAGTAATTGATTTATGATACTTACTACATGTAATCTTGAAGTCGGCGTCCCGGCATCATGAATTTCTTTTAGGTAGATTGTTTCGTGGCGTGGCACTTGCACGCTGCAGTGAAAGTATCTTTACAAAATGCGCATATACATTGATATATACATATAATCGTTCAATTTTAATATTTTAAGTTCGGGTCGAAGCGAACTTGAATATATTCATATACGTTCAAATATTTGACGTGCCCGAAATATATTCAAGTGCCTCGAATATTGAAACGTATATCAAAGAAATAGCATTCGCTTCTACACGTCATGAATGTGTGAATATGTTTCATATATATATATATATATATATATATATATATATATATATATATATATATATATATATATATATATATATATATATACATACTGTGGGCATTCGTCATGCGCTTCTTTTCATATATGTATTGTCATAATCATCATCCACCTGGGTCTCTGTCCTAATCTTCACTGGGCGTCACCACAATCATCATCGGGTGTGTGCACGCTCGGTCTCAGACTGCCCGTTCACTGCTGAGCCCTTGGGCTGAGTAAACGCTGTATCAACCCAGATGTCATAATATATATATATATATATATATATATATGTGTGTGTGTGTGTGTGTGTGTGTGTGTGTGTGTGTGTGTGTGTGTGTGTGTGTGTGTGTGTGTGTGTGTGTGTGTGTGTGTGTGTGTGTGTGTGTGTGTGTTCCAAACTTATCCACTCTGTCTTGATTTCTAAACATAAACAATATTTTGTGGAGTTCTGCATCCGCGTTCGTTCCCCTCTCTTTCAGTTTTGTCAGCACCAAGTCAATCTACTTCAGTGCGACGCTGATGTATATGTTAGGGCTGTGCAGATACACAGGCAAGTGGTGTGTGAGGTCTAGAAATATCTCACTAACAACCAGCAATATGAGCAAGTTGGGTGAACAGAACCGCTGGTGGAGGCAATGATGGGTGGATGGTGTTTCTTTGTCAAAAAATGTGTCCATGAACTCCAAATGTGAGCGAACTATCTCGGGCAGGGCTTTCCCAAATAATGCAACTGAATCGTAACGTTCCACCCACCTTGTTTCACAATATCGGCGTAGCCAGCCAAATGACTTTGTAGACGCTTCTAGATGTATTTTCAGGACTACTGTCCTTTTTGGTGATGGCTTAAAGAAAGTGCCCACTTAACTAAATGTTTCAAAGGCCCATCTTGAACAGTTGAGGCGTCACTCAAACAAAGGTTCAGGGAGTGCTACGGACAATGCGTGTACAAAGACATATGGAAGTCGTTCCGGATAAGCACCTGCACCACTGGAGGTGAAAGACTCTCTCTTTCCCATTTCACCCTGTCAGACTCTTATTTTCACCGGTGGGTCGTCGAGCTATACGATTGGCGGGAGCTGTGGACCCCGGGAGACTTAGGGTTCTCCGGTGGCTGGTTATATAAACCACAGACTGTTGTACATTACTCTCTTCCTCTTCTTTTCTCCTTCTCTATCCTTATGAGATATAAATAAACCACCTTCTGCACTGCAAGAGTACATTTTTTTCACTACAAAGCATGGGTACGGTGACGAGGGCAGCTACTAATCGAGACCAACCGTACCCGGTCCCAACAAACTGGAAGTAGCGGGCGGATCCTTTTAACCCCCAAGCCCCAACACCATGCAAGATCGCAGAACTCAAGAAATTCAAATGGCACCTTCTGATTCCACAGACGAAGCTGTAAGAAGGATGCGGGCTTTACCCCACAGCTTGCGCTGTACTACGCGTACAGGAATCATGCAGAAGCTTCCCTGGCGTCCCGGCCTGGGCCCAAGCGCGCGGCGACGGAGGCAGGGATGATCAGTCAGTAAGGCGTCAGGTGAAGTCAGTTGCTTCAAGGAATAGCGTAGTTCGCTCGTCCAGGGGAGACGTGTTTGGTCATGTAGTGTGTGGGGTCTCGAAATGACGAGCGCCACGCTCTTGGAGTGAACGGACCCAGCAGACACGGTCGGAACAAACCAAGCAACAACACACATTTATTTAACTGCTTTTGATCGACGATATCGTCAGCCGGATTATTATAACATCAATCGTGATCAAGACGCTAAGACATCCTTACACAACAATAAACAACACTCAACAACATGACAAACAAGGTGGTGTCGCTAACGCCTGAGTCACCACGTGGGCCCACCGCTGTGGCCCGCGGTGCCGTCCACGGCAGACCCACCGCTGAAGGCAACCATCCGCGCTACCACCCCACACCAAAAAAGACTCGCTCAACTCTCTCACCCGCCCCCAAGGCTTGCCTTCCGCCAAGGGTCACCGCCAGCGCCCCCGCTCTACCAACCATGATGATAGTAAGGGTCACCGCTCACGAACACAACGCCGCCTATCGCTCGATAGTTTTCACCCCCGAAATACGGTTTCTGTGCGAGACACGTGCGCCACGCAGCGCAAACAATGTTACAGAGGGAGTCAGCACCGCCACATCCCCCCCAACCTTAATTCAAACCATATTCCGAAAAGAGAAGAAATCCGCTACACAAGCTCTAACAAAACATGACAACCCATGTCCCTACATAATGTCCGTGCACGACGACACCGCCACCGGTCGACACTGCTGCACGGTCCAGCTCGACGACTTCTCAGTATCGGTCCCGCAACAGCAACGTTGCCGTCGGCGTGACGAACCGTCACTCGTGCCGACGCGTCTTCCGGTTGCAACCAGCACTCATGAGGGCGCCGGATTGCAGGCAGTTGCGCAGGTCCCAGGCATCTCCATCACCCGACCTCACGACCGCATTCCTGGCCAGCGGAGCTGACGATGTGCAGAAGACAGCCAGCCGCGGGTTACATCACTCCCGCTGCGTACATTTCAAAACACTCGAAAGAACAATGCAGTAGGCCATAGGGAAGGAAGCTTCGGGCTCCTCGCCCACATGGTACGATGGTCAGTACTGCTAACTGATACATCAGTGGTGGCCGAGACGCACAGCTCAAAAATAAAAGGTCACTTTTCCTAATTCATGCATCGCAAGATAAAAGAAGTGAGGGAAGCAGAGTGCAACACCTCGACGCCACGGTACACCTAGTTGTGCCACGTGCGACAGGCGGCTGCGCAGAGCCTTAGGCCTGATGAGTCGCTTGGCAACAACCGGCATCCACCCAGCACGCAGCCTAGGCACAGAAAAGGCAGCCGCGAGGAGACATCTAATCTGTGAGGTGGCCCTATCACTCGCCGCACACAGCAGCTTACCGAGCGATCGGCGCCCACCATCCCGGACGTTGTCACGACGCCCCGGCGTCGAGCCGTAATACCAGGCAGCAATGACGCCCGTCTCCTTGTGTCTGAAGAGATATAAGAAGCTATTTACAGAAAATCGGACCACCCACGAGGCTTCCGTACTCACTGCCTTCTGGCTTGGCCTACAATCCACGTGCTCTAAGTCTTGCTCACCCCAGGATGCAGACCACATTGCTCTCGTACTCAAGTGAACAACGTTCTTAAAAACCAACAACAACAAAAGCACTTGCGAGCAGAAAAAAATAAAAACTCGAGTGCCGATGAGTTCAAACACGTAACAAATACCGATCTCCTCACTCTCAACAAACCACACTGCCGATGCTAGCAAAGAAGTCCCCTTAGACCTGCTCTACCCTGGCTCTAACAAAAGCTTGTACCGAACCGCGAAAACTATCGTCCGATGCTCCAAGAGCCCCACGTTAGGCACCAGTGTGGCGTCTCGAAATGACGAGCGCCATGCTCTCGGAGTGAACGGGTCCAGCAGACACGGTCGGAACAAAGCAAGCAACATCACACATTTATTTAACTGCTTTTGATCGATGATATCGTCAGCCGAATCATTATAACATCTATCGTGATCAACACGCTAAGGCATCCTTACACAATATTAAACAACACTCAACAACATGACAAACAAGGTGGTGTCACTAACGCCTGACTGACCACGTGGGCCCACCACTGCGGCCCACGGTGCCGTCCACGCAGACCCACTGCTGGAGGCAACCGTCCGCGCTACCGCCACACGCCAACAGACTCGCTTAACTCTCTCGCCCACCACCAAAGCTTGCCTTCCGCCAGGGGTCACCTCCGGCGCCACTGCTCTACCAACCATGATGATGATAGTGGTGATCATCGCTCGCGAACACAACGCCACCTATCGCTCAATAGTTGTCACTCAGTATATATTGCAGTCCTATATTGCTAAGCTTGAGATGACCAGTGAAATGAATCCATGCGGCTTACACGACGTTGCAAAGGCCATGGCTGAAAAGCAACCAGGAAGCATAAAAGAGGTTGTTAAAGCATTGACTGAGTTGGTCACTAAGTTGGATTCATTCGCGTCAGACATTAAATCTGACGTTGCTTGCATCACTACCTCGAATAAAGAAGTTTAGTAGGAAATCGCTGGTCTTCAAAAATCTGTACAATTCTTGAGTGATGGTTTTGAGAAATTCGAGCTTGATGTTCAGGCTGTCAGGAATGAGCTCGCTATGACTAGGGCCGAAATCAAGCAGTGCCGCGATGAGAACGAACTTCTAAAAAAAGAGATGAAGCAGGCTAGAAGTGAGATAACTGAGCTTAAACAATACTCAAGAAATGTGAATGTGGAAATTCAGGGGCTTCCAGTTGTGCCAGAGAAGAACCTTCTGAGAGAAGTTGAAAAACTTGCGGGATGTCTAAAGGCTGACTTAACTGACAAAGACATAGACGTTGCACATCGTGTGCCATCTAAAGATAAAAGTGAGTCGCATGTGATCGTGAGGTTTCGTTCGAGAGCCGCCAGAAACAGAATGCTTTCGGCGGCAAAGAAAAGAAAACTGAATGCAAGAGATTTAGGGTTCGACATAGATGACTTAATATACGTCAATGAGCACCTCTGTCGTGAAAATAAAATTCTGCTAGCTACAGCGAGGCAAGTGAGGAAAGAAAAGAAATGGAAATTCATCTGAGCGTCACAGGGAAAGATTCTGATGCGGAAGTCAGAGAACACAGCAGTTCTGTACATAACCTGCGAGGCGGACTTGGTGCGGGTAGTGTAACAAATCGTTATAATGGTCTTCTTAGTTGTGATTCTGTATGCTATATTTCTTTCAATCCTTTATTTTTTTGCTAAGCAGGAAAATGTAATCCTAACGCCTTTTCATACAGTTTTTGCATGCTACACGGCATCTTGTGTAATCACTGCCTCTATTTTCAATTGGTACTACACAACTGAATATTTGTTTTACACCGGTAATATTGTTGCAAACTCAAATAATGCTGTTGCTCTAAATGCTATGCATCACTTGTTTGTTATCTATGTTTGGTTATCAAAAGTTGTGGAACCAAAGCGTGGTACTGCGAAAATTGACAAACCATCATTACTACGTATTTTGTTTACTTTTACTTATGCATCCTATTCAAGAGCTGCTACTTTGTTATACTCAGTAACCTTATTGCCTGTTTATATGTATTTATCTCTATCACCTGCAAATGAACACTAATATAAAGTCTTCTACTCCCTGTCAAGTAAACACACTTTTTGAAAATCTGGGCGGGTCACCCCTTGCTGTACTTCATAATAATATGCCGTCCGCACGTTGTAAATACGACGACCTCTTTGCTCTTCTTGATCAGTTTAAATTTAATTTTTCCGTAATAATGCTTACAGAAACGTGGTATCGTGATGACTTGGATGTTATCACTATCGAAGGTTACAATACAGTGTACTTAAATAGAAACACAAGAGCGGGAGGTGGTGTATGTATGTACCTTAAACATGAAATGAGATACGAACGGTTAAATGAATGGTGTCAATGCTTGGATGATTGTGAAATCGTATCTGTTAAAGTGGACAACTGTATATTTGTGACAGTGTACAGACCTCCCGATGGTAATATTAACAACTTTATGCAGTTCTTGGATCAGATGTTTGCTTTCATAAATGAGCATAATTATACCATTGTATTGGGAGGTGGCCTGAATGTTGATATGTTAGCAAACACAATAAAACAAAAGGATCATTTCAACACTTCTTGATTCTCACTTTTTATCAAATGTCATTGTCACTCCTACTCGTATTACTCAATCGAGTGCAACATCATTAGACCTGTTCGTAACAAACTTTTCCTCAGTATCCTTACTTTCAGGCACTATATCTACCACCTCACTGTATATTTCATTGCGCCCTAATTCTGTTATCAGCCCAGACAGTCCGTTTCTGGTATATTATATCGACCAGTGAATTTAAAATCTCTTTCGAACTTTCGGGTTGAAATTGAGCGAACAAAATGGGACAACTTGTTTCCCTTGTCCACGGCTGATTTAGCTTATGACTATTTCATGCAAACGTTCATTTCACTTTATAATAAATGTTTTCCTCTTGGGGTTTTGGAAAAGCCGAAGCGTGCTCGCAAACCTTGGATGACTTCTGAGATACTAAAAGTGATGAAGGAAAAAGATAAATTATTTAAAGTATTTCAAGTTATCCGTATTTCAGATGATTTGAAGAGGTTTAAAAAATACAGACATTCAGGTACTAAAGTCCAACGGCAAGCAAAACGAAATTATTATCATTATATGTTTGAAGGCATCTCTGACAGCAAACAAATCTGGAATAAGTTAAACTCCATCATATCTCGAGGTAGAGCTACAAATTGTTTAGAACTTGTAATTGACAATGAGGTTATTAAAGGCAAAGAGTTAGCGGATAAATTTAATGAATACTTCACATCTACAACTAAAAGCTCGCACCAAACAAGTGCTTTTGAGTGCTTACCAGCACCGCTCAAGGAATCAATCATTTTTTGTCCGACAGATGAAGATGAGGTAATACGAGTGTTTAAAAGATTTAAGATGTCTAAGAGTAAGGATTTACATGGTTTAAAAATGGAAGCGATAACACATGTTATTGACCTACTTAGTCCATGTCTGACACACATTTACAACGTTTCCGAAAAAGCGGCATTTTCCCACAGAATATGAAAGATGCTAAGGTGACTGTTATCCACAAAGGTGGAGACAAAAACACTTTATCAAATTACAGGCCGATTTCGATTCTCTCGCTTTTTTTCAAAGGACTTGAAAAAATTGTTCATACTATACTGTTGAATTTTTTGATAAACATTCCGTTATAACTCAATCACAATTTGGTTTTAGATCAGGCTACTCAACCGAAAGAGCCCTGTTGTTTCAAAAGGAATTGATTCTCAAAAATATTGAGGCCAAAAAGTTCACACTTGGCATATTTTTAGATATGTCGAAAGCATTGGACAAAATAAACCACAAGACATTATTAGGAAAACTGCAGTGTTGTGAAATTCGTGGTGTAGCCTTGAATCTTATCGAAAGCTACCTAACAGACAGACACCAGTGTGTATCTATAAACAGGGAAATTTCATCCATGCAAACTGTTAAATATGGTGTTCCCCAAGGCAGAATATTGGGTCGCCTTTTGTTCATTATATTTACAAACGATATTGTACATGTTGACCCTTCAGCCCAATACGTAATTTACGCAAACGATACAAGCTTATTTTTTTTCAGGTATGAATGTTAGTCACCTAGCAAATACTGCTAACTCAACGTTACAAAAGATATACAGCTGGACCCTTGAAAATTTTTTACTTATAGATTGTCTCAAAACAAAAGCTGTTCTTCTTTATGCCAAATCTCCCTTCAATGAAACCACTGAACCCTACAATCTCATGTTAAATAGCAGCATAATCGAATTTTCTTCCACCACGAAGTCTTTGGGCGTTGTTTTCCATGAACACATGAAATGGGATTATCGCACGGAATTTTTATACAATAAGCTTTGCAATGTCTTGGGTGTCTTGAGAAAATGTCATGGTTTATTACCAGTTCCTCAAAAGCTTCTGATATTTATTGCGCTCTTTACATCACATCTGAGTTGTTGCAACCTAATTTGGAGTAATGAAACAAAGCAATCTATTAGTAATCTTATTATCTTACAAAAAGGCGCTACGGTCTGTTGCTAACCTTCCTTTTAATGCTCATACTTCACAATTATTTGCTAAATACAAATTAATCAAATTAAACCTGCTCTACGAATATTCTTTAGCAGTCTCTTTTAGATCTGATACCATAAAAGGTCGCAGCTATACGTAGTTTAGCTAACTTGCAATTAAATCATTCAACGCGCCTAAAGCTACACTCTGAATATTGGCATGTGCCGAGACCGCGCACAAACTATGGCTTTCAGACATTGAGGTATTGCTAGCCGAATATACTAAATAAATTAGGAATTAATTATGAAAATGTTCGTATGCCCTCTAATATTTTTATTTTATATTCTTGATTAATTTGCGTGTAGTATTATTTTTTGTTTGATTACTTCTTTCGATGTATAGCATGTGCGTTTTTGGTTAGTATAGTTTGTTTAAATTTTTTGTTCTGATGCAAAGCGTTTGCATTTCTGATTTAAACTGTCCTGTGTTTAATTTGATTTTGCCGTTTCTGTTGCCACAGTTGCCATGGAGATATGGGGCTTTGTCAGGCTGTTTTATACAGCTTTTTTCCTCTGTCCCAGCCACTCACTGTACAACTGTACGTGGTAAATAAACTAAACTCAACTCAACTCAACTCCTGAAATATGGCTTCTGTGCGAGACATTTACGCTACGCAGCACAAGCAACTTTGCAGGGGTTGTCAACACCCCCACAAGTGTGGTCAGTCGGACTGTCGAAAACAATCAGTAAATGACGCCGTGGGAGCAGTGACAAGTTTTCAAGAAGGTCACTGAGGAGACATGTGATCACCTCCTACTGCGGTGAAGAACGAACCGTCGGTGCTGCTGTCTATGGAGAGTGAATCGTCTAGCCGGAGAATATGATCGGAGCTTCACGCAAAACAGCGTTAACAGGCCGAGATACGAGGTGGAGCTCGTGGTGAACATCCAATTTGCTTTGATTACAAATGCGACATTTAAATCACTGCTTGTTCTTTCTGAAGTCAACGACTGCCGCATTGCTCTTTCTGTAGATAATAAACACAGAACGTTTAAGCGGAGGCCCCTTATATGGCGGTCGAAGCGAACCAACACATGCTAAGGCTACTATACCTCTTGTCTTTTACCAGTGTCAACATTATCGAGTGCATTCAACGAACGCCAGTGCGACAGAACGAAAGCTTGACAACAATAAGCGACGCATTAACTCGCACATTGTCGGAGCGGCTCGTCTGTGCCAGGCTGCCAGCGCACGGCGGTCATTCATTGCTTCCGTCACTCTTTCTCATATACGCCTCTCGGTAAATCAGCAAAACGATGCTGCGGGCGACTTTCGGTAGGTGTTGAGCACCCCACCCCAGAGCAATATTGTTCCCAGGAAGTTTCAGTCACCGCACATAGGAGGAACGTTACTGCGTTCTAACGGAAACGTAAACGCGAACAACGTGGTGCCTAACGCGCAACGTTGTAAATAACAGCTGTGGTCGTCTGCTTACTTCCGGGAGAGCGATGAGCAAGTTCACCGAATATGGCGCTCCCATCGGCGCCCAATAGACGAATAACTGGAGAACCACATAAACACTCATTCCACAGCTATAAGTACCTTAACCGTACAAATTGTTTATGCTGTTTACTCTTTCCTTTCCGCCACGTGGGCGCCTGCCGGAAGACAGAGGTAGTGGACAAAGAGAGGGCCGTGGAGTTCGCATAAGCGAGAGTTGGGTCATACGGATTAATGGGTCGTCGAAGCCATCACGTTCTGTACTAAAGTTCTCTTTTTCAAGCTCTCTGTGTAAGAGTGCCTTTAGCTGTCTCCCTCGGTGGACGTTCTTTGGCAATATGCAGAGAGCATGTGGCCGTAGGCTTGTGAGCCACTCGGACATCTTTCCTGTTCTGGCAATGGTTTCGCTGACTCCTCAGAAATTTGAGTGAGTGGCGTTTGTGTTGCGGTGTTGATTCGCGGGTCAGACGCTGAATTTCGCGGTGACCGTTGCCATGCTTTCAAAATAAAAGTTGACGGTAGCCGTTCTTGGTTAGTTTTTTAAATAGCGAATGCCTTTCTTTTTTTTTTTAAGCGCACGCGGCTACTTGTACTTCTGCCTCTCTATTCTGGCATTATTGGCTGACCGGGCGATTTTCGTGGGTGGGGGAAAGGCAGGGAAGTCTACGTGTCCGGTGGAAAGGCAGGGAAGTTAACCGGAAAACAAGTATCTGGTTTCCTATCCTGCACTGGCAAGGGAAAGGGTCAATATAAAAGTAAAGAATAGATAAATGAGAGAGGCAAATAAAGAGAAACAAGGCAGGCTGCCCAGCCGCGCACTTTTTTTGGGACCACTGGTGCGAAGCTGCTGTAATTTTCTTCACCATAACCTAATAACACCTTCGTTTTTGCTAATAAACATTCGTCTAAACCATTTGCCTATAGGCAAGTGGTTTAGACGAAGAGGTAAGTCTAGACGAAAGGTTAGACGAAGACGAAAGACGTCACAAGGTCGTCAATACCCACGACGACAAAATGTCTGCATACGAACTGAACAGCGTAAACGTAGACTACGATTTTTCATAACTGGTGGACAGTGCCTTGTTTATAGTAAATAAGAAACGGATATTGGCTGATGTAAGGCTGATCGATCATTTCGGCACATGGAGGAATGAATATTAAGGAGCGGTCCTGACGTCACATTCATGAAGCCTAAACCTCTCAAATACCAGCATCGCCATCTAGCGAAGGAGCAGCTAAAGATTTGGCGATTTCTGTCGCTTTGTTTGCAAGCACAAAGGCGCAGCAAGCGAGTTGGCGAGTCTCGATGCTTACATTTTTTTTCTTTTTGTCTTACAAGTGTCGCAGAGTATTCACGCATGCTTTTCCTTGTGGTGTGTGTGTGTGTGTGTGTGTGTGTGTGTGTGTGTGTTGTGTGTGTGTGTGTGTGTGTGTGTGTGTGTGTGTGTGTGTGTGTGTGTGTGTGTGTGTGTGTGTGTGTGTGTGTGTGTGTGTGTGTGTGTGTGTGGTGTGTTGTGTGTGTGTGTGTGTGTGTGTGTGTGTGTGTGTGTGTGTGTGTACCCGGTGCAAATCGCTTGCACTGTGAAAAGTACCGGGAATCATATTTCATGTATTTGCGTACAATCACTTCATTGTTCATCAGTCATCACTAATACATGTGTACTTGCATGCGAAGCTCTAGGATGTGCGTGCTGTTGGTTCTTACTCATTGTGTCAACTCAGAACACACGTGAACATTAGTTTTTGTGTATGGCACGCCGCACGTAACATGTGCCGAAGGCATAGTAACGAATTTGTAGAGGCCACTACACTTTGACGCATGAGACATCGCGGCTGAGCGTACCCTGATTTCTTCCGAGTCCGCGCTCCCAGAGATGCACCAAGAGCGGCGACAACAGAGAAATCGTTCTTCTAGTTATTCCCAGGTCGTCGGCGCCCCTCGTAAAACCCTTTGGACACGCCTGACCGACTGACGGATTAGGAAGAGTTGTTGGCCGTCGAGGCGGCTTGATTTGTCGTCAAGGTAGGTGCCCCGGGCAAAGGGCCCAGCGTCTGAGAACCGTTGCGGATGCATTCCCCACGCTCTCCGTGACGCCTTGATGCCGCTGTTTCCACAATTTGCGGTCTTCCTGATGCTGCATACCCATCACTGCAAGACTGCGAAACTGACTTCCACGTAAGACTCAACGTCTTCGTGCTGTGCTGTGTCGTGCGCGGTCTGCAGTGTTTTCTCCTTCGCCATGGGCTGAACTGGGCGTGCCTCTTCCCCCCCCCCCCCGCCCTCATGGGTTAGGCAGGAGGCGGCGTTTCACCTTCGCCTTTCGGGGGCGAAGGTGAATATGGCGATTTCCAGTAGACTGTTCTGGCCTCCATTTTTTTCCTGCAGGGAATCCTGGGGAGGCCAGGCCGTAAAATGCAAGCGCCGAGGCGCTCCCGACAAGCTCGCAAAAGCTCCCATCATGCTTCCGTGGAGAGCTTCCATGATGCTACCACCATCATGTAACACGCTACATGTAAATATTGTAATTAAAGGTTAAGGTTAACAGCTCCGGGCTCCTCTCCTGGACATCTCCCCGAGACTCTGGCTGGCTCCGGTATTCTGGGCAGAACCTCGATTACATCCGTGTATTGTGTGGCGTGCGTGTGCTGCCACACAATACACGGATGTGAACTGGAATTACTAACAGCGTGTGCTGCCACACAATAGCAGTGTGAACTGGAATTACTAACATTACGTGCACGATCACGTACACATTAGAGCGGCGTCTTTTCGGCTATACTTTCCTTGGCATTACTGTCTGTTATATCTCATTAATATTGTGTAAAACACAGAAAAACGATCCCTTAAGTATAAACTTCTTTCCTTAATTCATTAACGAGGGTCTCGTACTGGCAGACTTAGTGCCTTTAGGTTGTATACGAGGGACTATTGGTCAGCTGCCCACTCGTAATAAGTTCTCCTGCTACGTGACGCCAAATAGGCTCAAAAGAGCGTGCTACACTCGCCGTCATGGCTACTGGTGGCGCTGACTGGCACTCCCATGTTTAATTCACATATAAACCCAATGATGGGGCTTGGGGAACGGCTGTCGTGGTAGCTCAAGTCGTAGAGCATCGAACGCGTCATTCGAAAGTCGCAGGTTCGGATCCTGCCCAAGGCAAGTTATCTTTTCACCCACTTTTCTTCCTATTTACATTACAATTCGGTCTTATATCTTCCCCTAAACTCTCCTTGGCATTATTGTATATATATATATATATATATATATATATATATATATATATATATATATATATATATATATATATATATATATTGTGACGATGGAACGCGTTTATTTACAATATGGGTAATGCAGAGGTGTAGCTCAGCCAAGGATCCACAGCGTCGCTCGCGAGCCAGTCGAGTCTCTTCCTCCTCTTCGTCGAATCTTCGCTTGCGCGTTTCACTTCCCGGTTCGCAGACGATGCCCTCTGGGCGAGTCACTCAGATGGTTGATGATGGCACGGTTTAAGGCGCGCAACGTGTGTCAGTTGTGTTTTGCTAGAGCGGCGACCATTGCTTGTGACGCTCGAGATTACGTACGTGACGTCGCTGAGGCGGTCAAGAATGACGAATGGACCGGAATAGTGAGCCAAGAACTTTTGGCACAAACCACGTTTGCGGACTGGTGTCCATAACCACACAAGATCGCCCTTGCTATAGGATACGGAGCGATGGCAGGCGTCGTAACGTTTCTTAGAACGCTGCTGGGATGCCAAGGTTCGGAGGCGTGCGATGCGACGGGCTTCTTCTGCGCGGCAGAGCGTCTCGGCTGTCGAGGTTTCCACGTCTAGTGTAAAAGGTAGTATAGTGTCGAGACAAAATCGTGGGGAGCGAGCGTACAGCAGGTAAAATGGAGAGTAACCTGTAGTCTCATGCTTCGCGGTATTGTACGCGTACGTGATGTAAGGTAGCACTTCGTCCCAGTTTTTGTGCTTAGAATCGACATAAATAGACAGCATGTTCGTGAGAGTCCGGTTCGTGCGCTCTACGAGACCATTGGTCTGCGGGTGATATGGTGTGGCATGGCGGAAATTGCAGGCAGACAGACGCAGGATCTCTTCAACGACGTCGGCAACGAACTGACGTCCGTGGTCGCTAATGACAACGCGTGGAGGACCATGGCGGAGAATTACACAACGAAGCATAAACTGCGACACGTGCATGGCCGTTGCAGCAGGTATTGCAGCAGTTTCTGCGTAGCGCGTTAGGTGGTCAACACAGACGACGACCCATCGATTGTTACTGCTCGATCGTGGAAATGGACCGAGCAGATCGACACCAACAGTCTCGAAGGGAGAGCTAGGAGGTGGAACAGGATGGAGAAGTCCTGGCGGCGTAGCCGTGGGACGTTTGTGTCGTTGGCATTGTTCGCATCCAGCAACGTATTTTTCCGTGTCGTGTCGCATCTTGGGCCAATAGAACCTTTGCTGGATTCGTTGAAGCGTTCTGGCGAAGCCCATGTGGCCGCAGGTTGCGTCGTCGTGTAAGGACCGAAAGACGTGAGCCCGTAAAGTGCGTGGAACAACTAGAAGCAGACGGGCGCCTTGTCCGGAATAATTCTTCTTGTAAAGGACGCCGTCATGAACCACAAAAGAGCTTGGGTTTGCGTGTTCATTTGCGGAGGCGAATAGAGAATCTAAGGAGCGGTCCTCTTGTTGGGCTGTCCGGAAAGTCGCGAGATCAGGGAACTCAGAGGCAATAGCGCCGATATACTGGTCGAAGTTGTCAGCGTCGCACTCCGTCATCGGTAGAGGAAGGCGCGATAGGCAGTCGGCGTCTGCGTGCCGGTTACCGCTCTTGTAGCGTACTGTGAAGTCGAACTCCTGTAAGCGCAAAGCCCATCGCGCCAGTCGTCCAGATGGGTCTCGGAGGCCTACCAACCAGCATAGAGAATGATGGTCGGTGATTACCGAGAAGCGACGACCGTAGATGTATGGGCGAAACTTGTGCACGGCGAAAACAACTGCGAGGCACTCCTGTTCTGTGACTGTGTAATTTCGTTCTGCCTTGCTCAACGAACGACTCGCGTAAGCGACCACGTGTTCAGCATTGTCATGGAGCTGAACGAGCACTGCACCAAGGCCGATTCCACTGGCATCTGTGTGAATTTCCGTTTCAGCAGAAGGATCGAAATGGCGTAGTACCGGTCCTGAAGTCAGTATGAACCGAAGCTGCTTAAAGGCTGCTTCGCAATCCGGTGTCCAGTGGAAAGGGACATCCTTTTGCAGCAAGTCGGTCAGTGGTTGTGCTTTATCAGCGAAATTCGGAACAAATCGACGAAAGTAAGAACACAGGCCCAGGAAGCTACGCAACTCCCTGGGGGACTGCGGCTGCTTGAAGTTGCTGACAGCGGCGACTTTCTGCGGGTCCGGTCTCACGCCATTTTTATCCACCAGGTGTCCCAGAACCAAGGTTTCACGTTCTCCAAAGCGACATTTTTTTTAGTTCAGTGTAAGCGCAGCTTCCTCGAGACAGGTTAGAACGAGGTCAAGGCGATGATTATGTTCTTCAAATGTTCGGCCAAAAATCACGACATCGTCCAGGTAACACAGGCAAATTTCCCATTTGAGGCCCCGTAAAACGGTGTCCATATATCTTTCAAATGTGGCGGGGGCATTACACAAGCCGAATGGCATAACATTAAACTCAAACAGACCGTCGGGTGTAACAAAGGCCGTCTTTTCTTTGTCAGCCGGATCCATGGGGATCTGCCAATACCCGGATCGCAAGTCCACCGATGAAAAATAGGACGCTGAATGCAGGCAGTCGATGACATCATCGATGCGAGGAAGCGGGTACACGTCCTTCTTAGTTATAGAGTTGAGACGTCGGTAGTCAACGCAGAACCTCCAGGACCCATTTTTTTTCTTGACCAAGATAACAGGCGCGGCCCAGGGACTTGACGATTCTTGAATTACGCCAGAGGTTAGCATCTCGCTGACTTGCTCTGAAATTACCTTGCGCTCTGACGCGGAAACTCGATAAGGTTTCTGTCTGAGGGGGTGCGCAGATCCGGTGTCGATCTTGTGACGAGTGCGTGTGCTGGGCGTCTGAGGTCTATGCGACTTCCGTGCAAAATCAAATACTTTAGCGTGCCTGGCCAGCAGTGTAACCAACACTTTGCGCTTATGCGAGGGAATAGACTTGCTAACCATCTTATAAAATTCGTATTCCGTGCCGGATACATCAGCATAGTTCGAATTTGCCGCATTGCTGAGAGCTCCTATGCAGATACTGCACTGCCCTTCAAACATGGCAAGGCGCATTCCCTCTGGTAGTACAACAGACTCGGATGAGCAGTTAACTACCCATAATTTAGTTTTTCCCTCGGTGAGAGACACAACGCAGCGCGGCAGAAAGATGTTTTTCTTCATGCAAGGCAAAGGCAACGGCTCAATCACAATATCAGGAGAACTGAAACTCGAGTCGGCATTCGAAGCAGCAACGGGCACGCTGGCAGTAGACCATGCTGGTAGAATAGTGTCTTTAACTACAACGAGTTTGTCGTCTCCGCTACGCTGAGGCTGCTGGGCGAGGGCGGACAACAGAACCTCGCCTGCCCCGCAGTCGACAGTCGCACGGCACTCTTGCAAGAAGTCAATTCCAAGGATAACGTCATGCGTGGAATGAGCGAGCACTGCGAATTCTGCCTTGTACGCTTTGCCAGCAACACGAACAGACACAGTGCACACACCTACTGGACACAAAGCCGTGCCGCTGACTGCTCGAAAAGTAGAAGATTTATCCCAATAAAACATAACCTTGCGGCCAAGTCTCTCCTTGAAAACTAAACTCATTACAGAAACTGTTGCACGGGTGTCTACCAGAGCCATCGTGGGAACATCGTCAATGAATACATGAACCTTGTTGTGAAGCATGTGAACTAATGGAGGCATACTTGTGTGCAAAGCGGTACGTCCAGCGACCTCGCCTCCATCGGCCGCGCCGGCTAGTTTCCCGGTGGCGGAGAGGAAAGCCGCGGCCGGGGACGGGGAGATGGGGACCGTCGCTGGCGCGTGGTAGGTGGCGTCAAGCTCCTCACAGAGGCAGGCGAGTCACTGCGGATGTTCGGCCGGTGCCCGTGCTTCTGGGCAGTTGAATCCGAAGGCCAGTAGGCGTAATCGGGCTGTTGACTTCGCCGTGCAAGCATCGCTGGTCGGTCAAAAAACGTCGTGCGTGGGCGACGTCGCGATGGGCAAAACCGGGCGATATGTCCGCGAACACCGCACTGGTAGCACACGGGGCGTTCCCGAGGCACATTGAATGCCGCGGTGTGGAGAGGATGCTCAGGGAACTGTTGCCACTCGGACACAAACGGAGGCGGTTGGCTGTCGTAGCTATAACTGCTGCGGGGCGCATAAGACGACTCGACGTAAGTAGCCTGTGGTGGCGGAGCCCTCAGCCGTGGACTGCGGGTGGAGTAACTGCGCTCGTCGAAACTCGCAGCATTGATGCTTGGGGATAGAGTATCACACTGCGGGTCTCCAGCTTGCATGGGAACAGAGACATGGCGACGCAGTTCCTCCCGTACAATCTGACGAATGGTGGAGGAAAGGTCGGCAGGTAGAGAATTCTGGCAGACATCGACGGTGGCAACAGTCGTGACGTTGGCCAGACGTCCGAACTTCGATGTGATGCGACGAGTTTTAAGAGCCTCGAAGGTTCGGCAGTGGTTAATCACGTCGGCCACGCATTCCAGGCTCTCCTTGCCAATGAGGAAGTGGTAGACGTCATCGGCGATGCCCTTGAGTATATGGCCCACTTTGTCTTCTTCCATCATGTGGGCATCCACCGACTTGCACAACTTCAGAATCTCTTCAATGTAGGTTCTGCATGTCTCACCGGTGACTTGAGCCCAGCGTCGCTCGCGAGCCAGTCGAGTCTCTTCCTCCTCTTCGTCGAATCTTCGCTTGCGCGTTTCAATATATATATATATATATATATATATATATATATATATATATATATAATGGAAGTTATTAGAGCAAATGGAATGTAAATGAGAAGAAAGGAAAGTGGGTGAAAAAATAACCAGCCGTGAGCAGGAATCGAACCTACGACCTTCTAATAACGCGTTCGATACTCTAACCACTGAGCTATCACAGCGGCCTTCCCTGCATCCACCTTTTTGGGTTTATATGTGAATTTAGATGTAGGAGTGCCAGTCAGCGCCATCTATAAAGCCAAGCGGCGAGTGTGAAACACCCTTTTATGCGCATGTGTGGCGTCACGTAGCACGTGAACTTATTACGAGGGGCTCCAGGGCTACCTGGCTGCGCCGACGTTGCCGTGCCCGTGGACAGGCCTGAGCGGTCGAACTTCTGGCTCGAGCTCAGGCGAGCCTGTCCGGCCGGAACTCTACCTCGGGCCAGCGCGTCAAATGCGGCGTCAGCTGATCCAGCATTCGCCGGCAGCCTATGAAAGCTGCTTCTCCTGCGGCTCGTGTACCTGCCCTACGCTGACGCTAACTACGGTGACGACATCACCGAATCTCGTGCTTCATACCAGGCTTCCACTCAACGACTTGGGTGAGGCCCCACTCCTCCGCAACTCTCCGCGACCAACTCTGTACAGGAACTGAGTGGTAGGACTTCATGATTATTGACTGAGCTATAGCATGGGCGTTTCTTTTCAACTTTATCCGATGGAAAGGATTGGTCGTATTTGCTGGAGTTACGTGCTCTCAATCCATTGTTATTAAATGTTTGCTTGAAACGGACTCGTCCTTCTGAAAGGGCCCTGAAGCGGCTCCTCGGACCTCCCAAGTACATAAATGAACCTGCACGTTGTGCGAAACAAAAACGAAAACGTTACAACCCCTTTGTTTTCACACAACAGGCATGATCGCGGACCAATCAGTCGCGTGACATGTGAGGTAGTTCGGATCCCTCCGCAGCCAACATTCACACGACAGGAGAGAGTTCACGCTTCAAGCGAGGATTTCGACATTGCTCCCCGAGGATCCCAAAAGCGATTTGGGCTTTTGGAGTTTCACAAATCGGTCCGTGCGGACCAAAGTGGGAACGTGGAAACGGCTTACGTATTGTATAGTCGCAATCCACAGGCTCAAATCGCGATTTTGTCCGTCATATGAGTACAGATTAAAGGGGTCGTGAAAAGGTCGCTCCTAAAACAACAGTGCGGAACCGCCGGCCTCCACTGCAATAACCATAAAAAAAAAGTTATGCCGTCAGTGTGAGTAGAACTGCATGGACCTTTTGACTATTGATGGACGCGGAACTTTACTGTACTTGCAAGTGCACGCAGTTGGGGCACCCATCGGCGTCTTTGCCGTACGCAATTCGGGCTAACTTGAACCCAGCAGCTCACGGCATATAAGCAGCGTTCTTGTGGGACGTGGATCGCGTATGGCTAAGATGCCGATGGGCGTCCATGAACTTCCGCGTTCCTCGATAACCAAAGCGTCCATGCAGGTCCACTCGGGCTTAGCACGTGTGGCTGCCGATAGTGCCGCATGGTCGGCTTAAAAGCGGCCTTTGCACGACTATATGTGCCTTCTAACAAACTCATCAGTTTGCCTTATACAGGCCGCAAAGGGTGCCTCTGTATGGTTACAAAAAGTTCCTTTCGACGTATTACGTAACATGCGATTGTATATAGTGCAGTGTCTGAGTTTAGACAAAGTGGTTAACAATTTAGAGTACTTGGTACGCTACTATGGAAGAGCATAAAGCCGTCTTATTGGCCTCGCACTTGATGAGACCATGTTCGCACATTTTTTTGTGTTTAGAAAAAGTTTTTATCAATTTTGAGTACTTGGTACTCTACTATGGAGGAGCAAAAAGCAGTCCCGTGGGCCTCACATTTCATGAGGCCGCGTTAACAAAAATTACACCGTGTACGAGTTTGTGTTTAGAGAAATTTATTCTCACGAACAGTCAACATTAATTACAATCCAACAGAACATCATGACAGAACAATTTGTTTAGACAAAGTGTTTAACGATTTCGGTGACTTCGTACTCGACTATGGGAGAGCAGTGAGCCGTCGCGATGCGCAAACGAAAGCCATTCTGTTTAGAAAAAGTTTATATACACTATGTACAGAAAACATAAGTCTCATAACACTCCAGTAATAAGGGCGCATACACTTCGGCACATCTGTGTACCACGACAGACATCACTGCGTTGCAATGAAGACATCATTGCTCTAATATGCACGACAATGTTGACATACATGTGCACAATAACTCAATGCGATATCATGATACAAAGTTACAACAATGCAATACATGCAATGAAACACAATTGGTTACAGGCAAGATCATAAATAACGGCTCAACATGCGCTGCTTAACAACACGTTGGTCGAAAAGTGAGTTATACTCTTTCATGTTCAACATTGCTGAAAAGGCACGACCAATGCCGCAGAAACTCGTGCTCACCGAGAAAGAAAAGCTCCTCAGAGAGTAACGCGAGGACTTCTCATCTCATTCGGCCCAGTATCAGCCACAAAGCACGCCGGCGGAAATTTGCAGCTACAGCTTCGCATCGGTTTCGCCTAGGGCTGAACGGCCCTGCAACTATTAAAGGAGCCGAGAAGCGCCCGCGCGGATATCGGCCGTCGGACACGAATGTTCGTACTCCCTGTCCCCGAAAACTAGCATGGGTCGCATGCCAAAAAAGACGGAAGACCACGCATTCAATTGTCGCATGTCGATCGGTCTGAACCATCACGGCATTGAGGCATGTTGAAGTGCGAACCACCTGACATCGCTGCAACCGACCTCGAGTGGGGAGCAAGCCCCAGCACAACCGCCAGACAAAGTCCCGGAGATGCCCTGGCGACACTGCTGAAATTATTGGTTTCCAAGGACGGTTCATTTTAGATTGACGTTCGAGCGATAGAAGATAGAAGCCGCAACGAAAACGTTGGTAAATGCAAAACTACCTTGATCTCGTGGTTGAGCCAACGCCAGACGAGATAAAAATTCTGTGCCACCAGACCAGACATATGAACCGTTGTGAAGAAGATGGGAACGCCTTAGAGTACGTGCTCTGATGCAGCTTCACGCCCTGGTTTCTGAATGTCCATGGTGCCAAATGACCAAGGCAGAGCCGGCTTAAGTCATCCTGAAAAGCCCTCGTTCAAGGTCGGGTTTTATGTCGGAGTTCGGTTTTCTATAAAAAGAAAAGCTTGTCTCGCAACCTGCACAATATTACGTACTGCAAAAAAAAGTTATTTCCATTTCATCGTTTAGACAAAGACTGTAAAAACTACAGGAAATTATTGCAATCATGCCGATCAAATAGTTATTACGAATCCATCACCGAACAAGGGTGCTGGATCTGCGTGCTGCACTGGAAAAGGTCGTGTCTGGAGAGAGAGAGAGAGAGAGAGAGAGAGAGAGAGAAGACATTTATTTTGTCTGGAAAGAAGATATTGAGATGCGTAATAATCCAACTCCTGACTTGACCCATGTCGGCACAGGGGAGGCTGAGCCTCTCTACCTTCTTACGGGCATTCCGGGCATTCAGGAGCTGGACGTCATAGCTGGGGTCATTTATAGCAGTGGTCCGCCAGGTTTCTGGACAGCCGTCCTGCAACGCAAGGCATTGCCAGAGCATGTAATTTCAATCAGCTAACTTCTCCGCAGTGTGAGCATTTTGGGTCCTTCTCGAAGTTGCTCGGAGGATTTCAAGCTGAACGGTTATGCCCCCGCGACCTCCGACGACACCGTAGCTCCCGCTGACTGGTTAGCCCTTTGTGGTCCCCTGATGCCATGAAGCTTTCGCCAAGTGGTGCCCCGTACTTGGACTTTTTTTCGACCTGCTTCCAATTTTCATATCTCCTTTTTTCCCGTCGCTTGCCTGTCCTATCTCTTTACCTATTCTCTGCTATTATTTTTATCCCTCCTCCACCCCACCTCTCAAGCCACTTAGTCGTGTCGCAAACTGACAGACAGAAATTAGGGCATTTTTCCTTTCCTTGAACATTCACTACTGTGACCCCTACGGCTGGCCCCAAAATGGCGGTGCAAAAAAAAGTTACGCTATATTCGGTGGAAGCTGGCAACAGCGTGCACGATTGCCTGCTGATTTTGGCTGAGTATTTAGGGCACTTTTTTCAGATGTCTCCACCCTAAAGTAGGCGGTCATGTAGGCTTCCTATGCTGTGTGAGATATGGACGCCATCTGGCAATAATTTCCAGAAACGAAAGTTTTTCTAGAACGCAGAGCCACGGGCAGATAGCAGCACCATGTCGTTTTAGTGAAGCGCTACGTTCATAGCGTCGCATCGTCAGCGCAGCGTAATAAGCCCTGCGGTCTTTAAATTTAGATATCTATGCATAATACATAAGGAAACACGCTACCTAATACTCACGTATTGAAGTTTACCTCAAGTATGCTTAACACTTGCTTTTAGGAGCTTGCTCGGCAAGCTTCTTATGCTCGCGCCTCGTCCGGTGTGTACGCTTCTCCAGCCATTTCAGAATTGTTCTCGGCACGTGCGCTTCCTTTTTCTTCGCCGGGAGCTCACGCAGTTAAAAATCTTTGTTACACACTAAGGGTGAGCGAGACTGTAGCAACGGGCTCCAATTCTCATTCGGTGCAGCGAATTCCCCTTTTCGTGCATTTTACCTATCACGCCCTTTTGCGGAATGCACCAGAGGAGTAAAGTTTTTCTCATTGTCTTCGATATGGCGGGCGCACAGCGTGTTTCTTTCCGGCCATCCCATGGAATGACGACAGTTATAGCGCGAGAACAAAACGACGACACAGAGACAAGAAGGACCTGAAGGACACAAGCTGCCACACTTCTAAGTCCCATGGAGGAAGGAAAGCTGAGGAGAGGCCCTTGCAATGCTACAGAGCGAGAAGTATGGCGGAGGTCCCATGCTTTTGCAGGGGGTTGTGGAACTGCAGGGGGTTGTGGAACTGCAGGTGGTTGCGGCACGCCGGCGTCTCGTGTTGTCTGCATCACCACTCGTATGACCACGTTGTTGATTTCCGGAGCCCTTCACTACGGCGTCCCTCATTATCGTATGATGGTTTTGGGATGTTAAATTCCACATATCAAGCAATAGCTGGCTGGAGTTGTGAATGTCCATTTTAATGCGGCTTCAGCACTTCAAATATGATGCAATGCGTTAGAAGCCTACAGTGAGAACTTGTCTTCATGGTTGCGAGTTTATTTTATATCTATTGAGGTCAAAAGCGGTCTTTTTTGAAGCTTGTGGCCACTTCCGCGAAAATGATTGGCACCGCAGCGCCGCTGTTCTTCTTCGACACTGTGCTTGCATGCCTGAGCGAACAAAGCCTATAATAACGGCAGCGCCTACAGCTCTTAATACGAGAGGCGACGGTGAGCCGTTCTCGTGTACAACGGTCACAACTATCGGAAAGCAGTACATGGCTCACCGTTCACACCAGAGAGTGCCGAGTCAAGAAGTGAATGTGCCTGACACAAAAGGTGATTTATTGTTTTAATTATCGCTTTCTGTTAAAGTTCTGCGCCCTGCAACTTCATCTATGGCCAAGTTGCTGTTGTTGTTGTTTTTTCGATGTGGTTGTAGTCGGCCGACCTGCGCGCTGCTGCAAACGATACTCGTGCGCACATATCGTGACAAACATATAAAAGAATGATTCGGAGGTATTTCGTCTGGCTAAATAGCAAGACAAATTAAATAACATTTCACTGTTACATTAGAGGTTCTGTATTGCGAACTTACCGCATCTGCAGACAAAGAAAAACAGCCAGTCGTGATGATTATTCGGCCTATTTGCGCCATTGCTCTCTTGCATTCAGCGGATTAAACACGAAGTGTAAAGCTGCAAGTTTATTGTAGATTCACAATATGAGCCGTAATAAGGCTGCGTTGGCACACAGGCACTCCACAAGCGAGTACCGCCACACGTTTGCTCATAATCAGCCCAAAAGTTTCTCTTTTCCAGCTCGTCTATCGGATGGCGGCCGCGGTGCCGCCCGACGCGCCTGAAATGGGCTCGCGCAGCTCGCCTCTCTCTCTCTCGCTGGCGTCCGTTGCGCATGCGCAAGCCGCCGTAGCGTGCCCAACATTGCGAGGAAGAGTCCTCTGCTCTTCCCTACTTCCGGCTTTGCAAAATTTGACGTAGCGGCTTCTCCGCGGTTTATTCCTTCCTCCATGGTACGATCCGTGGGTCGTCCCAATCGCACGGCGAAATAGGGGCTAGAAGACGTAGGCGTCAGCATCGGCGCACCGGAGAGGGAGCATACAGATGCGGCGGCGCTGCTGTAGGCTCCGAGATGCCTCCGTCGCGCACCCACGTGCGTAGCGCCCCCTTCCCCACACACACACTTAATTTTTGCAACAATTTTACGATACCATGCACATAACAACAAAGGCTACTAGGCATTTACCTAGCGGCTCGCTGCAAAGCGTGTATTTGCACTTAGATTTAATGTTTTCAAATTGTTTGCCCGTTACGTATATTAGCTGCGTGTCCCACTCGCCCCCTTAGACGCTGGAAAATATACCTGCCGTCAGCTTGGAAGCAAAACAACGCCCGTGCAGGTTTTGCTTTGTTGATGCCGCAGTGTTCTCTGTGACGTCTCAATTCGTGCATAACCATCAGCAAGCATACCTGATCGGTTTATTTTGTGTAACTTGCACATCGAGAGCAAGGTGTGTTTCGCACGAGCTTTAAAGCACATTTATTCTGACACACTCTCACAGTTAAACGGGAAAACACCATATATGCGTCACAATGTGCTTAAACATCCGTTCTTGTTGAAATATTATCCCATTTCTTTTTCTCCTTTTCGATGGTTCAGAGCATTCACATACCAGCACTGGGTGACCGTGACTAATGGCGGCTATCTTTTTTTTTTGTTTCTGTCTAACCCCCTCTATGATCAGAACTGCCACGTAGGCCTTCATATAGGAATTGACTAGGGTAGGCAAGGGAGGTTCTGACGACGGTGTCGTGGGCCATACACTATACTATCACGCGGGCCGCTCTTAGCCGACCCTTAGATGGTCAAAAATGGATCTGGAGTCTCTTGATTCAGCATTCCTAGTAACATTATAATGATTATGGCACCTATTAACGAGATTTGTTTCCTGCGTGTGCGTCTTAGGCTGAAACCACTGCGAGCTGCACGTTTTGAGCGGGCCGTTCTTTTCGCCCGGGAGTCTTTCGACGCACTTAGGCACCCATTCACGCATGATGTGATTTGAGTAGTATACATGAAAGTAAAGTGACCGTCGAGGAAGTAAGAAAAGCTAGGACATCCGAGGCTGCTTACCCAGAAGCACAGTGATGGCAGCTAGCGTTCTCATGCCCTCTCATGCACAGCTGCGCCTCTGGCGGCGGCCATTGCCTCCACATGAAACTGACGCGGCAGTTTCGAGGCCATGAGAAGCATTGAAGCACTCTGATAAACCTGACCGGATCCGCGGTCGAAGCGGCAATTTCGACTCTGCGCTTCTGTCACATTGCACGCAATTACCCGCCTGCCTCGCTCCGCTTCATTTCGTGCGCCGCTCCGCTATACCGTTGTACCTCTAGCGCCATGATGTTTCTTCACGCGCCACGCCTCGCCTGCTTGCGGCTCGAAGGCGATAACGTCGGCGCGGGGCTTGAGAAAAATTCATCTTCATTTAGGTCCCCCAACTGAGGGAGGAAGCGCGGCATTAATCGTAGAGCACTTCCGGCCGCCGCTGCTTCCTCCACTTCTGTCTGTAATTTTGCGTCGTGAACGCTGCAGCTTGGTTCGAACGCAAACTCTGGTTGCATGCGCTCACATGTGCACAGAATTTGGTCGTTGCTTTGCTGAACGGCGACGCATAGTCGGAACTTGGCGGTAACCTATACGCTTTCCTACTGCTACTCCAGTCACATCTTGATTAAGGTATGACTGATCACAATCGTGCAGTCGGCGAGTCCAAGAGAGAGTAACTGATTCTTGGTCCTTCTGAGATTTGATTAACGTGTCCTGTTCTGTTAACCAGGTTTACTGTGTAAAATTTTAGATTCTTTTCCAGTCGCCTACTGTACAAATTCTGCAGCTTCAAGAAAGAAAAAAAATTCCCAGTAACAAAAATGATCGAAAACAATCGCATCACAAACTGAAAAAAAAAATTGATGAGCAGTTCACTTGCAGGATTTCACTTTACAATAGAACGTTCACGCGCACGCATTTCTATCCCGGTTCTATCCACAGTATATGGACTAACAGATCACTTCGTATATGAAGCAGGGGTCTCAGACACCCTCGGGCTAACGGCTCGCGGCCCACACATGACAGTCTTCATCCCATTCATTTATTAAATTTGTGCCTGTTTGTGTCGGCCAAGCTGGCTACCGCATAAATTTCTCGCCTATAATGACTAAGCCCTTTGTTCGAGCAAGCTACGGAGGGGTGGCTTCTCTTAAATTTTTCATGAGGCACCCCGCGTGGTCACAATAGGTTGAAACATAAGCGTAGAACAAGAACTCTATACTGCAGTCCTGATTTTAGTTAGAGTGGAAATTAGGTATCGATATGTTTATAGAATCCTTACGTCAGACCCCTTTCAGAAATGATTTATATTTGATATATGCGAACGCATTTCAGTCCTGCGGCAACATTAGCTGGCTGACGATTTGTTCACCCTCTCCCCACTTTCAAATTTTCACTGCCGCGGCCTTTTGCAGGACTGAATTTCATGACTGTGGTCCGGTGGCTGATGCGAGTTTTAGCTACATATAACTGCTCGTCACGAGCAGATATGAATATGTGACGTCCGTATAAATACGAGTCCGGCATTTAGCCGCTGCCGCTCTACGCAATGGCATACTGGCGGATTCGTCTCACCAGCAATGTATGCGGTGCCTTATTCGCGCTTTCGCATATGCCCGAAGATACATCGATATGCACTCCAGGACAAATAGTATACCTTCGACACGCCACGTGAGCACCCACCGTGAGTCTCAAACCTCTCTGGCAGTGAAAGACGAGACACGTACTGACCTATAAGCCATGAACCTAATACACCTGCTTTATCACCGTCCTGGGCCCGACTTCACCTACTATGCATAGGATAGCTTCCCTGGCCATACAGCTAAGCCTCGCCGTAACAAAAATGAAGTGGGCGCAGAGTTTGCTTTGTTATAACTTATTACCACTCTCGTTACGATCATGACATCGTTATAAACCAACGTGACTCTTACTAAAGTTGTCTGCATGGGGATGTACCTACGCAAAACGCATCTGTATCGGTGCATCTGATCGTTTGCCATGGCTAAAGAAAGGCCTTTGGATACTGAAATAAATGGAGGAAACAGACATATTTATATGGTCGGACGTAGGAACCCCCCCCCCCCTCCTCCCTTTTTTGGCACAAGTTTATGCGAAGATCATTCAGGTCACATGTTTTCTATCTGACAGACAGCGCTTAGTTTCAAGAACCATTTGAATGTTGCGCGCACTATAGATGTTTGATCCATGTTTTGTACCCTTTATTTGTGCTTTTGCGTACCGGCGTGCTAAAATGTTTAGATGGCACCACGTTTTGTAGGGTTGTTGTAAATTCCCTGTATATGGCTCCAGTAGTTACATTAACTGAGTGCAGTAACTGTGTATACACGGTATATCTAAAAATAACATATACATCTACTCCAGTGCACTGTGGGATGGAATGTCCAATTTCGAGAAGCGCGAGGTCGCTATGGCGGCAGTGGCACTCGGCTGACCACATGACTGCAGTCTACCGACTCGTCATTCACGGAACAACATTGTCGCTAGTCAGACAATTAAGCAGTTTAACTAAGGCCAAAGTACTCAATATTTTACTTCTCTCTCTCTCTTTCCACTAGGTCGGTGGCATTCGCTTCCAGGTATCGCATACAACCAACGTGTTCGTACTGTTTGCTGTTTTGAATCCCATGTATTCTGTGGTTTTAGCTGTTGCTTCAGCTTTTGTCATAGTCCCATGGCTAGGTAACCACCTACAGGGAGTCAGAGAAATGATTTCCGTGGGCCCCGTGGTTGTGTGTATCGTAGAGAGAGAAAGGGAGAGGAGCGTCCCCCCTTTCCTCTGTTCTGGAGTTATTCATGTGTTGAAGTTGTTTTTACGAGCTTTTACGAGTCCAATACATTTCCGAACACGTTGACGCACTGGTGTGTTTGGGGGTGTACACGACAACGTCGGCACTTCTGTACTTGCACAGACTATGTATTGTAATCGTGCTGAAAGAGCCTAGAGAGGAAGAGCTCGAACCTCACATAGAGCGAATCGCGCTCTCTCTTTTTCCCACATTAAGTATACTGCTCAGCGTCTGAAAGGGGCTGAACGCAGTGAGCGCCAAGCTGAACGTGAGCGGATTCTCAGTCGTGGTACAGTCACCCAACCCGTACCAAGATCCGGTTGCGGCTCTCTTCTCAAGGTATTGCATGGTTCGCGCCCTTTTCGGAAGTTTCTTTAGCGCCGCGGCGTGTCGTAAATCATTCCCGACGTGCCTACAGTAACCTTTTCTTCGACGCCGATACATGGCCTTATCTCCGTCAGCCTAGAGCGACCCCCGAGAGCAAGCGGCGATCGATGGACTAAGCCTCGGCTACAACTCCCAGCCTGGAAACGACATTCTTTGTCCGCTGATCACTCGGCGGCACGCTCCGTCGCCTATATGCACGATCCACATTTTGCCTCTCGTTATACAGTGCCCTCAGTCGCTTGAAGCAAGTGGCAAAGCCGATAAATCACATAAGACGGGTGTTTAATCGTCCTATTCCTTGCGATTCCTTAATATGGTACTGACATGGGTTAGTCCAGACTTTCGCTTTTTCGGGGATAAGGGGGAGTGGAGTGCTTTTCTATACATGGGTTGGCTTGTGGATTAGTCCGCATTTTTCCTTTATTCGTTTTTTGAAGGGTTGGTGAGGCTTGGGATTTTCTTAAGAACGGGTCACGGGGATGTTGGCAGGGTGTATGAAATCCCGGACTTCGCAGCGATAATGCCATACCTTTCTCTTGTCCATGCATGGTGCCGATTTCGTCTTAATGCCAACAGCGACTATTGCGTTGCCCTTTGTTTTAGGATTGCGGGCGTGCCTCGAAATACACGCATATGCATGACACATTACGGATGCCGATTGATGTTCTCTCGGGGCATCACGGCGCTCTGTGGGGCGTCAAAAATTCATAAGCTTGTCATCTCGCACAATGTATACGCGTGCTTCGCCCGTACATCGCATTCTCCTGGATCCCCGGTAAAGTGACGCGTGGCCGAGATTCTGCCTTGGCGGAGGAATACTATACGACTCGATGTACTTATACACAACAAAGGCCTCCAACGTCGACCGCGTATTGCGAAGATTGCGTCTATAGCGTGCGCGACGACAGGAGGGTGTACACTACGCATCAAATATGCATTGCGGGCTCGGTTCGCGAAGAATGGCTGCGACAGACGTATTTATGACCGTGACGCGTTTTTCTCACTAAGCGGGGCCGAGGAAATGTGGTTATTTTTGACGACGGCCAACGAGCCATGTACGAGCGCACGACTGAATTTAGAACAGCTTCGAAATGTTTTCCAGCTGGAGGAACGACGGGCGGGCTGTCATTGTTCGCGTTTGGTTGGCACAGATTTTGACGAGCGCAATGCCTCGCCGGACATGCACCAACCACATCGCCTGCCACCGCGCCCCGACCCAATTCTGCTGTTTCTTTCTTTGTTATTTTTTTCCTCCCTACATATGCGCAATCTAGAGGAGTGAACCACAGGTTATTGAATCGCAACATTCAGCATCGGATGGGGAGAACTAAGCAGAAGTTAGCTTTCAATGAATCCTTGCTCCTGGGAGTTCCCATTCAGTGGGACGAATATTCGCCGCAGCGACCCCCCCCCCCCCCCCTAAACATGTCAAAACATGGGGCAGCCCTTTTTTAGGTGACTATGCAGGGGCTGACCCCTCTCTTCTCCTCCCCCGTGCTCATGCCTAATACCTCAGGGCCAGTAACCTGTGGCATTAGAAGATGTGAATGCACTTTCATTTTACTTTCTCTCTCTCTCTCTCTCTCTCTATTTCTCTGTGCAGTAATTAAAGACGAAGTGGTGTACGCGCACGTGTATGGAATACCAAAGCTGCTATCTTGAGTAATCTGCCACTAATTCATCAACGAAAAATTTCGAGGCCAACCATTGCTATTACATATGTCGTCTGGAACTAGGTCACTGGAAAATACCGGCATGAGCGCTCTGTGTTCTATTAGGTGCAAGGAAAAGGGTAATGGGAAGAAAAGACTCCCTTGTGTCTTTGGCCAATCACTGTTCTTGGAGACTCACATTCAGTGTGGTGCTAAATAGCTGTGGGTTGTCAGGGTCACGGGAGCCATGTACTTTAACTGAGGAACTGCAGGGACGATAGTGCCGCAAAGGATTATAAGATCATTTATGTTATTGTAAACCCTTTTTATATATGTGTGTCCATGTCATATAAACGTGCTGCCGTTGTTTACGTCGCATCTCTTGTCGTTTGAGCACCTGGGCCCACGCGAACCTGTCACACAAGCTTTACACGTATCTCGCAGATGAACAGAAAAACGCAGGACCAGTGTCGAAGGAATTCCTCCTCACCCAGAAAGAAGAGCTTCTCCGTCAAAATTTAGAAAAAAAGGTTATTGATTTAAAGTACTGGGCCTAGAAAGTGTCTTTTTTTTTTTTTTGCTCGGTGCCGTATCACCGTCAGAATTGTGTTTAGAGAAGGGGGTTAACGATTTAGAGTACTAGGTACTCTACTAGGGGAGAGCATAAAGCCGTCCCATGGGACTCGCTGCGCGGGAGTGTTCAGAAGTAGTAAATGATTTTGAGTATTAAGTACTTTACTATGAGAAAGCATAGAGCCGTTCCATGCCCAGCCATTGGCACAGTGGAAGTCATACTGCTTACTGAGGGCGCAAAATGGAGTTACAGATTGCCAAGCTGTCCTATTCCAAAAAGCCTCCATTTTGGCTCTGATTAGACGATTCACTTTTCAAGCATTTCTTAATATTTTGTTTTGAAAGATTAGTATAAAATACTTACAGGGGGAATAACTATAAAGATTGCTCCATATCCTTTAGACTAAAATACTTTATCTTGAAGGATCCCACCAACCGTTTTTCAACAATGACATCAGAAGGGGATTGGTAAGGAAGGCTCCTGTGAACATTTTAGCGCAGCAGGTAGCATAGAGTTTATAATTATATTTAAAAGTCAGCTTGGGCGCATTTGTACCTGTCTGACAAATGTCATGACTCATAAACCATACGGAGACGTTCTGCTGTGGTACAGAACAAACAGACGCCTCTACCCACCGCCTCACCGAGACCCGGTACAACGCAGCGAAGAAGCCACTCATACTCATACAAGCACAAGCTATATGGACCACCGTTTGCGCAAAGCCCGTCTGCCTGGAGGTATACTCCACATGTATATGCCAACACTGCAAGAAGGCGCGAGCCACACAGAGACACCTCATGTGGGACTGTGCGCAACCACCGGGCAACCAAAAAGCAATGCCAACTAACATGAGAAGCGAAAAAAATGGGCAGCATATCCAGCTACTGTTGAGGTGTCGCACCCGATGCAAACAGTTACGGGGCTCATTTTTCTCTTCTTCTCCTTTTAAGAATTGCATAAAATGCACGGTAGCAACAACGGCCATTGCACAAGTTCCTGCCATTTGCTCCAAGATGGCGGCCGTGTTTTGGTTTAGACCAGCCTCTCTAGATGGCACGACCTATCCAGATTAACTAGAGTAACTGTATATGCTACCTTCAAGTAAACATATAAAGTAACTCTAAGTTTAACCAGGCAAAAAGGGAACTTTTGAACCACTCGCGCCATTCCCTATAGTAACGTCAGGCGTTTCCTTTTTTTTTTCGTGAATCAAACAGGAACGAACTAGCAGCATTTTATTACGTCGAAGGTTCTTTATTTATTGCCGCTAGTTAGATTACTAGTGAATAATTGTAGGCGGTACGTCTTACGTAATCGGCATCATTTTGCGACTATCGTAGCGCATACGTTCTCGTGCACTTACCTTAATTTCTCGGTAAGTATATGTATAGCGCACTGCTTTTGATAATATTGTCGTTTTAGACGTTGTCACACATTGAGATTTCACTCTGACGTAAATTGTTATTTGGCTTGAGTGTCCCTTCAAGTCTCAAGTTTACACATGCCACTCGCACAACTTCATGTTAACTACGCGTAATGCTTTGAACAATATAAAATTGGACGTGAACAACCCGAGCAAGACGAGGGCTCACTTTCACGTTTATGAATGTTCCTTCCACATTCTTTCGCTTGTTGACAACGCCGAGCAGCAACCGCCGAGTCGTATATAACGCCGCGGTGTGGCGCCTCATCCGAACAAAGCACGCACACACGTCCGAGAATGACGTATACCCATCGCGTGGGCTGGACATTCTTTACGTCGACGCCTGTTTTCCACTCAGCAGTCGGAAGAAACAAAGGCGCAAACTTCGCGCCTGAAAGCCGAGAGAAAGAAAGAGATATGGAGGTCCGTGCGCGCGAGCATGTAGAGGACGGCGCATTCTCCAGCCTCGGGAGCGGGCGTTGTGCAAAACCCAATTGCGCGTGTATGTGCTCCAGCTTTCTCGCGGGGCGGGATCTGTTTGGCTTCGCGGCCTGGACCTGACGCTTTCCTCGTCGAAAACACAACAGGCAGCGGGAAAGAAAAGAAAAGACGAAAAAGAAAGAGCCTTGGGACGGCATGCATAGCTTAGTTTTTGGAACATGAAGTGAAGCCATTTTTTCGACTCCCCTCCTCCTCGTCACCTCTTGCTTTCGACCGGCGGCGCAAGCATCCAACCCCCCATTGTTTTCGCGTGATGGGCAGCGTTGGCACACTGCAACGCGGCAATTCGTCAGCAAGGGCGGACAAAAACAAGCAGGGGCGCCGCCACCACTCGGGTTCCTCTCGGGTTTCTCGGGCTCGCATATTGTACGCATAGAAACGTCTGTTTGTTTGTTTATTTGTTTATTTGTTTATTTGTTTGTTCGCTTGTTTGTTTGTTTGCTTGTTTGTTCGTTTGGTTGTTTGGTTGTTTTGTTTGTTTGTTTTCATGAATTGTCGTGTTTCTTCATTCAGCTCCATGTATTGGGTGCACACCAATCATTGTTCTGACTGATGCGAATGTAAAGACAGTTCGCAACACGCTGTTTGGGTCAGCTGTGTGCATCATTCATTCTGTTCTGCTAGCTTTATTCCTTTTTTCTTTTTCAAAATGTTCAGCAAATAATAGAATTTTGACAAGAGGGCATCTATAGAGGGGGGGCTAATTACGTGAAATTTGAAAATTTTTAGAAAAGAAAAAAAAGGTGGTCTAGCACCACGATTTGAGCACGGACAATCTTGCTGCTTAACTACCTTTTTAAACAATATGATTACCATGTTAATATATTTCCCGTTGCTACATGACTGAGTTATCAGAAAATTTTTGTTGGTCCAAAAAATTCCTACCATTTGCGTTGGTGCATGTTATCGGAATACGTTGACGGTGGCATCAGAGATGGTATCCACGTCTTTTGAAGGTTTGTCTCAGTACAATAAGTTTCCGAAAGGTTTGCGAAAAGCCTATTAACAAAGGTTGTGCTATACTTGCGGACAGCTTTTATTGGCAATGAAGCGAACAGTACAGAGCCAAGCGGCGCGCATTATACCTCTCATCACAGTAGTCCCACAAAGATTATACAAACATACTTCTCCATTGTCTCCATGTAGCTCGCTGAGCCAAGACGCAACTCACACCAGTTAAATATGCGGATTTATTGTGCGTGTTACATTGTCACTTTGCGCTTTTGCACGGAAAAAGAATTCGCGCATTTTACGACATCTGCGTCGACGTGAAACAGTGATTGAGCGCAGCCATGCCTTTCTACAGCTGCACGAAATGCACGCCGTAACGGACTACTTCGCGTAGAAGTACATGTATACGTGTAGAAGCTCAACCCTTGCAGCTTCACTTTCAAGGCCACGTGATGTTGTCCTCGAGTATAGTGAATCAATGTGGCTCCAGCTTTACACCACATTTGAGCTCACCGTGTAAGTCACTGCCAAATCGGCTTTGTGTGTCTCCTATAGGTTCTGCACCGTCAGGTGTCGCTACCAAGTAAGCCATAACAAAATTGGGGGACACCTAATCTTCTTTAAGAGTTGACCGCGATAGCGATATCTTCTCATTAGTGCCTGCTTCAACCACTTGAAAGTGGCTTGTGCCAGTGAAGCTTTCGCAAATTGCTGCATTCTGTGTAATGAGTAGCATGCTTTAAACTAGCGGCAAATAATTATCCACGTGAAATCTTTTCGAACTAGCTTTGCACCAACGCCGTAAAGTGTGGCACAGTAACGTATGTGCATTTTATAGTGGGTGGCCTGACCGGCTCGGCCGGTTTTCTAGACGGCCAGTCTGCATCCGCTGTAATTCGCTGGCGTTCTTTTGTTTTTTTTCAAAGCGATAAACGAAGCGTCGTTCTAATCATTCATATCTTTATGTCATCAATTGGTTAGCTTAGTGTGCTGTTATTTATCGTACATCAGGTTTATTTGGCTCACTGAAAGCAACTAAATGGCACTGCGTGCCAAAGACCTGACATGGTGTCAATTGTTCAACACTAATTTAACCTCCTGGTTGATTATCTTCCCCCACCCCCCACTCCTCACCTCCGTTGAAGGGTCATTTCATGGGCGAAGCTCTTTATAGCGGCACCCGTCCATCCCTTTAGCCGTTGTAACAAGTATAACATTTTGACCTCCATGCTGGTGAGAGATTTCTTTTGTGCGTTGTTGAACAATAAAAGATAGTGCTCAATGTACATGCCAATCGCTGCTAATGGAGAATGAGAGACCGGAGCATTCGGCTTTTAGGTAACGCGTACACTGCGATCCCCATTAGCAGCCATTGGCATGTACATTGAGCACTATCTGACAAGAAAGGGTTGCTACGTTATACTCGCTGGGTGTTACCTCCTTTGTTTTAGAAAGGTTTAGCGAGCGTTGAGCCGCAGTGCCATGAATACAATGAACTAGTATATACCATGAATGAACTCGAAATGGTTAAAGGTGGGAAGTATATACGAAACGCAAGCCGTAAGAAAGTAAAAGCCGAATTCTTCTGTCTCCCATTTCGCATTAGCAGCCATTGGCATGTACATTGAGCGCTATCTGCCAGAAAAAGGATACTACGTTATACTCGCTGGGCATAACCTCCTTGATTTTAGAAACGTTTAGAGAGCGTTGGGCCGCAGTGCCATGAACACAGTGAACTAGTATATACCATGAACTCGAGGTGGTTAAAGGTGGGAAGTGGACCCGAAGCGCAAGCCGTAAGAAAGTGTGCGTGTGCCACCTCTCGTTTAGTCCTTGGAATGTCCGCTGGATGGCGGTGCTTCTATATGGGAAATATATGATGAAAAGGTGCGAGATGGTTGTACTTGGAGTGTTGATTAGATGGACGAACGGACACACAAACAGATGCATGGATGGACGCATAAACGGACGCAGGGGCGGACGCACGAACAGACGCACGCACGGACGGGCGGATGGACTCATGGATGGTCACACAGACGGACGCATGGACGGACGGAAGGAAGAACGAATGAACGGACGAATGCTTCGCCCCACTCTCCAGCATTCACTCCGTGGATATGCTGCCAATTTTTTTTTTCGAGAAAAGATGGCAACCCTAAATCCCCGCTAGTTGGTACCAATTTAATTACTATTCCTGGGAAGCTTTTATTAGGTCTCCCACGTCGGGACGTGCCGGCCTTTCCATCCCATTCCTCACTTATTCATTACAAACATTAGAACAGTGCCATGCATGTCTTTGTACATTGCTTGTTTCACGTAACAAGAACAAAGGATTAAAGTAAACGTCGTTTTATATTCATCTGGTAGGACCAAGTGTTTTTTTTTTTTTTACATCGTAGAGGGCATTTCAAAGTGCCTTGTGACACTGTATGCACGCTGCGTATCAATTTCTTTTTTCTTCGTTTGAAGAAACAACGCGAAAAATGAGAAACACCACGTGACTGCGCTCATAAACTATCGTACTGCAGCGCTGTCGAGCTTGCTTCGGGTACAAAGAGGTGTTCCAATACTCACAGTATACGGCTAAATAGACAGCTAAATGGACGGCGGCCATTTAAGTCCCATTCCAATTCTCACGTAGCCGGCAAAATAGGCAGCTCCGAGAAGGCCGCATCGTAGACAAATACGATGCAGGCTACTTTGCTGTCTAAACAAGATGGCGGCTCAGCAAATCGCTCAGGTAGATCGGATCTCGCCGGAATGGTCATCTGCACACAAGCAGCTTCCCCAGACGTACAATTTGAGTAACGTTTATTTCTTTTTCGCTTTCAACATGAAATAGGCCAGAAAATACAACTGTTACGTTTGTTTATTTTAGCTTTTTTCTTCTCGACGCGAGGTGGCGCATCATCGCTTAAAAGCCATCCAGACGTGTTCGAATCCTCGGACAGCATGGGCTCGGCACTGTCTTCTAATCAGTCTGCGTAGACTGTCTACGTGCTGTCTAAGAATTGGAACACAGCCAAAGTCGTTCGTCCGGACTGTAGTGAATTAGCAGCCGCGGCTATCGTGCCATCCGCTCACAGCGCGTCAGCATTCCTGGACGGCGGCACACGGCATGTAAGCGCCGTCGTCCCTGACAAGCGATAGGTTGACGGTCCGCGCCATTACTGGACGATTCACGAGCATCGGTCTGAGGTATCGTCAAACGGACAGGTCCCGCAATCCTAAGCAGCGCAACTCAATACCCAGTGTGCCGTCTAGTCTGTTGGTGTTTCATATATGTAAAGGAAATGTAGAGCATGGTAATCAAGCTCAATATTGTGATCTTCGCATAGTGAGATTAGTTAAGGAATATGTTACCCACGGTGACGTTATTTAGGTATTTTATTTATTTATTTATTTATTTATTTATTTATTTATTTATTTATTTATTTATTTATTTATTTATTTATTTATTGAACTTGTCCACCATGAAACAATAGCAGGCTCTTTGTATAAGCACGCGAAAAGGACTCACGAATGGTGCACAATCCGATAAAAACAGCCTAACGAGGTCACGCAAACAAAGCGGAGCAACAGTGTAAAAACAAAAGAGGACCGAAAGTCAAACAAATCGTGGCCCCATTACACTGCGCCTTATAGATTATTTTTTTTTACTTTTCCCGCCTTCCGCCTCAGATAATGGTGAAAGTAGGGACAGTAGCGTCATCTAACAGCTAGTGTATAAGCGAAACAGTTTTAGGCAACGCAAAGAAAAAAACAACACTCTAAATCTGTAAGGTTGGCGACGTTTTGCTTGTTTCCATCATAAACACTCGGAATACTTCTTTCTGATGCTGAGAACTGCTCTAATTTCAACGGGGACATCGCATGGGCACACTACTTACATTTGCGACTTCAAAAAGAAGCCCTGCTTGCCGAAAAACAAAGACGAATTCAGAGAGTTGCAGTAGAGGCCACCGAACAAGAATTCAAATGCAGCGCCTCTGTATACGAAGCGCTGGCGCAGCCTACGCGTACGTTACGGCGGCCGGGCCGGACCAACTAGAGCCACGCATTGCGGCGAAGCCAGCGTCAAGGGCAGCCATGTGGTATTGATTCAAACAGTTCGTAATTTACGCTGTTTATAGCCCATAAGAAAAGCAGGTCTGCTAAAAGCCAGCTAATGGAACTCTGGTTATTTGCACTTCGTGGTATGGCACAGCTGTAACTTATTGTGTGAGTTTCCATTGTTAGTTTGAATGACGCTTCACACCGGCACTATTGCCGGGTGTATGAGAGCGGCTTATATAAGCTCGCCGACTCTCCTTCTTGTTCGGGGATGTTTCGCCTATGCTTGATCTCGGAGCTACGAACGATCCCTGCGTGGATCCCACCGTAGTTGCTCTGGGGAAAGTCCCCAGACGCTTGGCAGAAAGTGCCAGGGCGCAAAGCCCCTATCCCCGGTTAGAGGCGCACGTTAAACGCAAGGACGCCGGTGTGCGGAGCGGTGCGTAGGCTGGGGACACCGTCGCAGCAAAGTAATGCAAGCTCGCCCTGCGATGCCTTCCGCTTGGAAGTCCGCGCGGCCGAACACAATGGGGCTCATTCAGGAGGAACTCCCCCACTAAATCTTTTTGGCTCCTACTGCTGAAATCACATGCTGATCGCGTCCCGCCCAACCGCAGTTACTTTTACGGCAGTATGTCAGCGCTTTGTTTTCACTTCCAATGCGTTAATATTAATAACGTTGTTGAGAAGAGTTTTTAGAGTATATCGTAGATGTTGGCTTAGTACTTCACTATATTTTCACGAAACTGCGGTCAAACATCGTCCCATTGATAACACTGCAACAGGTTTAGCGAAAGTACAGCGACGTTCTGCACCAAACCTCGCCTGCTATTTACTTTTTTTCAACGTAATCCTCCGCCGCTTACCAAAAACAGCCACGTTACTGACACGTTTTGCTTTGCTGCAGCCGAACCGTACGAAGTAGAACCCCGCAGGTTCGCGGAGGGTTCGGCGATTCTGCGGGCTGCCGCTTCACCTTTCGTGAAGCAGATGGCGCCACGGGCGGGTGCGCCGGCAATTCGGCACGCTTTGCCAGGATTGTCGGGTCGTTGGTCGGCTGGCAAATGCCATGACCGAATGAGAGTAGCGGTCCACCGGTCGTAATATTCGCGGCGTGTTGTTGTGTGGTTCACAAAGACGCTGCACAGCACATACTCCCAGCTTTTTTCTTTTGTTCTAGCGTACTGCTAATGTAGGATACGGAAGAGCACACTCAAATTTGCTTGGGCTCAATATCTTTTAAATATTCGCTTATGGTGCATTCAGACGACGGACCAAATCGGGATGTGACGGGACGGACGGCGCGTCACGTGACCTCACATCAGCGATTCCCCTCGTCCGCGCGGCTCGCGGACGGATGACCATCCCAACCTATTTCTCACATCGGGATTCTGGCGGGACAGAGCCGGTACTTCAGCGGAATAGCTCAGGGTTGGTGGCAACCAGTACACTTTTCGTCTGCTCGCGGCATGTCCTCCATGGCTCGCGAATAGCTACATGACTGGTCGGCATCATCTACGCTTGAGCATGGTTTACTTAGTTTCCGGGGGATTTGTTCTCAGGTGATTAAATACGCAGAATTCACTTTGGTGGTTCGGGAAATGTCGCCGCCGTCGTTTGACACGCGAGATTCTTAGCCGTCATGATGGTGAAATTTTCTAACTTCTGCAACCGGCGACGCGCCGCTTCTAAAAAAGGATGGGAGACGCGTTCAGAAGTTCTACAAGTGGGGAACAATGGTGTTGAAAGAACATTCTGCCAGCAACTACCTTTTCTCCTGACAGAATAACACTCCTCGTTCATTTGTCACAACGCGACAGACATTGCAGTAAAGCGTCGCTTCTTGCGGGCATCCATGTTGAATACTCTCAAACCGGTCTGCTTTCAGCGCGCGCAGGTGAGCGGCGAACCTGCTGTCGAGGGTAATCCGGCTGTTTTCTCCTAGGAAACCGTCCGTCGTGTGGATGCGTCTGCAGGCGGATCATCCGCGGATTAGCCGTCCGCGTCCACGACAAATCCGGATTCGGTCCGTCGTCTGAATGCACCATTAGGGTCGAATACGTGTATGTTTCAGTGGCGTGCTTCACTAAAAGGCTTCCGTGTGGGAACCGAGGCCTCATTTTTTCGACAACCCCATTTTGTCGACGCTTGTGTAGCTCCGGAGGGAGGGGTGGAGGGTGTAAACATCATACCCCTCGAGATTTTTCACTTTTGCGTGTGTATGTCGAAGTCCTCACCCTCCCACTCTAAATAATTTCTTGCCCCGCCCTTTACAGGCATAGATTGACAAGAAGGGGTTTTATCTCACAAAAAAAAAAATTTGAACCGAACGAAAATTGAGAAATCTTAGCTATTCAGTTAACTATTCTTTAAATATTGCTAATTTTGTTGTTGCCGCAACTCGAGCTTTCATGTAGTGCGATTTGTTACAGGCGTAATCATTCATTCCTTCGTTATTCAATCTACATTCACTTAATTATTAATTAAATGGTTAATTATATCTTGAAGTACCCATTCGGCACGCTTGTGGGAAGGAAAGTGGCGAATATTATAAATGATCAAGAAATAAAACAAGGATGCCACGAAGATCAAGCAGAAGGAACAAAATAAAGCAAGCACTGGTACACAAGTTGAGGTACGATTTACTCAGGGCGCTGTTCATGTAATGGGGAAGCTTCTTTCTACAAGGGTATACGTATTGATTTCCCTTTATGTACGTTAAACTTATAAATTAATGCTATTATTAGTCCGAAAGTTGATCGGTTCAGAAGGATCAACTTGTCCGGTTGAAAACGCCAATGAACTCGCGATTCTTGTTGATAACAAACAATCGATATTGCGCCGAGATGGCAAAAAAGCGCTAAATTATAACGCTGAATTTGTTAGTAGTGCTCATTTCGTTTTCGTCGTGCTGTTTTAAAACTAAGGAGGGGAAGTAGTGTTAATTTTTTTGTACACCTTTGCCTAATGAAATTGTATCGTAATACATTGCGAGCGCATGTTTGCTTTCTTTGATCCAAAAATTTCTGGGCCTGCATCGCACGTATCTAAATAATTTATTATTCACCTTGCAGTGACTTCACGTTATGGTAAAAGTGAAAATTCTATGCACCTATTTCCTTTTTCTCTTGGGCGGCAGATTATACTGCTGAAAGCAAGTGAATTATCTCTTGTAGAAAAAAGCTTCCATCCAAGCTCAGATGCATTGTTTTTTTTATTTTGTGTATTCTTGAATGTTGCCTTTTTTTCGTAAAAACGGTAAATTTGACGCAGGGGTGAGGATATGTGAGAGCTCAGACGTTAATGCAGCGCTTAATTAAATGGCATCAATCCTGCGGTGATTGGTGCATTTGCGTTCGCTCTTACCTCACGCGGTGTGCAATTGTTCACGTTGAAGTAAAAATGCCTCTAGGTATGGCACTCTGTAGAACATAAGATATTCAGTCAAATAACAACCCAACAATAAACGTGTCACAAAGATTCCAGCGTGAGTTCTAGTGAAGAAAACAAACTTCACAAAGAAGGTAAATAGAAGCACAAAGAAGGTAAATAGAAGACCATTAGTTACAAATAGCGATGTCTTGCTCTAATCTTGATGTGCAATTATTTGTCTTCCATTTATTTTCTTCTATACGTATTTATCTCAGCACGCTCCAGCGAGTGTCCGCAGCGCACTAATGAACACAGTGAGAATTCCAGTTTTCAGTTTTTCTTTAAAAAAATTACTTCTTTCTCTCTCACGGTTCCACGGCACCGGCTGTCGGCTCCGCCAAGCCCCGTGGAAATCGGGCCCGGCATATTTGGCTAAATCGACGTCCTAATCGCTCGAAATTTCATGTAATGGTACCACCTCGGAGATCTGGGGCAAGTAGCATACATTTACTACCTAAAAACGAGCTCTAATATCCGGGCCGTAATCTCACCCCATTTACTTTCTTCTTTTTTTTTTCTCGTGCTGTATGGACTCCACTCATCATTTTCAATCTTTTTTTTTTTTTCGCCACCCCCAACAACGGGGACCGCCTTTGTCGCAAACAGCAGATTGAAATCCCGGCATATATTCGAGCGGGCGTTAGTTCGCCCTAATTGTTCTTCGTTGATATACACATGAATGAAAAAAAAATGAAATTTAGAGCTTCGTTAAATAAATAAAATCGGGCCTGCGGCTTTTGAAAAAGAGACAAAGGTCATGAACAAATCGCAGCCCGAATAAGCAATCAAGAACGGAGCAATTTGACGGTCCCGTTTGTTTCCTTCTTCAAACGCTCGGCGAGTGTGGTGGTGGTGATTGCTTGTGAGCCAATTTAGTTGAGCGAACCTCCTAAATGGATTCGTAGCCCCCTCCGCGGAACGGGTGTGTCGGTTCGCGACAGACACGCAAAGGAAGGACTAAAACGAAAAAAAGAAGAAGAAAACTGAGAGGCCTGAACAATATTTCTACGCGAGAAGTAGAAGACGACGTATGGAGAGGACTCTGTAGAAAGGAACAAAGGTTATTTTCACGATGGCAGGCAAATTTCTGCTTTGAGTGCTTGTGGTGAGACAGACGTGTTCTTTCGCGCTCGCACGTGCCCTGTTTGCTTCGCGAGACGACTCGTTTAGTTTAATGCAGCGCCGTCTTTTGCTACGCGCTGCTCTTCGGTCTGGCCAGGGCCCGCGTAATTGGTGAATACTTAACGAAGCCGAGTCGATTTGTTCGTGCATACTTACAGTGCTGAGCGCCTGAACATTACTGATGTAGCTACGCATCAGTACGATGGTGGGAACTGGATGTGTTTTTTTTTCTTTATTCATGAACACGTTTTTTACAGTCGATGTGAACCCTTTCTCTAGGCCCGTATACTTCTCCACCACATTTTTTCTCAAGCTCTGATTTCAAAGTTTGGCGCCAGACGTCATACTTTGCACGCTGTGGTAATTAATGAAGAGCAAACGAATGGGTCAGGCATGGCTTAATAGGTGTATTCACAGCTGTTGTACGACCGAAGTATTGGCAAGAGCTTTGCGTGAGCGCAAGCGCTTTTGTAGTTATTAAATGGTTCGAAAAGAGCAGCCATTTTTACTTTTGTCTACGCGGGGAGCCATTCTCAACAACCTTAAGGTATTTCAATAAATCTCAGTTTATGGACCCTTGGCCGTCAAAGGAAACGCATGAGTTTAGAAGGCGTGCGAATGCTGCCCTCCACGTAGTAAATGCATGCACCCGCCTGGCTTATGGCATTCGCAGCACATCAAGTCTTCACGTTTTTTTTTTTTTTTTTCAAGCTCTTCGGTCTTGAAAAGGGTTGACTAAATTACACCGACGTGAACAGAATTTTCTAAGACGTCTTCTTTCAAAAATGTTGTCAACCCAGAATGCAGTCAAATCATTTTGGTGGGGAGGGGGAGGAGGGATGTTCTACAAACCGTGATCCATGCTCGTACATGTGTTTTGTGTACTGTTGTGCCAGAGGCAAGGTCCTCGTGCGGAAGCCCTTCTTCCCACGCAAATGGAGGCACAGTTCCGGTGAAGTCTCCCCTCCCAGTGCCACTTTCCACGGAAACGGAGGCACGCCACGTAGAGTTCCGGGGAAGTCTTCGCTTCCCCCTCCAAGCATCGGGAACCGGTCTCGGAGAAGAGACTAAAACGTTTGAGCCCCAGCCGACTTGGTCGTGCTGGCTGGCTCTGTCTCTACAACCTGCTACACCTACTATCTTCTGCTGTAGTCGTTGCTACATGTTTTGTTTTACAAAACGTTTGCCTCTTGTTCTGCTCCGGGACGAAAAGTCTGACTACGACCAACAATGGCCACGTTGCCATTGTGGTAGGGCACTGCGAAAAACCCACATTCCTAACAGTTCACTTGTAAGTATTCGGGCGTCTTGGTTGAGACGACGTTTATTCAGCCCAAGAACTCGACAGTGGACTGGCAGCCAGAGGTAGAGCGTGCATACACCTGATGGTGATGGTGATGACACCCGGTGACGACGAAGACTGGAAGACAAACGGACGATGATGATTGTGATGGTGTACACAGGAGGAAGAAGCGCAGAGCAAACGCGCACGCTAAATACATGCAAAATTGAAAATGTGTGTGTGTGTGGGGGGGGGGGGGGCTGCACATTCTTTCCCTTGTCTACGCTAGTGTTATGATGCCATTTACAGACTCGGTTAGGTATCGCACATGCACAAAGGCTTCGCCCCACAGTGGCGGGACTTGGCTATAGTTGTAACGAATCCAGTCGGTGACGCTTTAACATTGCACTGCAGTTTTAAAGTAGTGATAACCTCAGGTACAAGTTGCGGACCTGAAGAGAGCAGTAGAATGTTGACACGCGCATGTCAGGCTATAATGATCCTCGTTGATCCCGAAAGCAGTGGATACCATTGTCAATCTTCTCAGGCCACCTCGATTGTGCCCAGCAAGGGTACCATCTCCGGACATGGCAGCGTCGTAAGGCGCACGGGCAGGCTATATGGGTGAAGTCCCCGTCCACTCGTATCTCCACCGTCGCACGGTCACAGTGTCTTCCCAATGCGTATTTGCACACCACCTACTCACCGTGGGACACAAAAGGCAGTGCCGGGAGCTCCGTTGTTTCATATCCGGACTCCCGCGGGCCTCACCAGAGGCACCTCGACGACAAGAGAATGTGCTGGTCTGAGTGAGTTCTGTTCGCGAATCGTCAGGCTCTGCTTTCGCGGCTCTTATTTTCTCTACGTAGAAGGTGCACCTCTTTTTGCACAGCGCTGATGAACCCGGGGCGTATCGCTTGCTTGCTCGTATATAAGCTCGCGTGTTTGTACAAGGTTTCCTTGGTGACAACACGTGAGGCGTACTGCAGTGGGTCACAGATTGGACATTGCCCTGGAGCTGTCTGTTGAAACTCCGGAGCTGTCGGCGCACTCTGTATACATTGCTGCATCAGTGGTGAGCGTTGGTCCTTGGAGACGAAGGCCTACACTGGTTTATCTGCCGATTTTTTTTTCGATTTTTTTTCCTTGATCAAGGTTCGCTCGGTGAAGCAGCTGTTTCCACTATAGATGTCTTATTTTTTTATATCATATATATTTCATTTCCTTGTTTAATCATCCAGAATATTTTTCTTCAACAGTGATCTATTTTAAACGAAACCAAGGCCCTACTTTTTATCACGTGCTGTATTATTTGATGCCTCGTTCATTCGCGCAGTAAGAAGAGAAAAGAGAGAGTAAAGTGTGGTTCGGGACAAGGTGGAATGTTGTGTGTATTAAAACCTTCTCGTTCGTTCCTACAACTTTGACGTGGATCTGCAAATACTGTGTCATCGCATCCTTTCACACCTGATGCACAAGTAAAGTAAAAACCGATGAGAAGCATAATATGATCGATAGCAATCGCCTGTACAGTTTCCTGGCACATGATGTTCAAGCATTTCGCGATTTGTGCACCAGCATGGAATCGAATGAAACGAATTTATATTCAGTATCGCGCGAATGTCTAGGATCAGACCCGTAGGCAAGTGAGAAGGCCCAACCCTCCCACCCCCACCTTGACATCCATCCGGTCGGTCAAGAACGCCATCGTATAGAGGCATAAGTGCAAGTAGTAGCGGCGTGTGCATTTAAAAAAATGATCAAAGCAATCGATATTTAAAGAACTAACCATAAACAGCTACCAAATAACCTTTATTCTGAAAGCACAGCAACGCTCCGCAAGAAATTCAGCGTCCGGCCCGTGAATAAGCACCACAGCAGGAACACCACTCTTCATATGTCTGAGGCGTCAACGAAGCCATTGCTCATACTGGAAAGAAGACACCCGAGTGACTCACAAGCGTACGACCACATGCTCTGTCCATATTGCCAACGACCGTCCACCGAGGGAGACAGGCAAATGCACTCTATACGAGAGCTTGCAAAAGGGAACTTTAGTTCGATGGCTTCAAGGACCCCCCCCCCCCCCCCCACTGTCGCCTATGTTAACTCCACGGACCTTTCTTTGTCCGCTGCCTATGTCTTCAGTCAGGGCCCGCGCGGCGGAGAAAGTAAACAGTGTAAATCATTTGTACGATTGGGACACATACATGCTGATAGAGTTTTTATGTAGCCCTCCAGTTATTCGTCTGTTAAGCGCAAACGGAAGCGCCATATAGTTTGCGAACTTGGTCATCACTCTCTGGAATGTAAGCAGACGACCACCGTTGTAATTTACGTCATTGCACGTGTGGTACCGGGTTATTAGCGTTTCCATTATAAAATATATAGCAACGTTCCTCGGACGTATGGTGGCTAAACACTCTAGGGATGTCTAATAATTGCTCTGTGGTGTGGTTCTCAGCAGCTATAAAAACTCGCCCGCATTTACCGCCATGTCTTATGAGAAAGAGTGACGGAAGCAATGGAACGCCACCGTGCGTTGGGACAAAGGAGCCACTCCGACATTGTGCGTGTTAATGTGTTGCTTCTCATTCTCAAGCTTTCATTCTGCTGTATCGTTGCCCATTGGATGCTCTTGAAAGGTTGTCACTGGTAAACGACGAAAGTTATTGTAGCCTAAGCAGGTGTCGCTTTGTTTCGGCCACCGTGCCGGGGAACTTCAACCGAACGTTCTGTATTCATTATTTACAGAGAGAGCAATGCGGCAGTCGTTGGCTACAGCAAGAAGAAGCAGTGATTTAGATGTCGCATTTGTAATCAAAGCGAATCGGATGTTCACCACGAGCTCCATCTGGTCGGCACGAACCTCCTATCATATTCAATGACTTGAAGATTCACTCCACCTATAGACAGCAGCAGTGACGGTTGGTTTTCCTTCGCAGGTGATCACACGTCTCCTCGGCGTCCCTCTTCAAAACTTGTCACTGCTCCCATGGGGTCATCTGTTGATAGTTTTGAACAGTCCGACTGACCACACCATACACCATCAAACACATCTGATTATGGCGTAAGAGTAGGGCAAAAAAAGCCGAGGACAAGAAAGTCAACACCACACGGGCTTGACACTCAGCGGATGTACTTGTCCATGCACTGCGCCGTGTGCCAGAACTTGTGGAGGTTTTTCATATCAACACGATGGCATCTATGTATGTTATCAATCCTATTTGGCCTTATCGAAAAAGAAAATGATACTATACTTAAGGAAAGGCGGTAGTCAGCTGTTTGGGGGAGGGGGGAGGGGGGTCTGCAGAAGGTGTGTTCTTGTTTTGGTTTTTCATTTTGCCTCACCCACGATGTGCATGCAAGAGTTCAGTCAAGCGTCAAATTCACATGATTTATATTTTCTGTTCAAGCAAGAAAGCTTTCAATGGTAAGTGCTTGTGGTGCTGACTTTCTTGTTCTCGTCTTTTTTTTTGCACAGCTTTCCCGTCATAATGAATCAATCCCAACTCGCTTGCCTCTCTGTTATGAAATACGTCTCCTCTGGTCGAGCGAACCACGCGATCCATTGAGCAACAGGTCTCACTGGCTGACGCCTCCCTGACTGACCCTCCGTGCCTCCGCCACCCGTGCTTGGGCCAGGGCCGGGAAGGCACGGCAGCTTCCGCATGATTCGTGTTTGCGCAGCACAGCGTCAGCTGTGGGGAAAGGGCCACACCCTTCTCACAGATTCGTCTGGAATCAGGCGGTGCCACTTTGATTTCTCGAGTTCTCCCGATCCTACGCGGTTTTGGGGCTCGGGGGTTAGGAGATTCCCACCGTTGCCTCCAGTTTGTTGGGACTGGGTCCAGCCGGTCTCGATCGGTAGCTGGCCCTCGTCACCGGACCAATCCTTTGTAGCGAGGAAATGTACTCTTGCACGACAGATGAAGGTTTATTTACATATTATGAGGAAGAGAAGAGGAAGAAAGTAATGTACAGCCGTTTTCCGTCTCACAACCCTGAGGTCCCCGATGTCCCCCGCCAATCAAATGGTTAGATGACCCGAAGGGGAGGTGAGGGAAGAATGTCGTTGACTTCTGGGAGTGCAGGCGTTCATCCGGAATGACTTCCCAATGGCTTTGTACACGCATTGCTCGTTGCACTCCCTTAACCTTTGTTTGGGTGACGCCTCAGCTATCTAATGAACTCGAGGGGCCTTTGGAACAATAATATAAGTGTGCACTTCATTTCGGGTGTCACCCAAAAGGGCAGCGGTCCTGAAAATACATCATGCAGCGTCGACAATGTCATTTGGCAGGCTATGCCGATATTCAAAAACAAGGTGGGTGGAACGTCATGATTCACTTGCATTATTTGGAGAAGCGCTGTCTGAGATAGTTCGCTCACTTGAAGAGTTCGTGGACATCTTCCTTGACCAATAAATACCATCCACGGCTCATTTCCTACACCAGTGATTCTCTTCTCCCAACTTTCTCAGTTTGCTCGTTGTTAGTGAGACATTTGTAGGCCTCACACAACACTTGTCTCTGTATATTGACATGAGCGTCCCACTGGAGCAGGTTGACTTGGTGCTGCCTTAACATGAAGAGATGGGAACTAACGAAGAAGCGGAATTCGACAGAATATTTTGTCTATGTCAAGACAGAGTGGAGAAGTTTGGAGTGACGTGCGACATTCCATGGGCGGTATGAACACAGAGATACCGGGCATACTGCAATTGGAGTTCTCCGGAACAGTACTACAGACGAGCTTTCTTTATTCCGCACATTGATGACCTGAAAGCTTCCCTAACATTTGTGTTGCCAAATTACGACTCCAAAGGCAAATTACAACCTTTGCAGCCGGCCTTTCATTTTTACCTGAGTGGTTTGACAACAGCTCATATACATACACTAAACGGCTAATGGGAAGTCTGGAAAACTAATAGGAAGCCATGCAAGAGGACGAACTTCTCTGATTTGCGACGAACGCTTTAGCTGAATCCGACAAAGCCCTCTCCGCAAACATTCACACCTCAAGATATTGGCAACGCTCCCCATGAGTGCATGCTGCTGTACGCAGCTTCTCGACACCGAAAAGACTGAAAACCTATTTGAAGAACCGGACGGCTGAGGAGCGGCCTAATAGTCTGGGCCTATAATGTCCATTCACCGGATATAAGTCAGTGTCGAAATAAATAAACAAATAAACAAACAAATAAATAAATATAGAAAGAAAGAAAGGAAGAAATAAAAAGAAAGAAAGAAAGGAAGAAAGAAAGAAAGAAAGAGAGAAGATTGGTTATCCGAGTTTCTTTGTCTCCGTTCGCGCGTAGCACAACAAGAAAGCATGAATAGAAAAGAGAGGCAAGAAAGTCCGATGATTTGGTACCCTGTTCTGGACACCGTAATTAAGGCTATTAAGTTGCACTGCTGCGTGTCCCTTCGAAAAACACCATGAAGCCTTGCACACTGCAGCTGTAACGCGCAACCACTTTACACTACGGGTCACGTATATCCGTCCAGACCGGAGAAGCAAGCGCAGTGCGAGCACTGAGTCATTGAGCGCGGGTCTGATTCAGCGGTCCGATGATCATGTCGACGGCCGCTCCCCTATCGGCATCTTCCTACAACGCTCGGTGAAAGCCAGGGCGTAGTAGGCTACGGCACCCATTCGCGTGGGACGGGGTAACCTTATAGAGCACTATACGGCACGTTAAAGGAGTTTCGCAGCGTAGGATGATGACCCCTGAACTCAACGCCTGTCCTCCGCCATACTGACACGTCAGCGCAATCTCTGAGTGTGCTCGTTGTCCTTATAATGGCGACCTATGTGGGAAGACCCCATCGGTTATGGGAGTTGTGTTATAAACTTCGAGCATCGTCAACCGGGGTGTGTCGAAACCTGCTTGGCGACGGCGTGTCGGGAATTTCATTAACAGCGTGATAGCAGCAACCGCGCCGTTCACTTCCTTATTTAATGTGGCCTTCGTGAAGATTTAATGCCGTCGGCAAATATGAGATCCAAGCGAAGCGAAGTAAAACAGGTGCGCCGCCATATGTGACACATCGCAGATAAATCAGCACTCCATTGCATCTTTAAAAAAACTAGAATGGGAGGTTATTATTGACTGCGCAGCGTCGTATGTGAGCTGGAGCGTCTCATTCGGGCCTCTAGCGTGTGAGGTGTGCTGCGTGTATACCTTCCACATGAGCGAACTTCTACGATTACGCTTCCGTGGTTTCCAGTTGCACGGTTACGTATCTTGCTTTGTTGTATTGTGTGAGACAATATTTTCTTAGTTTACACTGTTTACTAAACAAGTACAAAAGAGTTCCCGCTTTCAGCAGATACCGACGCCTAGGATGTTTATTTTTATATTAAAAAAGAGCAAGATTAACGATGCAGAAACATATATTTTAATCAGATTTGGGCTACAGTGATCGTGCTGTTATTCGCGTCGTGTTTTACAAGGATTTACAAGGATTTTATTGAGGTTGTTTTGATTACGTTTCACGAAATGCACAACACTGATTAGACCCATAGCCATAGGCTAGTAGGGGGTGTAACGGGAGAAAGCATACAAGCAGAATACAATTTGTATATAAAAAAAATCAGAACATCGAAAAAATGTTTTCAAGAAAACGAACAAAATACATGAGAGATTTCATTGGGATTTAAGGTGACGTAAATGCTTAATGGAACGTACAAAAATGTATAGAGAACACATTGTTGCACTTTGTTCATAAATAATAAAATAAACAAGTATACAGACGAAACATCAAACTATGTGTAAGGTTTTGTAAATGATCAGTACTATTGTTCTACATGTTGGAAATATTTTTGAGTGTGCTCGAGAAAGCCCTAGAATCTTTAATCTGAAGTGGTATGTTACACCACCCTTTAGCTCCTACGAACTGTAGTAAGCGTTCACTATACACGTTTTTAGTAGGTGCAAGATTAAAATTCCGCATTTTCATGCATCTAGTGACGCGGGACGAGGAAGAAAAGATAGATACATCGAAAGGTACACTGTGTGAAATAACAGACACGCGCACCCAAGCACACAGTATAGTGTACCGAGCGAGAGATCAAAAGAAAAACACGTATGTCTAAGTTCTAAAAGAATCACATGTGTTATTAGGGAAGAAATTGAAGTAGTCAGCATGCAGAAACTACAAGCATTCACAGATGAAATATCAGGCTAAAAGCAACCTCATCAGCTTGTCCACGAAAACAAGGACCTATGCGTCTATTTTGGTGAGCTACACGCGAGCATTCGTGCTTTGCTTCATTCATCGGCACTGCTTCGAAGGTGAATACAGCGCCCATTCATTCAGTGCATGGGCGAACGTTAAATCATCATGTGCACGTGACACAAATCACGGCAATAACGCGACTAACCTCGGGTTTTGTTTATTTTATTTATCCAGTTGACTGGAATTAAGTGGCATGTGTTAGAGCATATAGGCCGCAGAGCCTCCATTTCGAAAAAAAAACTTCTTTTCTTTCCTCTATACTTGACCAATCTTCATTTCACGCGCATTGACGCAAAGCTGTCGATCAACGAAACACGCAGCTCGTCGATTGGTCTAAACCAGTCACGACAACGGGTTACGCCTTCCCCTCTCTGTGAGGGAGAAGTGTAGTGCGGCCACCTGCCACGCGAAACTTTGAAACCAGCTGAAACCGATGTCCTAACCCGTGTAACTTCCTAGTTAGATCCACACTTGAGGGCAAAATCCCGCTGCTCCACGGACTGAATAGTCACGTGATTAGTTTCATCCGGTGCAGTGGCGGAGACGTCGAATGCACACAGCCGAGTTATACGTTCGCGGAATCAACGTGCATACAGCGGCGCAACACGAGACGAACACTTAGACAGCCAAACAATTACAAGTTTGCTTGTGCTTGTTCCCTCGTCTATACGCTTCTGACCCTTGTCGCGCCGCTTTCCTGCACTTTTTAACTTTGCACCAGCAATAGGCGAGCAAAGAGTTTTATTCGACAACTTGGTTTACTATATACTTTCTTTCCAAGCAGGTAAATAACACGCTAATGGCGTAAACATAAAAGCTGAGAGGCAATTGAGGTGCTGAAAGTAACGTTTTAGGGTTGAAATGACCTGCACTGCCATCAAATCAATTGTCAATTTTCATTCTGTCAGTGGCCTCACGCTGTGGCGTCATTGTGACATCACTCATCCTAAATGTAACAGGACTTGAAAATACGGACCCAACCGTCCTATAGTTCTTTATTATATATACCTTTCATATTTGATCACTTATATCTAATTTTTTTCGAGGTCACTACTGACCAGAGTGAATGTGAGCTATACATATTGGCCATCACCTCCATCCGCATCATTACAAGCTGAAGCTCAGGACACCACAAACACTTAATAACAACTGAAGAAGCACTCAACGGTGAAAAGGAAAGAAGGCGTAAAAGTTTATCTGTGTATATTAATGCTTATCATCATCATCAATAGACTGACTACGCCTGCAGGACACAAGCCTCTCCCATGTCCCGCCAGTCAACTCGGTCCTATGCTTGCTGCTGCAACTTCATACCCGTAAACTCATTAATCTCGTCGGCTCACTTAATTGACCATCTCCCTATCGTGCATTTGTCTTATCTGGAAATCTAGTCAGTTACCTCAATGACCAGCGGTTATCCTGCCTACGCGCTATGTGCCCAGCCCATGTCCATATCTTCTTCCTGATTTCAATGGTAAGATCCTCAACCTCCGTTCTGTCCGGGGCCTACTCTGCTTTCTTCCTGTCTCTTAAGGTTATACCTATAATTTTCATTACCATCGCTTGCTTCGTCATCTTCAACTTAAACTCAACCCTTTTTCCAAGCCTTCAGGTTCCTGCTCTGTATAGATAGGTACCGGGTGATTCCACGAGAGATCGACATGGGTCCAAAAGTTGATATTTTAGATTTCATTGAGTATTTTATATTTCGTGCATCTCTCACCAGGTAGCCCGAAAGTCAACTTCGTTTTGTGATTAATGGCATAACTTACGAGAAAAAAATATCAAACTTCACCAACACAGAGGCACCAATTTCGTCACCTGTCATTTTCGAAAATTGCAGATGCTATAAAATAACAAATATTTTTGTTTCAAGGAAGATATTTTTTACCTGAAACGCATGTTTGATGAAGAATGAATTCATACGATTTTAAGTTTGTATACTTTAAGAAAATAGCTTTTAAAAATGTCTAATTTTGCGACAGTTTAAAATAAGTTACGTGTTCCCCTTTTTTTTCTCCGAAAGTAATTCAAGCAGCGTTTTCAAACTTGACACGTTTTAAGGATATAGTGTGTTCATTAGGTACGTAAATTATTGCTGCCATAGGGCAAATGTAAACTTTTATATATTGCCTCAAAGTTCTCATATTGGCTGAGTGTACTCCACTGAAATTTCAATAATAAAAAAAACCCCATCTTCGATTTTTCCTAAAATCTCGTACATAGACAACCGAAGGCCATCATAGAGTAATATAGAAAAACATGTAGCATTATTTTGTGTTAAGCGACAATATCCGTGGTACAAATCAGAGCTTTTCGAGAATGTGCTGATAAGTTGAGAAATCTAGAAATCGGAACGGAAAAGCGACAATGAGCTTCAAACGCGATTAAACGTGACCGCATTTGGTGAAGAAAGGCTGTTTTATCAGATAGGAGTAACTATTTTGAACACGGTATTCTACAGTATCTGAATTCACTCTTATACGTAAAGCACTGAGACTTCCAACATGTGGTGCCTCTCCATTACTGACACACAGATGGAGCTACTGTGACGGCCATGTGTTTGCCACACGTTGGGTAAGAGAATTGAATGTTGAATGAAATCATAAACGATTCATAACAAATTTTTATCATTTGGGGCGCGAAGACTGCCGCATTAGACTGAAGAACACGCTTTAGGGCAAGTTGTCATCCGTCGTCTGCTCTACAAATGAATTGCTGTGCGCCGCATCTCGGAGGCAATGCTTTAGACCTTATGGTTCAAAGTAGGGACAAAGATTACGCCTCCCATAATTTATCGACAAAAACACTGCGAAATTCATTTTAACGTACTATATTTCAGTTTTGCATTCGCACTGTGGATAATTGTGCGCAAGTATCCACAGTGCGTGACCGCACTGTGGGTCACGCACTGTGGATACTAGCGCCCTACCAGTATGATATGCCAATCACCCTACCGGTAAGATATGTCATTTGCAATACTATAATTCATAATTAAAAGGCTATGCTATCACCTTACTAGCGCAGCTGGATAGCGAAGCGGTTACGACGCTATCCGAACACTCGTTCAAGCTTTTTTCTATAACAGTTTATGTCTGTCCAGAAATCTTAATAGGTGTTCGCCGCACACGCTTGTGTGAGCCTTACAGAATATTGCACATACACTCAGGGGGACTCGCCAAGATTGTGTAGTTTTAAACTTACTATCTCTTTAATTCTTCATCTTAAGAGGGCGAGTGGTGGTTAGAGGAATTTGCCCAATTTCTGTGTCACATACCCGATCGAAATTGTGGTAGTTTTTGCGGTCATTCGTTCTTTCTCGAAACGTTACAGCTTCACCGTAAAAAAAAAAAAAAAGCAGTGGCGTATTTCAGCGAACTTGGGAATTCTTAGGCTTCGCCTATAAAGGTTCAACGGGATAGCCATGTCCTGTCCCTGTAGTGCGTACTTCAAACACTTAGTACATAGTTTTTATTGTATTGTTTTGTATTGTTGCTCAAAATTATAGATTGTGGATTTTTTTTTCGTTGACGTGTGTTCGCACTCGTTTTTTCTGATGCAACATAAGAACAGCAACCAATGCACGCGCCACCGCAGCAATCACTCACCGCGAGAGAACTACCAGGTCCAAGGATAATGAACTTTTTAAGCCCAGAGGACAGCCCTCTGATTTAAAGTTTTGTATTACTATATATTTTACACAATCCCGGGCGTCGTGGCTACACTCCCTCGTCTGCCCTTCCCCTCTTTCCCGAGATCACGCTCGTTGAAGACAGGCCACTGTGGCCAATATACCGAAATAACACAACACGCCGCCAAAGGCGAGACACGAGAGTGAGAGAGTAGTGATGCAAGCCCGAGCGAGCGTCATGCCCTAACCCGGCGGCTGGGCGGCATTTATAAGAGCACGGTGGAGGCGTCGGCAGCTGCCTTATTGCTTCTGACGGCGGCGCCTCACGCGAGGACCCATAGCGAGGTCTGCTAATTCGACCCTATTGGCGCGTTCGGGAGGGGAGAACGCTTGATAATTGATTCATGCGTCTCTCCCTCTCCTCTCACACGCACAAACCATACACACACGGGCGCAGTTGCCGCCGAGCGCTTGGCCGAACCGCCTGCAATGCGGGCGCGTGGGCATGGTTGTTCTTCCCGGCCGGAATGACCGGCTTCCTGTTCTTGTTAAAGGGATGCTTTAACGTAAAGCCAACGCTAAGTCGGTTGAGTACGTTCGGCCTGTCTAATTCGACGTGATCAAATCAACAGCGCTGCGGTGAAACTCGAACACATTTTTTTTCTTTCTTTTAGAAAATTGTACAACCACGCTGTAAGTTTACTCGCGATAATTAGTGTATTTTCGGCAGCAATGAATTCTTTCAGTGAGATGATAGGTGCTGCTTGCACCAAACAATGACAAAACAACAACCAAAAGAAGGACTCCTGCACTGCCCGCCATTGATCGACTAGAACCTGGGTCTCAAGCTCACCTCAACTAGCAGGCCGTATTTGAAAGACGGTATTTCTCATGCGTTATATATGAGTGATTTCAGATGAAGAATTGATGACAGATTCAAAAAAAGAAAAAAAAGACATCAATATTGGCCTTCAGAATGGCTGGAATCTGTGCGCCGTGTCTGAAATATAGCGTTTTTGTTCCCTGGTTATGTTTTAACACATGTTGCACATCAAGTAAAGATAGCTTCAGACCAGTCACGTCTGCGTATCTTATTGGCATACATTTAAAAAAATATTGAAGAATGAATAGCAGACAGTCATATGCGGGGTGGCCGACCAGCAAGAGGTCCGCAGGACACGTGTTTGAGACCCCTGGACGAGGTGAGTCACCGAATTATCTGAACGCGAACGATTGGCAAGCCCTCCTTCATACGACTACGCGCAACGAGTTCTTGTTACAGTTTGGTTCAGTCAATGTGCAGTGAAGGAAAATAGAAGTGTGCATGCATTGTCAATAGTTGCTCATGAACATTCGCGATGCCACCATTTGCGATAAATACTGACTTGACAATACCGCACATGTAGTCTAGCTGCAAATGTCTCAATGTCCCTGCGTCTCCATGACCCAAATGACATGGCATGAAGTGCGTGTGTGCGTGTCTCTATATACAAAAGTCAATTCCACCTAGCATTCCACACCAAGTCCATCCAGCATTCAGGAACAATATAGTTGACTATAGAGTGACATTTGTTAATCCAATGTTTCACAGTGGAATGGTACTGAATCAGCTCGTTCATGACAACTTTACTTCGAGGTTACATTTGCGTTCACCCTTTCTCAGTACCGCACCAACTAGCCAACTAGGTTGCGCTCAGAAACATCATCAGCACCTCCGTCACTTTCCTGCGTGAAGCTGCACCGTTCCGGCGCTCCGGGATTGCTGAAAGGAGGCAAGTTCCACTATACATAAGGAAACTTTTTGGAAAGGAGTTCTCCGTTTAACGCATGAGCCATCGGTCAGTTCAACATCTCCGTAACGGCTTCCGTTACGAGCCATCGGAGACCCTTATCTCCGCACGGCGAAATATGCAGCGCCGCCCTTTTTGCCAGCGTTTCAAGAGCTTACGCTACGGTGGAACCACTGTTGCGACCGGGGTTTCCAGACACCGGGGGTCCGGGATGAAGTTGTCGAGGCAGGAGGAAGAGAGACTTGAAGAGGGTTTATTTACAATATATACATTGCGAACTCCCTACACGGTGAGCCCTCAAACGTGGCAGGCCTCTACATGACTCCTAACATAGCGCTCCATGGTGCTTGGTTCTACATGGTTCTGCTCGGTTCTGCTCTGTTCTGCCTGGTTCTCTTCTCGAAAAAAAGCACACCGAATGAGCCGTGGGGGCTCATTATAAAGGGTCTGTCCTCCCCAGATCCCTAGATCGGGGACCGCGTACAGAGGGCACCGTCCAACCACGGATCACACATTACCCGCGAGGGTGACGAGCACGCACGGTCCACGTGAACGTTCAAAATTGAAGCGTGGTCACTGCACGGCCATGGGGCACGAACGTGGCTCCTCCTCGTCAAGGGGTGTCGCTGGGCGAGGGGTCTGAAGTTGATGACTGCATCCATCGAAAGGGCCGCCGTAAACAAGCTTCAAACGGTCGCCGAACGACTCGTTCAATTAGCGGGACGATTTCCGGCCGCCGCCGCCGCCGTCATCTTCCAAAGAAGAAGCTGCACTTGTGGTCTCCCGAACTGCTCACGGTGTCGTGGCGGCAAGACGCCGCACCCTCCGGCCAGGGGGGAACAATACATGGCGGACACAGGCCGCCAACCCGTTTGGCGACTAAAAAGGAACATCAAAAGGAACGCCGATCCATTGTCAGACCTGGCGCCGGTCCTAACAGTAGGCAGCCGGTCGTTCGGTTTGGTTTGAAGATTAAAGGAGCGCCGCTCCCTCTTCAGCTCCGGCGCCGGTCACAACAGCTCGTCCGCCGGCGGGAGAAGCGACCTGAGGGTGACCAGCTGCACAGGTTGCTCGAAGTGTCGCTGTGTAGTGCTGTCTTCCAGGCCACTGCTGATGACGCTCAGCCAAGGACTCTTTCCCTCTCGTTCCTTGTGGCTCCCCTCTGGGAAAAGCATTCATACACACCACCACAGGCACGGGAGAGCACCCTGCCCGCACTGAGACACGTCGAGTCCGACAAATTATCCAAAAGCAACCTTACTTAAGCAGTATTACCAAACACAAAGCAGCAATCGGGACGTTTCTCTGAGGTTTCACCAAAACTCCTAATCCCGATCCGATAATAATCTTCCCATCAAACTGCTTTCAAGAAAACTAATTGTCAAGTGATGCGCTCACCGTGGCATACCCGAGTGCCTGCGTGAGTAATCCGCCGTAACCCACCAGGTATCATACTCATAAAATGAAGCATTTTACTTCACGCTATCTTTTAGTTCCCGAAATTTAGTGCCGCCAAAGCCAGTCGTCAATTCCTCTTGAGAAGACGAAAGCATAACTGCCGTGCTGCACCTGCATTAGGAACCTCTTTATTATACATCCGCAAACGCACATCACAGTGCGCCTGCCTGGAGGAGATACCACCTAACCGTTCCCTTGCTGTTGCCACTTTCACAAAGCATACATATAAACTCACGAGCTAGCTTTTCTTACACACCGGACACATGCGAACAAAACATTAAATGAACAACAAAAAAAGTTTCGCATGAATCCTGAAAAATCTCGCAAGCAATAACTTTGCGTCTCTACGCTCAGTCATAATTAGTTCATAACGTTGCTCCTGCTCATTTACACGTATCTACCATGACGCAGGCTCCTATGCGTGTCGTTTATGCAATCGCACAACGCTTACCTTAGCTAAACGTACAACGCCCAAGAAATGAACAAAACCAAAAAATGTGTTACCTAAACACTATTTGGTAGACGAGATTCTTAAAAAACACATTAAAATCCAAAACAACTTAAACAGTCAAAAGCAAATTTCAAAACAAAATAAATCCACTAATGACCATCGTCAAAAGCTCACGGATGTCTACTCCTTTTTGGGACTAACGCGCGGTGTCGCGTCCTGTGGGTCTTTTTAGGCGAACGGGAAATGGAACAATGGCAAAACCCATTCGCTTCGCCTCCGACCCCCGCAAAGCTCTGCGCTGACAACCTGCGTTCTTACTCTCGCTGAGTACCTCGCACTCCCGCAGTCCATCAAACATGCCGTCGATAGAGCGACGAAAGGGTCTGCCTTTCTACCCAACGTGCTTTTTTTTTTTTTTTTTCGTTTTGTCCGGCGGCTCGGACGCATACAAACCAACTCCGGTGCCGATGACAAACGCCTAATTCTGTACGCTCTAATGCGTGTCACTATCCTTCCAATAGATCTATACAACGCATATAGGCTACCAAAATGATAGAGCGCTAACGAAAACAAAGTACAAACGAGTTATTTACAAAATCACAAAAACAAACAAAATGTTCCTTTCAACAGTCCCGAGTCGACGTTTTCCGAGAGGCTAACAGCTGTTCGCAACAACTCTGAGTCGAACTCGCGGTGGTCGCGCCCGGAACGATTTTCTCGAGAAGCGGGGTCTACAACACGCGTCAATCGCCCTGCTACCGAACCCCGCGACGTTCCTCGAAGCCGACTTGCTGTCGCTTCCTGCCCCTCGAAAACCACCGACTCTTTTGCCCCGCACCCCGTCCAATGCACCGCGAGAACAACGGAAGGGTCTCTTGCCCCTCGACCACTTACGCACACAATGCGCTTCTCTTTTCTTTGTTCTCTGGCCGCTTGGACGCTTGCGATACGGCAACTTTCTTGAAATTTCGCTCCGCCATTTGAATACATTCCTCAAACGCGTCGCGATTTTTGCCTGCCTGTTTTTACGGCGCTTTCTCCGTTTTGCACGTCTCTTGGTGCCGTCTACGGAGCCTTTCGCCCATCTCTGATGCTCACCAGCACCCACATGCTCATCTGATTTTTCGCGCGGACTGTCTGGATAATTGCCTAGCAATCTATCCTTCAAACACTGCCGCGTACGATGCGCTTTTCTTTTCCGGCGGTTCGGACGCATACGATACAGACCCGTCAGAGATGACAACGGCACTTTTCTCGCGATTTTACCACGCCGTTTGAAACCCTTACTCAAACGCGTTGTGCTCATCTCGAGCTTTGCCTTTTTGTTGCCCTTCGGACGCTTTCTCCCCTGTGCACGCTTCTTTGTGCGGACCTGGGAGCCTTTCGTCCTACTCTGACGTTCTTCATCACCGATATGCTCCTCCGCCATCTCGCGCGCCCAGTCCTGATGATTGCCTATCAGTTCATCGTTAGACCGCGGCCGCGTAGATTGCGCACTTCTGTTCCTTACTCTCCGGCCGCTCAGACGCATGCGATTTAAGCCAGTCAGAGAAGACAACGGGCCTTTTCTCGCAAATCCGCCACGCCGTTTGAAGGTCCTCGTCAAACGCGCCGCGCTGATCGCGAGCCTTGCCGCGCTTCTGTTTTTCGGACGCTTTCTCCGTTTGGCACATTCCTTGGTGCCAAACCTGGAGCCTTTCGTCCGCCTCTGACGCTCATCAACATGGTCTACAGGGCTGCAAGGTTCGATGGAACACTCTGTTAATCTTAACTTCGTTTCCACCACCACGGAACCCTCACACCCTGCTGTGACCGCGAGCTCTTTTCCCTCAGAATGGGTTAAAACCTGTTCCATTCCCTTACAGGCACTAGCCTTCTCTTTGGCCTCAAACGGCACCGCCGCTATATCTACAGATATCAGACCCGCAGCACTCTCTTCGGCCCTAAACGGCACCGCTGCTGAAACGCACCGTTCGTGCGGTACATCTGCAAATTTCTGACCTGTAGCCCTCTCTTCGGCCTTAATCGGCACCGCCGCTACGTCGCACCGTTCGTGCACTTCATCTACAGATGTCTGACCTGTAGCCTTCGCTTCGGTCTTAAATGGCACCGCCGCTACATCGCACCGTTCGTGCGCTACATCTATGGATTGACCACTCTGCTGCAATGCCACCAATTCACAATTAAGCCTTTCTATCTCTTCATCTAATTCCTGCATCCTTTTTATATGTTCTTCATGCCTGCGCTCAGCTTCCAATTCCTCCTGGCGCCATCTTTCCTTTCTTTGCGCCCTTTGTACTTCCTCCTCCTGGTCCAATAAGTACATATTCCCGAAGTGCTCGATTTCCTCATTGTCACTATTGCTTTCGAGAATCACTTCGCGGAGTTTAGAAGCAGGCATATCATCATTAAAATCTAGCTCCAGATCCCAACACAGGTTCAGCAGGTCCTCTCTTGTCAATCTCGTAAGATCCATGGCGACTACTTTGCTTTGGCTCAGCTGTGACAAAACACAAACCCACCAGCGTCTCAATTCTGGGTCTAGAGAAATTGAAGCCTGGCAAATCTCACAGCGGAGACCACAAGCTTAAGCACCCAAGTAGCACTACGTGGCCAACATCCCTCTCTACTTTTTCTTGTTAATTTTTCACTCCTGCTTTTTACAACATCCTAAAATTTAACCCGCAACGTACCCTTAGAAATTTTGAAACATTACCACTTGTTCCTATTGAATCATCTAAGCTTTCCTGCTTTAGCGTACTTGCTCAGATAATCATCCAGTGCTGCCCTGTGCTGAGATAACAACCACAGTGGCCAGGCAGTTGTTGGTTATATCTATCTTTTAACGAATCTAGGCTAAAAGACTCGATATATCTCAAGCACAAAGCCAGGCACTCACCCCATTACGTGCGGTGGTGGTACGCTGCTTCGATCCCGCCGAGTTCCAGGGCTTTCGGCTGGCCTCCGGTACATGTCGCTCTCCGTCGCAGACTCGTATCCCACCACTGCCAACCAGCTGTTGCGACCGGGGTTTCCAGACACCGGGGGTCCGGGATGAAGTTGTCGAGGCAGGAGGAAGAGAGACTTGAAGAGGGTTTATTTACAATATATACATTGCGAACTCCCTACACGGTGAGCCCTCAAACGTGGCAGGCCTCTACATGACTCCTAACATAGCGCTCCATGGTGCTTGGTTCTACATGGTTCTGCTCGGTTCTGCTCTGTTCTGCCTGGTTCTCTTCTCGAAAAAAAGCACACCGAATGAGCCGTGGGGGCTCATTATAAAGGGTCTGTCCTCCCCAGATCCCTAGATCGGGGACCGCGTACAGAGGGCACCGTCCAACCACGGATCACACATTACCCGCGAGGGTGACGAGCACGCACGGTCCACGTGAACGTTCAAAATTGAAGCGTGGTCACTGCACGGCCATGGGGCACGAACGTGGCTCCTCCTCGTCAAGGGGTGTCGCTGGGCGAGGGGTCTGAAGTTGATGACTGCATCCATCGAAAGGGCCGCCGTAAACAAGCTTCAAACGGTCGCCGAACGACTCGTTCAATTAGCGGGACGATTTCCGGCCGCCGCCGCCGCCGTCATCTTCCAAAGAAGAAGCTGCACTTGTGGTCTCCCGAACTGCTCACGGTGTCGTGGCGGCAAGACGCCGCACCCTCCGGCCAGGGGGGAACAATACATGGCGGACACAGGCCGCCAACCCGTTTGGCGACTAAAAAGGAACATCAAAAGGAACGCCGATCCATTGTCAGACCTGGCGCCGGTCCTAACAGTAGGCAGCCGGTCGTTCGGTTTGGTTTGAAGATTAAAGGAGCGCCGCTCCCTCTTCAGCTCCGGCGCCGGTCACAACACCACGTAGACCCCCCGTAACGCATCTCGCGGCATCGCAGCGGCCATTAAAAGAACGCGGTATATAAGAACGCTTGGTAGGGAAAAAGAGATATACTCAAATGGCCACGATGTATTTAAACGTTGTTCGTATAAAAAGATACAAGTGCAATGGCCGCTGCTCGGTGCAGAGAGAGGCACTCGAAGAGAAGTCCGCGCAGTACTATTACAGTTTATGCATAGCCCCGTAACGCTGCCCTGCTCTCGAGTATTCGTAACGTGCAGCACTGCAAAGCTTTCGGCGGTGTCAGCGAGTCGCGGTCGATTTAAAGCTAAGCGCAATAAAACTAACTTCGTAAGCTGTGTAGCGTAAGGACACTTATATTCGATTAGCGCGCTAGACCTGCTTGACCTGCACTTTATGAATTACTAGCTGCCTTCCGTGCATAAATCTCGCAGCCTTACCGACATGCATTGCGCTTTCCCATCGAACGCTTGTTGCACGGTTTTTAGCTTCCAGTAAGGGTCTTTGCGAGCTACGGCCACAGGAAGCCGCTTCAGTGTTAAATAGATTCAGTGTCTTGCTCGATATTGTAGGCTATAAATACAGCAGATTACAGAAATTATTATATATACGTCATTGCTTATTGCAGGAAATAGTCTAATACATACACGATGGTATAGGGCGAGCGCTCAAATAAGTTAAAGCCACGCGGGTTCCAAATACACAAATGCAAATTCACAAAAAGCAGTGATGACAGCAAAACAACAATAAAGGATGAAGAACGCCATTTAGCCGTCGGATCCCATGTATTGGTTATGTATAGTTTCACTCACTCATGTTTGTCGGAAAATATGATAAGTTAAATAGGTCAGTGTAAGCGAAATATGGAGTTATGGTGTTTGGGTGGTGGCGTCTGGTGAGCCTAGTTAGTGGTGTCAAGTACTCCTATGATGATGGATCTATAGCTATAGCTTTTAAATGCTAAGCATTTATTTAAAGCAAAAGACTAGAATCACTTTGAGCTTTTCTATCTATCTATCTATCTATCTATCTATCTATCTATCTATCTATCTATCTATCTATCTATCTATCTATCTATCTATCTATCTATCTATCTATCTATCTATCTATCTATCTATCTATCTATCTATCTGTTTTTTTTTAATTACAGATCCTGGTCATAAACGCGATATATCGCTAGCTTCACCGCAATGCGAATAATAAAATGGGACATATCTTCAGTCGTAAAGTTTCCATGTGACTTTACTGCTGCGTTTGTCGACGAGCAGTGATAGTTGGTTCTGTTGCACACGTGTGCATTGTGTGCTCATCATCGTTAATCATTCTCTGTCCATTCATGGTGTTTCCAAACGCTATTAAATAAAGAAAAGAAGGAGGGAGGGAGTGGAAAGAAAGCGAGCAATGGATATGCCTCCACATTGTTTTCAGTAAGCGAATGCTGTGACCAATCATTAAAACAACAACAACAAAAAAAAACGCCAGGCCTGCGCGGAAGGCGCAGCACAGTCACAGCAAAAGCTATATAGAAGAGCGGCCTTTCAAGACCTTTTCAAAACACTCATGGGGTAACTACTGCAAGCACACTTGCTTGATACCCACTATAAGGCATGAATAATAAACTTCTGGGTGGTAGGCCGGCATTCGCTATGATATTTTTTGTCATTCTTTTGAGAAGTGTGGTGTCCGCTAAACACTTGCAAGGGATTTTGTGCCAATTGTTCATGCAATTAGCATGAATTGGCACGCTGACGACGATGAAGAATTATGGCTGCAGTGGGTATGCGCCACAGTTTAGAGGGGAACAAAAACAAGCTTTTGTAATGGGTTGGAGCATTGGACGACTCACTCGTTACGCTATTCGCATTGTGCGACGCCTGGTTGTTCTTTCGTTGGTCTAAAACGCTTTTTAAGTCATATTAACGCGATTGCTTTGCCGACATCAAGCCTGCCTAAGGCAAGTTCGCCAACGAATCACAAGCGCTAGCGTAGCTCGGTGATAGGATACTGGGCAGGCACCCAGCGGACCCTGGTTCGAACCCTACAGTGTCTTTGGTGTTAGGTTTGCCTACAAGTCACAAGCACCGACGTAGTTCAGTGGCTGAATACTGGGCTCACAACCAGGAGACCTGTGTCGTTGGTGCTAAGTTTTTTTTATTTCTAATTTTGCGCGATCTTGTTATGGACACCGATGGCTACGGCAGCGGCGGACATTTGCGTGTGACCCGGGTTTTGATCCCATAACAGCTTTCGCTGTAAAATAACGTAAAAAGAAGATAGTTGAACCTTCAAGGTATTCGGAGAAACACTTTGAGCTGTTTGTTCTTGCACGCATGTTCAGTTTTGAAACTATTCTGTTCGCCAGCGGTGTTCCATTTCGTACTTTTAGTCAGCGAGAAGAATACAGAGAAGAAAGAGAAGAATGCGCGCTGTCTCAAAACTTATCTATATGGGACCTAACGCGAGTCAAACTAACGCATAGTTTCTGTTTACCCACGGTAAACGAATGGTCGAAGGTGCAGGGCGCTTTAGGTAACCACGGGCACGGAACTCCTTTCTCAACTGTAGCGTGAAACGCCTTGCGGAAGTGAAAGTGCCGGAAGAGGACGTATCGAGCCACCACGTCGCTTCTATGCCGGAAGCTGCCCGTCTTACTTGCTGGCAAGCTCAGCTTTTAGCAGCGCACAGAAAGCGCGTATAGAAGAGGGGTGATCGGAAGAAAGGCGACGGGGTTTCGAGACTTGGCGCGAAGTTTAGTTCTGTGCAGTGTAAGGAGACGGAAAAAGAGTTCAAAGAAGGAACACGTCTTCGAGATAGAGTACATTGTACACTTTTTTCCAGCATAGGTGGTGGTGTTTGCAAGTTTTGTACTTTCTGAATCAATGGAACAGCTCATATGTTCGATGAGTACTCTGAGCACGTCAGTACTGGATTTTCCGAACTGTGGTTATACATTAAAAAAGTATTTAAGAAAAAAAAGGGGTATCTTAGGTAGTGTCACACTTGAAAGGGAAAGTTAATATATCCTTCGAAATCCAATGACTTCTGATTCTATTATTATGTCGGCGTTTAGATTGGAGCCGGGCCTTACTGAAAACTGTGGAGGATTATTCAGATAATAACCTTGATCGACCAGTTAACACAGTTCTTTGTAGTTGTTATTTTTGTTTGATGGCCTAACCTAATCTAACCTAGCTGCATAGTGAGTACTATCTTTATGAACTCGTAGCGCTCTAAGTCTGGTTTTGCGCAGGTTGTGAGCGCGCCGGTGTGTTATCAATGAATGTCAACACGTGATGGCGTTCTACCTAAACCTAATCTTGCACTCTCAGATATGCTTCCTCGTTATGAATATGAAATTTCGCACTCTGTGCCGCTGTCTGCAATATTAATTGTTTCGCTTTGTATTTCTTGTCTAATGAGGGGTGATGGTCGAAGCGTCAGCAATATGCGAGAAAAGAAAAAAAAAAGAGGGGGGGGGAGGGCGTTGTTCGTTCACTGTGTAAAGTTCCCGCAGACATATTCTTTGATACACAATTAGCAAACTGTCCAAACCATTTGTTAATGGTGCTTCGCGAATCGTTGTCAGATTATCCTATACGCTCCTTTGTTGTTGATGATGCTGTGTTGTTGTTTTGTTTGTCCTTTAATGGAACGTATGGCGAGGAGAGAGGCGCACCTCCGCCACTGACTGCCTTTTCCTGAAAAACGAAGTTGTTGGCACATGGTGGCTGACAACTCATTGTATATGCTCTCGCGAAGCCATGATCCACTGTATGAACGCCAGGCTAACACCACACGCTTCAACGCCGTCTGCCCCGCCGCGGTGGTCTAGTGGCTAAGGTACTCGGCTACTGACCCGCAGGTCGCGGGTTCGAATCCCGGCTGCGGCGGCTGCATTTCCGATGGAGGCGGAAATGTTGTAGGCCCGTGTGCTCAGATTTGGGTGCACGTTAAAGAACCCCAGGTGGTAGAAATTTCCGAAGCCCTCCACTACGGCGTCTCTCATAATCATATGGTGGTTTTGGGACGTTAAACCCTACATATCAATCAATCAATCAACGCCCTTTCCCTCACCGATACGTAAGAAAGGCATATATCCATAAATGCAGCCGACTAAAATGGCGCGGCCGGTTTGTTGGTGACTCGTAGCCTCCGTAGGTATAACTCTTTCGATGCAGGACAAGGCGAATGTAATTAACACACGGACACAGTGCTAGCATTCACCAACTCGAAGAGTTATATACCTAGCGTTGTGTGTGTGATTACGTGTCATTCACCTGGTCCCGTGTTGTATATACTCTATGTTGAAGGACATGGGCAGGAGTTTTTTTCGGGGTGAAAGGGGTGGGGGGTGGATGTTTCCTGACTACACCAGCACTACTTGACGCCTGAATGTCACCGCTATGACTAAACCTGCGCCGTTCACATGTTTTTTTTTTTCAATGCTGCGCGTAACTATTCGCCATTACCGCATGGCGCACATGCTGCAAGCGCTGCGAGGCTGGGATCCCTGGTTATCGCCTTGCTCATTCCGTTTAGTGCCGCGCTGACGGGTTTACAGCGACAGCCGGCAACGGCTTGTCGGCTGCCCGTGTCGCTGGATCGCGAAGGCCGTAAACGGCTCCTTTCCTCCGACGACCAACCAGCTATGGCTGCGTACCTCGTTCGCTTTCTACGCCTCTCTGGTTTTTACCTCTTTTCTGCTGCTCCTGCTCTATACTGGAATGGAGAAATGATTGCCGAGTCACGTACACTAGCTGCTGCTCTGACGGCAGAGCGTCTATTGAAAGACGGTAACAAAAAAATCATCGTGACGTAGTCAGGATGACGATGATGATGATGATGATGATGATTTGTGTGTGTGTGTGTGTGTGTGTGTGTGTGTGTGTGTGTGTGTGTGTGTGTGTGTGTGTGTGTGTGTGTGTGTGTCAGCAGAAAGGTAGGTCTTAAAATTAATCTACAGAAAACGACAGTAACGTACAACACCGTCGGAAAAGAGCAGCGCTTCGAGATAGGTAAAAGTGCACTTCAAGTTATAAAAGACTATGTCTACTTAGGGCAGGTAATAACCCTGGAGCCGAACCATGAGATTGAGGTAACTAGAAGAATAAGAATTGGGTGGAGCACATTTGGCAAGCACTCTAAAATTATGACAGGTAGATTGCCACTATCCCTCAAGAGGAAGGTATATAGCAGCTGCATCTTGCCATTACTTAGCTACGGAGCAGAAACCTGGAGACTTACAAAGAGGGTTCAGCTTAAATTGAGGGTGACGCACCGAGCAATGGAAAGAAAAATGGTAGGTGTAACCTTAAGAGACAAGAAGAGAGCAGAGTGGATTAGGGAACAAACGGGGGTTAAGGATATCAAAGCTGAAATCAAGAAGAAGAAATGGACATGGGCAGGGCATGTAGCGCGTAGACAGGATAACCGCTGGTCATTAAGGGTAACTGACTGGATTCCCAGAGAAGGGAAGCGGGTTAGGGGGAGACAGAAGGTTAGGTGGGCAGAAGAGATTATGAAGTTTGTGGGTATAAATTGGCAGCAGCAATCACAGGACCTGGTTAACTGGCGGAACATGGGAGAAGCCTTTGTCCTGCAGTGGACGTAGTCAGGATGATCATGATGATGATGATGATGATCATGATGATGATTTGTGGGGGGAGCGGGTGGATGTGTGTGTGTGTGTGTGTGTGTGTGTGCGTGTGTGTGTGTGTGTGCGTGCGTGCGTGTGTTTAGGTGTACCTGTTAAAAAACATCAGGTGGTCGTAATTTCCGGAGCTCTTCACTATGGCGCTGATTCGTTGCTTCATATTGTTGTTCCTGTAAAATGTAACATACGAAGTGCCTACTCTTTGTTATCTTGCAGCATTCAGATATGGTTGCCGTGCTTGCTATGCTATCTTGCTTTTTTTGCTTCCTGTCTAGCTCCGATTGGCTGCATAGCACTTAAATACGCGTCGCAAACTGAATACAGCGGATTCGTCTTCCTGGCACCGCTTGGTCATCTGTTTCCTGGGCCGGCTGTCGTCCAGTCGCCGAATACGTAACAACATAAAACAGCTACAGTGATTATTATTATTATTATTATTAATTATTACGAGTGATTGTGTTTATTTACAGATGAGGTGAAATGGCGTTGGGAAAGGGCAGCGTACTTCTGAGACAGGCCTAGTCCGCTTCACCCAACCACACAGTCCAAGTGCCGCTCCACTATCTTCTTCTTCTTCCGCGCCCCGTAGGCTCGCGCATCTTCGTTGCATTATTATTATTATTATTATTATTATTATTATTATTATTATTATTATTATTATTATTATTATTATTATTATTATTATTATTATTATTATTTGATACCGATATTACGCAATCAAGCGTAAAAATCACGTCATCTACGTGACTTCACGCAAGCCATCACAGTCACTTCCCGCGCTAATTGTTATCTCGATAACGATATCAATGACGTACGATCAAGCCTGTCCTTTCCCTGAAACTTGTAATAGGCTTCCCAGGCATCTCTGCTATCTTCTGCTGTTTTTGTTTTCCACGGTTTGCCTTCCATCCAGCCGTCCAAAGTGCGTAAAATAGGCCGAGAAAAACCAGTCATTTTAAACAAAAGGGTAAAATGTTACTTGTTTTCGTAGCGGGTAAATTAAGCATAATTTTTTTGTGTGTGCAACGCTCTTTTTCTTCACCACTTCAGGTAGTTGTCGTTGTGCTCTATCACACAAAGATGCTTTGCACGTCAGCATCCCCTTACGATCAAGTCGACTCCCTTTAAAAACCTATTCGCCCATTGGGTGCGTATGCACCAATATTCACTATTCACCCTTCGGCCTCAATCGCTAAGCAAACACTGGCACTCCTCCCCACTCAAACACATTCCTTGCTTCTCAAGTTTTAGATTCTCTTGTGAGCTCTGTTTTATTGTGTTAGTCTCCGGATCATGTAACAGCGCTCGCTTCTGCCTCGCCACATTTGCAAAGAGCGCTAAGACTATAGGCGCGCACCTCACCGCACGAGTCTCCCGAGAGTGCCTGCAGATGAGGAGGGCACGGAACGAAAGCTGACAGCGCGCACGACGAGTCGTGCTTGCTCTGCCTCCCTACCGCGTTTCGATATATATCGACGCATTTCCGACGAAGACGTGACTTCCCCGCGGTACTTTGCGCGACAACGAACGCAGCGCGGTCGTCGCGAATGCGCTATTTGACTATTTCTTCGTTGTTCTGTTTTTTTTTTTCCCGCGGTGTCGTTATCTCAGTGTAGGACGTGCCGCTACGACACGCTCGGCCCGCGTGTCCAATGGATGCTGCCGGATTTGCGGCGTCTTAGTATTGTTTCGGCTTTTGCCGCCCTTCTCATGCCGCATCGCGGTAGCAAACGAGCTGACCTCGTTCTTTCCGTGGGGCTCTCCAGCCACGCTGCCGCTTCGATCGCCGTCGAGGGCGAGGCGAAAAGAGGCGCTTGTCAGTACATATAGGCAGTGAATGCGGGTTGTGCGACCGTATATAAACGGGCAAGTGTTTTGTGCGAGTGTATATTATTGCGGTATTTGGCACATGGCATTACCTGCAGCCTAATCAGAGTGCGCTCGAAGAAAAAAAAAAGGAAAAAGAATTATGAGGAAGATGAAAATTAGGGTGAACATGAAAATGAAGGCTCATGTTATGCTTCAGCTATTTATCTTAACTGGCATAATATCATGATCATATGACAGATTGAGTGATTGATTGATTGAGTGACTGATTGATTGATTGAGTGAGTGAGTGAGTGATTAACCTGTCACACTGGCACATGCAAACACCGTTTAACGCCCTCATCCTTTCGACAAAGGAGATGCGGTCCGTGTCACATGGTATCCCTTACGTCAAGGAAGTTAAACGAAGCTTTTCGCAATGAAAGTTTGGTGATCTCCCTTGGCGGCGGAAGGTAGTTATCTCGTCCCCAGTAATCTGTTGTTACAGAACAAACTGCAAGCATAAAACAGCCGCAGTCGGCAATGAAATAAGCTTTATCACTATTAAAAGTTATTTTACTGCATAATTCGCTCATACGCGTTTAACCTAGATGAAATAAGCGCACAAGTGTACGTGCTCCCCACACCATGCCTCGCCAAAAGTCACCATGTCGCCATTTTCAAAAAACTTTCTTCCGAGTCCGTGCCAGCCACCTTGTCCGTGAGTACCGCGTGGTCTTTACATCTTGGCCACTCGTTCGAGATTGTGGTTATAAAAGGGAAAAGAAGAGAAATGTGGGCCCCGTAACTGTCTGCATCTGGTGCGACACCTCAACAGTAGCTCACAAGGGATGGGCGTAAGGAGGGATTAAAAGGATAGGATTAAAGGTATATATGTATATATAGAGAGATGCGCAGGGACAGCGAGTGACGACGGAAGTAAAGAGAAGATGGGAAAGATGAAACCAGGTCACAGGAGTCCGAAGAAGGGGCACCACTGGCGAGAGCTCTTGTCGGCAACAGGAGATGGCGTAGGGCTAATCCAGTCGGCCAGAGCTACGCTGTCGTCGTCATGGGGGACCGGCGGCAGGAGATGGCGTAGGACCAACGCAGTCGGCCAGAGCTGCGCCGTCGTCGGAGATCGCGAGGGCACAACCGGTCGGCGCGGAATCCAGCGGGCGAGTCTGCCACTCGATCGCTTCCTATTGTTGTGCTCCTTATTCTACTTCAGCAGTGCCAAAATTAATAGCAGTGCTTGACGTGGGTTTTTATTCCTTCTTTGTCGACGCCTGTATACCAATGCCAGCGCATGCATGTGAACTGTTGTGTGATCCATCCGCAGCAAGGCTTTCGTGTACTGAACGCGAGACCTGTGCTAATTCCGATACTGTAAAGAACACTGTGATCTACGTGGTAGCGCAACTTCAAAGAGCTCGGCGACAACTTGCAGTGTGTTTCACAAGTGGCGTAGGTAGAGGTAACGCGTACCAAAAGAAATGTACAGAGTTACCAGCATTCCTGTTAACATTACTGCCACTTTGCTTGCGGGTGTACACGTCTGTGTTACAAGCCGAAACACTTTTCCTTGTTTCGGTGTAAATTATTGTATAATCACATGTACGATTGACAATGTCTTCAGAGGCACTAAACAAAAAAATCTTGATTTCCCTAAGGAAGGAAAATAGGAGGAAAAGAACGGCAGGGAGGTTAACCAGCCTTCTACAGCGCCTATGGGCCCCTTCTGGTTTCTATCCAAAGTTTGTAAAAGTGCCGTGTGACATGAGCGTAACTCATGGTCGTCGGCAGAATTTTTTTTTTTGGGGGGGGGGGGGGAAATGCTTATCAGGCTGGTGGATGGGAGAGCACTGGTGTAGCTTGTGTGTGGGCAAGTGGTGGTCAGGTTTCAAGGTGGCAAGTGCCCCTTTTGTATCCCCCTGCCAACGGGCACGGCGTAACTTCATCTCCGTCGAACTCGACAGGGGAGTTTTACGTTGATGGAGTTTAACAGAGTTCGGTGGTGGCCGTGAGACAGGGGTAGGAGTCTTGGTGATAAGCGGGCGTCAACAGAGGCGGGCGTATCATCCTCACTGCTCCGAAGTTTTAACTGTTTTCATGGTGCGAAACTGGCACAATTTTCAAAGACGATAATATTTCTTCGGGACCTTCGACGGAAAAACTTTGGTCTGTCTGTCTGTACATTTGTATGTTTGTTCGCCCTTACCGATATCTCAAACGGCACCAAACAGCCAACCCTATGCGCAGCGCCCACCTATATTGCTCAAGATTCAGCGTACATACTTGTGCGATTGTCAATTAAAAAGCAATTATTGTGCATATATGAGACACCATAACAACACGTAGATGTTTTGTATGTGTGCCTTTATACTAGAGAAGGCACACACAGGTAATTCTAAGGACCGTAGAGTTTATCACGCTACGCTGACAGTGCAACGCGATGCTCAAAAAGGTAAGTGCTTCCAATGCTTTGCTAAGACGACACGGTGGTGGCACCTGCCCGTCGCTTTGCGTTCTGCTCCTTATCACCTCCAAGACAAGCACGCATCTTTCTTCGTGGGCGTGCACGCCTTCCTTCATTTTCGAACTGCCAGATGGCACTCGTGTCTAACGTGTCTGGATGCGCTCGTTTGTCTCTGCTACATGCTCGAGGCTCTAACGTAGTGCCTCCAGAATACCATTCACCAATTGTCTTGCGCAGAACATCAAATAAACGTTTTCTTCACTCTCTCCAGGTGCAAGACTCTGGTCTTTCGACGACATATGCAGTGTAACATGCAGCGCGCGGCCAATTTTTTTTTTCAATTTGCAAAGCTATTATTGAGTAAGCAAGTAGCTGCGCGAAAGGATATGCCATTTTAGTTATTTATTTATTTAGTTAGTTAGTTAGTTAGTTAGTTAGTTAGTTAGTTAGTTATTTTTTATTTATTTATTTATTTAGTTAGTTAGTTAGTTAGTTAGTTAGTTAGTTAGTTAGTTAGTTAGTTAGTTAGTTAGTTAGTTAGTTAGTTAGTTAGTTAGTTAGTTAGTTAGTTAGTTAGTTAGTTAGTTAGTTAGTTAGGTAATGAAGGTGACTGAAGAATTGGGCAGAATGCTTAACATGATGGAGGCTGTTAAAAAAGTACTGTGCACGGTATTCTAATGGTAGAGGGTACTTGCCCACTCCGTTCCCCATAATTCCCACATTCTTCACGTGAACTATAATTTACATTATAGTCACTGAAAGGATGATGCATAATTTTCTAAGAGTCAATCATAATGTTCTCTGTCCATGCTGTCATTCAGTCCTATTTTTACACACATTAGTCCTCACTTTTTCTTTCATGTTAGGCTTCCCTCACAAAACAGCTTCTAACATTACCACCGCTTCATACAGGTTGCCTCTCTTCCAGTAATTACAACGGCATCACCACGAGCCATTCTAGCGAGACATGTAGCCCCCTCATCAAAAAATTCCGCCATATCCACGAAGTGAATGATGATGAGTGGGCGAAGCTCCGGAGGTAAACCTGGTAAACCATGAATCCTCTGTACATTTTGCCCACTCGATTTTATTACATCGCTCCCCCTAGCGTACGTCGCCGCACTAAATCGAACGATTGCCTTCAACCAATGACACGCGCCATATGTGACATCATTCCTATTTTATAAGATCTCGCGTCTTTCATCAACTACAAGTACCGCTTTCTAGTTTATAACATCTTGCATCTTTTCATCATCAGCTACAAGTACCACCATCTAGTAAACACTACAAGAACTAAACGAGAGGTGGCTACATACAGGAGACGGTACCGCCATCTAGTGAACACTGCAAGAACTAAACTAGAGGTGGCTAGATACAGGGGACGGTACCGCCATCTAGTGAACACTGCAAGAACTAAACTAGAGGTGGCTACATACAGGCTACAGGGGACGCACAGCCCACGCCCTAAGGAGCTTCGCCCCTAAAAAAAAATCCTCTAGACAGTAAACGGAAATATTTTAAGTTTGGTCGGCTCATATTATGAATTAATTTGTTCAGCATCCGATACACATCGTTTGAAGGCATGCGACATACATTTTATTGTGCGCAGTCTGCATTTGATTTCAATAGAATTTCCCTAGCTTGCACACTCTTCATCCGAGTCCTTGCGCACCACCATCACCAAGCCACCTCGCGGTGATTTAGGACTCCCAGCGCTACACGGTTTTACGTCTTACGCTACAAGACTTTTTACATGTGTCTTTAAGCTTTCTAGGTGTACGTCACGCCACCTAATTATCTGACGTCCTTGAAGGCATTTTCTTTTGTAGTTCGTGGGGTTCATTGATATACTCTATCAATTCGCTAGTATGAGTTCGCTAGCTTCATCCTCTTATTGTCGACTCTTGCGGGAAGCCTATATGTGTCGAAAGCGTGACATGGGTATGAGACATGTCGTAGCGAGAATCAACATAACGGCGGCCGCTTTGTTCTCTACCCTGCGCCTATACAGATACTATAGGAGTGTTGTTATTTTTTTTTTTTGGCACGTGAATTTTATCGAAATGCCACCATTCCGTTCGGCAATCGAAGTCGAGATCCCGCAGGCAGCGCCTCGCCATAAGCGCCAAAGTATGCATACGGTAGTGGATCTGGGCGAACGTACTTACAGACAAGAATAGCCTATAGCTTGACCCGCGATCGCTGACTGCACCGACGTGCACAGACGGCAAAATGACTCTTGCGATTTGCTGAATTGCAGCCTCGGGGTTGACATTGCCCCAGGGACAGGAGGCAACATGGTACTTCACCGAAAAGAAGCTGCTGCACGGCTGACTGTACGAATGTAGACATTTGCGCTTTCACCGTGTTACTCTCGGTTATGGTACTGCCATCATCGTTTGGGGCGTAGTTATTGTTCTCCCCTCTCCCTCTTCTTTATTGCAGCAGTGCGGAGGTTGCTGCAGTTGACTTCCTTGTATCGGCAACTCTGGTCTAGCAAGGAAACGAGTCTGTCACTTTTTTCTGGCGCTTCAATATATTTCACTGTCCTTGTTTATGTTACAAGCTTTAAATTCATATCAACAACGCAGGAGTGCTTTTCGCAACTATAGAATTTGCGAATTTTACACTCACTTGCGCACTTGTGTATAAAATATAATGAAATTAAGTAATTTGCGGGACGTTAGTGGACCTACATCTTATCATAAAAACATGTTTATTTACCGAAAATATCTGCAAACGGGTGCTCCAAAATGAACATGTGCACTACCACGTTGTATAGAGGCGACTTTTGCTCGTCTGCGTCAGGGTATAAACTGTAAAAAGGCTGAACATGATTTAACGCTATGAAGCTACATCGGCATGAAATTGCAGCTGATAATTGCAAAATTGCAGCTGATAAATTGCATCTGGTCGTGTGATGAGTTAACAATGTTTACAGTACGAGTGGTGACGTATATATAGTTGCCACACCGAACATGTGAATTTAGGCAGCTCGCTGGGAAAATATGAACCGCATAAGAGAAAGAACCCCAGGTGGTCTAAATTTCTGGAGCTCTCCACAACGGCGTCTCTCATAATCATATGGTGGTTTTGGGACGTTAAACCCCACATATCAATCATTGTGAACCGCATAATAAAGCCTACAAACAATTTTGAACGAAGCAGTTGTTCCATCGTGAGAGGCTATGCTCACCATCACCTGCACATTTTCTTGTTTTTTGCAGGAAGGTGTTGCAGGAAGGTGTTGCAGGAAGGTGTTTTTTAATACGTCAGAAATGGGTAAGCGCGCACGCCTATTACGTTATAGCCCTATAGCGTGTTGGAAAATCCGTACGATATGCATTGGCGTTGTTTACTTCTGCGCTGACAGATCAGCTTAGCGACCTTCGTGGGTCACTCTAGCTCTTGCTCAGGCTATCAAGTCTCTACTGACTACTGTAGAGACTGGCCCAGGTCCGACCTAAAAGCATTGTCGTGTAGTCACGACAATGCTTTTAGGTCGGACCCAGGCCACTGTTTCAGTGAATGGGTTCTCTAGTGGGCTCTGTAGCAACTGACTTACCGAAAACGCTGTCTCGAACAAAGCTTAACTTATTTCGATATTCATGCGCAACATTTCATTGGTTCTATTTTCTCTGAATGCGCGTGTCATCAGTTGAGGCCTGATTTTTTAGGCTATAAGAAAGCGCGTTTTATGCTGTATAAATTAGCTGGCAAAACGCTGTTCTAAGCCTCTGAAATCGTGTGAATATAGGCATAATAAGTTATTTTTTTAAGAAGTTCATATATGTTCTAAGAAAAACATGCGCGATTTGCATGTACACGACAGGAAAGCAAAAAAAAAATCGTTTATGGTGGCATGAAAGCGCCAAGGGTGGAACGTATATCCAGGCGATTATCTATTGTCATTCACGGTGGGCTGAACACAGTCTCTCCGTTTATTTTGCTACTCTCGGACACCATTAACTGTCGAATCAATAATTTTTTTGGGGTGTTTCTTTTGCCATGGGTGAGAAGGCAGACCACGAGCCAGACTGCTAAAACACTATGAAAAGCAAGGATGTTTCGAATCGCCTGTCGGTGAACACCTTGAGAGCTAAGTAACAAACGAAGCAAAAGCCGCATGCGCGTCACAACTTTGTTTCTGTTGATCTACACCCTTCTTACCCCTTACTGTGCTCCATAGTTTCGCATCCATCAACCGCTCGCGCCATGTCGGTGCGGCGGCGTGCATACGGCGGCCGGCGCGTGTCATTTCACTGCTGCTGGTGATTGCTCAATGATGGAACTAAATGATGGTATTGAATCCCATAGTGCTCCAAAATAGAAATAGAGAGGGGGAAAGCAGGAAAACATGGAGGTTAACGAGATGCTGTACCTGGTATTCTACCCCACACGGGGGGGGGTGGGGGGATATGGGATTAGAAAGACACGAGAGAGAAAGAGAGAGAAATAGAGAGAGAGAGAGAAAGAGAGAGACGAAACGTTATGTTCTGAACAATCAATGTTGCCCGGTAGCATGAATGACGGTCTCAAACTGCACTCGATAACGAAACATTAGGTATGCTAGTGTTCATAAACAGACGTCAATTTCCGATCTATATGATTATGTCGGCACCTATACACAAATTTAGGCAGAAAAGCTTAAGCAGGAACTTATAGGCACATAAAAAGCACTACAAAAGGCCTCATCGTCTAATTCAAGCTCATATACTAGTTGGTCACGATAGGATAGCAAGTACAAAATAAGCATTTGCCTAAAATCTGGTCTCTTGTCAGCTTTGTCCTTGGTGGAAGTCGGTGAAAAATAACAGTCATCGAATTCAAGAAGTGTTCTAATTATTACTGCACATTACCATTGGCCATCCACCTTGTCTGAATATAGCCCTACTAGGATTGGCTGAAGCTTTATTCTCTACGAACAACTTTGGCGTAACCTGTTTTTTTTTTTTAGATGCGAAGCAGCTTTTTTTCGGGGCTTCGTCCATCCCTCGGCGACCATCCGCTCCCCCACTGCGCATGCGTCAATTATCTCTCTCTCCTCGCGTGAGCGTGAGGACGCTGCCTCCGCTTTGTTCCTTCTCTGCCATTTATCTCTCCGCCACGGCTGCGTGCTCGTATATAATGCTGCGCTCGCTCGCCCCGTTGCACTCTCCCAGCAGCGCTAGGTGTTCACTTTGCGGCACACACAAGTCAACGCACACAAATGTAATACACACAGAGGGGAGGGGGTTAATGTAAGCGGTTCACAACGTGTGCGCAACTCCACACACAAATGAAACATACACGGCAACCTACAAATGGAGGCGGAAATGTTGTAGGCCCGTGTGCTCAGATTTGGGTGCACGTTAAAGAACCCCAGGTCGTCGAAATTTCCGGAGGCCTCCACTACAACGTCTCTCATAATCATATGGTGGTTTTGGGATGTTAAACCCCACATATTAATCAATTACAAATGGAAACTACAAATGGAAAAACAAGTGAACACCAGCGCTGCTTCGCACCAGCTCCTGGTTGCCTTTAGTGAGAGATTGTGTATTTTGTGAATTTTTTTGGTTCACATTACAGGTTGATTATCATCTTTTGAAATTAACGAAGGAAACTTTCTGCGTCAATGTGGAGCCTATTATAGCTTGTTTTGCCACCAATAATTGTTATAAACTATATATTACGAACATGTTTGCGGAAAAAAGAATAAAATGCACGTTCAGTGAGTGCGTGGTAAGCACTGTCGTACTTCTCTTATTGCATATCACATGCTGTGAGTGGAAGTTATCTTATTTAATAATGGTTGCTTTTGGTTTCGAGTGTTTGTTCTGCTCGTTCTTAAGTGAAATGTAACTACAGCTATAACTATAGTAGCTGTGAGACAAAATAAAGCTAAAGCGCACGAAAAGAAGGACCACTCACAGCCTTTGGAAGCCACAGCCAGAAATTTGTCTGAAGGTTGTGGGTTTATCAGTTCCTCCCTCTCCTTCATTTTAATGCCTTTTCCGTGTTATCGTTCGATATAATGCATAATATTTATGATCAGTGCCACCTCATGAACGGTAACGCAGCTTAAGATTAGCGTTTTCGAACTTCAGAACACATTGTTTGGATGTTTTTAGCGTTTGATGCGTCCGTCCTTCCACTTACGCTCTGTTTGTCCACTCCTATAGCTCCGGCGTGTCAAATGCACTACTACCGCTGAATGGCATAGGGTTACGCGAAATCTCCCGTTTCACTTGTTGACGGACGCTTTAGGCTCGCCTAGAAGAAATTCGGTGACGGACACCCAGACCTCGACGCTTCATTCTTTCGGCATGATTCTATTGTTTGTCGCATTCCTCGTACAAGGAAAGGTCCCGGCTTCAGTGCGTCCGCGTAAAATATACGCGCGTGGCAACGCCTTATACTCGGGGGCACGAGCTGCACGCAGCGCGTGTGCTCTGTACAGAAAGAAGCGCGGTTCCTGGTTGTTTACGACAAAGCGACGGATTGTTGCGGCGGGTCAACTGGGACACGGATTCCAGCGCGCATTCTTTGGATGCGAATGCACCCCCTCCCCCCTGGAAAAGAATAGAAAAGTGGGGGAGTTGAAATTGTTTCATGGTTGCCAAATGACGATATTAACGTTGTTTTCAACCCACTCATATTTGTGGCTCATACGCAATAATGTGGATCGGCAAATAAATGTTTCTTTGCTTGCTTGGCCCTTGTGATCATGTGTTGTATACGCTTTCATTCGTCATCATGCGTCTTCGTTGTCAGCGCCTGTTGTTGTTGTTGTTGTTGTTGTTGTTGTTGTTGTTGTTGTTGTTGTTGTTTGGGGTGGTGGTGGTGGTGGTGGTGGTGGTGGTGGTGGTGCTGTTGTTGTTGTTGTTGTTGTTGTCGTCGTCATCTTCTCTGCATGGATTGCCTCTGTATGGTTCCCACGGAAGGTGATTCTACAAGCTTTCACGTTTTATGCATATTGCGGATTTTCAACCCCTTTTTCACTATCTCTGAGGTTATAAGTTTTCGTTTTATATGAGTTTGCTGTTGTTATACTCACTGTGACAGCCTCCTGCACTCAGTGATATGAAGTTAAATATGTGTCAAGCTGATAAATTCACCAGCTCGCCAGGGGCCATGGTTTCCATCAATTTGAAACAAACGTATACTTAGGGGGCATAATACTTGTACTTAAGGGCATATTAAATGCAATAAATTGATGAATATTAGTAATATCCACGATTTTCATGAACGCTGTACTTGTTCAATTGGCCGTTTAAATCACGACCATTCAAACGGTTGCGATGTCGGAAAAGGTTAAATGTGCACGCAAACGCCTCGAATACGTGGACACCGTATTTTTCTTTTACTTCCTTTTTTTCCCAGACTCTCTTAGCTTGGTTGAAATTATATACTCTTTATCGAGTCAACAAGCAACATCAAATCTTGCATAATAAAGAGCGTAACCGGGGCATGCTTCCGGTCAATTTCAAAGACTGTTCTCTTCGATGCCCGCGCAGATAATATGGGACACGGGTGCTCCTATGGGTGCAAAGGAAGCTGGCACGATTAGCTGCCGGCTCCTGCGATGGCGTCTTTACTAATAGCCAGGATTAATTAGCTTCTGTTCCTTTCTTCCACACTAGTGTGAACTACATTTATATACCGCCCTCCCGATGCCTGAGTTCACCATACGCTTTTAAAGAAAAGACTAATTAAGCACGCAAACTGGGTTTGCAGAGTATAAGGCTGGCCTTCTTGTCAGATTTCTGTCAACTCTATTTGTTACGCCTTCTTTTCTAACGTCTCATTTCACGTTGCACACTAATGTTGGAATGTTCCTACGCGGAAAAAAAATGTTTCGACGATGTACTTCTTTTTTAAGTAATAACCACTAGTTCAGTAGCAAGTACACTTGCAAGCGATAAGTTTCAGTGATGTTGGAAGCCAGAACCTAGCAGTAAAACATTAAACGCCGATTCAGGTTTCCCCCGCAGTGTACGTATTCTGCACTGCACTCGGTTTGACCTGTGCTTGAAGCGAACTGCAGGCGGTGGCCGAATCACTTGCACTCTTCCGGTGCATAATTCGTCAATCAATACGCAACCAACAGGTCTGTTGGGTCGGTTTATAGAAATACAAATATGGCACCCACTTAGTCTAGTATCGATCAAAACTCCAGTTTCCTTCGATAAGCGATCAAAGTACTCGCGCAGAAAGGCAAAATAATGAAGGTTAAGTGACAAAAAAAGGACAAAAAGCACATCATTCAAACGATAATGTATGCACTGAAGGAAAGATGAAAATCAACCCTTATGCACGCCCTAAAAGAACTAGCCGAAGACATATAGGTCGTATGGCGTCGCACGATCATGTGCGTATTTTATTATACAATCCTGAGGCCGGGAAGAAAACGAAAGAACCAGTTATCGAGTGACCCGCGCTCTCAGGAACTCTCCCGAGTTAGGCATTTCGGCCGGAGCAGGTGGATTGCCGTCGTATCGATATATAATAAACCCCGCTTCTTTCACGTGGCTGCTTTTCTTCGTGCTTTCGGCAGGGTTTGATCGAATACGTGCTTGAAAGTTTGTGACACCCCTGATTAGGACGTGCCCTTTTCTTTTTTCCCCCTTTTTATGAAAGGAAACTTCCTTGTCTACTGCAGTACTTCTTGCGTGGTCTTTCAATCACACATCGTAGGCACACTTTAGTGCGCTACATAGTGGTCTCATACGAATGATGCCTCGCTTTATATTCTTGTAACATATATGTAATGTTCTTGTAATGTTCATTTATGTTAATTGATTCACGTGTTCTTGCCTCCTATGAGTCTCCGCGCGTAGCACAATTCGTAACATATACAGTTTGCCTTCGCAGTCCCTATCGCCTTTCCTGAAGTTTCTTTGTTTGCCTGCTTGGGACCCGTGCACCACTACCGGTGTTGTTGCCGAGTAACAGGATGGGTACCAAGATTTTAGGAGAGGAACCGATTATGGTTAACAATTTGGTGATGTTATCAAACTTCCAGGTGTGGTTCGGACTGAGCTCGCGCAAGAAAGGAGCATAAGGATCGTTCGGAGAGGCTTCCGTTTTTGAGTAGACATAAAAATGTTCGCCGTGGTGATATGGATTTAAGTCCACGTGGTCTTTTGTTCCTTTGTTTCTTTTTTTTCCCACGTGGTATAAAAAAAATCTTGGTGCTTCAGGGCTGGCGGTGATGATAGCTTTGTCGACGATGATGGTGAATAGGTTCAAATTTTCTATTACAACTTTCTTTAATTTATTATTATCTTTGCATGGTTGACAGGAACTATGCCTGCATGTGCCAGCGCATTCTTATTGATTTCGGGTGTGCTCATTTGTGCGTATATATCCCACTCGCACGGGTTCGGTCACGTTGCGCACGCTCGGAATCCGCAACCGTCCACCGTTAGGCGCGTCATGCGCAAGCAACCTGTCTCCACCCATGCGGTGTGTGTCTCTCTCTCTCTTTCGACTGCTCTTTCTCCCTCACTTTGACGGATGCGTGCGCTTCGGGCAAAACGTCACCGCACTCGTCTCCTTCTCTCAAGCCAGAAAGACGCGCTCAAACGAAAAGCCTGCAGCCCCGAAAACGCAACGCCAGCGAATAGTTGTGTCCGCAGCATAAAACTGTCCGCGCCATGACACCTCCCGACAAACTTTCCAAGTGCGCCGTTTCGTCGTCGACGGCAGACAGGCGTCATCTCTGTTCGCACGTCAGGCTCCGTCAGGCCCCAATCAACCCCGCGGCGATCAGCACACTGGCGGCTTCTTCTTCCAAGTCAGCTCAAGGTACGAATTGCTCGCAGGAGAGTAAGCCGCGTGGGCCAGGATTTTATAGCGAGGCCCCCTCCAGTACAGTAATATCTATTTATTTATTTATTTATTTATTTATTTATTTATTTATTTATTTATTTATTTATTTATTCGTTTATTTAAAACTCTCAATGCCATTTGCGGCGTTACAGAGAGCAGTGGTGTTATAAGTCAGAAATGGCAATCTTGAATGACGCATAATCAGGGTTGCTGGCGATGAATGCTGCAAGGTGGTGCAATTAAGATGAAGTCTTGGGCACATAGGACTGGAAGTACACGTTGGTATGGCGGAATGGTACATGAAGTTTGCAGTTGTGGTCGATGCGAGATGAAACCAAAGAAGGTGGCCAGAACAATGTGCGTTGTATTTCGGGATTCGGGAAAAAGATTTTGTGCCACAGGCATTGGCGGGCCTGCTTGTTTTCTTTAGAAAGGGAGTATTAGAAGCATAGCCTCCTTATAACGAACAATGACACAATGAGCTATCGATTATCACGAGGCAAATTGTAACTTTATCTGGAAATGCTTCATTCCTGCTCTATTAATTCTTTTTATGACGAAACTCAAAACGCTGGAACCGCGGCGACATCGGTTGTTAGAAAGAATCTTTTGTTCATCCAAGTCTCGAAACTAAAAAGGTAGCACAAGAAATCAAATAAATACTTAACGGCCATAATAAAGTGGTTGTGAGATTATTAATTTTATTTAAATTATAGCTTAAAAGGTTGCAGAAACTTTGACCATCCTGAGATCAAAAAAAAAAAAAAAGCTCACTTGACTGTCACGCACAGTGAGGCTGCCGCGCTCAGCGTTAGTTTACCGTACGCAACAACTGAAACGTGGAGTGTACTTCTACTTGAACAGCCTCAAATTTGAGGGATGCTCTGCGCAATGTATAGGCTAAGAAATGAACTGTAGTAGCCGATGGACGTGGACTTTTTTTCGCAGCAGCTATGCCGTCGACGCTCGCAGCCGTCGAGAAGATCTCGCGAGACAGCCGTCGGTAAGGTAAGCAACGACAATGTCAGCCCAGTACATTGACATAACAGGGATAGGGGGGGGGGGGCGTTCCGACGAGCCTTCTCCCCCCCCCCCCCCTCCTTGAAGGGGAACCCTGCGCACGCCTATATGATGATACTACGGAGCCGCTGTATAAGGCTACCTATATGGGACACGTGCTAACACATGGTCACTGCGTCCACAGTAGCGTGCGTCATAACCAGACTGCCGTTATTGCGCATGCGCGCACTGTAGTGTTCAGTGCACCATCAGGTGAGTCGTGTCTGTAGCTCTCCGGCGATAACTGCTGGTTTCCTGTTGGAAGCATAGCCATAAACGTCGGCAGGGTGGTGAAAAGAGGGCACTTGGCCCCCTTAAGCGTTGCAGTACTGCCCATGTAGCCCCGCTAGGGCTTTCCTACACCTTCCACGCCACGATGCAACACGGGTTTGCTCCCCCTCAAGACCGAATGCTGCCGAAGCCAACGATCATTGCCTGTTGCTGGCAGAAACGCTGCATCAGTTCGAACGAGTTGCAGACACCTATGCTAGACGCTCGGCAGTTTGTATTCAAGAGTCGCACCACGTCCGAGCTTTTCCACTGCAAACGTTCACTTTTGAAGCAGGCAAGCACAACGCCTCAAAGAAAAAAAAAAGGAACACTATATGCGTTTCATGTCACTGGGTTGCTTCTAAGTTTAGTGAGCTGTAATCTCGTTTTTATTGTAAAAAGAAAGCGATGATGACGTACGGAGATAAATACGAAGAAAGGCTGAAACATAGGAGTACAGGATAATATGTGTGAAGTAATAATTTATAGATTTTTACGTTCCAGAACAAGGCTATGTTGGTAAGGCACGACTTAGTGAAGGACTCCGGTAATTTTGGCCATCCAAAGTTGTTCAACAAGCACTGACATCTCACAGAACACAGACTTGCAGAATTTTTCGTCCTTTGAAATGCGAAATGAGGGAAGTGAGAAGAGCAAAAGGACAAAGGGTGAATGCAATCAAAGTGCGACGGACCTTCTAACCGACAACCGTGCCCGTAACCAGGATTTTTTTTTTGGGGTGGGGGGTGGGGGGGGGGAATTCACTTATTGAAGGCCTTGAAAAACATGTTTTCCTTATTTATTCTCGATAAACGCCCCTCCGCCCCCCCTCCACTTATATAAATTTGCGGGCGGGGATGAGACATCTCGCACATGACATATTAGCATGAATTCAGGCGGTTAGTTCTCGTGAAGTTTATGCGTGACACAAAACTTACATTCTCTCCCAGAGTTCATTCTCCCACGTTTGATTTACTTTTGTGACTGCGATTCACGTGTGATTCACGTTTGACTCACTTTGTGCCCTTACTGATCCCTTGTAATCGCTTGGCGCACACTTGCTATACTTTGATTCAAACTTTACCCACCTCTAGCCAAATTCAATTTCTAACCAAAAAAAAAAAACGTCACGTGCGTTCCACGTGACGTTTTGGCACCTACCGTTTGTGTTGCCAACGCTGGACTCGGGATCTGTTCGACTTGCAAGCTGTACAGGGTTTTCTTTATAACAATACAGTTCAAGTGGCTGATGGAGCAGCCCTGCGCGAGCTCATGGCCTATGGCCATGACCTATTTTTCCTTCATTCGACCGTCACCTCATCTCTCCAATCGGTGCATGGAATTTGGCAGTACGCTTCTGGCCTTTGGGCAATTGAAGCTGCTTGCTGCCCCTCTGGACGCTTGGGCTGTCTTCCATTGAGAAGGTTTCAGTCCCTTAATTTGCTTGAAATATTAGAGCATACATCATTCGTTACTTCCGCGCCAATAATCATAGTGTTTGGAAAAACATAATTTTGATAACAAAGACAAGCAAGCCCGTACTGACAATGACTGTAGGAACAGTTGTGACACTGGGCTGCAACCTCGAAGTCGCAGAAGGTCGAGGATATACTTTTAAAATGGCATTGATGAGCGGCGCGTGGTTGGGCGAATTTCGAAGGGGCGTGAGCCTGCAGCAAACTCGACGATTAAAGTGACGCCGAGGCCCATGCGTCGTTAATTAATTACAACTTGGCGCGCGATGTGGCGTGTGCGCTGGCGCACGCCGGCGCCGCAGGAACAGCTTGACGCCTGCCTGGCAGTTCGCGAATTCCGCCGCGCCGTGTCGGCGGAAGCTGCAGAACGGCCGCACGTGTTAGAATGGCCTATGGTGGAATCTCATATAAGTACAGCAACAACAACAAAATGCAGTCCTCAGGGTCGCACATGAATGACTTGAGTCACACGACATGGACGACTTCAGGTCGAGCACAGCGCCGTTGACACACGTTCAGTCTTTGTTCGGTTTTTCGCCGTTCAATTTCGGCTCCCGCAATCAGGCCAGATGGCGTTTTTGAACATCTGTAGATTCTGGCCGATCGCGTCAGGCAACAGTTATTGCTCGAACACCGAACAAAAGTCGTACGTTCACAATATTTCGTCCCTGGATGCTCGCTTACATACGCATTTACACACAGCAGATATCATTTTCTGTCACCTTTAAAGGGACACAAAAGGCGAATGCTAAGTCTATGTTGATTGCTGAAATAGTGGTCCAGAAACTTCGTAGTGCTACTATTGTGACAAGGAAGTGCTTATTTATAAATAAAATCACGTTTCAGTGGTCCGCATCGCGTTAGCACTCTTCAAATTACGCGCCTCAAAGTAGAAACTTTCGCATCACTGTTGCACATCGTTGCCCGGCTTTACTGCACGGCCACCGACAGTAGTAGTACAGTGTCTAGAAATATACTGCAGTATATTTCTAGACACTGCAGTAGTAGCAGCAGAGCGATAGTGGCGGGAGCACAGCAGCAACAATGGCCATTGAACAATTTCTTGCCATGGCCTCTGAGACGGTAGACGTGCTTGGTTCAAATGGGCCCCACTTAATGGCACGACCTGTCCAGGTTAACCAGGCGAAAATCGGACTTTTGAACCACTCGCGCCCTTTCCCCGAAGTAACGGCCGGTGGCGTTTTTTTTTTTCTGTTTCCACGAATCAAACAGAAACAAACAATCAGTATTTTATTTCATCTCTTGATGCACGGAAGGTTATTTATCTAGTGCAGCTATTTTGATTGCTAGTGAATAATTCTACGCGGTAAGTCTGGCGTTATAGGGATCATTTTGCGAATGTCCTCCTCATGGCACATGTGTTCTCATGCATTCACCTTAATTTCTCGTATGTAGAGCACTCCCGTTGATGATATTGTCGTTTTAGACTTTTTCATACATTGCGCTTTCACTTTGACATGAATCATTTGTCTTTAGTGTTCCTTCAACGCGCTCGACAGAGAGCATCATATTTCGCTGGAAAAGGGTTTTGTTTGTTTGTTTGTTTGCTTGCTTGCTTAAAGGGGACAGATCAGTAATCCAGACAAAGGCACTAGCTTAACATACACAGTGATAGCTTGCCCAGACTTGATAGTGGCTGTTTTTGCGTGTACTTACTGAAATAGAGTTGCTGGAGCACAGTGAAATAGTCACGTTGCAGCAACTGAGAATCGGTGCCATTTTTTGTCTGAAAGACAAAATCGACCACACTGCAGGTGAAAATGGAAGTGGTGAGCTATGTGTATTAACTTTTTTTTTGGTTCACAAAAGAGCATTTTATTTGACTCAATTTTCTTCTGCTGTCACATCCACTACTTCTAGCATAGTAGTAGCAACGACATAATAAGTATTATGTATTGTGTTGAAGTATTGATCAAACGATGACGAAAGCACTCATGATAAATAAAGGTAGCCGTGCGGATGCCGTGGACACTAGAGTTCAAGCCAGCGCAAAAACGTTGGTATATTCTCTTGATATATTCCTTTGTGTCAGTGCTAGCACGGCTGCTTTTCTTTTATGATGAATCCGTACAAACTGAAGGAGAGCCTATAACGCGGGTGAAGTTACTATATGCGATGAGGCTGGCCTTTCTTGTCATTGCTTGATAACTCGGAAACTTTGGTTTCCTATGCACGAACGGCAGCAGATTAAATATGGCGTGACAGAAGCACGTTAGTCGAAAGATCTTCAATTCGCAACCTGTACAATGGTATTTAGCGCACGACTAATGTACAACTTTTTTTTCCCCTTGTCGCTTTGATTCCAGGAGGATTTCATGCTCACTTCCTCACGACAGCGTAATGCGATTGTGATAATAGCACCAAGTTCTAAGCTATGGGCTCTCAATCGTATAACACTGTGCTAAAAATAATTCACAGCATATCCAAGGAGTGAATGATGATGAGTGGGGCGAAGAGTCTGTCCGTACGTCCGTACATCCGTCTGTCCGCCCACCCGCTCGTCTGTCTGTCTGTCTGTCTGTCTGTCTGTCTGTCTGTCTGTCTGTCTGTCTGTCTGTCTGTCTGTCTGTCTGTCTGTCTGTCTGTCTGTCTGGCTGTCTGTGTGTCTGTCTGTCTGTCTGTCCACCCGCTCATATCACACTAGAGCGCGCCTGATACAACTCACTGGACTGGTATTATGAGAGATATGCAAAGAATGGACACACCCATGGCACACCCATTGCGCATGTGAATTCCTTCCCCCTCTTTCCTCTCCTATGCTCCCCCTCTCTCGCCTCACAACGCCGCCGCAGACAGCAGCATGCTAGGGAGTTTCTTGATCGAAAAAGCCAACTGCTTGCGCTGCCCAACCGTTCACTGCACAACGGTATCTTCCAAGGTAGTACCGGTGGGAGATTTTTCCTGTGCGTTGTTGAACAATAAAAATTCTCAAGTGCGCACAAAAAGTGCACTGATGGTGTCTGTGTCAAATGGGAGTTTTCTGTCTATCATTTTCCATGTTTCAGTATAGGAAACACATATCCATCACTGCCTGCGTTGCACCATCCCAGGTTTCTTTCCTGCACAACACCGCAATGAACGCCATCGTCAACGCCGCTTCCAGTGTAAGCGTTAGCACCCGCTGACTCACATCTACGCATTGTTTCCTTTAGAGAGAAATGGTAAAAGCTTTTTGAGACACAAGCTGTACTTCATCAAACGGCATTAGTGACCGTCGTCGGGGACAACACGAATGGTACCGAGAAAGAAAAGTGACGTTGTCATCCTTCTTTTTACGTCATGATTACTACAAATATGCAATCATGTGACATCATTCCTTGGTCAAAGGTCGACCGAGGCATGATGAACAATGATTAGAAACAATAACAAGCATTCCGTCTGCAGTATCATATATGAGGGAAGATTTCGTTAGAAATAGGTGGCGGTTTAGGGCCACAAGAACACAGGCCTAGGCGACGGTCTTGAGTCTTTCGACTCGGGTCGGATGGTACACACTTTATCGGTGAGGTCGTGCCTATAGGCAAGGCGCCCTCTCATCACACCCTGCGTTCTACATAGCCGTGTCTACACTTGCTCTTCGCTATACCACTGCACTCCTACAGCACATGATGCAGCGTATCTCTCGCTCCGCACACTTTGCATTCGTTGGATGAATAAATGTCTGTACAGCAAAGATGAGGAAGCACCAGGTTCAGATACATGTGTGTCTGTAGTTGTCTCCAGGTAACCCCCGTGTACAGTTTAGTTTGGCATGGAATGGTGGATACATAATCGCATATATTTTCAATCTGTAGAGTTGCGGGATGTCTCTCATCATGGTGGAAGGTTGGTTGGTTCCGTCGTCCTCTTGCGAGCTGTTATGAGGGAGTGCATACTTGTATTGTCATCGTGTAACGAGGCTGTCCATTCCATAGATACGTCTCACTGGATTATATTTCGGTCTTTACTGATCGTGGCTGTCTTGTCTCATGTGAGAACGTAGTGCCTTCTCGGACAGTCAGGAGAAACTCGTGCCTTCAGAGACCGCAACATAGCGCGTATGCGTTCACCCTATCAACCCGGACGCACGGTGTGTCGAGAAAACAAGCGCGTTTACGCATAGCGTGCAAGTGAATCTCTATGGCAGGCACTGGAACACATTTATCTTTGGATCTCGGAAAGTCGTACGTCCTAAAAGATATAGGCGGCCTCGTTAATGAAAGACTCGTTCGCTAAACTGCCGAGCCCTAGCTCCGTCTTTGGGAACAAAGGCATCATCGGAAGGCAGTTTACGGTGCACGCATGGCCAAAGACAGTTCGTCGGCGTCAACTGGGGCGTGGCTCGACAACTCTCTAATGTGTTTTCTATTGTTGAAAAAACAAAATCACGGCCTCCGTTCAAAACGCCTCCGCTGATGAGTCGCCTCCGGGGAATGGCCGGAAGGGGTGGCGGGTGCTCGCGCGATGCCGATGGCAGATGAGATGAGGAGCCCGGCCACGCGTACGCGCGCAGCTTCGCGCGGCTCACGGGATGAGCGCGTGGCACTCTGGCATGAATACATAATGACACGCCCACTCACCGGTCGCGTGGTTTCTGAATTTGTGGTGGAAGCGCCTGATGGCATGCGCGGATGTACCGTGTTTACTCAAATCAATGGGCATGGCCCAGTTTCTCCGATACCAACATTCACAACTGAGAGGTAAGAAAATAATTATGCACAATTTTTTTCAAACTGCAAGTCTTACATGGTTCATCAAACGCGAATATTGACCCGCGGCGTCAACACGAGTGACTTCAAGAGATCGTCGCCACGTGGTTACGTCGCACAGGACGTCACAGATCGAAATTTTTGAAGTGACCGTGATCAACATACATTGACTCAGATGAAGACGAAGAAGCGTTTTGCCTTGGAACACTCTATAGGCGACTAGATAAACGATTCCGTGAGTTGTTGTTGTCGTCGTCGTCGTCGTTGTTGTTGTTGCCGTCATCATCGTTGTTGTTGTTATTGTTGTTGTTGTTTTCGTTATTATTATTATTGTTGTCGTCATCGTCGTCGTCGTCGTCGTTGTTGTTGTTGTGGTTGTTGTTGTTGTTGTCACGAGATTGAAGGAACTAAAAGAATAAGAATGGGGTGGGGCACATTCGGCAAGGATTCTCAAATCGTGAATGGCAGATTGCCACTATCACTCTAAAGGGAGGTATATAACAGCTGCATCTTGCCGGTACTTACCTACGGAGCGGAAACTTGGAGACTTACAAAGAGGGTTCAGCTTAAATTGAGGACGGCGCAGCGAGCGATGGAAAGGAAAATGGTAGGTGTAACCTTAAGAGACAAGAAGAGAGCTGAGTGGGTCAGGGAACAAACCGTGGTTAACATTATCATAGTCGATATCAAGAATAAGAAATGGACATGGGCCGGGCACATGTAGCGCTTTGGCAGGATAACCGCTGGTCATTAAGGGTAAGTGAGTGGATTCCCAGAGAAGGCAAGTGGGTGAGGGGCAGACAGAAAATTTGGTGGGCAGATTGGGCCGGGCACATGTAGCGCTTTGGCAGGATAACCGCTGGTCATTAAGGGTAAGTGAGTGGATTCCCAGAGAAGGCAAGTGGGTGAGGGGCAGACAGAAAATTTGGTGGGCAGATGGGATTCAGAATTTTGTGGGTATGAAGTGGCAGCAACAAGCATAGGACCAAGTTGACTGGTGGAACATGGGAGAGGCCTTTGTTCTGCTGTAAGAGTATAGTCAAGATGGTGATTATGCACATGATGATGAGATATGAGTAATTGCAATGTCATGACATCATTAATGAGTGAGTAATGTCCATTGTTGACATCGCCCTGCTCCAGGAATGGCAACTTACGCAGCTGCCATGGTAGCTTATAATGTCGGTCGCGTTGCTGAGCTTGAGCACGTGGTTTCGATCCCCATCGAGCACTGCGGGGACTACATTTCGATCGGATGGAAATGCAAGAACACTTGTGTGTACTTTCATCTACGTACATGCTGGGAAATTTCAGGTGGTCGGAATCAACCCGGAACCCACCTGTGAGGTCATGCCGTGGTTTTAACGCGTAATAGTCCCAAGTCGCGCGACCGAATCTTGGCTTCGGCGGCCGCCTTTTCGATGAAGGTGGAGAAGCTTGAGGGTCGCGTACTTAGATTTAATGCCACGTTAAAGAACCCCATGTGTTCGAAATTTGCCGGAGACCTCCACTACGGCGTTTCTCACAATCATATTGTGGTTTTGGAATGTTAAACTCCAACAGTTATTATTAACGAATAACACCCGAGATGATAATAACAGCTTACGCACGGTTGGAGGCGGCGCCACGATTACACTGCGTGCATTGGTTGCATTGTGCAAGCTTCTCACGAAAATTGAACCACACACACACACACACACACACACACGCACACACGCACACGCACACACACACACACACCATCTCGTATGTTTTATGTTACACCCATGTAAATGTGGCTTATGTGTGTCGTACCCCTCTACTGTATATCCGCTATAGTCAATTCCAGGTGCCGGCGTTATACGCGGTACTCTTGAAGGTGGTAATGAAATATTCTTGTCTAAGTTTGCCTAGAAGTTCTGAAACTCGCGTTAAATTGAACGCTACCAGCCTAGATTCGAGTGATTACGGTATACACCGCGGTGAGAAAGTAAACTGACGTCCATGGCTGAGTGAGTGAACGGCAGGGAGAACACCGCTCCATTAATCTTTCACGCACCAGTCGGTAATCGCGGTCGAAAGGATCGTCAGTTCCGAAGCCGCGCCCTGCTGACGTAGCGCGAGCTGGGGATTTGCGTTCGTGTAGCGTTGCGCGAGCGCGCTATGCATGCGTGCCGTATTTAGGGGAAATTTGTCGTCCTCGCCCGCTGCGCAGTTGGTCTGGCCTTCGTAAGCTTTTTTTAATCAAAATGTGATGTCATTTGCGTGCCGTTATTCGATTTGGCGCTTCCTGTTCTCATGAGGTGACGTTATATAGGAAGCAAAAAAGGGGGGCTTCTTATAATCATATCGAGCGATTATATTGATACGTGTATGGAACTGTCCCCCTGACACAGCTGAATTGGCACGCAAATGAAGAAGAGGACAACGTGGTTGTTGTGGGTTGGACTCTCGAGCTTCTCCCGTTGGCCTGCCTGACTGTGCGCTCTTTAAGCCGTCTTGCTAACGCAATTCAGCTGTGTCAGGGCGACAGTTCCATAGACGTATCAATATATTCATTCTCTTTCTTACCTTCAGGTGTCACCGTACATAATCTGCATTACCTGTGTACTACATTGCATGAAGGTCTGTAGGAGTATTCTGATTGAAATAATTCCAACGAAGCACTACCAAAAGCTGGTGACAACCGGACGGCTAGGTCTGCCAGCACATCTACGCGACACCACTTTTTTAGCAATGAGGGGACACCTGAAAAACGATACCCAGGTAAACCTATAGGTTACTACCTTCCGCGTCGTCTAAGTACATAGATTAAAGACGTCTGCATTCGTAGATTGCAGTCGTCAGGTAGACGTGAAAACATAACAGGCAGACAAACAAACAAATGAACACGACGTAAACACCCAAGAAAGAAAGGCATTTATTGGGTATGAGATCATTAAACTGAGAAAGAAAGCCGGCGAGTGATTGGGCGCGATGTCTCGGGATTGTGCTGAGGGCTTTCGGGTCAACAGCCACTTTCCGATCGTAATCTGGAGTCGGCTTCCCCGTTCTTTTCCTTCGTACGTCTAGATGCCTCTGTTTCTTTCTGCTGCTCGTTGAAGGTGCAGCGCGAATGGCCTTAGAAGCTTACTCGGTGTTGTTGTTTGGAAGGTCTTCAAGACAGCCTTTTTCTCAAGATTAGTGAGTGAGTGAGTGAATGAGTGAGTGGGTAGGCATGCGGGCGCGCGTGCGCGCGTAGGTCGATGCTAAGATGCTTCTCAGTGAATCAATACATAGACTGAGAAGTACCGTAGCATTTAAGTACTCATAAATCCGGCTCACATCACTTGACCATTGTTGCCAACTCGTATCATTATCGCAATTCTGAGCTGTTCTAGGTCAATTCCAATTCTTATACGTTGTTTTCGAAATTACAGAGGTATCCTCACAGTCGCAAACGCATATTAGGCCGCTGTAACAGTTTTTTTTAGTTATCAAAAGGGCTGAGTCGTTTTACGATGCAGAAGTTCGGGGGACTTTGGAAGGCCTCAAATGGTAAGAAGTTGAGGAGCAAGAAGCTCGCTTATGCATGTGTTCAAGACTTCCCGAAGGCAAAAGCCATAACATTCCTCCTCCCTTTTTCTTCTCAGTCTAGTAACTGTGGATGGGTGCTGCATTACCACAGTATGCAGCACCCAAAAGCTTCCTGCAACCAACTTGGTTTCGCGCTACCTCCGGAACCGGAAGCATTGGGCTTTTTTTGCACTTCACGTGGCATTGCAGCTGGGGTGGCAGCAAGGCTGTTCACAAGAGGGGGGGGGGGGGCAGAAAGACGGGATGCTCATACATTCCCTCTTGACTGTGCGCTTAGAGGGGGGGGGGCAAAAGGGAAGCGCGTGAAAATTCTAATGGGGCTCCACCCTGCTCGCGCTGACCCTGCATTGCAGGGCCTCTGGGATCGGTCCACCATTGCACAAGTGACCATGCAACATTATGACGCCATAACGTGACATCACGGTATACGATGCCATAGTGACTGCGTGATGGCCTCCCAAACGTGGGTGTCCTGTGACGTGATGATGACATCGTAGCGTGACGTTATCACATGATATTTTTGTATCACTTGTGTTAACACCGATGGTCACTTCGTTTGATGGGGCATATTCAGTGCTGCCATCCGCATACTGAAGGGAAGAAAAGTCAACTTCTAGAGCTGCACCATTACGTTGACACCAGGCTATGAAACTGTGACAGGGAACCAGCATGCCAACGCCATTGCCCGATAATACGCCGACCGGGGGGCGCACAACAACGAGGAACCATCCACAGTTACTAGACACTATGGAGCAATTTTAGAACACCAGAGAGCCCTGATGAGGATATACACCCTCCCCACAAAGACCTCATCAGAGAGCTGGAGACAGCTACAGACTAATGCGTACCCCAATCTCAGTCTTCTATTTGAACTCTATCCGAGAATGTACGCCAACAAATGCCCGCTATGCAGAGAACACCCCACACTTTACTACGTGACATGGGCCTGCCAACACACACAGTGCCAAGAAACTGTACACCAACACCGGAGCAGTGGGTGGTAGCGCTGTCCTGCTCTAAGCCTGAAGAACAGCTCAAGCTGAAGACACTAGCTTGCAAGATGGCAAAGGCCACAGGGGCCCTGGACTGAGGGCTCCACCTTGACCGGAAAAAAATATTTATAATAAAGTATTGCATTAATTCGTTTGATGGGGCAAGTTACACCTTGTAATGCCGTCGTAGGCAGAAGCCATCGACGATAGTTATAGCGCGAGAACAAAACGACGACGCAGAGACAAGAAGGACACGAAAGACACGAGCATGCCATACCAACTAGCCCAAGCTGCCACACTTCAGAAGCCATCGTTTCGACAACAGGAACTCAACCATATCCCGTCGAAGTTCATTCTGTATCCATCAGTAGAAGCATTTCAAGGCTTTCGGAGAACTGTCGAGTATATACTTACTTTATACTGAGATGTCGTGGTAAAGGACGTGATGAAAGCTTGAATAGTTTCATCTTTGGGGTTTAATGCTGTCAGTATCTATAACGCTACTAGATATACACAAACTTAATTTTGGACCAATCATGGCAACGCCACTGAGGTTCTTCAAAATTGGTTTGGTTAGCAAAGCCAGCAAGCAGGTGGTTTTAGTGACGGTGCAGAAGGTATCGTGAACAGGCTGTTTGTGTCCATGTAATTTTGTTTAGGTATCTTTGTAAACATATGCCTAGTAAGCAAATGTTATGTTGAATTGTTATTGACGTGAACTCTCTATGGCATAATAAATTTTTCTCAACACACACAGGCTGGAACTATCGGTGTCAGTGTACTGTTTATTAATGTTTGACATCAATTACCATGGGCAGTAATTACTGCCACACACGAAATCATCCACAGTAAACCCTATTCAGGCAGTAATCGTTACCACAGATTACATCATTAACCGACGTCTTCGTATTCATAATGGAGTCAATACTATCATCATGTTCACTCATAATTGTACGTATTGGTTCCCCTTCATAAAGTGAAGGTTTGTCCCCCCTCCGCTCCTATTAAGTCAAGAGGCAGACTTTGCGTCCCCCCCCCCCACTCAAGGGGCCTAAAGCAGAGGGCCGCCCCCTGTACTTTTCCGCGCTGAAGCGGCATGGCGTTCATCTGCATCTGAATCGACACAACGAAAGGTCCACGACGCGATCATGAAAACGTATATGTAGTGTAGGAAATTCATTTTCTCGCAGTAGGAATATTGCTATAGGAGTCCCTCCAGTTGTTCTTTGAGCACGCGTAGTTCATCGTTGCAGTTTTCTAGTCGGTCGCGCAGAACTCGAAATGCCGGGGTGGTAAACTGGCTCGAATCAATGAGTTGGCTTGCCTCGTTATAAAGACGCGTATGCAAAGCTTGTTGGGCCGCTTGTTTACCCTTGATCCGATCTATCTTCGATGGTTTGGAAGTCCTTTCGTTGTGGGGTCGCTCGTCTCACAAATCCCGGGTTTCTCAGCCCCATAAGATGTAGAAAAAAAAGGAAGCCTCCTCGTTGGAAGGATGAAAAACGGGGCGATTTTATTGCCCAGAGCACCTTTGCATAAAAGCGTCCATTCTCGGCTGATCCAGATCAGTCCAGTCCCGCACGCTTTACGAGCTGCTGCTGCTGCTGCTGCTGCTGCTGCTGCTGCTGCTGCTGCTGCTGCTGCTGCTGCTGCTGCTGCTGCTGCTGCTGCTGCTGCTGCTGCTGATGATGATGATGATGATGATGATGATGATGATGATGATGATGATGATGATTCCACAGCCATGGCTCGTATCCACTCAGGGGCATCGGCCAAGAATCGATGACTTAATTCAGTGAGACTTTTTTATATTTAGAAGAAAATTATATATTTAGAAATTTTTATATTTAGAAGAATCTTATTTTAAAGAAGAAAAGACACCCTTGGTAGAATGAAAGGAGTGCAATAATTGTTTGTCACTCGTTCAGATCAGACAATGCATTCATTACCTTGAATAGGAATTAGCAAGGTTAAATGAAGGTCCTGTTTATGTTGGAATATTTCTGCAGGAGTAATGATCACGCAATTAAAAGCCTAATTCTTTTAGTTTCATTAAGGTACTTGCAAACTGCATCAAAAACGTTCTCGTGGCTGAAGCTGGTTCCATCCTCGTCCTTCTCTTCGTCTAATATTCAACACATGTGTCTTAGTTCTTCATGCTGTCTTGCAGTCGCGAATAGCACGTTGAATTGGTCTGGAGGGCACATGTTGATTTTGTAAGAGGGAACAGCGCTAAAACAGGACAAAGACAAGTGGACACCGCGACGTGTTTGCGTCCTCTTGTGCTTCTCCTACCCTAGCGCTGTTTCCTCTTTCGTGATTTGCAGTAATGAAACCAAACCAGAAGACTCTTTCTTGTAGGCCCATGTGCTCCTATTTTGGTGCACGTTAAAGAACCCCAGGTGGTCGAAACTTCAGGAGTCCTCCACTACGGCATCTCTCATAATCATATAATGGTTTTAGGACGGTAAACCCTAGATATCAATCAAACAAACAATCACAAGACCCTTTCCAGGCTCTTTTCATAGACCATGCAAGAATCGCTTGGAAAAAATTACTTTCATTTCGAATTGTCTAGACCAGCCGCATCTTTTCGTCATCCATTGACATCACGTAATACCAAATTTGGCATATGTGAAGCTAGCGAAACAGCCGCGAGCGCATATTGAGTATGGCATGTAGTCATGTTGTTACATGACACGTATGTCATGATTTTCATGTTAGGGTCTGTCGCTTGTGTTCGCCATGAAATCATGCCATACCATACCAGTTTTGCAACATGCCATGTGAACGAAACCACCGCAAGATCTGCAGGACCATAAAATGTATATCATGACATTCATGACATGCATGTCATGATTTTCATGTTATGAATAGTCAAATATATTCTTCATACAGTCATGTTTCGCCATACCAAGTTTGGTATCGATACCATCATCGAAACGGCCACGAGAGCTAAAAGTCGCTAGATAGATAGATAGATAGATAGATAGATATATAGATAGATAGATAGATAGATAGATAGATAGATAGATAGATAGATAGATAGATAGATAGATAGATAGATAGATAGATAGATAGATAGATAGATAGATAGATAGATAGATAGATAGATAGATAGATAGATTAGATAGATAGATAGATAGATAGATAGATAGATAGATAGATAGATAGATAGATAGATAGATAGATAGATAGATAGATAGATAGATAGATAGATAGATAGATAGATAGATAGATAGATAGATAGATAGATAGATAGATACGCTCAATGTTGTCGAAGCTCACTAAGAAATGCTTCGCATTTAAAAGAGGACGGAAATGTGTGTGGTGGGCGGTGGCGCCCGCTCATGATGGGAGCGGGAAGAAGACGATGGAGATAGGAGCGCCCCGTCCCGAAGTAGCCACTATAACTGCGACAAGATACAGAAAACTTTCGCTTCGTGCCGACGCTATGGAAGCAATAATGTCAACACCAGAATGTACTCACTTAAGATTTCCGTGGAAAATTCATTGGTGTCCTACAAGACAGTTCGAAGCCATAATAACCAGATTTCGATGTCGTGTACCCCGTTAAATTTCTATTCACATAGGGCTATATCACCGCTATGCAGCTTTTGTTCAGAATCAGAAACAATACAGCACTGTTTTTAATCATTTCACCGATACAAATCGCTCAGAAAAATACTTTTAGTCATCCCATTCGCTAGCCTGGGGCTGAACTTCACAATGGAAAATATACTTTTCTTTGGTGCTTCCGACCTGGGCTTCAGCCACGAGAACGTTTTCGATGCAGTTTGCAAGTACCTTGATGAAACTAAAAGAATTGAACTTTTAATTGCATGATCATTATTTCTGCAGAAATATTCCAGCATAAACAGGAGCTTTGTTTAACCACGCTAATTTCTATTCAAGGTAATGAATGCATTGTCTGATCTGAACGAGTGACAAACAATCATTGCACTCCTTTCATTCTACCTAAAGTGTCTTTTCATTTTTTTTTATTTTTTTCCTCTGGTGGGGGGGTATCAATATTGAATATATAAAGGAAAGTCTCACTGAATTAAGTCATCGATTCTAGGCCGATCCCCGTGAGTGGGTATGAGCCATCGCTGTGGAATCATCATCAACATCGCTCGAGAAGCCAGGAGGCTTGAGCCAGTCGGATCGAATATATCGCCGGAAAAGGTGTGCGGGCTATTGGCATATTACGTGGGCTAAGCAACTACCGCATAGGTATGAGAAGAGACACATTGGTAATGATATATCGCATGTACGTTCGTCCCATTTTGGAATTTGGTTGCGTACTTTTCCCTGGAGTTCCAGCTTACAAGTTGCGGCCTTCTCGAAAAAGAAGCTTTGCGCTTATTCCTTGGCCTTCCCAAAACTGTTGCTAACAATGTGTTGTATCTCGAATCGTGGGTCCCTCCGCTTTCTTGTAGAATTCGCCTTCTGACTGTTCAGACATTCTTAAGAATTTATGAGTCACCATTACGACATTCAAAAACAGCCTTTATTTCCACCCCGGAATCATTTTTTGGTGCTAAATGGCCGCGATTTCGCACCCCACAAATTATATTTGTGCAAAATTTACTGGAGCCTCTAAACGTACGTATATGCGACATCATGCCGAGTCGTGATAATTCATACTCTGTGGAAATGGAAATTCAATTTGACATTTTTCCTAATAAGGCCAAATTACTTCTCCATAATATTTCGGATGGTTTACTACAAGATCACCTGCGCAGTATTACAATGAACGTTATTATTGCTACAGACGCATCGCAATATGATGAAAAGTCAGGGGTTGGTATTTTCAGCCCAATTTTAAATTGGATTTATTCCCTTCGACTACGCGATTTCATACCCGTTTTTGTGGCTGAGTTTCTGGCAGTATAGTGCTCTCCTTACGCAAGTTAGATACAGCAATTACATCAGCTATCATAATAACAGATTCCCTATCTCTCTGTGCAACACTTTCTGTTGGTGCTGATAATCACGTAACAAATGCGTTCCGTGCCCTAGTACCTGCGCATTTGAGAAAAGTACGATTAGTTTGGGTGCCTGGACATAAATGTTTGTTTCTAAACGAAATAGCCGATTCCTTAGCTAAGTCGTCAATCAGCGAACCAATTCTACCGCTCTGTCCATCATCCGCTTATGTGACTGCTGCTCAATTCCGCAGACGTACGCTTATGGAAGTCTTTAAAGGCTCAGCACTAACAAACTCTACAGAATATCGCCATTTATTATATCCCTAGCGAAGAGACTTTTGCCGCACTCGAAAACAAGAAGTAGCTATCACAAGGCTGCGTTGCCGGGTACCAAATCTAAATTTTTATAAACACAGGTCTGCTCAGGCACCTTCGCCACTGTGCGCGTTCTGTGATGAACTGGAAACAATAGATCATTTCTTTTTGACCTGCAGGCGGTTTAACACGTTACGAAAAACCCTTTTTGAAATACCTTTACGTGGTATTGCTATGGACTTATCTGTGCCTGTCATTTTGTCTTTTGGAGCTTCCATTTCTGGTTTCTCTAATGCGACAGTATGTGCGGCCGTCCGGAACTATATTGATGAAACTAATAGGTTGACTAATTAACCAGTTTCATTGTCTTAACATGTCCACATAGTTATATACGTATAAAATCAGATTATTGCTCTATTCTATGAATAAATTCGCTTATGTAAATATTTGCATGCATTACATCAAGCACCACACTTTCCTATAGGCTATCGGTAATCTTTCTGTTATACCTCAATTATTCCAAATCTGACCAGAAATTTTTAAAGCCACTCGATTCTTGACCAATCCCCCATAGTGGGTATGCGCCACTAACAATAGGAGAACAACAACAACAACAACAACAACATCAACAACAACAACAGTTAGACAGCAGAGGAGATCGAGGTTTGCGACGGCTACCGGTCCGTTGCGGCGCCGGACCTCTCACGGGTGGACCCAAGGCAAACCTGGACGACGAGTGACACCGGGCGACAATGGAACAAGTGTCACCATCGAGACCCGCAAGCGAGTTTGTAACTCCGGGGGCAACCAAGCCAGGTACTCTGAGGCCTAGCTGCGGGACTGGCCTGCCGGTGTTCCAGGCGTGGTTGCAAGCACGCGTCTGGCCAGCGACGCTACAGCGAAGCGGCCGTCCCAGCGACTGTCGTGACCACAACCTCAGGGCGACACGTTGGACCATCTCGTTGACAGCGACGTGCGAGTGGCTCACATTCAGCGTGGTGCTAAATAGCTGTGCGGTGTCAGGGTCGCGGCAACCGTGTACTGTAACAGACGAGCTGCAGGAACGATAGCGCCGCAAAGGATTTTAAGATCGTTTACGTCATTGTAAACCCTTCTTGTATGTGTGTGTCCACGTCGTATAAACGTGCTGCCGTTGTTTACGTCGCATCTCTTGTCGTTTGAGCACCTGGGCCCACGCGAACCTGTCACACAAGCTTTACACGTCTCTCGCAGATGAACACAAAAGCGCAGGACCAGTGTCGAAGTAATTCCTCCTCACCCAGAAAGAAGAGCTCCTCCGTCAAAGCTTAGAAAGAAAGGCTTATCGATTTTAGAGTACTGCAGGCCCAAAGTGTTTTTGCCTCGGTGTCGTACCGCCGTCAAAACTGCGTTTAGAGCACGACCTTCTGTATTTTACTGACCTGCCCAGCGAGCGAAGCGCCATCACGCCTTTTCTGGTATTGATGCCTGCCGCTATGCGCCCTGTGGCGCTGCAACTTACCTCATCCGCACCGGTTGCTGGCGGCCAAAACATGGGTCGCCGCCCTTTTTTTTTCTTCTGCTCGCGTGACATGTTTACGCGTGCATACACTCTGGACAATTAAAATTAATAAAAACCTGTTTTCGAATAAACTCAAAAGTATAATGACGATCTTTCGCTACCTGTCGCAGCTCGTGCCGAGCTGCGACAGAAGCATGCAGGTCGGTGCCATTTGTACACCAGCGAAGCGAGGTTTCTTGGTGCAAATTAAACATCACGATGGTGGTATGCTGCGTGCCTTTCTGCGAATCAAGGCAAGAGAAGACTCCTGAAGTGACTTTTCATGAGTTTCCAGTGACCGAGGTCCATGAAAAATGGTGTGCTGCGTGCCTTTCTGTGAATCAAGGCAAGGGAAGACTCCTGATGTGACTTTTCATGAGTTTCCAGTGACCGAGGTCCATGAAAAATGGATCAAAGTGATTTCTGTGTTGTAAACGACTACGTGTCTCTAAAAGAGTGAGTTGCTGGGCTGGTTGGTGGTGCATGACAGACTGAAACGCATATTAGTGCAAAAAAATAATAAACCGACAACCTCAAGAAAGTAAACGACGACGCGCTATACTCACAACTGTTTATTAACAAACAAGAAAAGAAAGATGACATGAGTGCACAAATGGAAACCATGCCACTACATGTGGTTATGCAACTAGGTTTTAAAACACACCCTATGTGTGAAGAATTAGCGTTGAATAAGTTATTTTAAGTACTGTTTCGTTTCAAAACAATTGCAGAGTGTCTTTAATATATTATTCATCTACCTGCGATCTACATTTGCCATTTGGGACCAAGGTATTTATGCGCAAAATTATCTGTATTGGGTTGTTTTCTAAGCGCACCGGATGCCGCGGACACTGTCAAGTGTCATAATCCTTGCCCTTTCTTGCCCAGACAGTAAATACAAGCTAGCTGAGTGTAACCCAACGGCAACAAGTCTACCATTGTATACACATATAGCTGGTCTCAAAAGGTAAATAAACATTTGGTGGCCAGCGCTTTTTACAACCTGTCTACGTCGTCATTCTTTCTTGTTTTGCACGCTGATACATGTGTTTGTACCTAATTTGCGATTCGATTTGAAAAATAATGCACTGAAATGTCAACTAAAATGCAAAGAAGATTCCCAAAGTCACATGAAATAAAATGATTCAAGATAGCCGTCACATTTACTCAATGCGTGATGAAACTCTTCTCTAACTGGCGGCAACCCATGCATTCCTATGCATTCACCAGCGCTCAGCTGGGGTAACTCGAGCGCCCCCTAGGCGGCGAAGTTCGGAATCCGAGCCGGCGCAGGCAGCTCCGTAGACCGCTGCCAGCTGGGCAGGTCAGGAGTACAGTAGGCCGTGGTTTAGAGAAAGAGGTTAACAATTTAGAGTACTAGGTACTCTACTATGGGAGAGCATAAAGCCGTCCAGTGTGCCTCACACAAACAAGCTAGGGAAATTTCCCTAGAGTTGGCAGAGTGTGTTAAAGAGAATTTTATTTCTGAAAAAAAAAATCATACATACACAGAAGACATTTATGTGTTACATTGTTCGTTCTCAACATATTGCTAATATATTCTATTATACATTCAAATGCACAACATGAATACTTTGTACCTGTAAACAGAAATTCTAACGTGCGTAAAGAAAACTATGCTCAGGGGTACGTACAATTCATGAAAAGGAACAAAAAAAACAACATTTTAAAAATATGCGAATGCATGTGTTTCGAAAAAGTTTATTCTGTCATGGGACGCAACAAAACTAAGGAACGAGCGTCTGTACAACAGGCACAGTAACAAACAAAAGACAAAGCACAACATACATTGAAATTTAAACAAAAGTGTCCAAGTCCGTAGGATGTCCATAGTCCATGGTACTAATAACTACATACACTACATAAATACACTAATCACAATATGGACAATGTACATGATGATATATGTACAGAATTTACAAGACTTGGTGAAGATGTTAGAAAATATGTACAACAAGAATCAATATTCATAAAAGTGACAGAACTTACACAGCGTTAGAATGAAGTGCATATATAGAAGAGCTCACACCCATGCGGGACATACAAAAACGCATAGAAATAGTAAACACATACTGATTACATCCACTAATCAGACAACGACAGGTGACCTGGCTATAGGAACCAGGCCAGGTGGAAGACTAATTGAATGCGTCTGTCAGCTACGGACAGAAAGCGGCACGACCATTATCGCAGAAATTCTTCCTACCCAAGGAAGAACAATTTTTCAGACAGAAACGATAAGAGTTCAAAGTAGAGGCGTTCCAAAATCTGAAAGAGAGCACGACGACGATGACCTGCCGCAACAGCTTCGCACCTATTACACCATAAACAAAAATCTCCCGCAGCTATTAGAAGGCGTGCAAAGCGACTACGCGAGCAGCGACCAGATGTTACAAAGCGAATAACACCTAGGCCACGAAAAATAGTGTTAACTGACTTCCAAAACACCTTTGCAATGACACATTGCTGCAGCATATTCTGGTTAGACTCCTGTAACGGGCTGATAGGACAAGTGGAAGATGGGACCATGCCCCACTTCTTCAGTCTCTCCCGTGTTGGAAGTACTCTCCATGCAAGACGCCACATTAGGTCACCGAGGTGACCAGGCAAAAACGATGCCGTTATCGCGCTCCACGAGCCATGTCTCGATCGTGCTAGACGGGCTGGAGGAACCACAGGAATCAGAAAAGTCGCCGTTGTATCTACATTGCGGCTTTCGAGAATGTCCACATCGGGACAAACCTACTGCGCGTGTCGATAAAATGCTACTGCCGTTGAGTAAAGGCACGTTAAGTGTTTGCGGTGCAGAATCAAGCCGTACATCTGCAGTAGTAAATAGCGTAAATTGGTGCCTAAGAAATAGCAGGCAAGATCACGCGCAAGGGACTGATCGCCATGCAACAACCGAAGTAAGAATCGTATATAGGGCAAGCAGCCAGCAGCGAACAGAGACGGATGGCAATGCGAATCCACCGCAGTTTCTCGGTTGCCCGAGAGCATATCTCGGCAAACCAGCTCTGTTCCACCTGACCAGAAAAAAGAGCCAATGAGGGATCGCAATGACCTAGTGATTCGTAATAAGGGCTGTAAGACTAGAGATATGTACTATGCATGGCCGCAAAACACTGTCTGTACTAAATACCTTCTTTCGAGCATCGGTAAATCATACTCTTGTGCTTCCCGGACGTGTCGTTTTACATCTTCGACTACTGAATTCCACAACGAGGCTGATATGCCGCAGCAAGTATAATCAAGCCCCAGAATGCGAATGGAGTCACTTTTTTGAAGACCAAAAAAAAAAGGGGGGACTTAGGCAGGCATCTGGGGAACCAATGAATAAATATCGACATTTTGAAAAAATTAACGCAGCACCTGAAATCATGCCATACGTAGCAAAAAGTCGTAGGCTACGGGATAAACTGTCCTCATTCTTCAAACACAACGGGATGTCATCAGCAAATGCTGTCACCGTCACGGTACCACTACCTGAAAGAGGAAGGCCTCTAACGTAAAGATGAGCGATTAGCGATTGAAGGAAGGGTTCGAGGCTGAGTACAAAAAGTGCAGGGGGTAAAGACATCCCTGGTGAACACCACGGGAAACCGGAAATGGCACACTCTCTAAACCATCAAGAAGCAACGTGCTGCGTATGTTTCGGTACGCGTTTTTGAGAAGCTCAACGAAGTTTGCAAGAAGCCAAATGCTGCCATTACCCTAAATATAGAGCTATGTTCGAGGCGATCGAATGCCTTTTCCTGGTCAAGTGAAACCAAGAGTCTCCGAGCTGATCTTGTTAACGTGTACGCAACTATATCACGCGTAACAAAGGAGAGACTGTGGATTTCTCTTCCTGGAATCAAGCACGCCTGATGATGACCTATTAAGGAGGGCATCAGGCTTCTCAAACTCCGAGTGATAACTGCTGCGAACGTCTTATAATCAACGTTGAGGAGCGTTATTGGTCGCCACTCCTCTGGGCGAACTAACGATGGGTCATGTTTAGGTATTAAAACAATTCAACCATCGCGAACGTTATCAGGAAAATCCAAGTTCACGAAACAGCAGTAAATAACAGAGGTGAAAAGAGCACCAATGTCGTCCCAAAACGTTAAAAAAAACTCAACAGGCAACCCATCCGGCCCGGGGGCCGAGCCACGCTTCATGGAAGACAGTGCCTCTTTCACTTCGTCAGCTGACGGACTTGTGCAAAGTTGTTCAGCTACTTCTGATAAAATTTGAGGGAGTCTACTTAACATTGTGGGTGTCTCGGTGCTACCGCGATGTGATGACATTGTCGTACGAGCCATGTTGGCAAAGTGAGCTACGAAAACTGATTGATAACGTGCCAGCGGCAACACAGTCGGTAAGGATTTGGCAGCCTGATTTCCTAGTGGACTCGACGGGTTGAGAAGCGAGCTTTTCGCAAAGCGTAGAACCTCAAGGTGAACACATGGATTACGTCTGCAACGCCAAGCAGCCGCCGTCAACGACGAAGCTGCAATAAGGCGTTGAAAACAACCCCTTAACTCTTGCTGCCATGCGCGTATCAAGGGAGTTAGCCGATCAACCCGAAGAGCAATACGCAGGTTTGTGGCAGTGTCCGCTAGTTCTTCGGACGTACGGTGTCGAAGGGCCCGCCCTGCTACTGAGCAGTGTAAACGCCACTGTGTCTGGAGTGCATCCCACACCTCCGGACCGCATCCCAAAAGAGAGGCGCGCAAGATTCTAGATAAACTGGAGCGTGAACTCGCGTCGTGCAGAATGCAGATGTCAGGACGCGAAGGTCTCACTGATGATGAAAAGGGAAACTGAGCCTCGAGCGTCACTGGTCGGTGGTCTGATATATAAACAGGCGATAATGGTAATGTTACTACATCGGAGTGCGATACATAAGAAGCTAGCGCGCTCGGCACATATAAACAATCCAACCGACTAGACGACGTGCTACGCCGCCACGTCCAGGCATATTGTGGCCCATGCACTAGTCTGTACGTATCTATCAAAGAGAAATGTTGCATCAGGCGACGCAGCTCTCGCGCGTTCCAATCAGAGCGACCCCATCCTGGACCTTGCACGTCAGCTCGCGTGTCTAATACACAATTAAAGTCTCCAGTGAGTATGACATGACGACCGCCTAAAAAATACACGTCCAGGTCACGGAAAAAATTGTTAGACATCGCTGCTTGAGCTGGCCCATAAATACACAGAACATGCAGCTTGACGGATGATAGGACGTAGTCAAAAGCCAATACCCGTCCAAACCCGTCATAGAAAACATAATGATTGCGTAGAAGAGCGTGGTTAAAAATAATAATTCCAACTCCGGAGAAGCGAGATGTTTCGAAAGAAAAATAACAGTCTAAATTAAATGCGCGTTTGGATGCACGAACGTGGCCACTGGTGAGAAAATTTGTTTCTTGTAAACACAGAATATCGCAATGTTGTGCGCTTGCTATGCTGATAACCTCGGCTTGCTTTACTGAGTTACGGAACTCTTGAACATATAGACGAATGATTTTCAGGGTGTCAGCCATATAGAAATGAAGGTGGGTGACTGACCTGGTCGTGTTTTCCTGTTTTTCGAGTATTCCTGTTTTTCGATTCGATACCGCGGTGATCTGTCCGGGGGAACTGAAGTACACACACTACACAGCACATTTCGACCCTTTAAAAGAGGGTCGAGGCTTCTTCGGTTGCTGGGACTCGGAGCGGCTATCTTGGGTGCCGTCCGAGCTGGTGCCAGACTTGTGAGCACGCTTGACCTCTCGCGGGGCTTGCATTTCCACGTCACATCCGTCTGGGCTAGAAGGGAGTCCGATGCTACTGTCGACTTCGAGGCTGAAGCTGCTGTCTGACGAATCAGATGGTGGTAAGGCTGCAGCGTCAACGTTGTCGCCGCCTCCAACGACCTTGATCACGGATTGCTTGTCGAGACGCGTCAGTAAAGAACTCCCATGGCGTCTTGCTACTTGTTCTAGGAAGTCACGAGCCTGATTTTCGGAATGATCCAATGGCCTTTGCTCATTCGGTTTCAATTCTGTTCCCGGCGAGACACCAGCGCCCGTAGATCTCGCAACGTCGGCGTCTTCTGGGCACTCAGCTGCTAGGTTTAACAATGAGTCCGGTACCTAGGTGCATACCAGCGTTTCTTTCTCGGCTTGCGCCGACGTCGAACATATCATGGCATGTTTGCCTGGGACAGACGTGAGGTCAACCGCGGTGACTGTTCCTGTCGCTGAGATTGGCAAACGTGGCGCGCTCGGGTTGGCCAAGCTGCACACTTCTTCATCGTTTATGTTTAGAGAAATTTATTCTCACAGACAGTGAACATCAATTACAATTCAACAGAACATTGCAACAGAACAGAACATCCACAGACACACCAAAAGTTGTTACAAAAAGATATGTGTACATATGTAAACGGAACACAACATACACAACTTACCCAACTACACAGGAATTGTTACAAAAACAATGTCTGCATATGCACAATATATGGTAAACGAAGAACACACAAATGAAATGTAGAGATCAATATGTCAGATATTTACATAGTATTTACAAGGTATTTGTATGAGTACTAAACAAAGATTAACCTACCAATACCAGGCAGGCCTGAAAACAAGCCATACACGTCTCTCACAGATGAACACTAAACGGCAGGACCAGTGTCGAAGGAATTCCTCCTCACCCAGAAATAAGAGTTCCTCCGACAACATAGATAGTATTTCTTTGTACAGTTGCTGCAAAATCGCGAAGAGAGCATGGCGGCGACGACCTGCTGCAACAGCTTCACAACGGTTACGCCAAAGACAGTAGGCACCAGCAACAATAAGAAGGCAAGCAAAGTGGCCTCGAGAACAACGTCCAGAATAAACAAAGCGGTTTACTCCGAGGCCACGAAATCCTGCATGCACAGCCCTCCAGAAAACACGAGCAACGACACATTGCCTTAACACATGCTGATTTGTTTCCCGTAGGGAGCAGTTCGGACGTGTTGATGACTGGACCATTCTCCACCTTTCTAGGCGGTCAAGGGTAGGAATAACGCCCCACCCAAGCCGCCACATGAAGTCCTGGAGGTGGCCAGGTAGAAATGATGCCGTCAGCGTGCTCCAAGACACACGACTATAGCGGGTGCGGCGTGCTGGAGGAACTAACGGGAGCAACAACGCGGCTGTTGTGTCAAAGATAGAATTGTCTAACACATCTAAATCAGGGCAAGTCGACTGGATATGAAGAAAAAACGCGACAGCTGTTGCATAAAACGAAGGAAGTACTAATGATTGTGGGCCCTGATTAAGGCGCGCATTAGGCAATAAATACCGAAAGTGAGTGTCTAGAAAATATGCCAGACTTTGCGCGGGTGATTCCTCTCCTTGTACGAGGCGCAACAGGAAGCGCAGGGCCAATAGCCGGCAGCGTATTGATACCGAAGAGAAAGCAAAACCTCTCTGGGAACGCTGCTGTCCTAACGCCGCACGAGAAACCAACTCAGTGCCGCCAGACCAAAAGAAGGAACACAAGGCAGACTGCAATGACCTCACGATGCGTAAAGGCGGCTGTTCCACGTGAGAAAGGTACCAAATGCGACCGCAGAACACAGTCTGCGCAAGGTACCTCCGCTCAAGAAGCGGGAAGTCGAATTCCCAGGCGTTCTCAATTTCTTGTTTTACTTCATCGAGGGCGTTTGACCAAACGGAGTTACAAATGCCGTAGTGGTTGTATAGAATTCCTAAAATGCGAAGAGACGCAGCCGGCTGAAGAAGAGATGTGGACCTAAGTGTGGAGTTGGGATAGCCGATGAACAAATAACGGGATTTAGAGAGGTTTAGCGCGGCCCCTGAAATGTCCCCATACTGGAAGAATAAACGCAGGCTATGAGAAAGACTATCTTCATCTGAAAGGTACAGGGTTATGTCGTCAGCAAAAGCTGCGACCTTTACGGTACTGCTGCCGGAAAGCGCAAGACCCCGGACATGCGAATCTGCTTCTAGAGCACACAAAAATGGCTCAAGGCTGAGGACAAATAGAACAGGAGACAAGGGGCATCCTTGACGGACCCCACGTGTAATAGAAAAGGCAGCACTCTCCCAACCATCTAGAACTAGTGTGCTTTTTATACCGGAGTAGGTATGTCTAATTAATACAACAAAAGTACCAGGAAAACCAAGGGTTGTGAGCACTTTGAAGATACACGTGTGCTCTAGTCGTTCAAATGCTTTCTCTTGGTCTAAAGACACAAGGAGACCACGCGCAGATCGCGACAGAGTATAGGCTATGTTATCCCGGGTGGTAAAGGACAAACTGTATTTCCCGTCCAGGCATAGATGAAGCCTGGTGATGACCCACCGGGGTGTTCAACAGAGCCTTCAAACGTTGAACGATCACCGTCGCGAATATCTTATAGTCAACGTTAAGAAGCGTGATAGGTCTCCAATCTTCAGGATTAACAGAAGAAGCATCACCTTTTGGAATAAGCACAATGCGTCCATCTCGAAAACTTGATGGAAAGACACCATCCTCGAAACATCGCCGATAACTGCGGTTAATGCAGTACCAAGCTCATTCCAAAATTATAAGTAAAATTCAACTGGAAAACCGTCTGGCCCAGGGGCTGTCCCCCGTTTCATAGATTGTAGTGCTGCCTTTACCTCTTCAACTGATGGAGGGACGTGCAGAGAATCAGCAGCTTGTCGAGGAACGCGATTCAAACCTCTAAGCATAGGCGGTATTATATCACAGTTTGTCCGCATGGCCGAACATGACATCTCTTCAAAATGCGCCAGAAAGAGAGATCGATCACGCATAGGAAGCGGCTGTGTTGGCGGTGTCTTCATGGTCGTAAAAACAGGTGATTGTGACTGCCCAAAACACGATTGCCTCGCATAGCGTAGCACCTTGGGGTGGGCACAAGTGTTGTGCCTACAACGCCATGCAGCCGCCGCCAGAGACGAGGTGGCAATCAAACGCTGGAAGCGTTCACGTAATTCGTGTTGCCAAGCTCGCATCAAGGGAGACGGCGTTTCAGCGCGTGATGCGATGCGTAACTTCGCTGCAGTATAGGCCAGCTCCTCAGAAACGCGACGACGAAGGGAACGCCCTTCAACTGAGCAGTGCAGGCGCCACTGCGTTTTAAGCGCATCTCAATCAAATAAATCAGACGCAGCGAGGGACACGCGTATTGCACGGGACAAATTTGAACGAGAGCGCGCGTCCTGGAGGACGCGAACACCAAGACGCCATGGTTTCTCCGAAAAAGAAAATGGAATTTTTAGTTCTAATAGAATCAGCCGATGGTCAGAGATGTCAATGTTGACTGACAGTGCATGACGGAATTACCGACCACTGAGCTATCTCATTCCAAAAAGCCTCCAGTTTTGCTCAGATTAGACCACTCACTTTTTGAGCATTTCTTGTCATTTTGTTCTGAAAGACTAATATAAGGGAATAGTATGAAGAATAATTATAACGATTGCTTCATATCCTTTAGACTAACATAACTTATCTTGAACGAGCCAACCAATCACTATTCAACAATGTCATCAGAAGAGGATCGGTAAGGAAGGCTCCTGTGAACATTTTAGCGCATCAGGTAGCATAGAGTTCATAATTATATATAAAAGTCAGCTTGAAGACATTCGTACCTTTCTGACAAATGTCATGACTCATGAACCGTATACAGAGACGTCCTGCAGTGGTACAGAACGAAAAGACGCCTCTACCCACCGCCTCACCGAGACCTACAACGCAGCAAAGAAGCCACACTACGGCAGTTACAAGTGCAAGACATATGGACCACCGTTTGCGCAAAGCACGTCTGCCCGGAGGTATACCCTACAGATATATGCCAACACTGCAAGAAGGTGCGAGCCGCACAGAGACACCTCCTCTGGGACTGTGCGCGACCGCCGTGCAACCAAGAAGCAATGCCAACTGACGTGAGAAGCAGCCTGCTACAGGCCAAAAACGACGATCTTGCGTGGAATATACAAGGTGTTTCAGCTAGAGAACACCAAGCAATAAAAAATTAAAACCAAGTGCTACGCGTCTCCAGCTAGTGCAGTATTGTTCTTAGCTGTGCGTAGCACGTCAGAATATATTTTTGAACTGCCAAGCAAGGTGATTAACAAAGATTGATTAATGATTTTTTTAAAATACTGACTCGAGAGAAAAACTTTAACACAAGACTTGTAGCTATTATTCAGAAATAACAAAATTTTCAAGTTACGGTAAGACAACAATGCTGGCTAATTTTTTTGCAGGGTTTGTTTAAAGTGCACGAACTTCAAAAATATCACGTGATTGCCGCCTAACGTGCGGTGCTTTGAGTGCCCTCAAATGTAAGTTGAACGAATTAACGAAGTCTTCTCACGCATGAAGGTTGCTTGGACAGTTATCGGTGACTACGATAGACATTAAGCGATGGTTCGATGGTGCCATTGCCCCGCCACCATGGTCTAGTGGCTAAAGTACACGGGTGCTGACCCGCAGGATGTGGAATCGAATCCCGACTGTGGCAGCTGCATTTTCTATGGGGGCGAAAATGCTGTAGGCCCGTGTGCTCAGACTTGGGTGCACGTTAAAGAACCCCAGGTGGTCGAAATTTCAGGAGACCTCCACTGCGACGTCTAGGGGATAGATAACCGGGAAATTCTTGCAACATATAACGAGCTCACTAAACATTTCTACCTGTCTAGAAGGACTTTCCCTCCACCTCACAAAATTCTAACTCGGCCCCAAGCACTTACATTAAGGCTTTTGCAAACGCGAATGTACCCTACTTTGAAAATGTTACACATTATGTACACTGACCTATACCCAAGTAATCTTTGTCCACATTGTGGGGAAATAGCTTCATTAGAACACATGCTCTGGCAGTGCACCAAATTCGCTCATATATCGAACATCACCTCTGCCAGATGGGAGGCGGCAATCCGCAGCTCATCCTTGGCAGATCAGCTCTGGGCTGTCCACCAAGCCCGCGAGGCGGCTGAGGAGCTTGGCATCTCAGTCCCTACGTGGGAGTTGCGCGCAACACAGTGATCTGTGTTTTGGAGGACCAAATAAACGTTTATCCAATCCAATCCAATCCAATCCAATCCAGGACGTGCGAGCACGCTAGAGCCTTGCTTTAATTTCCCTACTCTTCCCCCTTTATGCCGGATCAACATTAAAGTTGTTTCACTCACTCGTCACTCAGTAGCTCAATTTCCACTGCATGCTAAGCTCATATACCCGGCCATTGATTTAATTGATCATATGCTGCAAAGAGACCATGGTCACCGCAGTAGGATGTCGCCAGCCCACCCCGTGATCTATAGACCTTTTCAACGGATAAAAGCATCGCCTCGTTTATGGTCTTTTGCACGGGAGAACAAAAGATGACGTCACAGCTTCGGCACTGCGTCTTTTCCAATCACACATTCTTTAACAATGGACCACAGGGGATCATGGCATCGCATTGAAAACCTTAGTTAACAAGGTTGTACAGTACTACAATAGCACATATGTATAATTACACCAGCTCACTCGTGATCACACTTTATGTGAGCCGTGCGTTCAAAAACAGAAATGAAGAAAGTGGAACCCATGCTGCATCCAACATCGTTCACTCGTTTCCATAACACCGAACACTCAAATGAATAAGCTAATTACGCGCACTGATATAAAGAGGTGCACCTTTTGGCATGCTTCTTGGTACAAAAGTAGAGAGAGAGTGCTGAAAGGGGCACTGCCGCAAGTATTAACCTCGCGTTTTTTTTTTTGCTGCAATGTGTTTTTGTGGGTCTGTTAGTCATAACGCGACACATTGTTTTCTGCAGTGCGTGATGGATAATTCATTACAGGTTCGTTATTATCAATCATTGTCATTTTCTATTATATATAAAAAAAAGGACAAGCCACCGGATGCAACTGTCACCACCTAGCGGGCGCAACGTTCGACAATGTCAGCACACAGAACTTTGACGCTCTTTCGCGCGGTTCACATCCAGAAGATTTTTCGAACTGAAAACGGGACAGCAATAGAGAGTTTAAGTACTGCGTACGCTGCGTACGTGACGGCGTTGCGTACGTAAGGACGCCACGTTCTGCGTAGTGCACATGCGCAGACCGCAACGCGCACGTATCGCGTTACGTACGCAGCCGCTACGTACGCGCGCATGAGATGCGTGCGTGCGTACGAATGAGGTGATCGCGCCGCTCTCGAACAAGTTCGCGACAGCACGAGATTTCGTTTTGCGAAATGGCGGCATCGAAGGCAAGCACCGACCGGCTCTGTGGCTTAAAATATGGCCATAATCTGGCTATAACACTGGGATTGGCTCACATTGGCTGTCAACTACACGTGCTTCTATTTTGATCTACCAGATGGCGCAACACGCTGGTTACGTACGCGGGTACTACGGCGTACTGAAAGCCGATTAGTCGCAAACGACGCCACGTAACGCAAGGAGTTTGCGTGATGCGTACGTAGCACCATTCCGCAGTACTAAAGCTCTCTAATGTCATCAAACACGAAACTTTTCAACTCGTGCACCGCGGCCACGGACTCTTGAGCGACTGCCGAGTATGGTGGAGCAAACGCGACAAAAAAAATGGCGGCTATGACGTCGTCATAACTTGCTGCAGCGGGGTCTCTTGAGAGGGGCCCCTTTGAGGGTCTGAATAGCGCGATAGAGTCGATCGCTGACACAAACTTTAATAACTTTAAAATACCTTCCAAGCCATATTCGCCGTTTATATTTCAGAGATGATATATGCATGTTCACGGAACTGAATCCCGCAGGCATCTAGGCCGCGAAATTCTGTCAGTACCCACACAGGTGCCTGTAACCCCGTTGTTATTCGATAGATTCTACAATTTTTTTTTGTAGCTGATTCGGGAGGCAATAAGCTCTTGTAATGAGGCCGTTCGGTCATTACTTAAAAAATGTAGCGTGACTCATTTAAATTCTGCTAATATAGGCTCCGCTAATGTAAAACGCCTAGCGTATTCGCTAAAACACGTTCGTCGTTTCTGTATTTGGCCCAGTGTTCATGTAGGAATTTCTCAGCAAATATTCGCAAAATTCATATTCCCGACGAAAACCAGAGCAACATTAGCGTACGTCTCTATAGCCAAGCCAGCTACTCTAAAAATACAAAAGTGCTCACCATTACGCTGTGCCACTTCATAATATATGCACACCTACACCAAAACACAATGCTGGTCCCTTGCCTATAGTAGCCATGGCGCCATTCTGCCGTGCATTTATTTATGAGTAATATGGCTTAAATACGAAAAAATAACTTCAGCAGGTTGGTGGTGGTGGTGGTAATAGTGATGATGATGATGATGACGATGTTTATGTTGATGATGATAATGATAATTTTAGGATCATTGGCACCTACCCACTGAGGGGGATCGGCCGTGAGTCTGGTGGATCATATATACTGAATATATGATTAAATTTAGTAAGATCTAAAATGATTTTGAGATGATTTTTAAAGTAACGTTAATTATGAATAATTGTAATTTTAAGTTGGACTATTTTGTGTAATCTCCCAGAGACTGAAAATCTTTTGACTAGGAAGGCTGAATAAAGAATTGTTAGTAGTTGATACACCTACCAAATCTATTCGAGTCACATATAAACTTTTCGAGAGCTTTGAAAATATTCCTGTCCGAGTGCCCCTGCGCAAAGGCCCCAAATGAAAGCAGAATGACCGACGTAACCGGTAGACGACACTGCTGCAATATAATTTCGATACGTTTTCTGTTTAAGGAAAAACGTCGGCAGCTCAACAAGAAGTGTTCGATAGTTTCGAGTTCGTTGCAATATGAGCAATAAAGGGAGATCGCCAAAACCGTTCTGTGCGTGTAAAAACTTTGATTTGGAGTTCTACAACGCATTCTGCTTATTGCAACTTCAGCTCGTCTTGTTGCACACCATTTCCTGCTCCAAGGAAACTGTAGATGCAGAAAGTCCAGTGATGAATTGAGACTTTGAGTAAACACAGATAATGCACACTTTCTGAACCTTGCCGCAGCAACAAATGCCGCAACAGGAAGGGGAGAGAGAACTGAACCTGTCAAAGAAGCTTTCGCCAGAGTCCTCAACTTCAATGAGTACAATTCCTTTGTGTCCCCGCACCCAAATTAATCGCAGGTTTCGCAAATTATGAGGAACAAGTAATCGCAATAATCTTAGAATATCCGAATCTGTTGAAGCAATTAGTGCCGAATACAACAACAATTAGTCTGTAACTATAGCCATAGAAGTAATGCTTAAAGGAATTTTATGTAGGGCTAATATAACAGCTAAGAACTCAACCGAAAATATATGGGTGTAATCAGGAAGCCTAACAGAAAACGACCAGTCTAGTTGTGTAGAAAAAATTCCCACCCCGGCCTTTTCTTCACACTGCGAAGCATCAGTTGCTATCACAACCGTAGAATTCATTTGATTTAAGTGCTCTTGAAAAATGCCAATCTGAAGATTACTGGGTGGTAATTTCGCATTGTTACGGAATATATCGCCATAAAATATGGCTAATTCACTGAGCCTGCCAAGCATAGGCACTATGTCATTAAGCCTTATCTGCAATGGGTCCAACAACTTCTGGGTAACGATTACCTGAGGGGTATGAAAGCGAGGCCATGTTCTATTAAAAAACAGAACTGGATCACTGATAAATATATATTCTTCTTGTCTTACGGACGAGTAATGGACTCTTAAGAATATTTGAATTCTTAATAATTTGAATCTAACAGGTAATAAAGGAATTCGTGATTCCTTGTTTAGAAAAAAAAATTATTTACAGCATGTACAGAACACAAAGGCTTCATACCATTCCAGTAACAGGGCATATACACCTCGGCACATCTATATTTCACGACTAACATCACTACGTTACAGTGAAGACATTTGCTCTAATATACATGACAATGTTGGCATATATGTACACAAGAACTCAATGCGATATCATGATACAATGGTATAACGATACAATAGATTCCTTATAGAGAACAGAGTTTGCTACAAATTTGGGTGACCTTAAGCACCAGCGAAGTGTTTGGCGCTCAATTAGAACTAACGGACGTATATTTCATGCTGGTATACCCCAGAAAATAAGGCACACCCAAACTCCAGTATAGGGCATATGTACATCCGGTAAATCATTATTAAGGCGTCTGTCAGCATGACCCATCGACTGTTACTTATCCTTCTGAGTAGGCCTAACGAGCGTGACGCTTTGGTGCACTGTATACATGTTCAATATGCATCTTCCAGTGGAGCTTTCCGTCAGAGATGGTTCCGAGGTACTTGAGTGTTTGCACTTGCGGAGTGTCTGCTTGGTGGAATGAGAGTGATATATTTATATTGTCTTGCGGGGAGAACGCTCGAACTGCCCATTTCTGTACATTAAGTGTCAAACAAATGTTGTCTGGCCAAGCTTCCAAGGTAGATAAGTAAGGTAGATAAGATAAAAAAGTGATTGAATGTCATCTGCAGATGCAAAGAATGCTATGTCATCCGCGTAAACATACGAGTTCCCTCTTTAATGACGAGCAATGGAGCTAAGTAAGATATTAAAGAGTAGCGGGGACAAAACCACTCTTTGGGGAACACCTGGTGTCTGTCTTAATTTCTCTGTTGATATCCCACCCTGTACACAGTAAAACTCCCTGTCCAGCAAGAACTCAGTCGTTCACGCAATAAAAGAGTCAGGCAAGCCAATCTCTCTCATATTTCTTAGTAAAATTGGGTATTCGACAATATCGCAGGCTTTAGAGATATCTAGTTTAACTAAAGCTGCATACTGTGTCTGTCGCCATGCTAGCTAGATTCTGCTCTCCAAATGAACATGAGCACATTCCTGTTCTAAAACCAATTATACAGGTACTTAATAATTTATTAAAAGTAACAAATTTAGCTATCTGCGCACGTATTAGTCTCTCAATCAATTTTACAAAATTGGATGTTAACGACATCGATCGAATGTTGTTCAGAGTTGGTCCGTTGTTCTTATCTTTAAGCAGGGGTATCACTTTAGCTACCTTCCTCGCAGAAGGAATCCAAGAGTGTTTTATAGAATAATTTACGGTATCCAATAACACATTCGGAGCAACATCCAACGAGATTTTCAGCATCTTCGTAGTGATACCATCAGGGCCTGGTGCTGCCGCTGGTAAACGTGCTACAACTGACGAGAGGACCGAGAATGATATATTTTAAGTATTTTCGAAAGTGTCTTGCCTCACAAGAGGTAAATGAATGCAGGTAGAAAATTTAGCCTCCGAACCCCTGGCGATTGCACCAAGTGAACCTTCTATTTCTTGGGTAGTATGCACTATTGATTCTGCCTTTTTGGGACGTGGAATTATATTTGATAGATCTGAGATACCAAGACAATGCGCTTTTATTGTTTGATTTTGAAAGAAACTCAAAATGGCGAATGTTATATTCATCTTTTTGCTTTCGCGACGGTACGCTTGAAACTCGGTGCAATAAACTTGTAGTTGTTCCAGTTACTAGGAGACTGATTATGCATGAGTTGCTTCCACGCTGCTTTCTGGCGTTTGTAGTTCCTCGAGCATTCATCATTCCATTAAATATTAGCTGTAGGATCTTTCCTTCCGAGTATCTTGAACTCCGACCTCTTACGAGCAAAGTCAAGAATATTGCAAACATTTTAGAGCAATCATCCTGCGCAGTGGCCCTTCATCTCTACTTTTGCCCAAGGTTCTGCATTGAGTAAGTTCAAAATCTAATAGTCATATAAAAAAACCCTAATAAAGGTAAAACTTATGACAAATACCAAATTTTATTGTGACTGATATTTCACATGACAGGTGTGGGAAAAATGCGCAACTTAGAGAAGATATTTTTCTAAACGTAAAAAATTATTATATTATGCGATGCGCGGGGCGAAAGCATATAAACATATACTCATGTGTCTCTGTACACAGTAAACGTATATCATAAGGTAACGCAAGTGCAAACTTTTACTACCTCACTTCAGCCCTGTCCCCGTTGTGTGCAGCGTTGACAGTGGCCAGAAAAATTGTTTTCCTGGAGTGGACTTTTAATCGAGAGGCGCGCTCAAAAGCCCGACATCGCCCTCCAGAAATGTGCTGACCTGCTTATGCAGCACCGCCAGTGCTATCTCGCGATAGCGGGTGCAGACCACTGCTCGAATTCGAATGGCTCGCGAGATTAGACTGCTGGCGAGAAAGCGTGCGGTCACCATTGCCGCCCCGAATTCATCTCTTCACTATGTCGCAAACGGCGAACGCCAGCCCAATTTCTAACCCACTTCCAAGTTCGACTTCTCTACGTAAAGCACTTAGAACTCACTTCAAGTGAAACGGGCGTCTTTCACTTTTTATATCGCCTTTATTTCCTGTTTAACGGCGTTCCCTGCTTAGCCTTTCCAAACAGGGGCGTTTGCAGCAAAGTTGTATTGCATAATCACCGCGAAGAAATGCTGCGAGAGCCCGCCCAAGTCCTCGCCTGCTTCGCTGCGTATTTCTTTTGCCAGCGTCTTTTCGATACCGGTAGAAAAGGAGGGAATGATTTATCTTGAAATTAACGTAACCAACGCAAGGAAGATCACCTCGAAGTCTAATGCGGGGCCTCGATCCTCTCACCTCGCTATTTCCTAATTCAAGCCTTCTGCCTCGTTAGAGACGTCAGAAATGCAGAGTGATTACGGCAATGCGGATTGTCTGTGGTCGTAAGTCTACGTTGGTATACAGTGCGAAGTTGCTCGCAAAGCGCGTGAGATCTTCAGATGCACCCACGGCACCCATCTCAGCTTTCTTCTTCGACGAACGTGAGGAGCTGCGCCGACGAGGGTTGAGCAGCCGCACTGGCATCGCCTCCTCCTTTTCCAGCTTCTCCTCGGCTCCGTACTTCTCCGGCGACTCGCAACAGACTCCTTGTGTTTCCCTCCGGTCCCAGAGCTCGCCATTTCTCAAAGCCCTCCCGCGCCATCCCCGGCAGAAGAAGACAGCCAGCGCCGATCGATGAAACCTCGAGCTTCCGCCTTCGTCTTGCAGGGAGCCTCATGGAGCCAGCCGATCCCGCTGAAAAGAACCGAGCGCCCCCGCCACTCAACGTGCTCTTTGCTCCGCACAATGGCGAAAAAAAAAACGGATGCCCTTCATCTCCCCCACACTTGCCTTCTTCGTGGCATGCCTCGTGCCCTGGCCTTCCTTCGTTGCCTGAAAAGGCCTCCGTTGTCATTTCTCTACTTTCATTTTCCTACGTCTGTTCCTCCACTCAGCCCTTGTTTATTTATTTTCACCACTCTATTTTCCTTCTATCTACACATATACCTGTCCACTTTGCTTTTGCGTGTTTTCACCATTGTGTATGCTCCGTTGCTTCGTAAACGTTGCACACGGGAGGCTTCCTCTATGTGCGTCCCCCTCTATTACACGTTGTTTGCTCTTCTAACTCCCCCCATCCTCCTCCTCTTTCTATACCTGTCCGTTGGCCTTCTGTATCGCAACCTTGGGCAACGCGTATACAGACAACTTCGTGCTCTGTTTATTTGAGTACGTGCGGTGCCCGCATTCCCGCATCCGTACCTTCTTCGACGTGAGCTGCACATGATCGCTACCTCCTCTTCCTCCGTTTCGTAATCGCTCTCTATCATCCGAACGCCCCGGCATGCCTCGCCGAAATGCGCCGGCGCTCGCAGACATCGAGGGGAGAAAACCGCAAGCTGGAGCTCGATATGAGATTTCACTCTCTCGCCCTGCTTTCTTTGGCGAATTCCCTATCATACCACGAAATTTAAGCGTCGGGTGAAGGCCGATCCTCAGCCCGTAGGTTGTTTATATTGCTATATGTGCCCCAGTGCGAGCGCTCGTACCTTTGTGCGCCTTTTCCGTTATGTAGTCACCAAAGCGGGAGTGAGCTTGTCGCTTGTTAGTTGTGTTGTTTTGTTGTTCTCGACAATAAGTTCCCCTTCGGTCGTGCCCAGGAGGGAGTTAGCCATTTTTGGGAGTATTGAAAATCACTGCAACCATAAGCAAGTCAAACAGTTCGAAAAGCTAACAAGCAGGAATGGAACGTTACGCAACCTATTAAACGCGTAGAAGGAAAATGTATTACCTCGTTGTGGCTCAAGGTTCTTTTCTTCTCGAACATAATAGTTTTCATTACAAAGTTGTCAGTAAAGGTAAAGCAGTACAAAATTTACAGATGAGTGGGCATTCATAATGTTAATCCCACTACTACAATATTATTGCTCACGCAACACAAAGGTTCACGCGTCATAAATGTTCATAAACCAGAAACATCCATGAAGTTAAAAAAGAAATTATCAAGGATGAAAAACGAGAGAGAGGAAAGGCAGGGATTTTAACCAGTTTGACATAACCAGAAGGTGGTCCCACAGCAGTCGCTGTTCCCTCGCGCGCACCTTAAAAAGAAGTCATGAAACAAATGCTGATATGCACGAAAACACGCAAAAACGTGTGATCAGAAGTATCGGTTCGTGATTAGAAATTAATACAAACATTTTGATAAGAAGAATGTTTGCGTACACCCCGCAAAGTTCGCGCCCCGAGCACTTTAACCTTCCGGACGCTCCAACACGCGCGATGCAGAACTGCTGTGACGTAACTGTGGGGGGTCTTCAACTGGCGCGTAAACGATGAACGATGGGTTGTATGCCGGTAAACTCAGGCCAAGATTGGTGGCTTGATGTCACTGTAAATGGGGACTGATTCAAAAACTTTGTTGAATAAATATGAGGAACAAGAGAACCGCTAGGATGGGTCCCTAGTCTAGGACTTCAGTGGTCATTGCTGCACGCTCTGCCTGATCGAGAGACCCTTTTGGACCTCCATTTCGGCTCGGGTGGCAACAGCCTTCCAGAGAGAGAAAGAAGTCATGGCATCAGTACGAAGGCGAAATTTATTGTTTCTGCTTGCATGCCTGCTCCGTTACCACTTCGGTTGCCAAGAGTGAGGGTGGATTGCCATCGCATGGGATAAGGATACCATAACACTGAGGCGTTCACTTGCATCACACTCCCTTAGCATGCATAGAGAACAATATTATTGAAAGTTGGGCTAGTTGGTATGGTGGCATGTTTATGTACAGTGCGAGAAGGACGAAGACTGAGTACACCGTGTCCCTCCTGTTCTACGCAGTCTTCGTCATTCTCTCGCTTTACCTGTTTAGAGATCAGTTGACATAAAATAAAACCACACACCTCTGCGTTGTACCTTTGTGTCGCTATGCTACGTCATAGGAGGAAGCATAAAAAATAACTGTATGCAGGCCTACGTTTATTTCATCACAATTCGTACACTATATAGACACTTATAATAGTAATATATATATATATATATATATATATATATATATATATATATATATATATATATATATATATATATATAGCGGTGTGGAATGCAGGAAAAATGGTGCGAATAAAAAGAAGCTTGACAGGCCTTGCATGCCAGCGAAACTAAGCGGAAAAAGTGGTGGTAATCAAGCATTCACATAACCGTAATTAATGTACAATACGTATAGATTAAAAAGCGGCGTCATACAGAATACAATTAAAAATAAATTCAAATAATTCAAAAGAAAAATATAATACAATAATGAACATAGAAACGCGACTTTTCACTGCAATTTTCGAAAGAGGCAAAAGGAGTTCGAGAAATACAAAAGCACAATTTTCAGTGTTATGCTAGTATATTCCAATGTGTGAGCGTATGCTTAACAGTGACGTTAAGTGAATAGGCTAACGTCTTTACGGCTCTCCTATTTTTCCCCCTTTCCTCTCAAGCTCTTGTAGCCTCATACGTTAGTTCGAAATCTTATCGGGGGCGCCTAATTCCTATGTAATTTCTACAGTTCAGATGCAAGTCGCCAGGTGGGCTGCGGGAAAACAATCTACATTCCTTGCTAGGGGCATCGAGAAAGTAGATAGCGATGGCGCACTGAGACATATTGCCATTCGAATCTCCCAGCGGGATGGCGGTCTCGGCTAAGTAATTCGTTGCGCAGACGAGCCCCGTGGGCAATCGTTGCCGGTAACGAGTCGGTGTCGTTGTTATCGCGAAGCCATTCAGACCCTCTCCCTCCCTGCAACCGGGTCACTGGCGATAGGACAGTCGCGTTACTATGTGGTGCCCCAGCAGGTGGACGCTGCGGGCTATTTTACGGGTGCCTTGCTAAGCCGGCCGTCTATGGGCTATAGTCGAGAGGAGGCGGAGAACGCCTATCCACGTACACACAAGAAACAGAAGAAACGCACACAACGGAATTGTAAGACAATTAGCAGAGCAGCACTATGAACTCCGACACGCCAGGTAGCGGGTTCAGCAGGGGGTGCCAAAGTCCTTAAGGCACCGTCATTGAAAAAAATTAAGCTAAGTTATTTTAGAGGTGGCGTTTATTGAGTTTTAAGTGCATCGGGCATGTTGTAAGCTTGTCGAGCTAGACAGAAGATGACAATGAAATACGCAGCCTTGACAATTCTGCATGGAGCTGCTTGTTGTGACAACGCGAACAGCTGGAGCGCTTTGAGATAACATTGACGATTGTGTGAGTTGGCGTTGATTCATAAACAATAAAGCATTAAAAGGGGCCATGAAGCAAGACATCACGGCGGAGCACGCAAAACAGCGTCTTTGTCCTCAGAGGGGGATGAGAAGGAAGAAGGAAGATTCTTGGTGAACAAAGCAAAATGTCGTCAAGCTCAGCTTCTCGTGCGTTGTAACAAAAAAGCGGGCAATACTGGACAAATGTTGAGTATTCCTTTCGCCTCTGTCCCGCTACCGTCACATAATGGTCTGGCACGCCGTACCAATATTGGGGAATCATGGCTGGTGACTGGAAGTGTGGTGGAGGTGTAACGACCTTTTTTAACGAGAAACCACGTAGTTATCAGACAAAAGGTTCATGCTATATTGCCACAGCGCTAGCTAAGTGACTCCTTTCCAGTAAATTTGTGGAAAACGTTGGCAGATCCCACGTACCTGGGAATCGACGTTATACAAAGCATGCGGAGCAAAGGCGACTGTGTTGCAATTTTTTTTATTGAGCGACACGTTATGAAGTGACGCTAAATATGTGTACAAATGTTGCACGCACAGACATATGTTGAAGAGTTGCAGATGTTTATATAACCAGTTGTTTGCACTAGCGCAATGATGCTAACTGGAACATGCGTATTTGCAACGCCAGAAACTGATATGAAGCGCTGATGCTCGCGAGGATGCTGGCCTCTGACAATGCTACATATATCCACTTCAGCGCATGGCAACTAACCACAATTGACGTTAACCCGACGTGATGGCTGTATCAGTGGAGTACATATGTAATGTTTATAAAATTGGGTAGGCATGGAGCACTGCAACTACTGTTGACGTTTCACGAAGAATAGCGTCTATTTGAAAATTAGTTCCGAGACCTGGCGTAGCTCTGTGGTAAAATGCTTCATTGCCACGCAGAATGGTGTGGTTTGATTTCTGCTGGAACACTGAAAATTATTCTTTGCATTCGTCCAATCAACGCTGCCCGTGTCAGCTTTTTCTTAACACTCAAGCATTAAAATTAAGCATGTGTATTCTCGTCGTTTATGCGTAGCTATAAAATGTCAATCACCTGTGGCACATACCCGCATACCAGCGGAACATACTCGCCCGTGGGTATGTGCCACTGTCTGGCGGGAAGTGTTTGACAACGTACGCGACGGGATTGTGACATTATTTGTGTTTTGACCAGCGCGTCATAATCGTCGAACCATCTTACCCTCTCATGCTAATTTGCTTCACGGCAAGGTAAAGGGATGACCACGAGAGCACCCAACGTAAGCGGCTAGATAGATAGATAGATAGATAGATAGATATATAGATAGATAGATAGATAGATAGATAGATAGATAGATAGATAGATAGATAGATAGATAGATAGATAGATAGATAGATAGATAGATAGATAGATAGATAGATAGATAGATAGATAGATAGATAGATAGATAGATAGATAGATAGATAGACAGACAGACAGACAGACAGACAGACAGACAGACAGACAGACAGACAGACAGACAGACAGACAGACAGACAGACAGACAGACAGACAGACAGACAGACAGACAGACAGATAGATAGATAGATAGATAGATAGATAGATAGATAGATAGATAGATAGATAGATAGATAGATAGATAGATAGATAGATAGATAGATAGATACTCTCAAAGTCGCCGAAGTTCGCAAAGAAATGCTTCGCATTTAAGAAAAAAATGAAGCACGAAAGAATCAAATTAACGATTCTCGAAAGTAGCGCAATGTCGCTATCACTCTGCGCCGGACATTCAAACAAAACTGGTCTCTTTCTGCTAACGTCATCTGTGAGAGCTTCGAGCACGGTGCGTCGGGAGGGGCTCCTCGGGGTGGCAAAGTTGCCTCCGAGCACAGCGCTGCGGGGAGCCTCCTCGCCGACACGCTGCGCTCGAAGCAGCTTTGCAGCCGCCGTGCCAGTTGTCACGTGATAATAGAAGGTGGTGGCGAGCTGCGGGCTGGGCGAAGACCGTGCTCCTTGACGTCACTACAAGCGCCTCAGTACGTCAACGACACCTACCGCTGTTTACACAGCAGGAAATAGGTCTACACACGAGAAGTTCAATCAAGGTATGGAAGTTTGGGAAAAGATGATGGCTCGAAGCAAGGATTATCATTGAAAAAGGTGTATCGCTAAAGCCGACGTTCTGACAAGCAGCCCTTCCTTCGAGACCCAAATGGTCTCACCTTGAAACACCACATGTTGAAACTTTGGGTTCGGTGACACGCCCTGTTCAATGCACGAGAAGTGCGACTTCCGCTCCGTTCTCCTCGTGGGAATCGCACGCTTGGCAGCGAACGCTTTCATTCTTTTCCGGGCACTAGAAATGCGTCAGCGGCACCAACCGTTCCTCAAAGGATGCCTGTGGGAAACCACGTTTTAGGAAATCTTCCGGCGCGTCTATTCTCGAATGGAGAATACCGTTCGCATGAATTGGATGTTTTACCACACGAAAACTAGGAACTGAGAGCTGGCTGGGAAAGCCCGAGCAGTGCAACAGACGATCAGTATTTCAGCGATGTGCTATTAGTTATCAGCACAATTAGAAAAATTTTGGAAGTGATAGACCTTTAGTTGTGCGCAACGTGCAAAGTGTCAAGTTTGGTGCGAACTACCTGTATATGGTTCACTCATGTCGTGTCTCCAGGCTGCTGCACTAGATAAGTTGGGGGGCACTCTGAAGCTTTTGAGCGTTAGTATTTCGACGCCGTGTTTCGTAGGATGACTAAAAAAATTAGTCCTCTTCTGCAACGTCACAATATAATAGGCTGATTCGTCCCGGATCATCAATGTCACCATCGTATAATACCTAGGCAATCGCTTGATTCCGTAACCAGTCGATATGTGACTGATAGATGACGCGAATGAAGCGTGCTACTTTCGAAATTAGTATACAAGACGACCTTTGTTGACACTTTTTCTTTTCTCTTTAGTAGTCAGCCTTGTGTGACATTCTTTTTGCGAGAAATGAGGCTGACATTCAAGCTGCGCTATAATAGCAATCTTCAGGCGTGCCGTAATTATTACGTTTTGAGGGACTCATTGGAGCATATTACCTATATACATAAAACCAGCTATGGGCTGCAGGGTTCTGTAATCGGCGAGTTCTAAGGGCAGTCACGTTTATTTTTTTTAATTATTATCACCAACTGTACTCATTACTAGCCGATCCTTGGCTCACTGTCCACATGAAATATTTTTGTCTTCATTTTATATTTATTACAATCTGGCTTTTGCCTTGAATACCGCCTGCTTCCCCAGAGTCCCTCACTCATGATTAATGACTCTATGCCGCATAAGCGCGAAACGGCGCTCACTCCGTAATGAGCTAGCGGCAGGCTCAATTTATTATTGATATTTTCAAGGCGGCTATTACAACGTAGGCCTGTAGGTATAGCGTTGCAAACTTTAAGCCGAATGAGCGCTCATCATGTAGAACGTCGGGTGCGAGCCGAAATTGGAGAATCGACCATGCTCCTTAGATTTTTATTGATTTATGTTGCTTGGTTTTACGTTTCTTGCATCCCACTTCTGCTGTGTCTTATTCGGTCTGTTTTATTCTCTTTTTCCTTATTTCTCACTCACTTTATGGTAGCATACACTTCATTGTGAATACGCAAACAGCAGCTTTGAGTAAACTCCCTGAAAAGCACCCGAACTCTCTCTCTCTCTCTCTCTCTACAACCACATTCTTGCCCCTACTTCTCCACCCGAGTGCTTGGTAGGAACCCGGATTCTAATATCTGGTTAACATCCTAGCGAGAGATGTTTCCTCTTCCTCTGCATCTCTCCCTGTCTAAAAACGAGTGCGTTACTCTCTTTGGCGTTTTTCACCTTTTCAGCCCAATTTGTGACGCCAGCACTCTGTTCACGTGACGTCATCAGCAAATAAGCTCTTCATTGGCCCATATGTCAGACAAATCAGTTGTCAATATTCTGGTACCCTGCTTTTCCATGGAGACTCACCCCTGTTTTGACTATCATGCTTCGTCAACTTATTCCACATCGTTTTGTGCGTTTTAAATTGAGCGTGTGGAGATAACAGGGTACACATAGGCACAATATTCTTCTAGGCCCAACCCTTACTTGCTGATTTTGTACACGTGCTTTATGAAGAAATAAGCGATAAATACTGTAGGTAGGTCCTGTAGGAAGGATAGTGAAGGTGATAAAGAAAAAAAAACATATCTCGTCTTTGAATTCGGTGTTGTTTGGGGACCCTCCAACCTCCGTAGTTACACGATCATGCTAACCTGTGTTACTGTGTTACAGCAAACCTCAGCTCCCTTAAATTGCAGTTACATCCAGATTACTTAACTTATATGTGGGGTTTAATGTCCCAAAACCACTATATGATTATGAGAGACGCCGTAGTGGAGGGCTCCGGAAATTTCGACCACCTGGGGTTCTTTAACGTACACCCAAATCTGAGCACACGGGCCTACAACATCTCCGCCTCCATCGGAAATGCAGCCGCTGCAGCCGGGATTCGATCCCGCGACCTGCGGGTCAGCAGCCGAGTACCTTAGCCACTAGACCACCGCGGCGGGGCGCAAACGCACCTGTGCCTTCGTTTATTGTCATGTTTTGGTTTTGTTTCGAATGAAAGAACAAACCGTTTTAAACTTCGTCACCCGATATGAACTTGTGAGCCTAAAATATTACGGCGGTGAAGCGTAACTGCTGAACATTTGTCGATTTTCGTTTCGTAACAAAGCGGCTCCAAGCCATGCAAACCTAAACGGAATGTAGAGTACGAAGAATGGGCAAATCCATGTACTACCCATAATTCCCATGCTTGCTTAAGCACCATGCGTAGCAGCTCCCATAGACACTAGCGCCAGAGTTCACTCTAATGTGTTATTAGGAAACTCTATACACATACACATGCGCACGTGAATACATACATACATACATACATACATACATACATACATACATACATACATACATACATACATACATACATACATACATACATACATACATACATACATACATACATACATGGATACATACATACATACATACATACATACATACATACATACATGCATACATGCATACATGCGTACATACATACATACGTACATACATACATACGTACATACATACACACATACGTACATACATACATACATACATACATACATACATACATGCATACATACATACACATACATACAATACATACATACATACATACATACATACATACATACATACATACATACATACATACATACATACATGCCCCGCCGCGGTGGTCTAGTGGCTAAGGTACTCGGCTGCTGACCCGCAGGGCGCGTGTTCAAATCCCGGCTGCGGCGGCTGCATTTCCGATGGAGGCGGAAATGTTGTAGGCCCGTGTGCTCAGATTTGGGTGCACGTTAAAGAACCCCAGGTGGTCTAAATTTCCGGAGCCCTCCACTACGGCGTCTCTCATAATCATATAGTGGTTTTGGGACGTTAAACCCCACATATCAATCAATCATACATACATACATACGTACGCACATACATACATACATACATACATACATACATACATACATACATACATACATACATACATACATAGATGCATGCATGCATACATACATACATACATACATACATACATACATACATACATACATACATACATACATACATACATACATACATACATACATACATACATACATGCGTACATACATACATACATACATACATACATACATACATAGATACATGCATACATGCATACATGCATGCATGCATACATGCGTACATACGTACATACGTACATACATACATACACACATACATACATACATACATACATACATACATACATACATACACACATACATACATACATACATACATACATACATACATAGATGCATACATGCGTACATACATGCATACATACATAGATGCATACATGCGTACATACATGCATACATGCATGCATGCATACATGCGTACATACATACATGCGTACATACATACATACATACATACATACATACATATGTACATACATACATACGTACATACATACATACATACATACATAGATGCATGCATACATACATACATACATACATACATACATACATACATACATACATACATACATACATACATACATACATACATACATACATACATACATACATAGATACATGCATACACACATACGTACATACATACATACATACATACATAGATGCGTACATGCATACATGCGTACATACATACATACATACATACATACATACATACATACGTACATACATACATACATACTGTGAGACGACGTCAGGTACGAAGGAGCGACCGTTTTATTGTCAACCCAGACGCGCGAGCCAGCAACCGAACAAACAGCGAGCGGCTACGATGATGATGATCACGGTGCTTTGTATGCGCAGGTGAAAGTGAAAATGATGAGCAACACAATCAGCGCTCACACTATTTCCCCCCTACACGAAAGCGGTCTGCAAGACGTTCATTTAGTAAGTGTATGAGCGCCGGATGTAAGGTTTCAGGCGAGACACATGGACGATCTCGGTCCCGCGACGACGGCGATCAGAAGCCGAAGTAACCGGAGCGACGCGATAATTTACGGCCGATGTTCGTTCAAGCACGGTGTAAGGACCCAGGTATCTGTGAATGAATTTTTCACAGAGGCCGGGTGTGCGAACAGGTGTCCAGAGGAGCACTTCGTCGCCTGGGTAGAATGACACAACTCGACGTGTCGCATCACAACGAACTTTTCGCTGGGCCTGAATGGTAGAGGTGTTGGCGCGGGCGATTGTGCGGCAGTGGTTGACACGGGCAGCGAATTCTTCCGGAAGGGACGCAGATGGGACAGAAGGCGTGGACAAAAAGCTGGTGTCTAGAACAAAAGATGGTGCACGGCCATACACAAGAAAAAACGGGCTGTAACTTGTAGTGCGTTGTAGGGCAGTGTTATAGGCAAACGTGACGAAAGGTAGTATTGTGTCCCAGTTCTTGTGATCGGGTTGGACATACATAGAGATCATGTCTGACAAAGTTCTATGAAAACGCTCAGTAAGACCATTTGTTTGCGGATGATATGCCGAGGTGGTCTTATGGATTGTGTCAGAGGCCTGTAAAACTTCAGCGAGCACACGAGAAAGAAATGTCTTGCCACGGTCACTCAGGAGAACACGAGGGGCGCCGTGGCGCAGGATAATGGCACGCAGAACAAAGTCGGCTACTTCGCTGGCAGCTCCAGTAGGAAGAGCTGCCGTCTCAGCGTAGCGAGTAAGATGGTCTACGGCAGTAACAATCCAGCGGTGACCGGCGGCGGTAAGCGGAAGGGGTCCGTATAAGTCTATGCCGACGAACTCGAAGGGAGCGGATGGGCACGGGAGAGGTTGTAGAGGGCCGGCGGGAAGAGTTGTCGAACGTTTTCGGTGCTGACATGATGAACAGGACGTGACGTACCTGGAAACACTAGTGGAGAGGCCAGGCCAGAAGCAGCGAGTCTTAATGCGATCGTAGGTTTTATGAAAACCCAAGTGGCCAGCCGTCGGGTCGTCATGAAAGGCTTCTAAGACTTGGAGTCGAAGTGAGCGAGGTATGACCGGGACCCATCGGCTACCGAGAGGATGGTAAGTTTGTCGAAGTAGCGTTCCGTCATGAAGTTTGAAACGCGTGAGTTGTCGTCGCAAGCGGCTGTTGGGAGCACGAGATGAGCCGGTGAGCCGATCGATGATTGTACGGCAGTATGTGTCTGCACGTTGGAGCGAGGTGAGGTCTGCGGATTGAAGGAAGTCATCCGGTGCAGTGGGCTCGATGGGACTAAGACTGGTCATCTGCTTGGTCTCTTGGCTGGGAGGTGCTGCGCAGCAGGTAGATGCGTCATGATTTTGCAACAGCGGACAGCGTGACAAAGCGTCGGCATCTTGGTGTTTGCGACCCGACCGGTATGTGACACTGTAGTCATACTCCTGCAGTCGGAGCACCCAACGACCGAGGCGTCCTGACAAGTTTTTTAATGATGACAACCAACAGAGCGCATGATGATCCGTGACGATCGTGAAGCGGCGGCCATACAAATAGGGGCGAAATTTTTGCACGGACCATACGATAGCGAGACATTCCTGTTCAGTGATGCTGTAATTGCGTTCCGCTGGGGAGAGAGTACGGCTCGCGTAAGCCACGACTTGCTCTTGTGAAGCCTGGTCACGCTGCAGCAGGACAGCGCCGATTCCGTGCCCACTTGCGTCAGTGTGTAATATAGTAGGGGCTGTGGGATCAAAATGGCGAAGAACTGGCCCTGACGTGAGGCATCGCTTCAGGGTCTGGAAAGCAGCTTCACAGTCATCTGTCCAAAGAAATGATGCACTTGTGGTCAGGAGTTTGTGAAGAGGAGCCGCGATAGTGGCAAAATCACGGACAAAACGGCGGAAGTAAGAGGCTAAGCCGAGGAAGCTGCGAAGGTCTTTGAGCGTGGTGGGCTTAGGAAAGTGCAGCACAGCGGCCACTTTGTCGGGATCAGGTTCGATGCCAAGCTTGCTGACAACGTGGCCTAACACTTTGATGCTGCGGCTCGCAAACCGACACTTCTTGGTATTTAGCTGGAGACCGGCTTTGGCTAGACATGTGAGCACCTCGTCTAGACGTTCTAGGTGTTGCGAGAAGCTGGATGAAAAGATGACGATGTCGTCCAGGTAACAAAGACAGGTCTTCCATTTTAGGCCACGCAGCACCGTATCGATCATCCGCTCAAATGTGGCTGGGGCATTGCAGAGCCCAAAAGGCATCACATTGAATTCGAAGAGACCATCAGGAGTAGCAAACGCTGTCTTCTCTTTATCAGACTCATGCATCGGGATCTGCCAATACCCAGATCGTAGGTCGAGACTTGAGAAATATTCTGCACCCTGTAAGGTGTCAAGTGCATCGTCAATTCGAGGCATAGGATATACATCCTTGCGCGTAATTTTGTTTAGTGCCCTGTAATCAACGCAAAATCGCACTGATCCGTCCCTTTTCTTAACTAGGACAACAGGAGAAGACCAAGGGCTTGTGGAAGGCCTGATAACGTTGCGTGCGAGCATGTCATTGACTTGTTCCTCGATGACCTTGCGTTCTGAAGACGACACGCGGTAAGGGCGACGGCGGATAATACGAGAACCGTCTGTGGCGATGTGATGAGAGGTCACCGTAGTTTGACCTAAGCCGTCCGAACAAACGTCAAAACAAGTCTTGTGTTTTGTTAAAAGGGCCATTAAGTCATTAGTTTGCGTTGGAGTGAGATATGGACTCAAAGTGGCTTTAAGCGCATTAGATGAGCCTCCTGGTGGCGTACACTTAGCGACTGTCGGCGGAGACGATACAGTGACGACACATACCGGTGCTATGTCGATAAGGCTGGCAACAGTGGACCCCTCTGGCAGTAGTTGTGGCTCTGTTGTCGTGTTGTAGGCGGTGATACTGGCATGACCACGCGAAAACCGCACTAGACAACATGCGATGGCGATTCCTCGGAAAATGCAGCGCTGATCGGGGACAACCACTGCGTCACCGTCAATGGTATCGCTGGATCTAATGGTGAGGATACGTTCTTGGGCCGGGGGCAGTACAAAGTCTGCAGCTGCAACAAGGTGAGGCGACGAAAAATCGTAAGCACTAGAATTTTCAGTGTCCGTAATGCGAATAACGGGCGGACCACACGAAATGACAGCGGAAGCGGCTGACAGGAAGTCCCAGCCCAATATAATCGGATGAGCACATGAAGAAAGCACAGCCAATTGTATATGGTGGCGAATTCCGTCGATCAGAACACGAACAGTGCATTGTCCAATAGGGTAAATTCTATTTTCATTAGCACCACATAACACCGGACCAACATATGGAGTTTGCACTTTTCGTAGACGATGACATAGTTCGCGATCAATGACTGAAATGGCTGCTCCAGTGTCCACGAGTGCGTCAACCGAAATGCCTTCTACACAAACAGTTAGTAAATTTGCAGGGCGCGCAGGAGGAATTGGGACACTTCGACGACAGGCAGTTTCTCCTCCAAAAACTGCAGCTGCTAGTTTTCCGAGTGGCTGTCGAGGGGCATCCGGGCAGAACGTAAAGGCGAAGTAGTACGGCGGAAGGGCGATGGTGAACGACGGCGGGGTGAGCGGGAAGAACGAGGTTCACCGTGGGACAAAGGAGGCGAAGGCGAACGTCGTGACGAGGGAATGTAGGTTCCTGGAACGTAGGGGTCAGACCTCGCAGCCCGGTCACTCTCGTACGAAGAATAACCTCGTCGTTCATCTTGCTGGCGCCGACGGCAAAAGCGGGAGATATGTCCTCTTATGCCACAGTAGTAACAGACGGGGCGCGTAGGGCGCCAGGCAGGAAAGTGTGGTTGTGGTGGTGCCTTGGCTGCCATCGCGGCCAAATGGTCGTATACGACGTCCGTAGTTACAGGTGGAGTAGGTGGAGGAGGCCGTGACACGACTTCGGCATACGTAGGCACATGTAAGGGCACAGGAGGCGGGGCACGTGCGACGCTCGTCATCGACGCCAATTCGTCCTTTATAATTTCCCGCAGGTTAGGAGGGGGTGAGCGGGCAGGTGAAGTCGGTGCGCTGGCAGGAACAAGGCTGTGAAGTTCCTCTCTCACTATGGTGCGAATTAGAGCTCGCAGCTCATGGTCGCCAGTAAGACGAGTGTCATAGGAGGCGTGTGGAAGGCGCATTGAGTAAAGTGCGTCCAGGCGCTGGCAGGTGGTAATAATGTCCTGAACTGTTGTCGGGCTCTGCATGACAAGAGCATTAAAGGCGACGGAGTTGATGCCTTTCATTACTTGCCGAATACGATCGGCCTCCGGCATGTCCTTTTGGGCGCGGCGGCAGAGGGCCAGAACGTCTTCAATGTACGATGTGTACGATTCGTCAGGCCCCTGGATGCGGGTAGCGAGCTTCTGTTTAGCTACCTCAGAGCGTCCTGTAGAAGTGCCGAATATTTGACGCAGCTGCACCGTGAATGCTGACCAATCAGGAAAGTCGCGTTCGTGGTTATGATACCACGTCTTAGCAACCTCCTTCAGATAAAAGGGTACATAGCGCAGCTTATGTGCCTCATCCCAGTAATTGCAAGCACTGGTACGGTCGTAACTGTCCAGCCATTCTTCTACGTCCTCACCGCGAAGGCCAGAAAACACTGGAGGGTCTCGTTGCGAGGTACTCACGGTGTGGAGAGGCCCAGCAGGCTGAGCGGGTGGTGCGAAGAAGGCGGCAGGGGGGTGGGTCGTTTTGCGCCATCACTGTTGGCAAGCACAGCCGTCGACCTGATCGGAGCTCCAGAGGTGACCGGTAGTGCACGAGGACTTGGGAATCACAGCACGCTCCACCACTTGTGAGACGACGTCAGGTACGAAGGAGCGACCGTTTTATTGTCAACCCAGACGCGCGAGCCAGCAACCGAACAAACAGCGAGCGGCTACGATGATGATGATCACGGTGCTTTGTATGCGCAGGTGAAAGTGAAAATGATGAGCAACACAATCAGCGCTCACAATACATACACACATACATAGATGCATGCATACATACATACATACATACATACATACCTACATACATACATACATAGATGCATGCATGCATACATACATACATACATACATGCATGCATGCATACATACATACATACATACATACATACATACATACATACATACATACATACATACATACATACATACATACATACATACATACATACATACATACATACATACATACATACATACATACATACATACGTACATACATACATACATACATACACACATACATAGATGCATGCATACATACATACATACATACATACATACATACCTACATACATACATACATAGATGCATGCATGCATACATACATACATACATACATGCATGCATGCATACATACATACATACATACATACATACATACATACATACATACATACATACATACATACATACATACATACATACATACATACATACATACATACATACATACATACATACTACATACATACATACATACTACTACATCAGCGCTCTTCCCTTAGGTTTGGCACCACGTAGGGTTCACTGCTACATCTTGTTTGACATCGCTTTTCTTTTCATTCAGTGTGCTCTCACAATGGTTCAATTGCAAAAAAAGCTTGTATTCTCTTTTGCTAGGATTGAAAAGAATAATCTGCAGTACTTGTTGGCTTTAAACTACGCGTATGAGAAGCACACCATCCCACACAGCGTTGGTCACGCAGCAATCAAGAAATATATATATATATATATATATATATATATATATATATATATATATATATATATATATATATATATATATATATATATATATATATATATATATATATATGTAGTCAATCATCATCACCTGTTTCGGCTGACATTCATCATCGTCTTTAAACGTGCGCTTCATCTTCGGGTCAGTATATATATATATATATATATATATATATATATATATATATATATATATATATATATATATATATATATATATATATATATATATATATATATATCTTCAGCCACAAACTTCATGACACAATTGAATTTTTTTTCATCGCTGGCTATCCGGTTTCCGTGCGCTGAACCTGGCTTTTCCCGACCGCAGCAGCCAGTGCATAGCTTTCTTTCGCTTAGTATTGTTTTTTTTTTCTCGCTTACGCATTACTCATGTGCACTTCATTTGCATACCCTCATTCCGCTTTCTTTCTCCCCACCGAGGTCGGTATTCGACTCAGCTGCCGGCGAGCTTCTCGCGCGGAGGCGGAACGGCATTTCCTCGAAGTGGAATGCCTGCCAGCGTCGGAACTTCTGAGCGTTGTATAACTCGCCAGGCTTCTTTACTGCCTAGCTAAACACCGCGTACGAGCCCAGTTCTTTGTCAGTTAGTCAGTTAAGCCCGTCTTCTCTCTTCGAGAAGGACTTCCTTCTAGCCGGTCTCTCTGTTTCTGTGATGATTGCGTATTTTTTACTTCCAACTCTCTCAGCATTCCCACGGTGCTGCCACAGCCGCGGCGCCATGCAAAGCAAGCTCGCACGTTTGGAATCCGTTTCACCCTCACTTGCTGTCGGAATGCGCGTCGGTCGGGGCACGACGATGGAGTATACGCACGCACCTCGTCCTGCGCGCATACGTATCAAAGAATATAATACATTTTCGTTCGCAGGCCTGACGCTTCGCGAAGTCGCGAAGAACAACACACTCCCATAGCTGGTGTTTCGCGAGGCATTCATTATAGTATGTGTAGTTTATTACACACAGTGTTGATATCGCAACGCGTTTTGAATGAATCAGCAAAAAAATATTTCGCCTCTCTTCAAGTTTTTTTTTTCTCTCTTTTATCAACGGCCACTGCAAAGTGAGAACCGCGAATCGCGCGGTTCTTATTCTTCCCGCATACCACTAGTTTGTCGCAGATTCAGTCTCTCGTGCGTTCCCCCCCCCCACCTCCCAATTTTTTTTTTCTTTTTCACGAGTGTCTACGGTAAGTCTTCCTTCCCGCCGTTCTGTTTTATTGCATTCACTTACAGTTACTCTGCTGTTCTTGGTACTGTGGCGAGGGCAAACACGAAGGCAAGATATGAAAGCGGCCTTATTTTATGGCTCTTCTTTTTGTTCACGCAACAGAAAATGCCGCGCAAAAGAGCGCTTCCAACCCCTTAAGTAACTTCCATTTTTTTATAATTTTGGCCTTCGTATCTCGTACGCTATAGGCTTCTTCGTTCTTCCTTTTGTTCGCATTTCATTATTGTTTATTTTTCACCTACTTGGTTTGTTTTTTGAGGCAGGTGCCTTTTAGGGAAGTAAGTTTAGATTGCGCAGAGGAAAGCAAGGCTGCTCTGACAAAGGCATCACTCTAGTGCATACTCCGAACCGTTTCTATACAGAGCTTGAGCAACTCATGTTCTCTCGGTAATGTGTAAAGGTGTACGATAAATAATACGAACAGTCGCGATGTTCTGTTTTCGCCTTTTGAAATCGCTTTCCCCGCGGTTACACCATTTCGTTCCATCTTCGGGATATGAGTGATAAAGTGAAGTATTCTGCATTTAACCTGTGTATAACTAAATTGCGGATTCTGACAAAAGTACTGATAAGAGTCTACACTAACGCACATAAATTTTCAAACACTAATTTAACCTCATAGCGACTGCTTCAGTGCTGAACGTACACAAAAAAGACAAAGACTCCGGATTTATTATTTGTATATTTTATTAAGATTTCTCACCCGAAACAGTGCAACGATGTGCCAGCGAGATGCTATATTTTTTCGCGTTTCCTTGCTTTTCAAGTCACTTCCTTTTTTTTCTTCGCTTTTATATCTTCTCTCGTCTTTCTCTCTTCCATCTTCCTTTCCTCTTATCTGCTTCCTGCTCCCTAAGTAGTTCTCTTTTGAAGTTATCTTTACGTCCACTTTTCTTTCTTCACACTTACATTACAATTATGTCTAATAACATCCCGTATACTTTGCTTGGTATTATTGTCTGTTAGTTCTCATTATTATTGTGTTCAACAAAGAAAACAAGCCTTTGAACTTACACTTTCTCTCGTAAAGAGTAGGCAGGCATTCTGCCCCACTAGGCAACAGTTGCAAGCCTGCTTCTAGTACGTCTTGCATTTGTGTCTTTGTATCTGTGTATGTCAGTTAAGTAAATATAATAATAATTTAAGTTACTGCGTTGGAATAACTGCTATCACCCGCCGTGCGCTGATAAGTACAATCCAAGGTGCGAATTTTATTACCGGCTCCAGCAGCCGCATTTAGATAGGGGTAAATGCAAAGGAGCTTATCGGTACCGGATAAGAACCCCATAGAGTGAAAATTAATCCATGGTCTTCAACTCTGGACTGACTCGTAATTATACCGAGGTTCACGTGAAACCACAGAATATGTAGTTCTTTTTTATGAGAGTTAATGACCTTGCTAGGTGTCCTGCATTACTGATTCTTTACAGTACTGCATGACCTCTCCACAGTGATAAATTGTTGGCTTCAATGATACAGACTATAGAAATAAGTTGGGTAAGGTAGACATGCTATACGGCCAACGGCAACTAATATAACAAGCGAATAGTTTCGTTCTAACAATATATTGTTTAGTTTAATCACGCCCAAATTTATCATCATATAATATTCAATATAAACCTAACCTCGTCCTTGCGTCCTAGCTGTACGCTGCTGAAGTATAGGAAACAGAGCATCGTACACGTGCTGCTTTTCTTTAGGCCGACGGACGGTAACACCGCAATGTAAATAAATATGCACCACTTTAGCTTTCGTACAGGCTCACGTACACGCATACGCAGCACCCGAATAGGCACAAACATATGGTAAGTCGGTTGTATGGGTGCGATAGTTAGCTCAGACTAGCTTCCTCATAACTTAAGCTTACTATGCAAATTATTTGCAACGCGCGGATCTACGAGCATAACACAGTGTAACAAAACTGTTCTGAGCCTATAAAATGCTGTGCATTTGCTTCGCTGTCATGTAGCACCTCAACTTATCGCATTATTTTTTTCCTTTACCTTTATTTAATTCTTTACGCATTAATTGAGCTTCGATCGTACACGTCCAAAAGAAGAGGGTAAAACATTATGTTGTAAAACAACGGCTATTACTCAGACATCGAAGCGATCTTTAAACTAAATAGGGTCCAAGCTTACGTCTTTCTCGCAAGCTGCCACTATTCGTTCAATTTGTTTGTGCGTGTTTGGGTGGCGTTGAAGTGTGTAGGCCATTGCTGCAGTGCTCTTTTTATTTTCAGTCTTTCTCGTCCGTTACATTCCGGCCGTTATGGTCTCTATTTCTCTCCTATTATTTCTTTTAAACGGACCAACGAACAACACTACAACCATGCCACCGCCTTCTTCTTCACTGCATCACCGCTCTCATTTTGCTCGGCCAGGCTTGGCCTGGCTTGTATTGACCCTGCTGCGGCCTGATCTCATTATACAGAGGTTGCAAGACGAGCTCTATAGCCTCCCAAAAGCTGGCAGCGATATGTATTTTTTTCCTTCGTGCAGCATGCGGAAGGTGACTTCAAAAACACCAACGCCGACAACAAAACAAGCGAGCTCTTTCCCCCCTTTGAGTTTGATTTTAATACTTCCGACTCGGCGAGCTCTTTATGTTACGTTGTTCTTGTAGCTTTTGTCATCATGCTCATTAGCTTTCTTCGTTCAGCAACAGACTCAAAATTCTTTCGTTCGCCCGTTTTACCAGACTGGGATCAGCGGCGCTTTGATGTTAAGCTTTGTTATCTTCTACCTCGCCGTTTCCGTATGTCGCACATGGCCAGATGTTCCGATTCCGCGAAATCGTCCTTGCTGCCTGCTTGGTTAAACGTGTGCGTTATCTTGATAAAAGTAAACGCAAATATAAACCGTCGCTGATATCCGGCGCTCGCTGTATCTCTACTTCTGGGTACAGTGGTAGTTTAATCAGCATCGCTGCTGCCTTTTAACATCTGGTTTTCTCGTCATCGAACATGTCATTAAAATAGTGTATTATTTTGCCTCTCTTACACACTATTTACTGTAGTTATATGGAATACTGTTCACAATGTGGTCCAGAAAGTTGACTAAATGTTCCGTGCTTCTTTATGTAGCAGTTTGAGATAAAGAAAAATAATTCACAATAAACGGTTTGTGTTACTCGTATTTAGAAAAAGTGTTTTACAATTTAGAGTACTTGCTACTACTATGGGAGATCAGAGTGCCGTCCTTCTGAACGCGGATTACCTTTTCGAGTAAACACACAGTCGTGTACGACCCGTCTTTAGAAAAAGCGTTTAACGCTTTAGAACACTTAGTACTCTACTATGGGAGAGCACAAAGCTCTCCCAGATTCTATCACACGTGTAAGAGAGAAAGCGCCACCCCAAGGCTCCTACCTTGCTCTCTGAGGCGTCGACGTAAATCTACCTATAAGGTCGAATGCACGAAGTGTTTCATAGAAAGCTTGCATCTGTGCATCAAATTTTCGATTTTTTCCCCACAAATTCTGGGAGCTACCGCTCGCTCCTTGCAAAAATGAAGGAATAAGCGTCTAAGGACCTTCCTGGTGGACAACCGCTACGTCCGGCAGCAGCAAAAAAAAACGTGAGAACACCACCAGTGGCAAAGACAGTGAGGCAAGTGATTTCTACTCGGACGGCTTCTAGTCATAGGACGACGTCTGCACACTTGTCATGAGCCGCAAGGGAAAAAGAAGACTGATACGAACATCGTCGACGGCGAGTGTATCCATCGTCCAGACTATACCCCGCAGCGAGGCTTAACAGTATGCTCTTCATGGCTGTGGACCCTTCGGTCAATTTACGACTGCTCGACAAGCAAGTCTCATCTCTGCATATTATGAAGGACTCGCCCCAAACGAGATTCAATACGTGAGGATCAACCCATAGAAAAATGCTCTGGCAGTTGATGTTCTGCACCGTTGTGTGCTGCAAAGCCTACACAACATCACAAAAATTCACAAAGACAAACTTAAATCAGTGATCCCCACAGGCTGTAACGACAGCGTTGGCATCATTTATAATGTGGACATTTTCATCCGCACTGACGATTCTCCTATCTTTATAAAGCCAACTACAGAAGGCATGCCCTCATCAGGCGCATCCCAAGGCTCGGTCATTCACGTTGCTTGAAGCTTGTTTTTCAGGGAGGCAGTCTTCCATCACACGTCAAAGTTGTCCACGTTCGCCACCAAGTGTGTCCATACATACCGAGCCCCTTCAATGCTACAAATGTTTCAAGATGGGATACGTAAAAGGTGCCTGTACCAGCAATGTTGTGTGCCCGCGGTGTGCTGAACCTCATTCCGAAGACGCCTGCCACGCAACTGTGTTAAAATGCTCCAACTGCAATGGCCCCCATAAAGCGTGGTCTAAGGATTGTCCGCGAGTGAGGAACAAGCACGCGGTACTCGAACGTATGGTGCGTAACAATTCAACGCGCATAGAAGCTGCTGCTATTGTCAGGCGACGTCGGCATCATCGCTGAAGATCACGAAACGTGACACCTGTTGATGGAGCACGCCATCTTCCTCAAAAACAACTGGCCACCAATCGACAAGCTTCCAAAGATGGATACATCGAAAACAAAAAAGGGTCAACACTAGGGCCTCGTTAATAGTGGCCTTCACTTCAACGAACACAGCCTAATTCAGAAGTGCATCGAGTCCCGCCGACCTCGATGCCATCACGAACCGCTGATGCAAAGACGAATGAGGATCGCCAAGTCGTTAACATGTTGTAGACCCTTACGAGCGCAAAGTACATGCACCTAAGTAACATGAAGACCCCGTCGGCGCGGAGCATGCTCAATGTGTTGGGCACTTTGAGTCCTGTGCTTGTGGCTCTACGGTGAAACTATGCGTGCGACATGATATCCTTTCGAGAAGAGGTCAAGAACGCATCTGACTTTCAGTAAAACGTCAGAGAGCTTATGCCGTGCATGTCCAACTTCCGGCAATATGTACTAACGAAGCAGTTCTTCATAATTGTGAACATGTTAGCTCCCATCAGACTGTCCTGATATTAGTGCTTTATGTCCTCCATCTACGGAGAGTGCATCAAAGTTGTTGTGTTCATACTGCGCGACTTGACTTTTGTTCACCACCTTGTTCACCATCTTGTGTACCACCCAATGAAGAAAACCAGTACATTTGCCTAACAGTGAGAAAGAGCAAGACCACGTTAACAATGATCAGAGCCAACTTATCTCTATCAAGTCGTCTAGACTGCGAGCATTTGCGTGGGATTTTGAAATCAACTCTCCAGGCGTGGATGATAACTGGTGACTTCGATGCCCACCACTACTTGTGGGGAAGCTCCATTGTCAACACTAAAGGTAGACAGTTGGCGTCGTTCGCTTCTGAATGTGACTTAGCCTCGTGAATGATGGCAGTGCAGCCCTACTTATATGCGTGGATAAGCGTATCGTAGTCACCTGGACCTTACTTACCACCGGACATTGTGAGCCACATAGGCTCGCCCGATCACGAGGCGCAGCTCAACGCCATCCAGCGGCTTCACGCGGCCCTGGCTCGGCAAAAGCGAACGGAGCAAACTCCTGGTAGCTCGCGCTGGGCCTGCCGTCGTTGAGGTCTAGATAGGCAGGAGGGTCCGGAACCCTGCGCGGTGCTCCCACCCTCCCCTCGCAGGATTGCCCATCAAAGTCTATTTCTCTCTCTCTCTCACCAGAAGAGTGCACTGGTTTTCAGATTTGGAAACAAGGGGTAGTGACCACATCCCAACATACCTGAAAATTGACGGTTTTGCAAGTCTCAAGTACTCCATAGCCGTCCAGTGCAATGGTAGGCCAAAATACAAGTTAGTCATGGAAGACTATATGGTGACAGGCAGCTCACCCTTCAACCTAGAGGACGGAATAAGCAATGCCCTACAGTTTACCACGCGCTCGCTTTCGGTGAGCTCATCACGCACCAATATGGACATCAAACTCGAGAACTTCGAGGAATTCGTGATCGTGCAGAACGAGGTTATAGACGCATGTAGTCCAATGACGACTTTAGATAGGCCTGACGACCACAAAAGAAAACACAGCATCACATGCACAAGCTGGATAAGGGACAATGGGTATATTTTTGCGAGTCCTTGAATCCAAGAAAGCCTCTGTCGCTCATCTGGGGTGAACTTCAACCGTGGTGTTTGTACAAGCATTGGTCAGCGCTACTCATTTAAACCTGTCACTTCACTGATGCTGCGAAAAGATTGACGTCACAAAATCTTTCTGCGAAAAAAACTTTCGTGGCGCCAATTCAACAAGGACGAGAATGTCAGACTGTTCTTTATCCTCACGTCATCCCCGAAAGAGTGTCTACATTCAATGTAGAAATTAAGTTCTGTGCTTGCTTTGTGTAGACGTTCTTCAGCGCCAGGACCTGACGGCCTCACCTACCGCACTTGGTGTCACCCAGAAGACCAAGCTCAGAAGACACTCTTGCAGCTACACAACGACTCCTGAAAACTTGCGCGATTTCACAGGAAGGGTGGTTAAGTCACCTGATTCCACTCTTCCATGCCGGCAAGTCACCCTGTATGGACATTTCCTCCTACCACTCAATCGCCCTCGCGAGTTATATCAGAAAAGTCATGGAGAAACTTGTTTTAACGCACCTGGAATGGTACTTTGGGCTCTACAAAATATATCCAGATGCCATGTCCGAGTTTAGACGAGGCCACTCATCTATCGACAATGTAGTTGACTTGGTGACATATATAGAACATAAGAAAGTTTTTAAACGATTATCTGCTGCCAACGTAACTAGTTTGTCCACTGCTCTGTTTCTTGACGTTAAAGGGGCTTATGACAATGTCACCCACGAAGCCATCTTCAGCGCATTAGAAGCAGTAGGACTCGGTGGCAAGATCTATATACGGGTTCACGGCCACTTAAAGATAGATCATTTCACGTGCAGATAGAGAGTGGCCCGACACCCGAGTATTATTGTAGCCGACGGGCCCCGCAAGGCGCTGTGCTAAGCCCAACGTTGTTCAGCCTATCACTCATTGGACTAGTTGGCAAGCAGCCAAGCAGCGTACGACTTTCCGTTTATGCTGATGACTTATGTTAATGGACATCAGGTGCGACTCGACTACAGCGTCGCGCTCGACTTCATCAGTTACATCGCACCATCTACGTAAACAAGGGCTCGAGATCACAAGTGTAAAGTGTGCAGTCGTGGCATTTACGGGAAATCCATTGTCTGCTAATGGCATATCAATTAAAGGGCAATTGGTGTCATCTACCCGAAGTCATAGGTTCTTGGGAGTTATAATCGACTGAGGCCTCTCGTGGACTTCACACGTAAACTACATGAAAAAGCGGGACTGACTGCCATTTGTCACTTGCTCAGGTTCCTTGCCAAAAAGGCTTGGGAGGTCTCAGTAGAGTCTATGTTATAGCTGTGCAACAGCTGTACAAGGTCTTATTTGTTGGATTTTTTCGGTACAGCCACATCTAATATTTAACACGTTCAAAACTAACGTGCGCACACTCCAAAACATTATAGTCCAGGTTCTTAGGATTCGGCTTAGAAGTGCACCCCGTAGTGGTTCATTGAGGAATAGTAAAGTCGGCGTTAAGTAACGCTTTCTGTGAACCGTTCTATACGATGGCGATGTGTGACACTGATCTGAGGTCCAGGATAACGTGCACACATTTCCTTCAACAAGCCCATCTTCGTATTCGACAGCGAATACGTGACCTTGAAGTTATCTGCGAAGGTTATTAGAACGCGAAGATCTCGTAGCTATTTCGAAAATCACATCACAGTTTTCGTATTTGTGAAGTTTTCGCGTGGCTCTAAAAATTTTAGTAGAATGGAGGTTGTTATACGCTTTCGTTTTCATGGTTTTGAAAAAATATCTTATTTTTTTCTAACACCACGAAGTAGTGAAGTTTTGTTCTTTGTAGTACAAGATTATTTGAAAAGTATACAGAACATCTCGGTTACCTTGTTTTACAGCAGTAGAAGCAACACTCATATAATAATAATAATAATAATTAATAATAATATAATAATAATAATAATAATAATAATAATAATAATAATAATAATAATAATAATAATAATATAAACACGAGTAACTAGTGAAAAAGCCCTAATATGTGTAATAATTCTTTGTGCACATACGTAACTATAGTAAATTATCTCTTTCATAACACGCTTTCTTGTCAAAAACGTTAAATGCTAAATTCGAAAAGCCATATGAAGTCAAAAGTACAAGTTTAATTGGCAAACATCTGTACAACCACCGTATTCCTTCTCAAAAAGCAACAACACTTCTCATCAAAAATCCTCCTGGTGCCTCTGCGGCGATGTGCCTGCAAATAACGCGCTTTTTACGTATATCTGTATATCTAGTTCAATCAAACATATCGTACATTTGCTTTTTTTGCACAGGCATTCAAGTATACACACACGCATACACACGCTCGCTCGAGTCAATGTGATTCGAGTGCTCCCTTATCCGCTTAATGCAGGCCTCATCGAGGAGCGAATCAATATTCCGCCGTGCCATCTGCGAACCGCATACGTATTCCACTGCTGCGCACGCCATTGCGCGCGGCCGCACGCTTGCGCGCGAAATGCATTCACTACGATGGCAACGCGATGACTGCGCCGCGAGCTGTCGTATGTTACTTTTTTTTTTGCTGTAAGTACTATCGTATCTTTTTTTTTTCACCAACGCAGCACAAATCACATGTGCATACCGTGTATACCTGCATACACACCACGTAACGTACCTGACATGCTCCGGCGTTGCCTCAGAAGTAACAGTGTGCATATATGTGAGCTCTCACTGAACTATACCAGCCTCCTTTAATACTTTTATAAAATACAGAGGCAACATGAGCCACTGCATACTTCTTCTTCAGTAGTGGGCTTCTGTACTGCGAACATTGTTATATTCCTTGACCAAATTTGTTGCTGGGCTAGTTGATTCATAAATCTTAAATGCTGAATAACACGATTCAATACAGGACAAAGAAAAAACAATGATGCACCAGACGGGCGTTTGTTGTCTTGTAGATCTTTCTCTGTCCTGCGTCAAGTTCGCGCTATTCGGCGTTTAATATTACTGTACTCATTCCATGTATTTATTATGACCTTGCACAACAGTGGAACACATAGGTCCCTCTATATATGGGAGCCGTGTACGTGAACCTGTGCTGTTCTTGTGAGGAACATCTGAGTGCATGTATAGCATAGGGAGACATGCGCTACACGCAGGAGATTGAAAGGCCCTTAAGCGAACCGAGGTGTTCCTGTGCAGACACTACAAGCTTGTACATTGTTCCTCCACGCCATATTGTTGGCATAAACACAATAGAGCACAGGCTCTCGTTTAGGAATACTACTGCTTACATAATTGGACTTTCATTGTCCTGTATACTGTCGTGGTGGAAAGCTGTGCAGTGTACAGGAAGACAACGGTTCCTATTTGCAAGAATAAGTGCAAGTTCCTGTATAGCACCATTTGGTTTTCTGCATTGTGCATATTTGCATTTGGGACTCCTGCTTCCCGTAAAAGACTAGCGCCGCCTTCCGTCCTTCACCAGCGTATACAACCATGATACCGCAACCCTACATTAATTAGACTTTTGATCGAGCCGCACACATATACCTCTCCTTTTCATGCTTCAAACTCCGTTGATATTATCGTCATCACCTCTCCCATTACACCTTTCTTTGTTTCTTTCTTTATTTCTATTTATGTGTCGCAATGAAATCTCACTCTATCAATTCTTGACGCAGAGAGCCGGAAGCCCTTTCTTCGCACTTCGTCGCGTTGAGTCCCTTCCACGCAAAAGGATCCCCGTCCCCAACCTAGCACGCTCCCATGAAGCGCCCAACGCTCTCTCCCTCCCTCTCTCTCTCTCTCTCTCTCTCTCTCTCTCTCTATATATATATATATATATATATATATATATATATATATATATATATATATATATATATGTGTGTGTGTGTGGTGTGTGTGTGTGTGTGTGTGTGTGTGTGTGTGTGTGTGTGTGTGTGTTGAATGTAGTAACTCTCCTCGCGTGCTGGTTTGCGTTCTACCGAGGCTGCACTGCGCACAGTTTGTTTGAAAGAACTACTAAACAAAACTGTTGAACGCATTTCAATCATTCACTTATTATGAGAATAAATAACCAACCAGTTATACTAATGTAAATAAAAATGATTGTTCACACACGAATTTTATAATCTTCCTGTTTATTGTTTCACGTGTCCTTGAGGCGCTACTTAGCCGTATATCTTAGTGAACCTGGTAACTAAAAGCGCTCGCAGTCCATAACAGATCTAGGCAGGTTCATCACCAGCGCATAAAGAGGTTCGGGGCCTCAGTAATATAATCATGAAGGCGATCGACCGTTGACAAGGCGGTCACGGGATCCAGTTTCAACCGTGGCGGCCGCATTTTCGGTGGAGGCGAGAATACTCGAGGCCCGTGTATTAATATTTATAAAGAACCCCAAGTGTAGTCAAAATTTCGGGAGCCATTCGTTATACGGAGTCTGTCATAAACAGATCGTGCTTTTGGGACGGCAAACGCTAACAAATATTATTAGTATTATCGTTTGTGATACTGATATATCACTGTGGGTCATAGTAGGGGTATACTCTTTTTCCCTTCTTCCCTGCGCTTTTTGTACTCTAGGCTTACGCCCAGTGTCGGGTAGTGAACTGGACGTTCGTAAGATTTGTGTTTCTATCTTGAGTCTTGGTTCACTGTGGTGGTACATACTACAGATGTCAGGGTGATTGGCTGATGGCTTGAAAGTCTATCTCAGCCACGGTGGTCGCGCTTCGATGGAGACGTGACACTAGAAGATAGAAGACTGTGTACTCTGCGTTGTCAGGACACTTTAAAGAACACTATAGCAGACTACATCTTCAGAATTCAGGAGAGGTCCCGGCCAGGCGACCGGCGCGTGCCAGCTGATCGCCTCCGCGACTTAAGAAATCATTTCGCTCAACCACGCGGTCATGTCCTCCGAAGGCGGGGTCACCAGCCGCTCGGCTCGTCACGTCAGTCCATAGTGCACGCCGATTGGAGCAGGCCTGTATACATCCGCGATTTGAGGAGAAAATGCAGTAGAATTATAACGTAGTACCGGAATACATGTACACAGATGGTCGAAATTACCGGTGCCCTATTCTGCGGCATCCTCGATTGTCATATCGCGATTCTGGTACGGCACATTATCATCACAGTTGAACCCCTGAACAACGAAATCGTGGGGGAAGCGATGTTCGTTTCTTTTCGTAAGAATTTTGTCATCGTGAAAATAGAAAAATGCGCACCTGAACTACTTCGCAGAACCAAAGTTTATTTTAAGAAGTCGCCGATCTCACTCTTCACGTTATGTTGAAGGAGCTTGACGGCTCGGGCCTCGCAGCCTAGCAAGCTTTGCATAGCTTCGTCGTCGCCATGGGCACCAAAAAAAGTGTGAATGGTGTAAAAAAAAACGAGAATTTGGTGTGAACAAACATGCATTTCTAGCGTTTTGTTGCTTGTTTCGTTCTTGTCACGCTCATATTATTTAGGCGCACTTTCGATGATGGCGGTCGTGGTTGTGATGAAAAACGTTCATTTCAACTATTTACAAGTGAGAGATACGGGCAGCGTTTATATAGCAAGCAGGACCCTGTACAAACTCTAGGAGGAGACCCTGGTGCGGCGGGACCGCCGTGTCTTCAGTGGTGGCATGCGCCCTGACCACGAGGGCTGTTTGAGCCTCCAAGGCCCAGCAGCTGAGCAGGGCAGCCTCCCAGTTCTCTCGGAAAGGGGCGAAGAAGACGTGATTAGAGGGACATGCCCACCTGATTGGATGGGCATGTCCGTGCCATGTGGAAGATATACGCAAGCGGATGATCATGGTGTGCCCTGTAGAAGGCCGGATTGAAACGTTTCGTCACTGAACTCTTCGTGCATGATCAGGCCGGTGTCAGCGCTGTTGCAGACCGGGATCTACCCGACGCTTCCCCGCTGATGTGGGTTGCCGGAACGTCAGGGTTACGTCGGACCCGGTCTCTTGTGGTAGCGTGGTGTAACTTCGGGTGGAGGAAACGAACGCTGACAAGATGGGAATACGAACAACTAACAGGTTTATGGCACTATTTACACTTAATTATTTACAGCATAAAGAGGTTGTGAGTTGCACAAACCACGAGCGTGGTGGTTGAACCGTTACATGGTTCAGAGCCACGTCCAGCACTTTGCAGCGTCGTTATAAACCCTGTCGGGCTCCTCCTCATTGATTGGAAGACCAATCACACACAAACACAAGATACCGCTCTCCAGAGCAACAGTAAAATACACACAGTCCACCGAGTAGTTATTGCACCTCTTGACGCAATGCTCTTCCGGTCCAAGTTTCACTGAGGAGAGAGGAAATGGGGTCCTCTCCCGGAACAATTTCGCGGTTGGGTTGCTTCTTCCGTCTTTCCCTGGAAGGGCAGCCAAAGAGTAGATACTTGAATGACGGAGACACGACCTGTGCGGTCGGTCTGCTTCGCCGTCTCGCTGAACAAGCCAGCCCGGAGGAGTTCCTTGTAGGGACATTGGCTCACGGACCATCTTCTAATCCTTTTGTCGCTCCCTGCCGCTGTACGCTGGATCCAAGAGAACGGGGGTTCCGGGCGTGGGAGCGCTGCCCGGCTACGTTCCTCAGGGTCATCATGGCGCCTACTGACGAGGGTCATAACAGCGCAGAGAAACTCTCGCATTTCAACAGCGCCTGGTATCGTTCCATCGACATGGTGAGACCCGTCCCATGCTTCAGGTATTGGCTGCAGGTGGCTACCGAATGTGAACAGCGATGGTCACACCGATGCATATTGGCCGAAACATGCGTGATGATGATAATGATGATAATGATGATAATGATGATAATGATGATGAATAAAACTTTATTTTGTCCAGAGAAGACGCAGAGGAGACCCCGTGCCACCCGGCTAATCCGACGTATAGGGACTGCTAAGCCGACCATGTGTCCGACTTTTCGTATGAGCGGTGGTACAATTATCGAACTATAGGTACGTAACTAAAGCCCATGCATGAGCTTAAAAAATGTCGCGGATTGTTTTTTGAAACTTTCATTATGGCGAGAGTGCTTTTGAAATTTCGAAAAGTGGCGGATGCACTGAACTCCGGACGTTCATCAGAAACGCCAGATTTCTTCGTTGTTGCATTGAGAATTTTGTTGTTGGGAGCAGTCGTTATAGAGACATTTACTTGTATTATTATTATTATTATTATTATTATTATTATTATTATTATTATTATTATTATTATTATTATTATTATTATTATTATTATTATTATTATCTACAATTTTCAAATTTGCTGTTTCATTTTTTCTCCTTACTCAGTTGATGACTATTCGCATTACGCATGGTAGTCAGTTGTGATTCTAACCATTTGGTCAGAGTCGCAAGAGATGAGCCGGTCAACCAGAAGCAGATCAAGCGTCTACCGGGAAGAAAATTTCTGGCGAAAATAAGCTTTGGCTTTGTCCCCGTTTTTATTTGTTTCTTCTTGTGGTTGTTGTTTTTGTCGTTTTGGTCCACTTCGTATTTCTTCGCCGCCTGGGGTAAATCCACTCTATGTGATCGGCACAAGGCGAATAATGTGAAAAGGGCTGCCGGAAGAGCGGGTTTTCGAAGAACAAGCGTTATTTTTTTTGCTCTCGTATACTCTTACTCTTCCAAAGACTCTTCGAGCAGCGAAAACAGAGCGTCGCCAAAGCAGCTTTGCGTTTCGCATTAGCAGGCCCGTCACCGGTCCCAGTTATCTGCCAGTCGGAGGGGGACACTTTGCATTCAAGATTTCTCCGTAAGCTGAACATGAGCAGCTTTGGCGCCTGGTCTACCCATGCCCTTTTTTTCTTCTGTATAGGTACATTTACGTGTATGTATCTCGCAGCGCAGCCCTGAGACTCTTTTCTATTCTTACAACGCTAAACCTCCGCGAGAAGGAGACGGTCCATCGGAGCGTCCAAACTGGCGTGTTATCGATTTTCCGCTGGATTGGCCCGTTTCGTCGTTTGTCCCGGGGCCATGATCCTGTGTGCGGTACACACAGCTTGAGAATTGTGTGCAGTGCTTTGAAAACATCGACATTATGATTGAACCTGTTGTACATGCACTGTTTCGAAGTTGTCGCAAACCATAGTTTCACAAAATACGTAGGTAGAGGACTATCGTTATTTGTTCAACAAGCGCTGACTTGATTGATGTATTGCTGAGGTTGATAGTTCGAAAAAATGGGCCGTGGCAACGCAAGATCAATGTTAAAGTCGGCTGGCAGGTGTTTTGGCCGGTTGCTGCTCTATGACTGAGCCAGTCATAGCGCGTAACTAAACAACTGGCAGCAAACAGCGCAGACTTAAGCGAATTTCTCCTCGAATGTTATTTTTTTGTTGAATGATGTATATCGTTAAAGTATATTAAGAAGTTTTTGTGGGGCATGAGAAGCAGTTAAGCCTGTGAAACACGAAACGGCTCTAGCAGGCACCGTTTTAGGAGATGCTAATTTCTTAAGGTTTTTTTTTGAGCATCAACAAATTGGCGCTCTTGGAAACTCAATTTCAACACATTTTATATAAGTCACTTCACAAGATCATACAAGTGTACAGAAATTTCATGCTCTAATCTTCATGCTGGGGGTCTGGAAGGCGTTGTTCCAAAACATTCGATGCTGCTCACGTGCCTCCAGCGTTCAACGCGTGCTGCACCCAACCAGCTTCACTCCGATGCCGCCACTTTTAGGCACGCGTTAAAAACAAAATCCGTTAGCGCTACGCAACTGGTGCCGTTTATGCGGGCGTCACCGCTCGTTTCATCGTCAGCATGCGAGCACGCTATCCGCAGAGCTTTCAACCGCACTGCGTAGTTGCAATCAGGGAAGCGGAGTGCATATACTCATTCACTGCGAAAAAAAAAAACGAGACAAAGCAACTTAGGGGCGACCGAACAGGTGCACAAAACAAAAGGCAGAGCAAGAGATGCTCGAAGCACCGTCGCATCTCCTCGTCGCTATCTCTCGCCCGTTTACGCTTAAACGCTTCCCAGTGGCAAAGGCGAACGCAGCAGCGATATTGTGGGCATCAGCCGTGCTCAGCGGAGCCACAAGAAATATCGCCGCTGTCTCCGCGGATAAAGAGCCGGTTCGTTGAAGCCGACGACACGTTTTACCAACGCTATACTGTACCATGCCTGCCTCCCCCCAAGTGTTTTGTTGCGTGCCGTTTGCATAGCGGCGAACTAACGGGCTTTTCTTCAGTTGAGTGCGTCACCGCCGTGGAAGCAAAGCTTCTTACGGCCTCTCGTTGGATGCGTAGCTGTCTTTTGTTGGCTGGCTGCCCTACATCTATCGTGTGCGTCGCCGATGCGGACGGAAGCAATTACGTCACCGGGTCTATATCTGCGATAAACCTGACAGAGTGAGTCTTAGCTATCTGCGTACCTAATCTTTCTTGAGTGCCTATTCCCTTTCTACCGCGCCTTATACGAAGGACCCCCTCCAATTTTACGATGTCTCGGTGCGACGTTGTCTTGTCTTAAAGAGACAATTTAGAGGCGGGCTGCTAATGCCGCTTCGAACGATTACGCCGCGACACTTTCTCCTCGTTACAGGGCCTCGCGCACCTCGATGTTCGACTGGGCAGGATATTTCAGATGTCACTGACCTGTCAGTGTACGTGAATACTGGAACTTAGGTGCGCGCGAATACTTCAATATTCTTTCGACCCGGGCTATGTCAGTCACCCGCAAAGCTTAAGTTCAAACACTTTTTGAAAAATGAAATAATGTAATTAAAGAATGAAAGTGCACCAGTGCAGACAACTCAACTTTGGACGATGCTTATTCCTCGAGTGCATCTTTTGCGGATAATATTTAGACCGAACTTAAACCTATATTGTTTCAGAGGACTGTGTCAGTTGGCTAATGATTCGCCGCTTTGCCTACGCGACATGGGGCTGCGTGTGTTTATTTGGGGCCACATTTTCATTCAGTAAGACGGTGAGCTGCAGGGCGAATAAAACTGTCCGCTCATAAGCAATGATCTCGAGCGTAGTAAACGAACTTGAAAGCAGATCATTGTTATTTTTTTCTGTAAATTATGTGTCTTGCATCGTATTGCCTATATAAAAAGAACAATCAATTACACACAGAAATGCAATGTTGTTCCAGGTAATATTCTCGCGCTTTAGGAAAAGCGAAAAAAAAAGGCAGCGTGAAAGACATTTAATTGCGACGAGAATGCACTGCCCATCAGTAAAGCTCTCTTATCTTTCTAGTGGAGCTACGAATGATATTTCTCGCACGTAATTACGCTGACTTCGACAAGCAGAAACTTGTTGCGCCGTTCATGTCACCAAGCACTTCGGTAAAATCCACTGACGTCTGTAAACGCAGGAGGAAAGTGAGGTTGTGTCATGTGTGCGCAAGGTTCAGAAATGAGCCATAAAAGTTTCACTATGTATACCACCGCAAAATATGAACTTAGTCTTTTACAACAGTAATTTATACAACAGTAATCAGAGTTTGTATTTATTAATAAGCAACTGCGATTTTTTAACATTCGCGTAATTACAAAAATTTAGGCATCCGCAAATAATATGAGGCCTAGTTTTAAATCGTTGTTTTCAAAAATAACCTGAAGTTGTTGCTGATACCTGCTGTGATGCACCCAAAGCCGTACGCTCATGCACATATCAATGTCTCCCGCACTGAAACAAATGACGTCATAGCGGTAGAAGAGGTGTGTTTGCTTGACGACTGCTGCTGCCCTAACGTGTCAGAGTCTGACGAGTGACGCAGGCATAGAGGTTGGAACGCTTCAATAAATAGATTCCACAATCACATCACAGGCTCGCAAACGTATCCTTTCTTGATTGATGACGTCAGTCGCTGCTCTTCTAAACAAAAAACGCATATCTATGACTCAGCACGTTTAACGACCATGTGCGTTAGGATTAATTTATTTCCTTGATATGTGTGCAATGTTCCAAAATATATAGAGGCTGCCTCACTTAGAACTGACCATTTATTTAGCATTGTAAAATAGTTTCATTTTTTTAGCTTTCTTGTTTTTAAAGTCTCAACTATTGGTGTATAGTAATTACGCCTACTACACATGAATAATTAAGGTATACGCTTTCCTCTTTCTGATTTTAGGCATTGCGTTCGAGAATGCCTGTGCTGTGAGCGCAACGATGTTCAGCCGATGTTCAACCGGGGCGCAACAATATCGTGCGCCTTCACTTGCTTGTCGTCCTATTATTTCAAGTGGTTCGTGAGAGAAGCTGACGTTGAGAACAAAACGATCCACTTCATCTGCGTATGACAGTTACTAAAACTTTATCGTAAGCATTTTATTCGAGGAAGTGTACGAAAGTAAATTACCTTTAACTTATCGTTCTTCACCGAGTCATTTCTACATATTACGGGGAGATCTAAGAATGTACGAACTTGCATTGTTGTAGCTCACCAGTAAGCGTACCAAGAACACCGAAGTTCGATGTCCGAGCCAGGCGCGTAGCCAGAAATCTTTTTCGGGGGGGAGGGGGGCACGACCTTAGAATGGCCATTTTTTGCTCTCTATGCCATGGTGAAAAGAAATTTCATGGGGTGGGGGTGCACTTGCCCAGTGTGCCACCCCCTGGCTACGCCCCTGATTCAAGCCTTGGACATTCATTGCAGAAAATGGTACAACGCAAAACACGTTAAAATGTGATGATGAATAGCTATACGCCATAATAAAGAATGAGTTTCTTAATTGCAGTCATTTCCTTGGATAGATGTACGATCGAGTTGCAAAGAACGTGGAATCAGTAATGACTTTTGGCTTCTGTACAGCATAAGCACGGAATCGCATCGATAAACTGTGGCAGGAACTACCAAACGATGCCTATTCGTGCAGCACACAAACATGGAAAAGGAAACGCGCAACGTTACTGATACAGATGGTGGGCAGGGCTATAATGAGAGTTTAGTAGAGAGTGGTCACTTGCGTATCATTTGTAAACAATGCCAGCTCCTCCCCTTTGTTTTTAAATGCAACCAATGGTAATCAATATGCAAATGCACCAAAAAAACAGGCGAATACGTACGCTATCAAACGCTATTACTTTGTATATTCCCCTTCTCTGCTTCTCTCCTTTCCTTCACACAACCATGACAAAATAGTGAAGCATGCCTAGAAGACAGACGTCCAACTTGACGCCGCTTACGATATGACATGTAATTGGCCGAGCTTTACAAATAGAAATATGCTCACTAGTTTCTGCGGCCACCAGCTGCAGTGTGTGGTATTCGCTGATGCTGCCAGTACGAATTTTACGTTTTTCCGTCGTGGGAACATGACGCTGTGTCATATAGCTGTTACGATGTAGCACACATTCACTCCCTTATCTGCCAAGGCTTTTGCACTGTGGACTTTCTAATAAAATGGGTACTTATAGTATTATGAAACATCGCAAAAGGGGCATTTTTTTTGTTTCCTTGGTATGAAGCTTTAACACTCTGCACTCACTGGAGTCAGACAAGACAAATATATTATTTTACTTTGATTTTAGGTTTTCATCAATTAGTGCCAAGCCAGCCCCACCACGATGTACATTATCTTGGCGAGTCAACACAGATCCACTGAAATTGCGAACCATGTGCCCTGCATGCAGTCCGAATCGGTGAAGTCACAGTCGGGACCATTGCATACAACTCACTCATCGTTATTGGCGTAGGCTACGTGCAAATGGCAGATCTACCACTAGTACGCCGCGAATCACTGCCTCCGCGTGACGTCACTCTGTGATTACACATCACTGAGTGCCGTCCCCTTGATATTGAAACCGAAAGTGTTTCTTTAAGGTAGGTTGATCAAAAATATATGCATCGAATTACTAAGCACGACAATACACTTTTGAACACTAGGGCGCTTATTTAGAGCAACAATCCGAGAAATATTCAAAACTGGTGTCAGTGCTCCTTTAATAAGCTGGGTGAGGTTACGTTTGTTCATTTGGTTGAAATACTTTTTATGCACGTTCCCGAACTTGCGCGTTGCACGCTGTCTGAGCGCTGTCTCAGAGGAACACGTGTTTCGCTCAGGTCGTCTCGCAGAAGCTTGGGCAGCTACAGACGATGCAACACGTGTCGTCTAACGAGGTGTTTACTTGGCTCAAGCTGCACGGGGCCGTCTCGCAAGGTGGCATTCGTATTCTGCATAACGAATGGTTCATTAAAAAGTGGGTCCTCATTACCGGTGTTCCACTATTTGAAGATGAACAGCGAGTGACCGTTCCCCATACTCATGGTAAGAGACGCAGCAGAAAGAGAGAGAAGTGTAGAGTAACTCACGCAGAGCCGTCGAGTGCAACTAAGTGTCTGATTCAGCATAAATGTAGAAACAGCAAAAGGTTTACTTTTATGTTATGGGCAAAAGAAAAGAATAAACTTGAAGAAACCAAATGAAAAAGGCAACAGCTTCGCCGTCTGGTGGCTTTCACGGCATGGGACTGGCTAGACTTTTTCAACCGTGAGAAGGATGACTGAAGGAAGTGAAAAAGGCTCACAGGGTCCCTCATGAATTCGCCTAAAGCAACTCGAAAGCAGAGCCTTCTTTTCCCTTCTCAGTCGATGCATTTATCCTGCCCCGTCTTCGTCCGACAGCATTCTGCCCCTGACATATTTGTTGCCTGCCTCTATTGGATGGGAGGCGTTGCGAGCTTCCTGGACCTCACCTAGCTCTGAATTGTCTATGTGATCGACACACGTTTTACCAAGCGACGATTTCACGACGATGACGTCAAGATATGCCTGGTCATGATGACATCATACAGTGACGTCATCACGTGATGGTCATTTTATCATCACTCGATTTGATGCCGCCGATGGTCCCTTTCTAGGCTTGATTAGGAATCGAAGGCTTTCGCCCTACAAGATGTACGAACCTTTGCTGTATCGAGAGGGCAAGCGAACCTTCCCCGCCCGTTAGAGGAAAATTTTGTACATGTTGTACATCTTCGTACATCTGGTACATCTCCGGAACGCACTCAGCAAGAGAAGCTTGCTGCGTGCGCTCTGGAGATGTCCAAAATGTACGAAGATGTACAAGATGTACGAATACGTACGAAGATGCACAAGATGTACGAACCTTGTACGAAACCCTTCCGAAACTCACGTGTCTACTCAACTGCTATTGACCTGGCATGTCGACGCTACTGCCTTGATGTGTGAGTAGACATCATTAATACAAACGTAAGCCAATAAAATGGTGATATACTCTAGGACAACTTTCTGTGGCAATGAAGGGAAAGCTACGGAGCCAAAGGGGGCGTGTGCCACCGCTGTAGAATATAGTGCTACAAATGCGCCCATGTTTTTCGCGTAAAAATAATAAAAAAGAACAGCATTATTTTCCACTGGATGTTGCTTATAAAGAGGCGCTACACTCACCGTGAAGATATTCATATCTTTTGTTGCTTTCTCAAGAGTCTATTCGCGTTTTTTGCGCGTCTGAAAACATCGCACATTTCACGTGCAACTCACAGTCAAAATGACGTCTTCGTCTATAGGTAAGCGCTGGTCACCCTCCAGCTATTTCAACGACTCGCCGAAAAAGCTTGTCTCGGATTTCACTCACAAACGGCTGAGCAAGCAGACGTATCACGTTTTGTGCCGTGGGATTACCTGAACACGGCCGTCATTTGAAACGTGAACCGAACCGGACTACTTCGCGGAGGAACATAGGAGCAGTGGCTCCACCCCCGTAGCTTTGCCTTCATCGCCACAGAAAGTTGTCCCCAAGTATAGTATTGCTGAAGTTAAGTATATTGGACGAAAGGCTGGTGAAACAATGTGGAGCTTCCTCAGACTCACTTATGAAATATACCTCACCTTTACACTCATCAAAGTTTTCCTCAACCGGACTCACTCGTATGCTCAGACTCACTGAAGAGTTTTACAGTCCGACTCGCTCGGACTCATACTCACCAAATTATAACTCACCCACTCGATCTGAGTCTGGGGGAGCCTGATTGAACCTACGCATGAGTGAGTTTGCCTATCTATGATTAGGAGTGAATACAGTGACAGGAGTCAATACTGAAGGGATAGATCGAGTGAACCAACCTCGAATCAACGTTTGCCCGAAGGAAAATTGAGAATGAAATATTCGTGAATTAAGAACTATTCAAGTGACTTAAGATTGAAAGAGGAAGGAATGAATTGACTGAGGTATGAATGAAAGGCCATTCAATCGATTTAAGGCTGCATTACTAATAAATTAGGTGACGTATTAGTATAAATAATTAACGTACAATTAAAAAGGTTGCTCGAATAAATTTTTAGTAGTATGCAGAACGATGGCTTTCATATGCGGCCTCCTCAGCATTAGCCAGAAGGAACTGCTGAATTCCTAAATTCGGCCTATGCATTCGCAAACGAGAGCGAAGAAAGTGGGAGATATCTAATGGAAGCAAATGTTTACTGCGGAAGCCCGAGAACATTTTTCAGCAAGAAAGCCGCCCACGAGAACATTAAGGTCCCTTGCGGTTTTACTAAAACGAATAGCCCCAGGGTCTCTCACGCATTCACATAAGTATAGTGCAAGGCAAAGACCTCCTTGTTCTTTAATGTCTATGCATTGTTCATCCTGCCCCACCATTTTTCAAAAACGTTCTGCACCTAACCTGAATTTGCATTGCCTCTAAGACTGGAGGCATACTCTACCTTGTTTTGCATTGCTTCCTTTATCGGACCACCCTTGACCAAGGTACGATTTCACGTAATCACGTCATCATGCTACGTCACGTGACGTCACGCTGACATACTGCTCACGTTATAATGTCAAAATTTTTACTCATCGGTGACGTCATCTTGACGTCATCACGCAATAATTTTTCCGTCACTCGTTTTTGACACCGCGGGACGCGTTTGATGCAGCATTTGATGCTTCCGCCTTATTATCTATACGAGTGCTTTCATTGTTCGCGCTCACGAGTATGCCTGCGCTGCTCACCAATGTAGCGGCACCCGTTCGTCCCTCGTAGTAGTAGTTGCAGTCGTAGTGTGTAACCAGTCTTACGTTTTGACCTCAAAGGTGGTGCCGGTGGGAGATTTCTTCTGTGCCTTGTTGAACAACAAAAAATTCGCAGCGTGCACGTTAACTGAAAGCCGAATTCTCCAGTCTCTCATTCTCCCTTAGCAGCCATTGGCATGTACATCAAGCACTATCTGACAAGAAAGGGTTGCTACGTTATACTAGCTGGGCGTAACTCCTTGGTTTTAGAAAGGTTTAGCGAGCGTTGGGCCACAGTCCACGAATACAGTTAAATTAACTAGTATATACCATGAACTCGAGGTGGTTAAAGGTGGGAAGTAGACACGAAGCGCAAGCCGTAAGAAAGTGTGCGTGTGCCTCCTCTCGTTCAGTCCTTGAAATGTCCGCTGGATGGCGGTGCTTCTATATGGGCAATATATGATGAAAAGATGCGAGATGGTGGTACTTGGAGTGTTGAATAGATGGACAAACGGACACACAGACAGATGCATGGACGGACTCACGGATGGCTGCACCGATGGATAGACGCATGGACGGACGCAGGGGCGGATGCATGGACGAACGCAGGGATGGACGCACAAGTGGACATGCGGACACACGAACAGACGCACGCACGGACGGGTGAATGGACGCACGGATGGTCACACAGACGGACGCATGGACGGACGGAAGCAAGAACGAATGGACGGACGGATGTTTCGCCCCACTCTCCATCACTCACTCCGTGAATATGCAGCCATTTTTTTGTCTTTCTTTTCTACGCATGCAACAACTACGCGGTTAAATGCACTGACGTGTTCACGGCACTCGCTATGTTTCCTTCTCTCCTTCAGTCGTTTCGCTCACGGGCTTGATAGTGACGGTCCAATTTAAACTTAATTGCTGAACGGTGCTCGTATAACATAATTCAGCGATTGTTTTTACATCTACTTTTAGCAGCGGCATTCTCTCAAGTTTAGTTCTAAATTCGCTTACCATTTTCGAAAGCGTTAGTTTCCAAGACCCCTCCAACCGAATTTCTCTGCGGGTATACATGCGTAGCGTCTGACCGAGTGCATGTAACGTACTTAGCCGCGTGTTAACGGCACTGGCTAACGTTGGCTATAGTGTCCCTCGTTGGTTCATGTTGGCTTCTTCTAGATCACGGTGTGTTCTGAATCATCGTGTTCCTCTTGAAGTTGGAGCGCGAAGTAGTTTCGCGAAATGGTTGGAGGAGTGGCGGGACGTTGAAGGTAGACGCTTTGCGCTGCACATCTTCGGTAACGAAACCTTCGTGTAGCCTTTCATAGCCACTGAAACACCCAAGTGCGTAGCGCTGCAGGCCTTTTCAGAGTGAACGTGCTCTCTCTAATCGACGGTGTCATCAACGCGCCTCCGGCCTCCGCCTTGGAGTCTTTGCCACCACCGTATATAACCTTTCTCTCTCTTTCTTTAAGCACGATTCTCTCGTCGTTTTACGAAATCGTATTGCTCCTTTTCTGCGTAACATGCCGCATAATTTACACGGAGGAGCAGCTTCGGGCTCTGCATTTCAGGAGGCTGCTTTTTGTATACGTATGCGCAACAATTTCGATTTTAGTAATTCGGCACGTTTTTTTTAATATATAGCTGAAAAGCGGAATAATATACATAATAAATAAATAAATTATGAAAAATGAGTGAAATAAATACGGCTGCTTGATAACAAAAATAAGCATCACGGTAAACAAAACTTTCAGTGCCTCTCCAATAGGGCTCTTAAAGATAACGCTGTTGATAGCGCTGATTACTATAACGTCCTTGACGATGGCGACGATGACGATTATATTAATATTATTATTATTATTATTATTATTATTATTATTATTATTATTATTATTATTATTATTATTATTATTATTATTATTATTATTATTATCAAATATTACCATGTTCTTCTGATGGTGCAGCAGGCGGCAGCAAGACTAGAATAAATTGGACAATTTATTTTGGTAAACTTGTGCCCAGGAATTGAAAACCCGAAATGCGAGCGCTGCACGCAGTGCTCTGATAGGCGAGAAGAGCTGTCGGCCATCGCGTAATTTTATAATCGGCGGAACGCGTCTTCTTTTCTCGCAAATCTTCCACAGCTATCACTGGTGCTCGCTTAAGTTCTCGAATAAACTTGACTATTCGCGTACTGCGCGTAATCTTAGCAGAATAATCCGAAACATTGTGGCACCGTCTCCGCCGAGCGTTGCTAACAGTCTGTGGGTGAAGCCCGAATACATCAAAATGATGCAGTAAACACGCAAGCAATATTTTTGACCAATGATTCGAAGCACAAAGTCTGTGCTGTTAATCGCATTCCATCATGTACACGTTGCTTACTATTCTGATTATTTTGTTTTGTTTTGTTTTCCGATTTTAAGTTTCTTTCAAACCATTCCGCGAAGAAGGGCATACTCGTCACACCATTGAGTCAAGAGATGCGGCATAGAAGTGTGGCAGCTTGGGCTAGTTGGTATGACATGACGATAGTTATAGCGCGAGAACAGAACGACGACACAGACACAAGTCTCTCTGTGTCGTCGTTCTGTTCTCGCGCTATGTAACTATCGTCAAGAGATGCGAGTTTCAAATTTCAGACCCCTACTTCCAATGTGTGGCTTGGATCTGATTCTCCCTCATGATTTCATTCCCGGTACCACAACGTCTATTATATCGGTGCACGCGCGTGTCATTGCAAGCAATGTTCAGTAAGAAGGACGAAGCAATGCAAAACTACAGTTCCCCGAATTATTTGCGAGACCCGTAAGCAATTAGCGTGACGCTTATGTGGTTGCCGAACAACACGCCCAGTTCTCTGCATGCGCGTCACAAGAGCAGCTTGGCACCGACTGGCAGCACGCCTAGCCTATAGTGAGAACCTGTGCAAGATGACGTCGACAGTGCGCACCTGTCCAAAAGGCTTTTTGACACTCGTGGAGCTCCGCCGCACGGCCTCTTTTGTGTATGCTCGGAAACGCGAGTCTTATTTCCTAGAAGTGAAGCGTGCCCGACGTCAATGCAATGACTATGTGAGAACGGCACGGTGCCTAACGCCGCTACACGATCAGTGGGTCTTTTTGTTCCCAGAAAAGGACGCGCGCTGACTCACGCTTTATATTTGTCTCGCCTCTAAATACTGTCGCACCAAACATTTTTGCTTTTCCTTTTTTTTGGCGAATACTCTTTTTTTCACGCGATATATAATTCCTGTAATTTATACATGTCCCTCAACGAGTGAGGGATCTAAAAACAAAGCTTCGTGATGAACGTTTGCATGTAAGTTCAATTATCGTTCGCTCTAAATTGCTAGAGAATTAAGGGATCATCCGTCAGCGATGTCCGCGTCTCGGACCCTTTGCCGACACGTGATGAGCACGTTTTGTGACCAGAGTTGTGTGCTATATATAGACATCCCCGTTCTGTAGGGATAGTGTATACAAGGCTGGTGGCCTGACTGCGCGTACAACGGGTTGGTCCGAAATTCACTGTGAGTATTATTTCAGCCATCGCCAATGGAAAGTATGTCATAACACGAACGAGTGTAGTGATGTTAATTAAAACAGGCTTCGCGGTGGGCTAACTTGTAATTGTTTGCCAAATTAAGAGTTCTTTTTGTCCGCCCGCATGTACACTTCGGCAAGCTCTGTATATTGAAACATTTTAGAGAGAAAAACAGGCCGTAAACGGTTATTCACGTCTCTCTCTCTTTCCCTCTCTCATTTTCATTATACAAACAAAGAATGGTAACAGGCTCAAGTTTAATTTTTTATAGTTTCCCGCATAGCGTTTCACTTCTTTGACATCGAAACTGCTCTTAGTCGGGGCTTCTCCGTCCATTGGCGTAGCGGTGATCACGTGATCTCGCAGTGAGGCGCGAGTGAGACTCTGTAGGAAGGGGAGGGCTGCGCCGTGCTGCGAGAGGCAAACGTAAAGGATCTAAAGGATCGGAGAAGAGTTGGGCCTTCGTAAAACGCGCTAATATGAAGTGAGGGTGAGGCTCAGTGTAGCATACAAGAGCGTGTCAGTCTCTAGACCTTTTCGCTTCCAGAACATCGAACATTTCTCGTCCTTCTGATAAAGAAGCTGCCCGACACGAGCGCAGCGACAGCTGACGCGAGAACGGGCGCATTGTCGCCGAGCATACATATAGCGCGACGTTCGCGCAAGAGGGGCCGAAACTAAGCCCTGATGAAGGAAAGACCCGCAAAACATAGAAAAAATGGCGTGAAGTACAATATGCATTTGACTTTGATAGATTGATATGTGGGGTTTAACGTCCCAAAACCACCATATTGTCACGACCTCAAAACAGAGGTCTTGCTGCAGAAATTGAGACACCAGAAGCAGGTAAGTTCTTTTAATATAACGCGCAAGAGAGTTCTTCTTTTTCATTCATTTCATTGTACATGAAGCCTTTGTGTTCTGTACATGCTGTAAATAATGTTTTTCTAAACACAGTAAGTAATAAAACCTTTTTTAATAGTGTGGCAACAGATTAAGCGATTAACTGAAAGTGCGGGGTGAATGCCTGAAAGTCGCGCGTATGCCCGCAGCAGCTTGCGTGGTAGAGTTTAGCGAGTGGGCAGGCGAGCATCGTGGACGAAGCCGAGCTCTACGTGCATATTTTAGCACCTCACGAAGCGCACCCTGAGGTGCGCACCGTGTACTCCAAGCTGCAAGCTGGAGCACACGCTCTCGGCTACAGCGCCAAGCTGCAGCCGAGAGCGAAGAAGCGCGCGTAATAGGTTGATACCGTTCGACGAGCTCCTCTTGCCATGCCCTCGTTACGGGAGAAGGGCTGGGATCATGGTGGGCAACGCGTATTTTATGGATTAACAATGACGCATTTTTAGACATACGGGTGGGAAGTCCTCTGCCAGACGCACAAGCAATGATGGCGTCACTGTTCTTTGAGGCGACCCCAATCAGCTATATCCTCCCCAATAAGCGATGCGCGTAATGATCGGGACAGTTTTTACGAAGACTGAGAGTCCTGGAGGACGCGGCAATCGAGACGCCATGATCTGTGAACCGTTTGCGTCCCCGCTGGCAGGCGGAGAGAGAGCATAACCGGCCGATGGTCGCTAATGTACACTGGTGTCGGTGGCAATGACATTACCCCGGTATCGTGAACGTAGGTATAATCTGACCGGGGGATGCGAGGTACACGCGATCAATTCTGCTGCTCGACGCCAAGTACAGGCATAATTGCTGCCATGTACACTTTCATGAATGTCACTCAACGCCAATCGCTGCACTAGACGTTCGAGTTCTCTGGCGCTCCAGTTTCACCAGCTGCGACCCGGACCTCAAACGGCTGCGTGTGAGTCTAAGACACAATTGAAATACCCCAAGAGTACCAGATGTTGAGAATTTAAAGGAACGCATTAAGAGATTTAAATAACGGATTAGAGTTCACAGGCTCCGCTAGGGCATACGCGCCAACAAATCTTATTCGTAACGAAAAAAAAAAATTGGCAGATCCTACGTACAGTGGGAGTAGATGATATGCAAAGCATGAATGAGGAATGGTGATATGTCACTGTAAAATCAGCACAACGTTAAGAGGCACAGGTAAATTATGCCGTACATGACTTCCGTGTCATGATTATCATGTTTATACGTTTTATCTACCTTTGTCATCTATTAACATCACCTTATTCCAACTTTGGTATATATGGACCGAGCGGAACGGCCGTGAGCATGCCATGAGCACAGTATGTAGTATTGTTTTACATGAAATTTGTGTCATGATTATCATAATTTATGTGTCATTTACATTCATCGTCAATTCACGTAACGTGATACCATATTTGGTATATGTGGAACTAGTGAACCAGCCGCGAGAACGCTATCAGAGTAGCACGTAGTCATGTTTTACATGAAACGCATATTATGATTATCAGGTTTGGACGTGTCACTTGCCTTCGTCGTCTATTCACTTCCCGTGGTACCAAATTTGGTACATGTAAAGCTAACACAACGGTGGTGAGCGCGTCACGGAGGGCCCATGGAATATACTCCGACACAACGTTGACGCACGCGCAGGCTGGGTGCAGCGACGCCACGCTAGCAAAACTCGAGCGCTCTATAGTGTGACGCCAGCCGCAACCGACGCGACCAGCAGCCGTCGGCGCGGCCCGGTGGCAATCGGTGCGAAATGCGACATGCTGCGTTTCGCGCCGACGACGTTACTTAGACAGCACTGCGTCTGCCTCTCTTCGTGACAAAGGGACGCCGTGTGCGCTCAAACGCGCATGCGTCAAAGCAACGCAGTGCGGGGTGCACCTGCGAGTACATGGCATGCAGATGCACAATGATGGTTAGTGGGCAGATCCACTGATCTCGAGGATAGGTGCCAGGCGTGGCATATAGCCGGCGTGACGCGATAAAACGAACACCGGCGCGCACGCGCGCTGGCTCTTGTCGAAGTTCATTGTGTAATAATGTTCCTACATGACACGCATCTCATGATTATCATGTTTACACCAATCACATACCTTCGTCATTCATTCACGTCCCGTCATACCAAATTCGGTATATGCAAAACGGCCGCGAACACATCATGAGTGTGGCATGTTGTCATGTTGTTACATGACACGCAAGTCTTTATTTTGATGCTAGGGTCTGTCACTTGTGTTCGCCATGCAGCCATGTCATACCTTGCCAGTTTCGCAACATATGTGAATGAAACCACCGCAAGAGCAGCAAGACCATGACATTTATGACATACACGTCATGATTGTCATAATATGACTAGTCAGTTATGGTCGTCATACAGTCATGTTATATCACACCAAGTCTGGTATCGATGCCGTATCCAAACAGCCAGGAGAGCGAAAAGTCGTAGGCAGCAAGATAGATAGATAGATAGATAGATAGATAGATAGATAGATAGATAGATAGATAGATAGATAGATAGATAGATAGATAGATAGATAGATAGATAGATAGATAGATAGATAGATAGATAGATAGATAGATAGATAGATAGATAGATAGATAGATAGATAGATAGATAGATAGATAGATAGATAGATAGATAGATAGATACGTTCAAAGTCGACGAAATTCGCCAAGAAATGCTGCGCATTCAAAAGGTGCAGTCGAACGCCAGCACGCGTCCGAAGGCATCGAAGGAAACTTGATGGTCACTCAAAAGACTTCGGATAAAAATAATCACTCCGACACCAATCGAACGCGTGCTGGCTTGCGAAAAGAAACAGTCAATATTGAATGCGTGCTTGAAAGCGAGTACACAAGAAAGCTTTAAAAAATTTGTTTCTTGCATGAACACCAAATCACAGTGCACTGAACGCGCGAGAGTCAATACCCCAGCCTGTTTTTGTGGATTGCAGAAACGTTGAACGTTAAAAGTAATAACTTTTAGAGTAAGAGCCATGGGGGAAATTAAAACGTAATATAAGATCACGCAAAGGCAGGGGTACCTTTAGCATGGCGCGAGATGCAGTGCCCCGCGAGCGGCTGAGTAATTTTTTACGGCCAGGTAATCGACCGGAGGCTAGGGGCTTCCGGTACCACGTCGAAGTCCGCAGAAGACTTCTGTGTCTGGTGGGGGCTTCTGAGTCACTATAGTAGATGTCCGGCGGTGTTTGGTGTCCGGGCTCTTGAATGAAGATGGCACAAAGGCATCTACACTGTCCTGGCTTATGTCACTGGGGCTGGTGTCTTCGTCGATTTGTAGGGGCGCCTCACTCGTGGTTTTGTTTGAGTCGACGTAGATGCAGGCATCGTCGTTTTGGGATGTAGACTCCTCGATGACATCTGAGCTTGTGGGCGACTGAGCAGCCACGCGAGGAGCGTCAGTTGCAATATTTCCATCTGAAACTCCTTCCTCACGAGGTGCCTTGTCTGACGGGGACTCGACCTACGCTTCCTCAGAAATGGACACTGGACGCGGGAAACTTGAGTTTTCAGAACCTGGAGGAATCACCAGGTCCGGAATCGTTGTGGACGAAGTGGGCGTCTGGTGCAGCGTCGCGATTGGCGCACCTAGGTCGTGGTCGGTTACCGAGGATCACGTTGACGAACCGTCGCACCTGTTCTTAAACGGTGTTCCTGGATGAAGTGGAGCGAAACCCTTAGACGCCATCTCGGAATACGATGGCCTGATGGTGCAGGTGACGGTGGCATGCGGGTCCCCACAACGGCGACACGGCAGCGAGCAGCCTTTCTCGTCGTGACCATAAATGCCGCGCCTTCCGCAAAACGGAGCTGTGCAGTACATGCGGAAGTGCCTACTGCCTCCACATTGATGGCACACTCACTGGATCCCGTTATAGTGACAGGTCACTTGATGGCCTGTGACCTTGAGGTAGTTGAGCACCGGTGACGATGCCTTCATTTTCATGCGGACGTATCGCGTCCCAGTGGTCACGGTTGGGCGCGATCCCATAAGTCCTCTGGTGATGTGCAACACCTTCCCGTAGGGGGACAGTGCTTGTGCGAGGACTTCGCTGGGGACGCGGCGCGGCAGGGACAGGACAGTTACCTGGGTGAGTTGGAATCCTTGGGGTACGATGTCGACGCACTCTCCTCGGATGGTGAGGTGTGACTCGTCCACGATTTTGCAGGGCGGCTACACTGCTCACGGCGACTTGTTAAATCTGGCCTTCGAAGTGCTGTACACAGTAAACTTCTTCAATTCCCACTATTGAAGACGTTGCGTCAACGACGTCTTGAGGACTTGCCCCCACAGGGACGACGACATCAAAGGCTAATGCTTTCTTCGGTGGCTGGCTTGCCATGATGGGCACCCACCAGCCTAAGTACGCCCTGAAACGTGCTACTGGTTTACGTAACGGTTGAATCACCGATGGAATATGTTTAGAAAAAGTAGTTAACAATTTAGAACACTAGGTACTCTACTATAAGAGAGCTGTGTGCCGTCCCTGAATAAGAACATCGCGAAGTGTGCTTCGCTGCTGCGATTAAAAAGGGGAAGTTTATTGTACACTTAACTTGTACGTACACAAACAAAACATCGTAAACAAGTAAAGACAGTGCATACATCTTACAAATGAGCACCAAAATCTTAATGATCACTGGGTATCCAAATGCTACAAGTCAAAGGAAAATTAAAATGAATCAAGTTAATCACATTTTACAGGATAACACTTATACATGCGTACAAGAGTGGGCGTATGACTAGTCCGGGACAACTGGAAACCTCAGCTGTCCCTCTCTTACTTTGAAGAAACGTGTGTGCCATCGTCGAAGGAAGACCTCTTCGCCGTACGTTTCCAGCTGCTGATCTAGGTAATTCCACACAATGAGCCTTATTTTCTGTAGTGCGGGATAGGCGCCTCTATGCGGCTTGTGCCGTACTTCCGCTAAACAGCGTCGCTGCCACAGTACGTACAAGGTTACTGTAAAGACCAGTCTTGCGAACAGCCCACGTTTTGTTCCCATGCGGACTGTGCGAAAGCCAACGAGGCGTTGTACCATGTGCCAGACGCCCCTCGTAACCGAGCACTGAAACAGACCATGTTGGGCCGTCTCTCTTTTGCTGCAGTTTGGGCAGCGGTCATTTGGAACGACTCCCCAATGTGCTAACTGGTAGCGCGTAGGCAATGCCCTCCATCTTCTCAACCAGTCAAATTCGCACACCTGGTTAGGTACGCGATTGCAACGCCATCGTTTTTATTTTTTTTTTCGTGCAGGATGCTGTTTTTCCCTCTTTGCTCAGTGTGCTACTTGTCACCATTTCGCTTATTTCCTGCGATCAAACATCTTCGTGACTGCAAGAACCTATTGATTCTACTGTTCGTTTTAAGCCACTGACAGCTCTGTAAAACTTAAGTGGAATTTCCGCTCGTGGTCCGATGTACGGATTGGCCGGGAAAGTACATTCAGTGTACATCAAGAGCCTGTACCCGGGGTAGTTGCTGTCATCGAAGAGCTTCTTTGTTGTTTTTGCATCCAGCGCTCTCGTGAATGTTGGTATGTCTGGGAGACTCAAGCCTCCACGGTTTCTGGAAATCTGCGAAAATTCCCTTTGTACTTTTGCTGGTTTTCTTCACCAGAGGAAGGCTCCCGCAATGGAGGCGAGGCGTCCTGTTACACGGCGAAATAGAAGGGCAATAGGTCGTAAATTGTTCTGTAAACAATTTCCGACCAATTTCAATACTACCACTCTTCTCAAAACTTTTTGAGGCTGTTAATAATTCACGACTGGAAGGTTTTTTTTTAATAAATATGCTATTATTAGTACATCTCAGTATGGATTTCGGAAAAATAAATCATGTGAGGATGCACTCCTCAAAATAAAACATCAAATATTACAAAACATTGAAAATCATTTATGCACGGTTGGTTTATTCCTTGACCTCCGTAAAGCGTTCGACAGTGTGAATCATAAAATACTGTTATCTAAACTTCATAGCTATGGGATACGCGGTACAACGTTAGATCTCATGCGAAGCTACTTAACGGATCGTTTTCAGTATGTTTCACTTAATCAGGTGACCTCTCCATATCTTAGAGTACAGACTGGCGTACCGCAGGCATCAATACTTGGCCCGGTATTATTTAACATATATATCAATGACCTCCCAAGCATTTCACCTACACCGAACATCGTCATGTATGCGGATGACACTAATCTTTTTTTTTTCGAATTCATCCCTACAACAGATTAAAAAAGAAGTTAATGATTATCCAGATTTGTTATCTGACTGGCTGAAGTTAAACAAACTTCAATTAAATGTCAGCAAAACTAAGTATATAATATTTAAACCGATAAATAAGCCAATGCCTGTCAAGATTACTGTTTTATTTAAAGGAGAGCAGATAGAACAGGTATCAACGCAAAAGTTTTTGGGGGTATGGTTTCAAGAAAACCTCTCTTGGGACAATCATATCAATAAACTCAGCAGCGACCTCAGTAAAGCAGTAGGCTTTATGTATAAAATTAGTAGTCTTATACCACTAACACTAGAGAAGGCAATGTACTACACCCTCTTTCACTCAAAACTTAGCTATTGTGCATTAATATGGGGAACAACAGCTGCAAAAAATTACAACAAATTAATAAAACTGCAAAAAAGGCCAATGCGAATTTTCGAAAACTATCACGGTAGACCGCGAGATTTACCCACACACAATCTTTATGAGAAACACTCGTTATTCAGAGCAAATCAAATCTATTATTATAGATTTCTTTTGCACAAAAAAAAGCACAGGCTCCATGTTAGTAGCCTGCCCGTTTCTCCCCCTGGATATCAATTACGCCACCAAACGAGAATGCCACCACATATGCGAGCTAACTACGGGCGTCAGGACCTTGAGTATCAAGTACCCCGGCTATTGAACATTGTTGAACATCATATAGATTTTCATGCACCCCGCTTTAAAAAATTTTAAAGAACTTTCTGTTACATTCCACGATAACTTATCAACAAAATATACCTGTCTAATTCTCTACGTGTACTGCATATACAGCTTGTGCTACAATTTGAAAGTTCACAATTTAATGCATATAGGTATATAATAATGGAATGTCTGTATGATAGGTTTCTTTTCATGAAGAGTTTTCATGTATGATGTCTATCTGTAATGCTTTATTTGCAGTGACAATTATGTACATGCATGTTTAGATTTTTCTGGTTGCTCTATTGTTTGTATACTTGCATCGCATGCAAACATGTACACGCATGCCGAATGCGCATAGGAGTAAGAGCCTCTGTCAGGCAATACGGCCTTTAGCTTTTACTCCTCTTTCTGTATCGGAAAGAAATAAACTTCAATGCAATGCAATGCAAACGTGTTCCATGTAAAAGGCAAAAGCGATAGCCTGTGTCTTGATGACTATTCTTTTGCCGTTAGTGATAGGTTAACATGAGTGGCTGCGGCTATGACATCGGTGGATCTCCTAAGCACGTCATCCCAGGTCTTTTTTGAGAAATCTCCTTCCTCAAAGTAAACGCCTAACATCTTAACAGCTTGAACGTATTCTACGTCTCCTCGCAAAAGTTCTCTGAAACCTCCAAAGCGCAATGCCTAACAATTGGTGGTAATTAAAAGAGCATCAGACAGATATAAATACTCAGCAAAAATGTCAAAGAATGCACTATAGCTAAATAAGTTACTAAAAAACACTGAAATATCATCGGCGTATGCGACAATTTTGAAGGTTTCCTTGCCTGGCATCGGGAAACCCACTATGCGCTCGCAGTTTGCAACCTTTCTAATCGAAGGCTCTAGAAACAAAATGAAAAATACTGGAGACAACGGACAGCCTTGCTTCACCCTTTTTTAAATTACAAAGCTTCTGTTCACTTCATTGTTGAAATAAAGACTGCTTGATAGATCCTGATAAAGTATTTCTACCGGTCGCAAATACTGCTCCGGGAGGCCAAAGATGCGCAGAATAGTTAAAAGGTACCCATGTTCAACTCTATGAAATGCTTTGGCCTGATCAAGAGATATATATACTCCTGAGATCTGTTTTTCTTTGGCATGCGAATAGGTCTCTCATGATTGTAAGAGGTACGAAGACGGAACGTCCTGCTACTGCACATGACTTCAAGGGGGACACAATCTCTTCCAAGAAAAGCCGCAGACGCCGTGATAGAAGCGTGGCTACTAACTTATAGTCTGTGTTTAGAAGAGTAATTGGCCTCCACGATTTAGGATCTGACGGCTCGATACCGTCTATCAGCAATAGAATCACGCTTTCTTCACAGAAGGACTGCGGTTTTTGGCCATCACGCAACAAAAGATTCACGAGATAGGTGATCGCATCTCCCAAGATATCAAAGAAACACGATGAAATTGGTTTAAGAGAAATTTATTTCCAGATATGCCTTACATAGCTTATGTGTACACAGAAAGATGGACAATGATGATCATGTGTATGTACTGTGCAAGCTGTTATATACAGCGAAAATAATTTATTTGTGTATGCAGTGGTGTACAATGCAAAAATTGTACAAGGACAGAACATTCATGAACATCGAGACGAGTAAACTTATATAAACAGTAAGGCTATATGCACAAACAAGGGGGGTCATTCACATAGCAAGGTGATGTTTTTGCATTCACCTGTGAGGACAATTTGCGCTCGTGCTAAAGAAAAATATTGCCCAAAAATGACATGTTTCTAATGAAGAAAAGGAAAATACGCACTGCAATTTCACAGTGGTACAATCACTAGCCCACCTCCTCAATAGGAGAAGAAAGGCATCGACACTCTGATATTTTTTTACAATAATGAATCGCGCAGACCAGTGTCGAAATTGAAGATTCAGCAACGTTTCCTGAAGGTTCGGTGTTGCAGCTGGCACGGGGTTGTGGTTGCACTCAAGTAGGCCCTCTAGGAAGCGCAACGCACAGGCATATTTGTATGCGTTTTTTTTTCTTTCTGTTTTTGCTCCTTGATTGTCGACTTGTCGGCGATGAACCTTTTTTACGTGGTAAGTTGTCCTTATATTGAGGTAATTTGTCATCTCACGTTGCCATGTTTAAATGTCGTTTTTCATTGTGTACTATCTACTGGGTGTTTCAGCTAAAAAGCACCAAGCAATGAAAAAATAAAAATGAGTGCTATGCGTCTCTGGCTAGCGTAGTATTGTTCTTAGCTTTATGTAGCACGTTTTTATTGGCCAAGCACGGCGATTAACAAACATTCTTAATGAACTCTTTAAATACTGACTCTAGATAAATATATTCAATACAAGATTTGTAGCTCTTATACAGACATGAAAAAATTTATGTTACGGTAAGATAACAACGCTGGTTAATTCATTTCAGTGTTTGTTTAAAATGCGCGAAATTAAAAAAATAATACCACGCGATTGCCACCTAACACGCGTCGCCTTGAGTGCCCTCAAATATAAGTTGAATGAATTAGCGAAGCCTTCTCACGCACGAAGGTTGCTTAACCGGCTATCAGTGACTCATGACATGCGCCTCATGTAACAACATGACTACATGTCCCGCTCATGATGCGCTGGTGGACGTTTCGCTAGCTTCACTTATACCAAATTTGGTATTACGGGACGTGAATGGATGACGAAGGTATGTGACTGGTGCAAACATGATAATCGTGAGATGCGTGTCATGTAACCACATGACCACATGCCACGCTCATGATGCGCTCGCGGCCAGTTAGCTAGCTTCACCTATACCGGACTCGGTGTTAGTGGACGTGAATGGATGATGAAGGTATGTGACTGGTGCAAACATGAAAATCATGAGATGCGTGCCATGTAAGAACATGACTACAAGCCACACTAGAGGTGCCAATACACTTCGACGCACGCGCACTGGCGTTCGCTTCGCCGCGTCACCCCGGCGGTGCCACGTCAGGTGCCGATCTGCCTGCCGTATGCTCGCAGGCGCTGCGTTGCTCTGACGCATGCGCGTTTGATCGCGCCAGGCGTCCCTCCGTCACGAAGAGGGGCAGACGCGGGGCTGTCTGGGTAGCGTCGGCGGCGTGAAATGCAGCATGTCGCATTTCGCGACGGTTGCTGGCGGGCCGCGCTGACGGACGCTGGTCACACCTAGCGTCATACAACAGAGTGCTCGCGTTTTACCAGCGTAGCGTCGCTGCGCCCAGTGGATGCGCGTTCCAACGTTATGTCGGAGTATATTGGGCCCTTCATGGTGCACTCGCGATTGTTTTACTAGCTCCACTTATACCAGATTTGGCATTACTTGACATGAATAGATGACGAAAGTAAATGAGTAAAATTACGCGTCCAAACATGATAATCATAACGTAGAAGTCATGTACTGCATAATTTACCTCCAACTCTTAACGTTGTGCTTATTTTAAAGTGACAAATCAACCTTTCTCATTCGTGCTTCGCATATCATTGATTCCTGTTGTACGTGGGATCTGCAATTTTTTTAATGTTACCATTCATTGATCGATATGTGGGTTTTAACGTCCCAAAGCCACCATATTATAATGACTGACGTCGCAGTGGATCGGATTGGATTGGATAAACGTTTATTTGGTCCTCCAAAACACAGATCACTGTGTTGCGGGCAGCTCCCACATGGGGACTGAGATGCCAAGCTCCTCAGCCGCCTCGCGGGCTTGGTGGACAGCCCAGAGCTGATCTGCCAAGGACGAGCTGCGGATTGCCGCCTCCCATGCGGCAGAGGTGATGTTCGATAAATGAGCGAGTTTGGTGCACTGCCAGAGCATGTGTTCCAATGAAGCTATTTCCTTACAATGTGGACAAAGATTACCTGGGTACAGGTCAGGGTACATAATGTGTAACATTTTCAAAGTAGGGTACATTCGCGTTTGCAAAAGCCTTAATGTAAGTGCTTGGGGCCGAGTTAGAATTTTGTGGGGTGGAGGGAAAGTCCTTCTAGACAGGTAGAAATGTTTAATAAGCTCGTTATATGTTCTAAGAATTTCCCGGTTATCCCCTAGACGTCGCAGTGAAGGTCTCCTGAAATTTCGACCACCTGGGGTTCTTTAACGTGCACCCAAGTCTGAGCACACGGGCCTACAGCATTTTCGCCTCCATAGAAAATGCAGCCGCCGCAGTCTGGATTCGATTCTGCATCCTGCGGGACAGCACCCGTGTACTTTAACCACTAGACCATGGTGACGGGGCAATGGCACCATCGAACCATCGCTTAATGTCCATCGTAGTCACCGATAACTGTCCAAGCAATCTTCATGCGTGAGAAGCCTTCGCTAAATCGTTCAACTTACATTTGAGGACACTCAAAGCACCGCACGTTAGGCGGCAATCACGTGGTATTTTTGAAGTTCGCGCACTTTAAACAAACACTGCAAAAAAATTAGCCAGCATTGTTATCTTACCGTAACTTGAAAATTTTGTTATTTCTGAATAATAGCTACAAGTCTTGTGTTAAAGTTTTTCTCTCGAGTCAGTATCTTGAAAAATTCATTAATCAGTCTTTGTTAATTACCTTGCTTGGCAGTTCAAAAATATATTCTGACGTGCTACGCACAGCTAAGAACAATACTGCACTAGCTGGAGACGCGTAGCACTCGGTTTTAATTTTTTATTGCTTGTTGTTCTCTAGCTGAAACACCTTGTATATTCCACGCAAGATCGTCGTTTTTGGCCTGTAGCAGGCTGCTAAGCATCCGGCTGAAGGTACCATTCCCGCAAAAAGAAAGGAAGGAGTTACTCGATAAAAATAAAAAATAAGAGAAAGCAATGCGTTGCTTCAATGGAGTTAACGTCGTAATGACCGAAGGACAGCGGAGTTGAAGATTAGCCTCCGCAATGGAGTTCAAAGTGATGCAAAGCATGGTTTTGAAATATTTAAAGGAACTAAGCATGACATCTATGCATCTCGCCTTTTACCGAGAGCTCACGTCATCACCAACGTGATGCCGCTCGGCGCGGCGGAGCACTGGCTAAACCTCCTTGGCCTTGGATGATCTTGTTTGCTCTTATTGCCATTATTGGTCCTATTGGCCTTATTGGTCACATTGGTCCTATTGGCCTCTTAAGCTCTTATAATGCGTTCCACGCTCACCTTTGTTCTGTCCCGTCGACTTCCTCTTGGTTCTCTTCTCCCTTGCATGGACATATGCATGTCTGTAACCTCTCCCGCCTCCTCTCTAACTCCCCCCCCCCTCATCTTCTTGATCGCTTTCCGTTTACTATACTTGTTACACTACGTTGCAGATTACTTGCGCTGACGTCAATGGAACCGCCGTGTTGATTGATTGATTGATATGTGGGGTTTAACGTCCCAAAACCATCATATGATTATGAGAGACGCCGTAGTGGAGGGCTCCGGAAATTTCGACCACCTGGGGTTCTTTAACGTGCACCCAAATCTGAGCACACGGGCCTACAACATTTCCGCCTCCATCGGAAATGCAGCCGCCGCAGCCGGGATTCGAACTTGCGACATGCGGGTCAGTAGCCGAGTACCTTAGCCACTGGACCACCGCGGCGGGGCGAACCGCCGTGTTGGTGCACAACATAGCACACGCAAGGTATGTGACGTCGCGTGTTGATGTTATCGTTATATCGCTTGCAAGGTCTCTTGTTATTGACACACAGAGGCTGATGAAATTCTCGCCAAGCCGTTATCATATCGAAACAAGTTAAATGCGATGTCATTGGGCTGCCTTTGCGCCATCAAGCGGCCGCCGCGTTAGTGAACGAATACGTTGCGAGGCTGCCATGACGCCTCGTGCAAGCTATCCATACTTGGCTTATATACTATGCCGAGAGCACCACTTTGCCCAATCTGGAGACGAGTATGGAGGCTTGCTTAATTTCTGTGGCAGAGCCCGCCAGACCAGTCACAGACAGCTTCTTCATCTTTATATTTAAGTCGACGTGAGTTGAGTATGGGGGTTTACATAATTTCTCTGGCACATTGCTGTGAACAATGCTGGGCCCATAATCAGCTCGCCCTTAGCAGCTTTGCTGTAAGATTCAGCTGCGCACACGCCAATATTCACTGGCCGAACGATGAATTAGGCTAGTTCGTGGCAGTGCACAATTTTTTGTTGCGCGGTAGATGACGAGAGGAGGACAAGACAGGGACCACCTGTTCTGTTGTGCCTACGAACAACATGCACTCTGGTCCGTGTCTCGTCACTGATTGATTGATATGTGGGGTTTAACGTCCCAAACCCACCATATGATTATGAGAGACGCCGTAGTGGAGTGCTCCAGAAATTTCGGCCACCTGGGGTTCTTTAACGTGCGCCCAAATCTGAGCACACGGGTGTCTCGTCACTCGTTGACCCCCATTTCTCGAATAGTCAAGTGCTCCTAATTTTCGTCCCTATCGGCCATGACACGCTAATTTTACGACTACGGAAACGCTTGCTTCAGATTTAAAAAAAAAAAAAAACGCCGGGACTGCGCGGAAACCTCAGCTGAGTTACAGCGAAAGCTAGAAGAGTGGCCTTTCAGAGCCTTTCAAAACACTCATTGGGTAACTACTGCAAGCACATTTGCTTGATACTCACTAGGGCATTAATAAAGAAATTTTCAGGGTAGTAGGCCTGCATTCGCTATGCAATTTTTCGTCATTCTTCTGAGAAGCGTGGTATCCGCTAAACACTTGCAAGGAATTTTGTGCCAATTGTTCGTTCAGTGGCTGACGACGATGAAGAATTATGGCTGAAGTAAGCATCTGCCACAGTTAATAGGGGAACAAGAAAAAGCTTTTGTAAGGGGTTAGAGCATTGGACGACCCACTCTTTATGCTATTCGCATTGTGAGACGACTGGTTGTTCTTTCGCTGTTTTAAAATGCTTTACATGTCATATTAACGCGATTGCTCTCCCAAAATCAGGCCTGCCTAAGGCAAATTGCCAACAAGTTTCAAGCACCGGTGTGGCTGCAAAGATACCATACTGTTTAGGGATGTCCTTCACTGAGCACTTAAAAAAACCGTTTCGTCATTAATGCTCACACAATACGTTATGTTATACCAGCTGATGAAGTGCCATATGATATGTTTTTCCTCATGGGTATGCACAGTGTGTAGAAGATTCGAATGCCGAACCGCAATGCAGCTCCCACCACCTCTTCAAGCACACACTTCATTCAAAGAGCTATTCACCTCAAAAACCTCACCCCTTTCTTGTCAAGTTGCATAACACGATGTGAAGAACTCTCGAGGTGAAGAACTCACGCTGCGTTAGTCATTGAGTGTTTATGAGTAACGCTTGAGCACTTAAAATCGCCATTTGATTGTACCTTTGTTTGCTTGATTTTATCTTGATTAGGCAAATACTTTAACAAATACCATAAAAACAAAGCAGCGGTGTGGCTCAGTGGTAGAATACTGAGCTGGCACCCAGCGGATCCGGGTTCGAGTCCCGCAACGTCATTGGTGTTGTGTTTTTTTTTGCTAATTTCGCGCGATATGGTTACGGGCAGCGGCGGTGCACGGCGGACAACTAACTGCACGTGACCCGAGTCGTGATCTCATAACAGCCTTCACTGTAAAGCTTTAGTGAATTGGGAATACTCTTTATGAATACAATCATCTGTGTTGGCTTTAGAACTTGTCCTGAAGCGATTTTTGTTTTGTCACAACTACGCAATTTATCGTAGCCTTCATATTTCAATTCATCGTAGCGTGATATTTTATGAACATTTATCTTGCACCATGGCACAACGCATTCATACGCTTCTAAAGCGTATACGCTTTGCAAGAATGGGTGCGTAGCCGAAATCCCCCCCCCCCCCTGTCATCCCCATAGACTTCCATGACATAACGTTCTCACCAGTACAAGCTCGACATGATATAAAACACATTATTGGTCTTCACATATTGTACATGCGAAACGTTATTACAGTAGCGCGATGCAGAATGTGTACGTGAAATCTTCGCCAGAAAACTTCGTTGATGGTTCAATTTCGCAAAATTTATAGAGCACAACATGAACCATCAGTGAACTGTATTTGATGTTCTGAAGAAATAAAAAAAAGTTCTAGACGTAGTTGCTTCAGTGTATCATTGATGTACAGCGTCAAGTGGAAGGGATCGATCAAAGGCTCGTTTCTTTTTTTTTGTTACACATAACAGAACCAACAGAGTTAGAGAAGAAACTTTTTATTTTGAGCAAGCGAACAGTGCAAGAAGTTAGGCGGCCTCCTTTTTCAGGTAGCCGCATGTCCTCGCCATCACCCGCGCTCTTTGAACCACGCCTCGCTGGTTCTGGGTTCGGTAACATGGGTTCGGTAACATGGTCTCCCGCTGCTCTTCGGTTAGCGTAGTGGTTCCGGGGTTTTGTCTGTATCCCCTTACTGTATGGCATGGAGTGTCCGGGACGTCACAGTACTTGCAAATAGATGCACGAGTACTCAGTAGGTGAGATGGGCTGAAATGAGTAGCGTACTGGGACCGTACGTGTTCGTTTTCTTTGTTAGGCACAGTTTAATGAAACTAAGAGACAATGAATCTGCCGACGGATCCGGTGCTTTCTGGTTCAGTTTAATTCTTTTGAAGTTATGCCATTATTATTTCACTACAGTTGAAAAATGGTAATTACTTTTTCCTTGGCACCCGTCTCGGCTGCCACTTCTTGCAACAGTCGCCTGTCACTTCAGATTCACTTTTCGTATACGTGCCGACCGATTACTCGCTGCCACAACACCCTGAAAACATCATACTGCAATGCTGCAAAGATACTAACCACGTGATCAAAGCGTTGCGACTTAACACACTGCCTTCGAAACATCTCACATTATTACACACGGCTTCACGTGGGGTAGAGTATCGCGTTACTGTCACGCAAGTCCTGAGACGTACACGAACACAGTACAAACATTATCAATCGAGATTCAAAATGACAAGCTCCATTTTATTACAACCTGGTTTACTGTTCTAATTTCGTGTCCTTTTTGCTCAAGAAAAGGACAAAACAAAGAGTCGGTAAGCCAGCGACATTGTTCATTTAGAGGGCCGTATTTTCAAGTTTATTTCGAGTGCCTACACGCCGAAGGCCTCTCCTGAAACGTCCTGAAGCGTAACGGTTCCCCAGGGAACGCTTCCCTTCTCGCTTATTGTTTCTTCCCTCTATAGTCCGTCCCGCGAAATGCATGCAATGAAGTGATAGCTTCTGTTGCCGCTCGTGCCATCCAATAGAAACGAGCGCCACGTTGCAGGCGATTCGTATAGAAAGGAGAGCCCGATGCGCGCTATTGAAGCACGCGTCATGCAGGGCATTAAGTGGAGTCTGCCGTCGCACCGTAGATTGGCGGGTGCAGGCAACGCAGAGCCTTTCGAGTCTACATACAGCTCTGCAACGTATGTGCATTGTGCTGCATTGTACTGAGTCGATGAGGTCGCGTTGTCGGTATAAGTTCCGGAAGTCAAGATGGCCGTCTCAGTATATGTAGTGCACCGCCATGCACGCCGGGAATGTTGCCGCCGTGTCCTGGCATTCGCAGTGTTTTCGACGCGGCCGCCATTACGGAAGGAAACGACCATCAAGCCGCCTGTGCGGCACAGCCTATCATTTGTTCTTAAAAACTCGGAAGTAAAAATACCCGTGATTGCAATCCCACCTACCTATATTTTTTTCTATAAACTCTCTATATACGTTATGCGCTTACTATAATTCTTTCCAAGCTGCTAAGAGGCTGGAATGTGCTTCATCTGTGTTAAGTTGGCAGTAATTCATTTTTTTTACTCGAAGAAAGGACGTAATGACTAGTTTCGGAAGATGCTTTATCGTTCAGTGATCATTCAAAGTGCTTTGCATGCTCCAGGTATATACACCATCGAGCGAAAAGAAACTATATTCAGTAGAAAAAAAATCATAGTCAATGAAAAGTAATTAGAAAGTACGCACAAGTTGTTATTAGGTCTTCTTATCATTTATGTCCCCTATCGACCACCTATCAACCTTACATATTACTGGTCAAGAAAGCGGCTAATAATAATATTAATAATTACGTTGTCATGGTCGCGTTATGGGCTAACTAGGGATGACTTAAGACACCACACACCGAGAACGTGTCAAGGCATTTAATCATTCATTGAATTTTTGCCTTTCACGTTTTCAGAGACTGACGAAGTTTACCGCAAAGCAATACGGCAATGTAGCCGCCTACAGACAAAGACCTATAGAGCAGGTACTAGAGCAAGTTGTTATTGCTCTAGACTCAACGTATACAAACTAGCCGCATTAATTTTTTGAGTACATACGATATACAAATGCTAGTTAAGAAAGTTGAGCAGAGCTGGTTACTTACACGAGCGTAACTCAGGAAAATTTTCTACATGATAAGAGAGTGGGAGAAAAGAGAGGAGAAATAAATGAAGGTGTTGACGCAGACTTGCTATTCATCAGCATAAACTAATCATAATGACTTCAAACAAGAGACTATTATATGTCTTATCACTGCTGGCCACCATACTTGGCATGCTTGAAGCTGAATCACGTGATTTTCATTTTTAAGCAACGCGCTTAGCTTAGTGCTATGTGATGCTTATGGGTCTGTACTGGACTGTAAAAGAAAGAAAGAAAAAAAGAAAGAGAAAGAAAGAAAGAAAGAGAGAAAGAAAGAAAGAAAGAAAGAAAGAAAGAAAGAAAGAAAGAAAGAAAGAAAGAAAGAAAGAAAGAAAGAAAGAAAGAAAGAAAGAAAGAAAGAAAGAAAGAAGAAAAGTGCAGAGCAGGTCAGGCACCTATTTCACTCATAAGAAAAGGACTCTTGAATTAGTTTTACGTCCATCTGAGAGCGTTGGGGCATGCATGCAATATAACTGAATAAATGACAATAGACTAAACCTAACGGGAATGTTACACAACTGTTTTCTGTCTTCATGATCTCGCCCCACCGCGGTGGTCTAGTGGCTAAGGTACTCGGCTGCTGACTCGCAGGTCGCGGGTTCTTATCCCGGCTGCGACGGCTACATTTTCGATGGAGGCGGAAATGTTGTAGGCCGATGTGCTCAGATTTGGGTGCACGTTAAAGAACACCATGTGGTCGAAATTTCCGGAGCCCTCCACTACGGCATCTCTCGTAATCATATGGTGGTTTTGGGACGTTAGACCCCACATATCAATGCCTTCTTGATATTGCCTCGAACTGGGGCAGCCTGGCTAGTCCAAGTGCTTGCGCGAAGCTGAACCCTATTGCAGAAATAAGCATTTTGGTTTGAACATCGGACATTTTCGCGTCGGTAACCTCGTTCCATTCTTTATATTCGTGTACGAATCACAAAACCTTAGCGAAAGTATCAGAAAACACACACTCACAAACTGCAGAACTGCCTCTATGCCATCAGAGTACCAACTCTTGCGGCATGATTTAGGTATAGGCATAGCGCTGCAAGTCATTAATTCTTTCCAAAATGAAGAAGAAAAAATATTCCTACGGCCGCATGCGATGTCCTGAACAATTCTTGAACTCTTCACAAAAGTAAAAATGTGTTCATGCATGGCTTGAATACCGTCTCAATAACTCCCATCCATTCGTCATCACACAGCCGCGTCTTAATTAAACGTTTACTCTCTGCAAACACTCTCGGCTGGGCGCACTGAAATCTCGAAAGATGGCTTGGGAAAGCGTGGTTTTTTGAAAGATTTCTTTTCACCTCTCCAACCTCGCTTTAATTCTGTTTAAAATTGTTGAAAACTCTTAGTCTCATAAAACGAAAGAACAAAAATTGGTTCCGCATATTGGTTATGCAGGGCTTGGACGTATTTTCATAGTTGCGTGGAGGCGTCTCTTTTCTTATTTCGTCGTATACACTTTTACGCGTCACACTAACACAACTGTCGTTGACTGTTACCAGTGTGTATAAGCTAGGCGTTCAACTTCTGTGACACGGCATGGTAAAACAGGGGCAGCCGTACAACAAAACGCATGATAACACAGACAGCAAACGTGAAAATATAAAAACACAGCTCGAAACTTCGCTCGCTTCTCTGTTTTGCCCCTTGACAAGCGTGAATACGCGAGACTTGTGTTCAGCCTGTCAAGGCACTTCAAGAATTGCGCGATATTCAGCATTTTCGGACATCTGAACGAGACACTTTTCTTCTTCTTTGAGCTTCTTCTTCTATAATTTTCTGTAGCTTTTTTTTTCTTTGTTCACTACACATTTTGAGAAGTGCCTATACTACGTGGCATGGACTGTCGCGTTTCAACCGAGAAACAGGTTCTATCGCGAACTTTTTTTTATTTTTTTACTGATAGTCAGGTAGTTGAATTGCATGTATGCGTAGATTTCTCAATTCTTCGCTTTTATTGATTATATCTCACAAAAACACTTGTAAAGCACGTCTATACAAGAAGCTCCTGCAAGCGTTTTGTGCGTGACTTCTCGTAGCTGTATACAGGAGCCCAATAGTACATTGAGTTTGAGCTCCGAGGTATATAGTTCAAGGAGAAAAGTGTTGAGAAGCCCGTTTACTTAGTTTTAGAAGCGGGTTAAGGAACCAAAAGTGGTCGAAATTTCTGGAGGCCTCCGGCGCGGCGTCGCCCATATTTAGTTTACAAGTTGTAAAACCCTGAAAACTTTGATATTGTTACTTAGAGGTGCACTTAACAGAAGGAAGGAAGGAAGAAAAACGAAATAGAGGAAAGGCAGGGATGATATCCAGTTCAGCATAACCGGTATGCTACCCTGCACGGGGTGAAGGGACGGATGAGAATGAAAGAAGAGTAAAGAAAGAGAGAGAGAGAGAGAGAGAGAGAGAGAAAGACAGGGAAAGCACAAACGCGTTCACATAACGTCACTACGCAGAGCGGCAGTCTTGTGCGGCATACGGCATCATTAACAGTCTACAGCCGCTCGTGTAGGTCTGCTGTCTTATAAGGAATTTCAGCAATGCCCAGATAACAGTGATACGTGTTTGAACAGATTGTCGAGCGTGGAAAACTACAATAGGTCGGTTCTGCCGCTGAAGTGTTGTCGTCTGCACTTATAAACGGCTCTTCGCTGCTACAATCAATGAGGTGATAAGATAGGTGACGTCATCATTTCATCTCAAGCCCTATTAGTAAATTACGTGAACAGTGTGGGAGACTAAAAAAAGACCAGCAAAAAGCATCTCTTACATATGTGTGGATGACGGGTGAGTACGCAGAAGCTGCTGCTTGCTGTTTCGCGCAGACTAATCTAAGCAGACTATATTGATTTCATATGGTAATGCAAACTATTCTTTCTTGACTGCTTTCCCACGACACACGATTGTAATGTGATCACAAAGAAAATAAAACCAGCAACAAAATAATAAAATATAAACGCACGTACACACGGGTACATACATACATACATACATACATACATACATACATACATACATACATACATACATACATACATACATACATACATACATACATACATACATACATACATACATACATACATACATACATACATACATACATACATACATGCATGCATGCATGCATGACTGCATGCGTACATATTTACATACATACATACATACATACATACATACATACATACATACATACATACATACATACATACATACATACATACATACATGCATGCATGCATGCATGCATGCATGACTGCATGCGTACATATTTACATACATACATACATACATACATACATACATACATACATACATACATACATACATACATACATGAATGCATGCATGCATGCATGCATGACTGCATGCGTACATATTTACATACATGCATGCATGCATGACTGCACGCGTACATACATACATACATACATACATACATACATACATACATACATACATACATACATACATACATACATACATACATACATACATACATACATACATACATACATACATACATACATACATACATACATACATACACGTGCACACGCGCACACACTTACAAACACACACACACACATGATCATTAAAACTTGTTGGCGATGCTCTCGACTCGATAACAAGCATATAGTGACAACTTGCACAAATCAGAAAGTACAAACAAAACACAGCCATCAAGCGATAAGAATAATGGAGCACAGAAAGAGCAAAAACCTTCAATCGGAGATTTTTTTGGTATCGCTGAGTCATTTTTGCACGGTAAAGGCCGGAATTGGACAAGTGAACGCACTCCCTAGCTCTTGGGCCTGAAAAACAGCAAAAAAAAAAACTGCCGCTTACAAATCGCTCTCTCATCGATTGCATTCGTTGTTATCGCAACTGCTTCCTTCCATTTCATTTTCTATTCCTCTAAATCATTTTCTTTGTTCTTTGCGGTGCCCTCCAACCTGCATTTCGAGGCTCTGTCTAGACGTGAGAAAAGTAAACTGAAGTGGATGTAGAGGGTGGGCAAAATGGAGAGAGCAACGACTTTTTCTTATTGTCAGATTTTTTTTCTTTTTCGAACCATGTTCTCCCTTTTTGAAATTTTCAAAAGCAGAAGCGAATTGAAATTTGATTTGCTCATCGGGTCACCCTATACATCCCTTCGATTCCTCATTATACGTCATTGTTTCTAAGACCTTTCCCTCGTCTCTCTTATATCATATTTCATTTCATTTTTCCCCGCCACCTAAGGGCAATATTGCAGAGACCATATTTGAAATGAAACCGGGGAGGCTTTGGTGGACCTGTCGATTCCTTTGCTCGCTGTGTCGACGCCTGATATAAGCGGCAATCATTCGCCCTTTCGAACGTCGTCCCCGCTTGCGAAGGGCTCTTTTCTCTAAGTTAAACATCCTCCTTTTGTTTTATATATGGCAGACCGTAACGTGTCCCACACGCTCCCCCAGCCGCAAAAAGAACCGGCGTATACAGTTTGAAACGGTGTTGCTTTGTCCGTCGTCGTCACTGACTGGATATTCGTTCTCGGCTGGATGAAAGGAATGAGAGACGCCCCGACTCCTTGTAGTGACGTGGCCTGTTTGTGAAGATGACGCTCGCGTTTGATGATGTAGGACGATGTGTACGCGTGTAAAGAGGAAGTGTAAAGGCGCCTGAATGATTGTGCAGCGACTTCGATCGGAGGTACGACGAAAGTGATCGCCAATCCTCCTCTCGATCTTCCAGCTCTTTTGTTCATCTTTTCTGGCAGTTGGTGGTAACCCTTTATTGTGCCTGAGAACGACAAGATGAAGCATTGAGAGAATGTAAACTCTTACGTAAGACATTTTTTTTTCTTTGAAAGATGACTGTGCCTAAGCAGGCTTTAATGCATCATGTGTAACGTCTGCTGCTCCTCTTTTTCTACGTGGTAGTTTTTGTCTCAAAAGTTGCCCAAAACCACTATTATGGACGAATAAAAAAAAGTACGAACTATCACATACTGAGATTCAGTATTCCAATGTAAATAAAATCACAGCATATCCACGGAGTGAATGATGATGACTGGGGCGAAACTTCGGAAGGTTTTATCGGTGCACTGCGTATCCTCCATCCATCTGTCCGTCCGTCCGTCCGTCTGCACCTGCTGAGTGAGTCAAAGAATTAGGCGATCACCGTACCAAGACAGACAAGCATGTACAGACCTACGGCTTTAGGAGCTTCGCCTATAATAAACGTTCACGCGACTGGAGACTTTACACAGCATATAAATTCACACGGCTGGTGGTGGGCACGTTCAAATAAGGCTTTTCTCGATTACCGCACACCAAATGCAAAAGGTAGTACTGAGGCGTGAACCAGCTACAGCAGGTGAACAGGTCTAGGCTGTTAGCTATATCTCGTGACTATACTTCGACTGTTGTTTACCTCTGAACGTAAGCATTCTATTCAAGAAGATAAACTGCACTTCTCACTCTCTCCACATTAAAAGAAAAATGGAAGAAATACACTACCAAATTTACCTGCTACTTAATGATAATAATAATAATAATAATTATTATTATTATTATTATTATTATTATTATTATTATTATTATTATTATTATTATTATTATTATTATTATTATTATTATTATTATTATTATTATTATTATTATTATTATTATTATTATTATTATTATTATTATTATTATTATTATTATTATTATTATGATTATTATTATTATTATTATTATTATTATTATTATTATTATTATTATTATTATTATTGCAAGCAAGAATCAGTCTGAATCGGCGCGTTTGGGCCAAAAAAATCACACACTTTGGAAAGCTGCTGGCCTGAAGATCTTCAACTCGACATCTCCGATGTCTAATTCCTTATGAGGGATTTATTTACATGCGAGCCGGTCAGTGAGTTCCACGAGTTTTTTGTAGAGAATAATTTGCTTGTTACGTACGATTTCAATTGTAGTTCTTCTTTCGCATTTTTTTTCTTTTTCTCGAGCTCTTTTTTTTCCACTCTTCTCCCGTCAGTGAAGCGTTAGTCTTCCACTAACAAATGACATCTCGTACTACCACGTTTCAGCCATTCATCGAAGAAGGAAGGGGGCAAGGACACTCTTCAGGCGAGCTGCCAACGTGCGTCGCTGTACTCCCCCACCCCTGCATCACGATTGGGTGAGCTCGCTGCTTCCTGCTATTCGGTCAAGCTAGATCATAATATAGTCAGTTCACGGCCGCTAGTCATTGTGCGTAGTCATAGAGTGGCTGTGGTCGGTTACAACCTAATAATAATAGCACGAGCTCCAGGGCTGCCATTCATGTCAGAAAGTTGCGTTAGCACTGCCAGGTGGTTTTTTTTTTTTTTGTTCAAGCCGTAGTACTTATTAGCTGCTAATGTAAGCACCACCCATATTAAGAGCTAATAATAATAATAATAATAATAATAATAATAATCTGTATTGAGCACCCCAAAATCAGCATAGGATTTGGAGAGACGCCGTAGCGGAGGGTTCCGGAAATTTCGACCACCTTGGTTTCTTCGACGAGCACTTAAACTTAAGCACATGGGCCTCAAGCAGCAGCCGCCGGGGCTGGGATTCGATTCCGCGACCTGCGGGTCACTGGCCGAGTGCCTTAGCCTGTGGGGTACATAGTAGCGCAAACTTGGAAAACACGGATCACAGAAACAAAAAAGGAGAGAGCAGAAAGGTCGGGCGCTGAACTTCAACTGTTTATTCGAAAGAATCGTCTCCTAAGCCACTATAGACCACCACCACGGGCAAAAAATAAAAAAGTTCGGTCTTCTACGTTATTAAGTTTGTAATATTAAAGTGGTCACGACACCCAATTTTCGATCATAATCTATGTTATGCCAGCTAATCGTTGTCCATTCACAAATAAGCTGGCGAAATTTTAACGCATTTGGTCGAGCACATAATTCATATTTGAATATATTTCATAAGCACGTGAGCCCCGCCAGGATGGTGTAGTGGCTAAGGTACTCGGCTGCTGACCCGCAATCGCTGGATGGAATCCCAGCTGCGGTGGTTGCATTTTCGATGGAGGCGGAAATGCTGTAGCCCCGTGTGCTCAGATTTGGGTCACGTTAAAGAATCTCAAGTGATCGAAATTTCCGGAACTCTCCACTACGACGTCTCTCATAATCATATGGTTGTTTCGGAACGCTAAACCCCACATATCCAACCAAATCGTCCATAAGCACGCGAGCAGCTTGAGTGTCGAGAAAGCCCAGCGCACTGGCGAGCCCTGACGCAACAAGCACCTAGCCTTGCGAGCGTCTGCATTCCAGCGGCCGATATTAGGGAGTTTTACCCCCGTATTCACAAACGCTCCTTCACTCAAGGGCTCTCCTCGACTTGAAAAAGTCGATCGGAGCGCCATCTCTTGGCAGACCAAGTCACTGCTTATCGGCAATATTCTGCAGCGATTCTTGAGAAGCGCAGCGTCAATTTCAGTCGAGTAGCGGCGCAGTGCTCAACTCAGTCAAGTGAAGGATGGAATTCGAGTCGAGGAGCGTTTCTGAATACGGGGGTCAGAATACAGTTTGCAAGTGCTGCTGGCGTTACGGGCATAGCGGGAGCCATATGAGTTTTAAAATAGCGTTTGCCTTGCTGCAAACCGCAACGCACGATCGCAGCGACACCGTATAGCCTCTAAACCAGCGTTTGCGGGCCACATGCGAGCCGCAATCGCCGCACGCTATTTCGGATTTTCTGCGTGCGGGCCGCGAACGCGAATGCCAACTCTCGTTACGACGCATGCGCAGTGGCAGCGACCGCACCGCAAGGCAAAACTCCCTATTTTTCCGTGGTCGCCGACGCGTGAAAAAGAGGTATACTGAAAACGAGCTTGGAACTACACTGATTGCTTTGTAGCGGCTGAAACTGTGATAGAAGGCAAAGGCTCCTGCCTGTGCTGCACCTGACGTCAGAGGCGTCGTGACAAAATGGCGGTCAACCGCACAGGGCTGGATTCTCAGCTGGTGACTCCGAGGGCGTGTTTTGCATGCGCTCAAATATTTTATTTCACCACCCACTTAACATGCCCGTGTAGACGTAATATACCCTGTACTTCTAATCTTCGCTGGAAATCGCACAATGTTAAATGACCGCGTAAGGACGCCTTCGAGGGTACCCGCAACAACCAATCCTTATGGTACCTGTTTCTTTAGCGCAACGGAAAGCTTACCGTTCAAAGTATCTAATCACGGAGGGGTAACGCGGAAAACACCGTGAAAATCTATAGTCAAGATTCTTGATTGGCAAGATACGAAGTCGCATACACGAAACGCACGCTGTAAACGATGGGAGGTGATCGCCAGAACGGTTCGAGTTCGTGCCCGATAGCGTGCCTCCCATGCGTCGCGGCTTGACATGTTCTGCTATATATTCACCGCATACACTATTTTACCTGAAACATGTGAGTGCCGCTATCCTCTCTGCTTTCTATCTTTCATCTCCCCCATCCCCCTCCCATGCGCAGGGTAGCAAGCCGGCTGCCTATAGACTGTTTAACCTCCCTGCCGTTCTTTTCCTCCTATTTTCCTTCCTTCTTGGGCTGGTAAGTCGATGTTTTCTTTTTTTAAAGACGATAGTCTTTCTCGGGGACCTTCGACAGAAAAATTTTGGTCTGTCTGTCTATACATTTGTCTGTTTGTTTGCCCTAACAATACCTCAAACGGCAGCAAACGGCCCACCACATCCGCAGCGCCCACCAATATTGCTCAAGGTTTAGCGTTCATAGTTGTGCCATTGTCAATTAAAAAAGCAAATATTGCGCATATCTCAGGTGCCATGACATCACGTCTATGTTTTCTATGTCTGCCTTTATACTAGAAGAGGCACACACAAGTAACTCTAAGGACTGTAGCGTTTATCGCGCTGCGCTGAGAGTGCAACGCGATGCTCAAGGACGTGCTTCCAACTCTTTGCTACGACGACACGGTGGTGGCACCTGCCCGTCGCTTTGCATTGTACACCTTATCACCTCCGAGACTGGCGCGCATCTTTCTCCATGGTCGCGCACGCCTTCGTTTTCGAAGATAACTCGCACAATGTTAAATGACCGCGTAAGGACGCCTTCGAGGGTACCCGCAACAACCAATCCTTATGGTACCTGTTTCTTTAGCGCAACGGAAAGCTTACCGTTCAAAGTATCTAATCACGGAGGGGTAATCACGGAGGGGTTGAGCAGCTATGGCAAGTGTTTAAGGAACGCATTACTGGGCTCATTCGGCGTCACGTCCCGAGCGTCTCAAGCGATAAACTGAGTAAAATAAAGAAACCTTGGATTAAGGGGCATCTTATTCAGCTTATCAAAAAGCGCAAGAGGGCTTTTTCCCGATACTGCCAAAAAAAATCCCCTGAAAATTTTAATAAAATGAAAGATTTGACATCACTTTATAAAATGGAACTGAAAGAAGCCAAGAAAAAGTATTTTAAGAGTTTGGCCGCTGACTTTTCTAATAAGAAAAGGTTTTGGAAATATATGAGACGATGTGGTACTGAGAAGGTTAGCCCACCAAACCTACGTTACGGTGGCGAGATTGTAACTGAGGATCGAGATAAAGCCACACTTTTTAACGACTTCTTTAAATCGGTCTTCCGCCCACCTACACAAGTGATTGTCACGAATAAAAAAGAACAATGTTTGCCTATGGGTGAGATAGAGCTTTCATTCAATGGCATAATGAAGTTGTTACAGCGCATTGACGAAGGTAAAGCAACTGGCCCAGATGGCATATCACCAAGAGTTTTAAAACTTTGCTCTGAGGCAGTAGCTCGTTACCTTTATGTTATCTATAAAAAATCACTCGATGAAGGCAAGCTTCCTGATGATTGGAAAATAGCTAATGTTGTGCCCGTTTTCAAAAGTGGTTCTAAATCAGACGTATCAAATTACAGACCAATTTCTTTGACGCCGATTTGTTGTAAAGTACTTGAACATGTTCTTTTTTCTGCTTTAATGAATCACCTGACTTCAATTAATTTTTTAATCCTAAACAACACGGATTTAGACAGGGTTTTTCATGCACAACCCAATTAATTGAATTCTATCATGATATAGCATCAGTTTTAGATAATCGAGGACAGATTGATTGTTTATTTTTAGACTTCAGAAAGGCTTTCGATACGGTATCACACTCCATTCTGATTCAAAAACTGCAGAACTTGAACATTCATCAAACCATTTGCCGTTGGATTGCGGACTATTTAACTTCAAGAAAACAAAAGGTTGTGCTTGGTGGATCATGTTCGTGTTTAGTTTCGGTGACATCAGGGGTACCTCAGGGTTCCGTACTCGGTCCGCTTCTCTTCCTTGTGTTTATTAATGATATTTCGGATACAATTAGGTGTCGTATTAGAATGTTTGCTGACGACTGTGTGTTGTATACTGAACTGACCGACCAAACGGATTCCACCCAGCTTCAGGATGACCTTAATCACGTGGAGGCATGGTGTAAAAATAATGACATGGTATTAAACACGAATAAATGTGTTCACGTCAGTTTCACCAAAAAGGTTAATAGATTTACAAATCAGTACATCTTAAACAATGAAGTTATTAGGTATGAACACAAATATAAGTATTTGGGTGTCACGCTTTCTGAGGATGGGGGATGGTCTGAACACATTGGCAGTGTTGTAAGTAGAGCGGGAAAAGCCCTAGGCTTTTACAAAGAAATCTTAAACATGTAACCAAGGAGGTTAAACAGGCCGCATATTATGCCTATGTGAGACCAATACTAGAATACGCCTGTCCTGTGTGGGATCCGTTTAACAAATACATATTCATGAATTAGAACGCATTCAGTCGATGGCAGCAAGATTTGTTCTGGGAAAATATGGCCGAACTGAAAGCTCCCGTTGTATGAAAAGAGAACTTAATTGGCAATACTTACAAGATCGAAGACGTAATCTAAGATTAAAACTATTTTATTCGATATATAACATAAACGGGCATTAATGCTTCAGATTATTTAAAAAAAAGGCGTATTATCAATCCTCCCGTCATGATCACAAATTTAAAGTACGGCCATACAACCCCAGAACGGATCTTTTTAAGCATTCTTTTTTTCCGCAATCCATTGTTGAATGGAACACGTTACCAGCCGATGTAGTTGGCCGCAAGACTGCGGATTCATTTTATGAGGCTCTGTGCCCCCCGCAATAATGCCTAAGTGGCGCTGCGGGTTTTGTTTCAATAAAAAATAAAAAATAAAATAACTGCCAGATGGCGCTTGTGTCTAACGTGCCTAGATGCGCTTGTTCGCCTCCGTTACACGCTCGAGGCACTCTAACGCAGCGCCTTCAGAATAGCATTCACCGATTTTTTTGCACAGAACATCAAATCAAATAAACGTTTTGTTCACTCTTTCCAAACGCAAGACTACCGTCTTTCGACGACGTTTACAATGTAACATGTAGATGCCAATTTTTTTGTATGTCGCGATATAAAATTGGCAAAGCCAAGAAAAATTTTACGCACTAACTCAACTGTTTTCATGTGCATGCGTCTACCGTAACACTGTTTGTTTAGTTGTTAAAGGTGCAAAACACAAAGGTTTACAGCGCAACATGGCGGCACTCAAAAACCCTTCATAACATTGTCTATAGGCAGCACTGCTTCTAAGCGCGCTGTTTTAGTCACCTCGTAGAGCAGTGCGGAGTAAAACGAGGGTGGAATTAATTTATATACAGACTCTAATTCTAAGCACTAATCATGGTGCGCGTGAAAGCACCAGACCACGTAGAGCGAAGTGAACGACTCCATAATTCAGCTTAAAGGATATTCCGCTAGGCTGCGTGATGCGCGTTTTTTAAAGACGTCATTCACGTGATACTTCGACGTACGTACGTGTGTGTGTGTGCGTCTTGTGTTTAAAGAAATTTTTCTCAGATACATTAGACAGTAATAACATTGCAACATAATATGTACACAGAACAGAACATGCACATACACAAACAAGTTACAAAAAAAATATGTACATCACGTGGTAAACGAAAAAAAAATAAGACTTATAAATTTATATATATATATAACCCGTGAACATGGTATTTCTGCCGACACTGAGCAAACATCATTGCCTCTTGCCTGCTGTTCTGTCTCTCACCCATTCGTGACGTTTTCACAGCCGCTCGGTGCTGTGGCTGTGTTGGTGGCGCATAAGCAGCCATTTTGGAAGTTTCGGTGCCTTACGTCTTCACAACTAGCCTGGCTGCTGCGTGAAGTCACCAGAATTAGTGTTTGTAGCGTGACGTCCAACTATAGTGTTGATGCTTGTAGGTGGGCCAGGGAAAAATTGACTTCAATATAACAATAATACACCTTTTCAGCATTTGCTGAGCCTCGCCCTTAATCAGAACAACCCCTGTGTAAGGTATATTTGTACGGCAGTGTAAACGCACCTCCGAAAAATGGTTTCAGTACCCCATTAATCTCCATGCGCACACGTCACCTGCCGCAGCGCCCCATCTTCCAAAGCGTATTCGCGCCTCCTCTGCACGTGAATGCCACTATCGACGTCATGACTGGTGGTGGCGCTGACCAACGCTCTCACCTTTAAATGCACATATAACGCCATACAATGTAGATGAGGAAAACCGCCATGGTATCTCAGTTGGCACAGCGTCGCACGCATTATTCGAAGGTCACAGGTTCGGTCAATGCACCCGTCATGTTCTCGTTTGGTCTACCTTTCTTTCTTGGCATTTATAGAATAGAATTACTTCTAATAATGTCCCTTATACTTTTCTTGCCAATGGTGTCTGTTAGTTCTAATTAATATTGTGTTTAACAAAGAAAAACAAGCCTTTAACATTTCCACTTTTTTCCTTCTATTGACGTCAGCAATGTAGTATACTTCACAAGTACGGCATAGCAGGCCATAGCCTGAATTTTTTTTTTTTTGGCGCGGAGGTTAGGGGGCGCATTCGTTGAAAGCCTTGAAAAACTTTTATTTTCAATATTTATTCTCGGTAAAAACCCCCCTTCATCTTAACTTAGGTGGGAGGAGTCGAGGGAGCCGAATTCTCCCTCCCTCTTCCCCCATGACTGCGGGTCTGTGTGCATTTGAAGTAAATGTGTGCATTCGACGTCTGTGGTTTCCGTGACCTATTTGACTGTCACGTTCTATGCTTTCCTAACTTTTTTTTGTTTAGTTTGGTTCTGTGAGCTCTAGAAATAGCAAGCCATTTCACTGACCGTACTTCTCAAGTTTCGCATCCACAATAAATAAGAATACGGTGTCATTACTCCATAAAGTGCGTTGACGAGAAATTAGGGCAAAGCAGGATTTTCGGTTTCACCCACTGGGCTTTTTTTTTTATCAGCAAGGGAGAGATGACAGAAGCGGCGATGAAATACTTACCCGAGTGTCTAGAGTGTTGTAATTGATACGTGGCAGCTCGCTCAAAGGAGCCGCGCATGCTTTTCTCGAGTTTGGCTCCTGCAAGAGCATGGAAACACAAGCCTCCGAAGATATCCGAACCAAATAAATGTATCCACAGAACACCATGTTCGAACAGTGGTCACTCAGAATGTAACTCGTCTTGACACTGTACCACCAATCTCCTTTATGATGCGGCAATAGAAGGAATTCTATACTTAGCTTGCGAAGATATTTCTAAACATGACTTATCACTACGTTAGCCCACAGATGCCCCTTGTGGACGTTGGTACTCCCTTTCCTCCTTTTTCTGCTTTTGCTATTGCCTACTCACACGCTGAAGCTTGTCTTTGTGCCTGTGCCTGTGCCTGCGCTATTTTTCTTTTCTGGCAGTCTTTCTGATAAATGAAGGTGTGTTAGTAATGGAGTAAATTAAAAAAAGAAGGGGGTGGGTGGAGGATGGAACAGCATCGATGGAAGTAAAGAAAAAAATGATTAGAAAAGTAAAAGAAAGTGGACTATGTACAATATTTACAACATTTGCAATAATCACGGAAACTGCGGAAATTTTCGGGCTCTTGGTGCTCCGTTTGCCAATACGTAAGAACTCAGTCGGAGACCATTTGTCTCGCACGGCACAAACTATACGTGCGTAAACATGCGGATACCTGGTGATACCCTTGGTGGCACTTACGCGTCATCGCGACCTATTGCTCCAAATGCGGCATCTGATGTGCAATCAAAACATAGTCATTTGTTGCGGCGGTTGCTTGGACTTCAATTCATATATAAACTCTGCAATAATAATGAGAAGTTCGGTTAATCCGGTGCAGTTATCAGGGAGAAAATCTCACTGATTATTGTGTGGAATACTTCAGAATTCGGCTGAGTCGCGAGCTGACTGACGATTAGGGTATAGCACAGTGACGATGATTATACGCTGGCCAATAAGATCAAAGCGGGATGTTACACGTCATCGTATACATATCAGGACGTGCTGCTGTAGTAACTATAATACTCGCTTGCCCTAACCGCTACGAGCACATTGAGCAAGCTTTGTGGCCACTTGTTCTACCAACGAGTCAGATTTCACGTGGTGCGAATGAGTGGGCAGTGCCTGCGAAAATGCCGCCATCGCTCCCGTTTTACGGTCGGCTATCAAGGCGATCTTGCTACTAATCCAAGCATTCAGTCGGCCGTCTCTCCGCTGTTGGCGGCAATAAAAAGAAGAGAGCGTCGAGTGGCCCTTAGAGGCGCGTAATAACACAAGTAAATGCGCTCTCTGATTGGCCCTTTCGGGAACAGTGTATACACGTGTCCGCGCGAGAGAGAATACCGAGTTATTTCGGCAGTAACTATTTCCGAGACGCCGTAAAGGCCCGGGCGTAAGTGTACAGTATACGCGAACTGAAGTGCGCGCTTGCCAGCAGCCGGTGCGGTGATTTCTTGAAAGCAGCGTGACTGGCTTGCGAATGCCGCTGTGCTCGTTGCAGTTCTTGGGTGAAGGAGCGGGATAATTGTACATGACGCGAGCTTGAAACATGCAAGCGTGTCTATGTAAAGTGTCTGTTCGTTACTTTTGCTCTGCTGCATTATACTTACGCGTGAGGTCGACTGTGGCTCTGTAACGGCGCGGAACTTAGATGCAACCGAGACTGGGTGTGTTCTTGGCCTGAGCTATACTTGGAGCTACGCCCGACGCCTTGATTTGCATTGAAGGCATAACTATAACCTCGCTATCATGGTAATTTTATTCGTTTTCTTTTGTTTTGTAGTCCCTTACTCATTTTCTGACTTAGCCAAGGCTATTTCTCATTCCGGTTTATTGGCTTTTGGCGTTCTTAGCCACGCTTGGATTTATATTAAATTGCTTCTTTTGGCCGGTTGGTACATGATCAGTGAAGCGAAAGTGCTACGCTCTGTTGTTGTTATTTTTTTTGCTTCGTTAAGTTTATATCTAATGCATGCAGCACAGTCGGTGCTGGAACAACCCATGTCCCTACTTTATGTGGGTCGCCTAATATAAAATAAATTACTTTACAATAACTGGAGATTTACGTGCCAAAACCTGACCTGACGATTACGAGAAACGCCGTTCAGGGGTGGGGAAAGGAGGAGGGGTCCGATTTATTTCGCCTACACGGTTTCTTTAGCGTGCACCCAAGGGCATTCGCAGAACTTCTTGCAGGAGCGTGCCTCTGCAAGAGGGTGTTGGGGGGCATTCAATATTATCAGCCTTTCTTCCACTTCCGTGGCATCACCGGCAAGAGTGGCGTAATGTGCGAAACTGGCTGACAGTCCTGGATGCTGTAACCTGAATGTACTAACGAAGATTTGCAGCTGATTGCTACTGCATATTGTCTGAAATTCCAAGAACCAACACAACAACCCCCCCCCCACACACCACCCACCCCCCACACACACACCACCCGCCACTTTGCACTCGCCATTTGGACGTCCACGCATGTACTTGCTTGTATACTTGCACCTATATACGCACACGGCCGTTCTTTATTTTCCTCCCCCATTGAAATGAGATCGCGAATTGAACCCGGCCTTCGAGCTATAACAACGAGACACCTTTATTAAGTGTCAAGATATATCCACTGCGGCTTCAATTGCTTTATATCTGCTTCACTTCTTCCTTCTATCTCTCTCTCTCTCTTGCTGCCTTGGATAGAGGTGACATATAGCATTCACGACAGTGAGCCCGTACTCGTACAGTTAGATAAGAGTTATATAATTCGTTCGGGTATGAAGCATATAGTAAGTATACGACAGATATGTTTAAATATTCCACAACTCAAGAGCGATCGCCGTATTTTCCTTATATGCATTCCGTTTAAAATACTATGTGGAACTCACGTATATTGAAACTTTTGCGAAACTCAACAAGCTTCGTAGTACTTTCCCTCCACAACAATGATCCGTCGCAGAATCGAAATTTCTTGAGCGGCACGCTGGTACGAATTAAAGATGAAAATGCCGACTGAACGAGATTTCAGTTTGCTATCCTAAGTTGATGTTCAAGAAAAAGGGGAGTTAAAATCACCCAAAAAAAAACTAAAGAGAGGAAGTCCGCATGTAACGCCGGAGGGTCGTTTAAAACTAAAACATAACATGTCTGCGCGCCCTCCTACTATTTTGTATATATGTAAGTTTAATTGATAGTGCAATGTATACATTACGCTCTGCCATTCTTGTTCATTCTTTCACAATTATTTCATAACGACGACTACATTATTTTCGCAAGTGGGACACCAGCGAGCAGCATTCACCACGGACGGTTCTCCATTAGCAGCTGTCGTTGTTGTAAATATTAAAAACCTGAATTTCTTTGTGTTTTTATTTATTTATTTCGTTCATGTATTTAGTTGAAGCTCCGCTTCACCTGCATGTTAACATGTTCGCTGCATATGCGAATTGTTATTATTGTTTAGCTTCTGTGTACTTGTAAGCAATCCAAGAAAGATATAAATCAATGCACATCACCACAAGCGCACAAATTGTGTTCGTGTGCGGATACAAGGCTCTGCTTGCTACTCAGAATACAATGAATGTCGTTGCAGGTAACACAAGGCTGTTACAAAACCAGCAGTGCAGAGGGCGTCACGTCTGAAGTGATGCATGACTACCTGCCTAATATTTGTTTAATATACAATAATAATTTGTGTAGTTTTACACCTCAAAGTGGCTTACAAGTCACGTAGGAGTAATAGGAAACAAAATTGCTGTGAATTTTACCACTGCAGCAAACAAAAGGTTCACTCGACACCAACGCCCGTTTATTTCTCAGAAATCAGGAAGGTTTTTTGTGAACTGCGCCACAAATTATGCACACGGACGCTTTGGTTTGACGAAGATACGAAGTCTTCACTATTATATCAAATAGATCCGTCTCTCCGATTTTCACCTGATCGAAAGATCAATAGACCCATTTGACAACTACTGCACCGTCTACGATTAGGTGTTGCATACACACCACACTACTTATGACGCATAAAAAGAAGAACGTCCTACGTACTGCGACCGCTGTGATCATGTCGATGCGTCAGAGGGCTTATCAAATTCTTATAGAATGTCCGCAATGTGGTCAACAACGCGCTGAACTGAGTGATCGCTTGAACCGACTCGACAGACGAGCATTCACGACTAGAAAAATACTTGGACCGCGGCCACATTCTGATAATCAAAGGCGCGCAGTCAGCGCCCTTCACGATTTTTTAATGAACGCAAATCTAAGTATCTGTCTCTAGTTCATATCATACATTGCCACAATTTGCGTACGGACTATATCCGCATTCTGATCCCGATATATGAACTAGACTATGCCCACACAT